>CP099847.1:10819876-11556577 GCA_030062745.1 Capitulum mitella | reverse complement strand
AAAGGTGACGGACGCATATGGTCGTCAAGAAGTGCTTTAGAATGTCGTGAATGCATCAGAAAAAACGAAAGCAATGGCCCCGCCTTAGAACGTTTGGGCTGTAAACATGGGCTCAGCACAGGCTTTCGAGAAAAGATCAATAAAATGAAATTCCAGTGTGATCCGTACTAATGGGACAATCGAAAATGGTGAGTTGGGGATAAAGACTCTGGTACAGTTTTTTTTTTGCGAACGCTGCCGGGAAGTCACATGGTGTTGAGCTGCCACAACACCACCATCGTTCTAAAACGCGAGGATTTATTGCAGGGAATACCGAATCCACGCCAAGGTGGATGACATGGCATTCTAATGGCTGTTGTCACTCGGCAGTAGCGCCGTGGTTGAGAGTTCCGCCGTTCTGGGAACGGAACGCCGCTGCGGTGGTTTGCCTCGCGTGAGCCGCGCGGTGTTGTCCGCGTGTCGGCTGGTCCCGGACCGTCACCGTGCGTCGCCCGGGGCTGCCGGCAGCGATCCTGGAGCACATCAAGCGGCGCAAGCTGGACGCCTACTTCGAGACGGAGGAGAAGCTTCTGTCGCGCGCGGCGCCTGAGCGGCCGCTGGTCGAGCTGCTGCGCGACCCCGACATGGGCTCGGCCTCGGACGCGCTGCGCCTCTTCCTGATGCACTTCGTCAGCGCCGAGGAGGTGTCCGACACGGAGCTGGAGCAGTGCACGCAGGCGCTGCTCGAGCGCGGCGCTGAGCTCAGCGCCGTCCAGTTCGCCAAACGCTGGAGGTGAGGCGGGCGGGCGGCGCGGGCGCCGGGTCCCCGCTCCCTGTCCTGCAGTGGCAGGACACCTGGCTGACGGTAATCGGAACCATGTCGGGTGTTAATCACCACAAAACGACTCCAGCTTTGCATATGAACTGTATCGTGATCCTGTTGGGATAAATAACTGTAGCACGATGCTTTGTTGTGATGTTTTCTCGTAGCCTTTCTGTTGTCACTTCTGATGTCATAAATGCGTGCATGATGTGATTGATGAAGCTTAAATTGAAAAGTTCAGTTACCATTTGCTCCTTTATTTTTCCAGTAGTTTATAAGAAAGTTGTCTTGTACTTGTACTGACACCTGCATAGTCCTCTTTAGATATTCTGCTTGATGTCCGCACCAGCTTGGAACAGTGTTGGGTTACACCAAAGTATATCTTGTCGCACTTCTCTGTTACAGAATGTACAACAGGATGCCAACCAGCACCAACCAGTACCTCGGTGGAGGTACCAAGACGGTCAACATGTTCAGCAAACTGATGTCACAAGGCAGCCAGTTTGTCATGGAGGGTGTCAAGAACCTGGTCGTCAAGAAGCACGTGAGCGCGCGAGAACAGTGCGACGGGAACTGGTAGATTTTAGGGCGATAGTGCTGAAACACCGAGAAGATCCATTGTCATCCGTTTAGAAGACGCGAGGTGACCCATGGGTGCTGTATGACCCAGACGTCGGAGCATCCTTACACCCCGTGAGGCAAAGAACAATATGCGATGACGCCCCGTGCTGTCGCTGTGGATCGGAGGAGGCGCTCGGTGTCACGTGACCGTGAGAAGCTGACGGTGCGTATCGGCCGCCATACTCCCGGTCCGCCTGACGACACCGGAGGCCAAGAGACCCCGTCCTGCTGCCCCCCCCCCCCCCCTCCCGGCCCGGGATCTCGCCCTAATGGACCGCGCGTCGCTTGCAGAACCTGCCGCTGACTCGGATCGTCGACGCGCTGATGGAGCAGAAGAGCCTGCCGGAGGTCGAGGAGTACCGCTACCTGGACCCGAAGCTGCTGCGGCCGGCCGGGCCGGACGGCGCCGCCGTCCGCTCGCGCAGCACCTTCCAGGAGGCCGTCGTGTTCGTGGTGGGCGGCGGCAACTACATCGAGTACCAGAACCTGGTCGACTACACCAAGGTGCGAGCGGCCGGCGCCGGGCGGGGTGTCGGGCTGGCGATGGGTGAGCTCTCTCGGGCGGTGGCTTCAGAGCTTCACCTCGGGAGCCAGAGAAGTGATCGGCTCGTGGTATTTCCGCCGAACTTCGTACGGAAACCGCGTGTCGCGCAAAACACTGATTTCCTGACAGCCGCCTGTAGTGTTGTCTAACCTGAACGGTTTCTGGCTAGCACACACCAAGGCTGTAACCGGATCAATGATTTCAGAGCAAGACGAGCACGTCCACGAAACGGGTCATCTACGGCTGTTCAGATCTCCAGAACGCCACTCAGTTTCTGCATCAGGTAAGCCTGAGGTTGTGCTGGAACGTCGAAACTAACGGAACTTCATCCGTGGCTGGGGTGAAATCCACTGGTCTTTCGAGCTGGACGGGTTGTTGTATTCTAAGTCTATGATATCCAAACTTTTCGGCAAAAAGCCGAACATGATAGGTGTGTGGGCTTCCAAGACGCTTGTTGGATGGACTGGTTACTTGAACTGATAAGGTGTCGAATCCGTGCTTTATTAGAATGATTGAGGTTTCATTTTTACATCATGGATAATGAAGCATTCGTTGTTTTGTGCTTTACACTCTGGATTGGTTTGATGTTTATGATAGATATGACATGATATGATTGTTTATTTCAGCTCGGCGAACTTGGGAAAGAAATGCAATAGAAAGTTCCGGACGCCATACGGTGGCGTTTCCTTGCATTCGGGGTTGGCAGGAGGTGCGGGTTTTGGAGCATGCGACTGGAGTGGACTACAGTGTTGAGCGGAACTGTCGCGCTGTTTATTGTTGGATGATGCAGGACATGAACTGTTTAGACATTTGTATTCTTGAACATTCAACGTACCTTCCACTTGCCATGATTTCTTGGTATTCGGTATCGTCTCAGTTTTCGGAACACGCTGTTTTACTGATCATTGCCGAGTTACGGTTCCCTCTCTGTCTGTTGTCGCGTTGGAATACACATATTTATATCAGATCACGTTTTTTTGGCGGGGGGGGGGCGGAGCTAATGGAGCTGTGGTGTGTGGACGGACGGGAAGTCCGGCGACGTTTGACTCGGCTGTCGCCTCCGCAGCGCTCGCCTGCTGGACCATGTGGAGAGCCGGCGTGCAGCCCATCGGACAATGCCGTGAACCGCACAGACGCCGGGTTTCCTGTGGGCACTGCCAGGGGCGCCAATTTCTGTAAATGATCAGGGTTGAGGGCCGAACCGAGGACCCGACAACCTAACCTCCACACAAATGTGGGTTTCTCAGCGGATTTAGCCCACTTTATTTGATGAACGGAAATTTACAAGTTTTTGGTTACTATTTCTCAAATAGAATTAAAAATGCATTTATTCCCGTGTGTATTTATATATATATATATATATATATATATATATATATATATATATATATATATAAAGAACATAGAAAGATAGAGAGATACATCACTGTCTATCGTCTATTGCGTCCGTCCTTTCCATTACTGCCCATTGCCCTTTAACCTTATTCTTGGCAGGGGGGGCTGAATTCGCCCTCCTTGGGTTTTTTGCTTGCCAATTCCAGTTTTTTTTTGGCCCAGCTTCACGAAACTTAGTCGCTTTTCCTAGCTATTCTTTCTATGTACTGTGACAAAATTTCCAAATTCTATTTTGCTAGGGGGCGGAACTAGGCAACGTTTTAAGGAGGCACCTCAGGCCATTTTTGGCCCTGTTGAGGGTAAAAGGAAAATGACTGCCAAAAATGGCGTTTTTAAAACAGGACTTAAAACTTCATATGGATGTATAGCTAAATAGATGGCAACGTGTAAATGCAATTTTGTTTGTCTGAGGTCACTTTACAAGGTGAGTTCAAGGTTAAAAATCAAAATTTGGCTTTATAGTAATAATTTCGGTGTTATTTTTTTGAAATGCCAAATCCGGAATATATGTGACATAGAAAGCTGCCCTCTACTTTTGTATCAAGTTTCAGCTTGATATCAGTTCGGGTCACTGAGCTACGACCTAAAATGTCAGTGTGCGTACCGTATATCGCAATAGCTGTAACACGGAATTTTTGAAATAGAGTGAATTCAAATGATTGAAAACGTTTACAGATATTACATGCACACGAGATCATTCCAAGTGACCCCCAGATCACTGGACGTCATTTAAGGTCAAAGGACACATCTGTTGATGTGTCCTTTGAGTTGATCTGAAGAGCATGTGAACATGACAGTTCCCCCTTTTTCATGCCCCTGGCGCCGCCTATGCCAACATTATGCAAACACTGTAATATGATTTGCATTTCTTTAGCATAACACGACTAGCAGAAGCCAAAAAAGTGCTTTTGCCTTTTTTGTTCATTCATTTGCTGAAAGACTAATCCTCCTATTTTTGAAACCCTATGGACGCCGATGAATTTTCTCAAAATTTCAAATGTGTGTACCAGTGGTAAAACCCCCATCCATAATTTCTTGATTCATGCCAATTTCATCGAAATCTGTCCATAAACAACGGATTTATAAGAAATCCAAAAGTACCCCCATTCTGATATTCCCCCCCCCTTTATCCACCCCTTCCAAAATTTTGAAAACTTCCTTTTTTAAAAGCGTAGTTTTTGTTATGGCAAATCGATTGCCGTTCGTTGCGATGAAATCGGATGTGCACTTTTCGAGATCTCAGGGAGGCGCCGAATCCGCCCCCTGCCGGGAATCGGCCATATCGAATAGGAATCAGCCCTCCGGGAATAGGGTTAAAAACCGGCAGAAAATATTGGGGGCCCAAATCAACATTGGGGGGCGCAAATCAACACGGGGGGCGGGGCGACAGAGCTCCTCAAAAGAATGCAAATCAACACCCCTGGACACTGCAGTGATCCATTCAGATATTTCGAGCCCTAGGAAAACGCGGAGAGCAGTTTAAGCAAGGGGCTAGATTAAAATTTTTCCTCGGTAAAAATACATTGCGGAGTGATAGAAGTGCGAAATGAGAGCCCTTCATGCTAAACATTCCATAAATATTTTAATATCGCCAGGCTTCCTCCTGCTCGCCGGGAAATCCCGGTCGCATCCCTGCAATACGGCAATTTGGTGTAGAATATCTAGGTTAGCTCGGCATCCCTGTCTTCTGTTGCTGAGTCCGAGTCTGTGGAATGTGTGTTGTTGAGAGAAATTAACAAAATTTGCAAAATGAAATGAAGCGTTTCTGGTTGCAAAGTTGTGCACTTTTTCACAATACATGTGTTCGTACTTTCTAATTATTTCTGCAAGAAGAACCCAATTGTTCCATTAAAAAACTAACAGGAACAATGAGTCCCGGAAGAATGAGCGCACCTCTGCTCACAATAATCCTGTAATGAAATCACCGCTGTATGACGCGGCCGTGCGTTTTGCAACCAAAGCCACATATGTGTTTGTGTGTTGTTTCTGTGTAACGTCCTGTGGAATGTGTTGTAATTGTGGCGTACCCATAGCAGAGACGCTAAAATCCTGACTACGTGCCTGTCTGCTGCCAAGGAGAAACCTTTTCTCGAGGCTTACAACATGCGGGCTGAGAGAACACATGTTCTGTTATTCAGTATCAGAATTATCACCACGTAAGCTAAGAAATAACTTTCCCACCCCCTGGTGCGTAGGAGCGCGACGAAAAGTGAGGGAACATTCGTCCAAGGACGCCAACCGCCAAGAAGGTCGCCGATCTGCAGTAGGGGCGCCATAACTTAGAATTAAATTTTTAGTTCACTTAGGTATTAATGGATTTAAGGCCACGTGTATCAATGCATTTTTTATTTAGACACATGTTCGAGTCCCGTACGAGCGCCTGGTCTATAGATGGGACACCAAACATATGAGGGACGCGCGATCTGTAGGGGAGGGACGTCTGATATGATATGGATGCCTGCATCGTAGACTTGTCTGGTCTGTAAGGTGTCCCGTACGGGCGCCTGGCCTGTAGAGGGGGCAGCAAATATATGAGTGGCGCGTGATGTGTAATGGGCGCCTCTCTCGCCAAGGGCGCCGAACCCCGAGGGGCGCCTAATCTGTATGGGGGGCGCCTGGAACGTAAGGGGAGCCTACATCGTACACATGTCTGGTCTGTGAGAGGAGCCATATTCTTCAGATGCGTCTCATCTGGACAAGAAAGAGGGGACGCCCGGCCTCCATGGGGCGCCGTGCATTTTGAGTTACCTGGTCTGTACGAGAGCGATGACGTGAAAGGGGCGCAGTGTCCACGAGGAGTGGTTGATCAGTATATGGGGGGAGGGGCGTCTGGAGGTTGACGCCTGCTAAAGATTAAAAAAGGCCTTCCCTCAGCAAAAATAGAAATAAAATTGAAAGGAGCAGGACTCCCCGGATTCAGTATTTTTCAGGGGTCGGGTTTACGAGATGTTTTCTTTTCTTTAATTCTCATTCGAAACCTTTTTTGCTGTGGCGTAAACATAGACAACTTTGTCGCCGTTCACGTCTGTTCGGTCTAGAACGGATAGAAAAGTCAACTTTCGACTAAGCTAGTGACTAAATGGAACGAGCTAGCGAGAAACGAGACGCGGCGTTGAACAGCCTGGTCAGTTCTGCACTGATAGGTAGATTATGCAGCAAAAACTCGGCTGTTGCCAAATGGGATTATGGCCACGTTCTTTGCCGAGTTACCCCTGGGTACAAAGACGGCAGAACGGAGAACGCGGGGGAGGCAGCGGGGACTGTGCTCCCTTTAACTCGCGAAATTTAACATCAACCCGATTTACGTTGCATGGAAAGAAATGGCTAGAAGTGTCCCCTCCCCATTGCCGGAACACGTTCCGCCGCTACCACGCCACGCGATGAAAACCGCAGGACTTGCGACGTGCGATGGTCTGGCCGCGCTGCAGCCCCCTACCGGGGCGGCTGTGGCGCAGGCGAGGGCCTGTTGCACCACGGACGGATAGCAAGAGTCCAGATCGATGCTGGTCGGCGGCCGGTGCAGTGGTTGCATGGACCGGTCACAATCCGCGTTGACGTGATCAGCGAAGGAGAGGTCGACACCTCGTGGCTGAAGCCTCCTGCCGAGGTGAGGCGGCAGTTTGGATTGAGACAGAGAACACAGGCGGTAGATTGCAATGTCGTGTCCTGGGCTCATGAATCCAGCTACATCCGGCGTGTTTCCTTGTGACCTTGTTCATGACTGTTAGCAGTGGACCCCGAGAGTTCAGACAGGGCAATGACCCCCTTAACCGTACTTTCAAATGCCGGAGTGCATTCATTTATTCCAGGGACATAGCCAGCAGGGCCATGGGGGTCACACCCCCTCCCCCCGAGCCATGCGTTCTACATAAGCTATATGGCGATTTCGCAAGAATACGTAACAGTGACCATATATATGTCGCAAAGGCAAGCATTTTATGTTTTCCTGCGCGATAAGTATGAGGCAGATTACATAAAATGGCTGTCTTTTTCTTCTAAATTTCGCCACATGCCAGTGGCATATGACAAAATTTGACATTGGGCCCCGCCCCTGAGGAAAATCCTGGCTACGTGCATCTACCTTAGAGCAACAGTGTGCTTAGGCTGTAAGCATGCTTATGACCCTGACATCCCCCTGAGGATTGTTCTGTAGGAGTTACACCGCTGCCGGCTCTCTGCATGCTTGGCAAGGTGCCCTGCCGAATCGTCTGTCGCAATCTGCCGTCGGTCGCCACGTCAGCGGCGCCGTGGTGCGCGCTGTCTGCGCCGGTCGGTGGGCGGCCGGCCGCCCGGACATACCGCCGCAGCGTCGTCTGTCAGCACTCGATGCCGCCCCATTCGCGGCGTCCTTCTGAACCGTGATCCAACCGTTCTGTTGAATCTGACGGCGATCGCTGTGTTGGCATGGCCAAACGCGACAAGAAGCATGCTTGTTGTCATGAGTATTGGAAGTGGTATTGTAGCCTGGGCAGGGTCGCCGCCGGCTGGGGGAAGGGCGACCGTCAATTACCTCCCCCCATAGACATGCGCCTGCCAAAGGTCGTTGCACATATACATGCTTTTGTTGCTTGAAGTTTGGAATTTTGTTGTTGGTTCGTTGTGACTGAATTTTTACCATATTTTATTCCATATAGGACAATTTTTGCGATAATTAAACATAATAATGAAACGTTTTAACGTTTTCCGTACCATGCCGAGTACTAGAAAATGGTCATCTAATATTGGGGTGCTTCTGGTGCCAGTGGGGGTGCATTTTCATCATTGGGGTGCCCAGGCATCCTCCCCTCCCGAATACATTTCTCCGCTAGTGGTCTGGAGGTCCTTTGCGGAGGAGTGGGTTTGCCTTTCCTAGCCACGGGGCCCCTTCAGGCAAATGCCAGGGGCCCTTCACGGGCCAAAAAATTTCGGGGGCCCCAGGACCCCTAGGACCCCCTGGCAGCGCTACGGGTTGGAGCTACCAGGCCTAGACGACTACTGAGCAAAACAACAAAGCTTGACAAAAATCACATAAGAATAAATTTTAACCACTGAAATCCTCCTTGGTTGTTTTACCAAATTAATGGATCGATAATATTTTCGTTGCTAACTGACAATATGCTCCTGAGGCAAGAAAATCCTCGAACGAGGTGAGCCCAAGCAGCCCAAGATTAATCCAGTCGCGCGGTTTAGTCTAATTCCACGCGATGCAGACAAAAGTCCTCCTTTTTGTGGAGGCATACTGCAGGTACATTGGCAAGCGGGTTGCTGTAATATCATCGTCGTTGAACATGCGTTTGTATCACAGAGGACACGCTGGGGGAGTTGTGGCTAAGTCTAGGGCAAGAAAATTCACCAAATGAATATCATCAAGGTGACAAAATCCGTGAGGTTTTGTGGGCAATGGCGCAAATGAAACATTTCAAATACCAGCAGAAACAACGAAAATGAGGGATATTAAAAGAATAAGGTAAAAGAATGACACCATTTCAGGGAATGGGTGGAACCTATCAAGGATCTTTTTTTTCGTTTGCTCATTTTCAAGCCTGTCGCTGCCCCCTGTCCGACATAGGATGATATTTGGGAAAGGTATATCTTCGTCATCATCATATCATCATCAGCAGGATAACGCTGATGATGATATCTGACCTTCCAATGACTTGACCTTGACCTCAAGAGAAAAACAGCTACTGTTGTTTTTCTCTTACCGTCTTGGTCAGACAGCAGTTGTTAAATTGTCGTCCGAACAGCTTTAAAATGAGTTCTTTACAAAAGCATGGTTTTCCATTCGAAATGCTATCAAACCACTACAGTGACTTCGGAGACGGAAAACGATGGGGTACTCTTCTACCTTGTGACCTAAGAGATCATTACGTGGCCTGATGGGGTCAAGCCAAGTACCATTGGAATGAAAAAAGCGTGATATACGCTCGTTTTTTGTCGATCTATCTTGATAGGAGAGAAATGAGATGGGATGGCACTAATCCCCTGGTCCAGGGCATTGGTGAAAATCAAATTTGGCGAATGTCAGGACAGACTGCGATCGCAACTTCAAATACAACGTTTAAGCCTTCTTTAGAATGGATTATCTTAGGTAATAATAGCTCAGACCTTAGAAAAGACTTCCCAAATGGGACGGAAAAATAAGGACAATGTTTTAAAAAATATTTTCAGCAGAATATTTTCCGCACAATTATCTGGCGGCTCCCAACGAACCCGGTACAGATAACATCAAAATAATGGTTCGGGGGTCAACTGACTAAGATTATCTACTATCCAAAGGAAAATTTTGCAGAAGGCGCAGTTAACCACGTTGTGTTAATTCACATCGTTTACGCTACGTCCCTTTGTTTTGCTCATCTCGCTAGGAATGGAACCATCGTATGGGAGAAAGAGGGCTCCTTCTAGCAAAAACGGTCACTTTGTGGGAAAATGACCCCTCTTAAAAGAGCACTTCTGTCCAAAAAGGGCTCTTCTGGACAGACATTGGGGTCGAAAGGACCCCTTGAAATTTTGACCCCCGCAGTCGAGACTGTGGGCATAAATGAATATGGACAGCATAAGATTCGCACTAAACCAAGAAACGCGTTTTTTTGTCCAAACGCCGATTTGATTAGGCGGGAAACAGGTAAGGGAGGGAGAGTGGCATCCGCTTCCACCTCTCAGATGCAGTCTAGGAGGAGAAAATTGAACGTGTAGACGAGGGAAAAGAACGTTCATCACGCAGACATAGCTATTTTTGATGGGATGCCCGTTGGAAAATTTACGCAGTGTTTTTTTTTCGGTTCCAGCACGGGTAACGTGGATTTAATACCCATTCCAGACCCTTTTATTGACCCTGGCAACGCGGTAACTGATCAACTTGGGTCAGCTCTTGTAAAGAAAGCGGTAGTGCCGGAGTACTGTCAGCATTAAGAAAAGTTCAGTTGGATTATTCGAACAGTCCGTTCACCTGGAATCACCCCATGCGATGGTATGTCCAATGTCTCATAAAACAAGCTATGCTTGGCATGTATTTCCACAAAAACTTCCAGGGGAACAGACGGATTATTATTTTTCTCATCCATTTCACATTGCCAGGTAAAATGCCCCGGACACAGACAAAAAACATCTGTGGTTGCCGTCAGTCCAGCTCATTGGCTTTAGTACGCACGGATTCAAGAAGGGACGCACCAAGTACCTACGTTTGAAGGATAGTTTTTGAAACAGTAAATGCTCTACGGCTAATATTTTATCGTCAAATTTGTAGGGGGGAATGCGTACCCAAATAAACGAAGTAATTCACAATGCTCACAAAATGCCCCCACCCAGTGGCAGATTATGAGTGTGCATTTCCGTGGAGTTTTTATTGATAGATTTTTAGCCCTTAACCGATTAAAAAGCTATAGGAGCTCCCTTCCCCAGAGAGGCGAAATCTAACCAGCGAGAATTACGTTACGGTGATAGTTGCGGCGACTGCGACTGACGACGCACAATTTGTTTTGCGCATTCCGAGAACTGAACTGAGCGTGGAATACATGGACTGGCACATCTCGCTTACGTTGTTCATTTGCATTTAGCAATGGTTTTACACTGAGAGAAGCACCCTCTTGTAATTTCTCGAAATTGTTTTGCGTTCACGATTTATACGAGAACCAGTGAAGGGTCCGTTGACTTGGCACACATAGTCATATTCAGCATTCAGTATTCAGCACATTCAGTGTGATCAAAATAACTTGGCACACATAGTCATATTCAGTATTCGATATTCAGCACATTCGATATCACCAAAACAACACAACGTATTCAGCACACACCACAGATTCTGACCGGATTATCCTATTCGGTCAAACTGCCTATCCCATTCCCAAATATGAATTTCTTTCTGCCCTAACTTTGTCCGTTTCACCTCCAGAGGTCAAATAACGCAAGCTGAAGTTCAACGATGGGGACAACCATAGCCGTTGACCTATGACATCAGACTGTACAAATGAGCTATCTCATCGCAGAGGGAAGTCGTCCGCAACTTAAACGACCCATAATATCAAGGTCAAGGTCCGTTGTCTTAAGGTCATAATTAAGGTCAAAGGATGAAGACAAGCACAGCCGCCGATTTATGGCACCAAACTGTACAAATGAGGTATCACACCAAATAGGGAAACCGTCCACAACTTTGACGACCCAAAAGGTAAAGGTCAAGGTCCGCCTTCAAGGTCATTATCAAGGTCAAAGGACGGGAATACGCTTAGCCGCCGACCTATGGCACCAAACTACAAGTGTAGCATCAGACCAAAGAGAACTGTCCACAACTTTGACGACCCAAAAGGTCAAGGTCAAGACCAGTCGTCAAGGTCCTAATCAAGGTCAAAGGACAGGGACTAGAATAGTTAGGATAGTTAGATTTCGGTAGCATAGCCGCCGATCTTTAACACCAAACTGAACAAATGAGCTATGGCACCAAAAAGGGTAACCATCCGCAAATTTGATGACCCAACCGGCCAAGGTCGGTGTCCGTCATCAAGGTCCTAATCAAGGCCAAAGAACGGGGACAAGCATATCCGTCGACCTATGATACCAAACTGTAGAAAGGAGACATCAAACCAAAGAGAGTAACCGTCTGCATTTTTGATAACCCAGAACGTCAAGGTCAGGATTCGTCGTCAAAGTCCTAAGCAAAGTGAAATGACCGGGACGAGCATAGCCCTCGACCTATGACACCAGACTTTAAAAATGAGGTGTCAAACCAAAGAGAGGACATTGTTTAGGACCTTTATGACAGACCTTGGGTTTCATCTTTTGGGTTGTCAAAGCTGCGGACGTGGTGTGCAGTGTTGGAAAAACTGTCGTTTTCTGGTATCAAGGAGCACCAAAAAATTTATACTCCAGGAAAAATTTTGTACTCCAAAATGGTTATTTGCCCGCTCTCCAAAAGACATGGGTATTCTTACTCAACCAGAGTTTGAAGTTGCCCAGCGTCCCCCCCCAGTTGATGGTTTACCATCCATATTCAGTCGCTGAAGTACACTCCGAACCCACGGTCAGCCGTCTTCCACCCCCCCCCCCCCCAGTCAACGACTCCGCTGATCTACCATGTAGACCCAGGAAAATGGTTTGCCCCCCCCCCCCAAACGGAGCCTCTGAATCCGCCCCTGCTGGCCACATATACTTTGAAGTCACCTAGTTAGTTTATGTTTCTCACATAAACTCATGACATTTTATACTCCAAAAGAGGATTTGTACTCCGACACCAGGAAAAAAAAACAGGTTTCCAACACTGGTGGTTTGATGGCTCATTTGTACAGCTAAGTGCCGTAGGTCCGCAACCATGTTTGTCGCCGTCCTTTGACCTTGGTTTGAATCTTGACGATGGACCTTGGCCTTTACCTTTTGGTCCGAAAAGTTGCGGACAGTCCTCCTTTTTGGTTATTCGCAGGGAAAAAGCACAAGTTTTCGGATACGAAGGGAATCAAGCCCTCCCATATCGTCCCACCACCTTGAGATGTTAGCGCATGGCGAGGACCTCGGAAAACCATTGGAGTCGCCAAAAGTGCTCTTTCCGAATCTCTCTGGATACCTGGCACGTAAACAGGCGGAACTTTCTACCTTCTGTTTCTACTGAACTTTCTACTTTCTCTTTTTATTACCCCTCGAACTTTCCACCAAACGTGCGAGGGGTCCGTAATATTTCCCTAGGTTCTTTGGATGAAATGAAGGAATTACCCTCTCCTAGGCATGACAGTTCCCCCTTGAATTGATCTCGAGTACTCGTTGGATTTTTTTTGCGACGCCCTCAGATCTTTGAGTGGTTTCGAACATTCAGAAAGGGAGTTCTGAACCAGACGAGCCTTTATCTGAGAGGACCTCTGAAAATATTAAAGGGTCCGTCGAAAAATTCTAAAGGGCCCTTTAAACTAATTCATCGCCCGAAGAACTCCTTTTAAATAAGATTCCTTTAAATTCCTTGAAAAGAAATCATTGAATTAATTTGAAGGAATTTTGATATCTTGAGAAGGCACCTCGGACATTTAGAAAAGGATACACCGAACAAGGAAATACTTGAGGCCCCTTTGAAACATCAAGGACTCCCTGAAAAGATCGAGGGTCCCACAGAAAAACTTTAAGGGCCCCTTAGATGAATCCAATGAGCCCCCTAAAATCCGAGGGGCCCTCACTGAATTCTTCTCGAAGGCTCATTGGAGTTCGAACAGGCCCCAAACATCTGGGAGGCCCATTAGCATTTCGAAGGGTCTTGGAAACATTCACGATAGAAGTTTTTAATCGGATGAGGAAATGTCTAAGCCCCCCCCCCCCGGAAAACATTAAAAGACTTGTCAAACAGCTTCAGACTTCACACAAACTCTATATTTCCTTAAAAAAGAAAAAGAGCTCCGTGATGGTCGGAGGGAGGAGACCTCCTTAAATTTATTTGGAATGCCCTTGATGTTTTCAGAGGCACTTCGTATATTTTGGAAAGAGTGAACATGACGAGTAAAAGTTTCAGGGGCCCCTGAAAATATCACGGGCACTCACAGAACGTCCAAGGCCCCAGAAAAGTCTTATGGGAACTTTAAACAAATTCAAGGAGAGGCACTCCTGGAAGTGACTTGAATTCATCTAGCAGACCCATTGAAATGCTTGGGGACCCCCTAAACTTTTGAGGGGTCCTTTAGTACCTCCATGTGGCAAACATTCAGGGACGGAGTTTTAGGCCGGACGAAGAAATGTTTTTGGGCCCTCTTAAGATACCAAACGCACTCTCAAAAGGCTTGATAGTTCCAGAAAAATACCTAACGATTCCTCGAGATATATTCGAGAAGGCACCTAAGGCCATGGAGAGAACCCCGTCCTGAATTCTTCTAAAGGGCCCATTGAAATTTTTGGGCCTAAGGGCCCCAAAAAATTTTGTTGCCCCTGCACTCTCTGAGTGGGCCTTTGATCATCGTGCTTTCAGAGTAACTTTGAAGAATGCCCTTGCATATATATAACATAATATCTATATCTATATCTGTCTATCTATCTATCTATCTATCTATCTATCTATCTATCTATATATATATATATATATATATATATATATATATATATATATATATGCGTGATTTAAAAATTCTTCCGTAATGTTTTAGGAGTTTTCTGGAAACATCAGGGCCTTTTCCTTAATGGCACCACATAACTATTATTCTATATTCTAATGACGTCAATATTCTAATGACGCTTTGGATAAATGCGAGGCAGGGCTCCTCACACCTCATGGAACAACGCGCCATAAAGATGGATAGATGGGACTCCCAGTTTCAAATTGGGGCTCCTTAGTTCTGCCCCCTATCATTTCCACAAAACGACACCCCTTATATATAAAACATTGGTATATATAATGCCATTGGTAACATTATATTAATGTAAAATGTTATATAACACACACACACACACACACACACACACACACACACACACACACACACACACACACACACACATATATATATATATATATATATATATATATATATATATATATATATATATATGAAGCATTGGTAATACATATGAGTGACATTGGTAATCTGACTGGTGACCTTCTTTTGCATATTAAAACGAACATAAGACAGATCGAAAAAACGAACAAAAAACCCATCAAAGCGAACAACGCATTGGTGTTTAACAAAACGTATATTAAAGAGCATATTATGCAAAAGCATACCAATACTTTTGAGGAATATGCTCTTATATATATATATATATATATATATATATATATATATGACTCCATATTCATATCTGTGAATATATGGAAACAAATGTTTTCTTCATATCTCTTTAAGAACCACTGCAGTCGGTCAAGACAAAGTGTCCTTAATCCGTCGAGAAAGTCACATTTGGGAAGGTTAGGTTGTATGTTAGGTTAGGTCCCTCGGCTCTTTCCCCCGTTCACAAAATTGTTCACACACTTTATTTGCGAAGGGCAGCCGAATCCCATTTGACTCAGGCTGGTCTGATTTAACCTTTTTGAAATATTATGCTTGTTTTCAATACGAACACACTCAGTGTGGCCACAGCTGATAACAACTATACCTATGCTTTCCATTTATACAGCTTATGTTGTCCCATTCCCCTTATTTATGGCCGCCAAAAAAATCTTTGACGTCGCGAAAATCACTTCCCGCCAAATATTAGCCTTCTGCACGCGGCCATGCCCGCCGCCCGGTATCTGGGTGGCCTATGTGAAAAATGCTTTGGGGCACGGGTCTCATGATGTAAGAGGGATATTACATGAACCAATGTTACAAACCTTCTATGCTGTACCGAGCCTCATTAGTGATAATGTGGCAGATTATTTAACCGAGCCTCATTAGTGATCAATGTGGCAGACATCGGAAACGCCTAACGCACACGCATCAGATTTTGATCTAGGTTGAACTTGTTTGGGTTAAATATGATAGGTGCAGACTTCATATGCGTGCCAGACACACATGCGGCCTTTTCCAGCCAAGACTCATAGTAATACACCCAACAAAAAACGAGACTCCTGACCTTACAAATGGTCAGGAGTCTCGCGATAGGCGAGAAATGTTATTTTTTATTTGATAAGTAATAGAAAACCTACAAACTCCCTCTGGTCAAGACAAAGTGACCTAAATCTGTTGAAAAACCCACATTTGTGGGGGAGTTATCTTGTTGGGTCTCTGGTTCGGCTCCCCATTCATTTTTAGAGAAATTGACGCCCCTGACCACTAATGACGTAGGATGGTTCGGAATCATGTCAGTTTGCCTGTCGATGTCAAGTTTACGTATGCTCCGTTCAATATCCTCATGACAGACATACTAGGAAGGATAGAAAATCTGAGGAAGACGGCTTAAACCAGCTGTATGCGTTCTGGAACGCATGAAGTGCACGGCATTTGCGAAATTTCTAAGCATCTTAACAGTGTTTTACGACATATTTATTTTCCCGGGTGATGCATTTCGCGATGCAAACAAATTTTTGTCAATCCATTTCAGCATTTTGCACCCAATGAATGGCAAGTTTCAACGTAATCCACGCCAATGATATTATTGGCTGTCATTTGACTCACCGCTTTGTCATTGATCAGCGGCCAAAACACCGACGGAAAAAGGTCTAATAGCCCGGCACCGCCTGGCGTCTTTTTATGCCCGCGACCACCTTGGAGGGGTCGAAAAGGGTACCCCTGGTATCTCATGATCCAACTGTCGGATCTCAATCGGTCTACCAACAGTCGATAGCCCTGAGTCTTGCAATTCAGAAAATACTATGTTAGCCTTGGTCACGTCACTGATGACGTCTTAAGCCACGTAAAACGCATAACGCGACGTCGGAAAAACTGACAACCGTTCGCATATCATATCACTGGCTCTTAGAGCCTTCAACAGGTTGTCAAAGGAAAGGTCACAGTCTCCTGCATGAGAAGTCTGCCCTAATGTATCAAAAATGTTGGGTCAAGTTCAGCCTAGGTCAGATGAAATATTGGTACGTTACATGCCAAAGATCGATACTTACTTGAAGCCGTTTTCATCCATGTGACGAAAAGGACGGAAATGAAACCTTCTGACATTCAGTCTTGCATTACCTGCTTTTCATCCAGTCAGCGACATTCTAGGTCAGGTCAGATGAGCCTCTTCCTCACAAAGGGCGACAATTGCTCCCTGGGATTTTTAAGTGCATCAAGCACAGAAGTGAAATGGTACATCGTGGTATTTAAATCTGCTCTGTCTGCTCCTCATCACGTCAAGGTCAAGCCAAATCAGGACAGATAGTCATTTTTCATTTTCTGGCTAGGAACAATTGTTGCTCTCTGCTGCTATTGAACGATCTTCCACAGACAACGTTGTTTCGTCTTGACATCAGCCTATAAAGTGGCGTGACATGACCGCGCGTTGCAATTGGTGAACCTTGCTATAAGGCGCATATACATTTGCTTCTCTGGCTTGAACGATGGGGAAGGTCAGCAGCAACCACTTCTATCACCCGCAATGCAAATCAGTCCAACTGTCATCATGTATGTGACCTTGCATGAGCTCTAGTGTTGACTTGTCACGGTTGTATATCCTTTTGGGAACCGTGACCTATGTGAATCCAAATAATTCATGCATTATATCCGCAAATATTACAAAAAAACGAACCATGTCCGGGTCACTCCCGAAGAGGCGGTTGTGCGGCGGCCCTGAGCCTCCATAAAGAAAGACGAAAAATTTTCACATCGACATTTCAGGTTCTGCCATTATTCTAAAAAAGTCTGTGATGGTACTTGGTGTAGCCATCGACCAACATCTTACCTGGAAAAAGCACATATCCACCAGTGTTCGGCGTTGTAATAGCCTCTTTGTCTCACTATTCAAAATTCGTTTCTACTTCATTAATGACGTCATGAAGCTCCTCGTCCACTACCACGTCTTCCCTTATGTCCTTTACTATATCACTGCGTGGTGAGGAGCAGTCGGTTGCCAATTGATCAGAGCGCAAAAGGTGATAAACTTTGCTGCGAGGTTGGTGACCGGGACGCGCCGCGGGGACCACATTACGCCGGCACTGGAAACCTTGGGATGGAGTCGTGTGGAAGACCTGGTCGGAACGCGTAATCTGAAGGTCTACAGTGCTTTGCGCTCCCCATGTGCCCATTCGCCATACGTGCTCTATTTCCCCGCATGCCCAGGTCTGCTGCTGCTGCTGCACCTGCGTGGTTACTGTTGGCACAGGTGCCATATCTGCCTCGCGTGCGGCTGGCGGCGACCCAGCGGCTCTTCCAAAACCGACCACAGTGGCCTGGAACCGCCTGCCTCCGGCAGGCTCGAATGCGCCTCAAATCACGCGGATCGTTTTCAAAACGCTTGAAACATTTGACTCAGCGATTGCCTGTTTGTGTTTAGATGTGTGCATTTTATTCCACCTGACAAGTAAGTATGTATTATCGTTTTGAAATCTTGGCGAAAGGGCAGAATGGCCACTGCGTGGACGCCTTCAATACATACATACGAGAGGCGAAAACACGCATGCAAGGGTTCACTCTTGACGTCATATCTCTATGACCTAACCTAGTATGCAAATTTTTTGATGCCGAAATATGTACAATTGATTGATAAATTAGTACTGAAAGTTTGGTTGGGCTGGCTCCAACGGTTCAGAAGTTATTTACGAAAATCCGACGGGGTGCCCTATTTGACACCTCTCAGGTGTGCCGGAACCAGAGCGGAAACATAACTCCTGGAATATTTTCGTGGGTAAGAGAGCTTGAAAGCCAGGGCCTTACTGGTCCAGATACAAAGAATAATAGTAATTAGCAATCTTCTGATGAAAATTCCTTATTCGATGCCCAGTGGTTTCGAAGTTGCAGCGTGCAGAAAGTGTCATGGCCGAGCCGGGTTGCATATTTACGAAAGGCACGTACGACACCAAGTTTCCGTGATTAGTTGATTTGGTATGTGATATTTTTAGATGACGCCACATCTGGAACCGCTTCCCGATTGGTGGGTGCTGTCAACAGGGAAATGGTTTCATGCAAGGTTTCGTGCACGCAATAAGAAATTCTGTTGATATTTTTTGCTCTTTTCACATTCCTTTCAAATCAGAGAACTATGGATGCGGCGTAAGGCCGAGTAGTAAAGCTGTTGATCGCCTCAGGAAATCATCAGAGCGGACTTACAAAAGCCCGCTTGATTTCATCCTTTCAAAAGGCCACGCTTTTGTACGCCGCGATGGCGGAGTTTGTTGCGACGCTTAATGCTCGCACTGCTAAATGAGGTGGAGCGGGTTCAAATCCAGGTTGTCGCGCTGGTTTTTCTGTCACTCTTCTGTGGACTCCACAGATGTCACGATCCAGCAGTACATTTCCCACAAATGTTTTTTATGTCTGGACTTTGGGACGAGATGGATGTTTAGGACAGCATCTTGCCAGTACAACAGCTAAGGCAGTTTCCCCACCCATGCAATGTATTTAGTCGAAGACGCCTGCTAACATGGCTCAATATTCCCTGCCCTTATGGGGGGGGGTTCATCGAGCAATATTACTGGAGGCATAATATGCATAATAATAGAAATTATAATGATAAGGACGAATATTACTGAAAAGTACTTTAATAGATCGTGATAATCGTTCGTTCAACGAGGAATAGCAAATAAAAAGAAATGCTACGGCACCCAGGGTTTGAGTCTACCCCGCTCTACTTTATCACGCGCCGTGGAAGGGGGTTTTGCGCTAACGCGCACTGGAAAGGGCACAGAAGTGCCCTCCTTTGGTCCCGGAAACGGAAAGAGCTAAAGACATAAAGTTTTAGGGTCACGTAGGGCTATAAAGATTGACCTAGTGTGTAATTTTCATGACACTAGGTTAATATCTTATAAGTCAAATGGAGCCGAAGAAGACAACTTTGGACACTTTCTCGGCCCGCACAGGCCATTCCGTGCGGCACCTTTTCGAAGAAAACGGTAAAAGGGTGCGTGTCTGAGCGTTAAAATGTGGAATACGACAATTTCCATTCATTGGAAATCGTCGTATTCCATCCATTTATTGGCGTCTTGATTTCGGGTCGGGGTAATGTCAGGTCATTGACCTATGGCGTCATTTTCTCGTTTTTTGCGGATTTTTTATTTCGAGCATAACGGGATACTGGTGGTGCGTCAGTGTAAATAAGGGCGCTAAACACATTTTTTGGCGTAATTTCAGTGAAGATAGCCAATATCGGTACGTTTGATCACTTCTAGTATTTAATAATCTCTGCAAGGTCAAAAGAAGTGAAGCGAGGTCATTGACCTTGGATGAAGTTTTTGACCCAAAGTAAGTTTTACGTCAGCTGTTTGCGCTGAACTTGTTACGAACCCAGATACACGATTTCATTGCTATGAGACGTAAGAATGATATATATATATATATATATATATATATATATATATATATATAATTATGTAATTATATAATGATATACATATGGCACGAACAAGGACCCGAGCACCTGCGTCCCAAACGCGGCCGTCTCGGCGTCCTGGACTGTGGATGAAGCTGCGGTCCGGCCCAGAGCAGCCGTGACGCTGCTCGGGGGGGGGAGGGGGAGCGCCGCCGGCGGCCGTCCTGAGCACCGGCGCCAGAACTGCCAGACGTCGCTCTGGCTGCTGGCCGGCCGCGGCCGGGGCGACGGGCGGGGTTCCCCGCAGTCGTCCCGCCGGCGCTTCCTCGGGCGCGAAGCTAAACACAGGGCCGGCGGAACTTCTCAGGCGACGGGGCGCTGAGCACCCCCACCTCAGCCCCCCCAACAACACTAACATTTAACGTAAACCCTGAGGCGTATAGGGTTGACTGCAAAAACGAGCTTAAACATGATTTGGACTGCCTGCTTCTGACCGGACGTTCCGCGGCAAGTCGCCGCACAGTCGGTCTCAAAAACATCGCAGCACCCAAACTTGTCCGTCGACAGGTGGCAGTGCAAGCGGTTGGTGGGCCATTCAGAAGTTCACCGTGAACTTTTGCGCCACCAATAGCCCTGGGAGGGCGCCAAGCCTCAGGTCTCGTGCTATGGGAGGGAGGGTCGTGATAGCCCAGACTGTCGGAGCAAAGGTGATGAAAAGCGACTCAGTAGAAGCATATTCGCACTTTTTATCCGAGTCAGAGCGGGTACTGAAGCCTCGCCGGGAAGTGGTGATGACAGCCCCTCTCCGTTTTTTTTTTCGAGGACGGTCAGAACAATAAAGGGCGCAGACACACGAAAAATGGGATACCTTCCATGGATGTTTTATAAACATTGTATCGATTTTTCAGTTTCACGTCGCGGCCCCAGGGCAGCTTAAGTAAGACTGTGTTTCAAAAAAGTAAATTGCCAAATTTTTGCGAAATGTGTCGATTGGCTTGGAACTTGCCACATTGGCAACACACGACAGGCCTTACAGTTATGCTATCCTCGAGTTTTTAGGAAACGTTAAGGTCAGTGACCTTAGGTAAGCTAAACTTTCGCCCTTTTTCACACCACCCATTGAGATTGCGGATCTACGTCGATGGTTTCGAAATTCGAATGTACGACGTCGTGCTTCACACGTAATTTACACATGTAAATTTGCCTTTTGACCTGTAACCTGCGGTCAGGCCACGCTTTTACCCGACGTTTCAGACCCGCGGCCAAGTATAATACACCGGTTTAGAGTCTTTGAATGTCTGTCAGCAGCCATATGTGCTTTAGAAGTACTGCTAATCGTAAAAATTTACTTCTCAAAACTGGCCTAATCTCGCATACCATCGGTTAACCAGGCCGGCCTTATTTAATAGTTTGCAAAGAGGGGCTTGTCTGCATTTTGTGCACACTTTGTATGGGCACAAATTATAAAAATTACACTAATGCTTCCATTCTGTTCAGCTGTTCAGTTTTTGCTGTTCAGGCTTCCTGTTTTTGGTTCCAAAAATAAAAATTCCGGTCATCGCTAAAATAACTTCCCGTCAGATAATTAGGCTCTTATATTGCGGCCGCGCTTACGCCCATTGTCTGACTTCCGTCAAGAAAATGATTTGGGGCTTGGGTTTCATGGTGCAAAAGGGATATTGAACGAACCGATGAGGTTGTATTTTATGCTGTTCCGTTTCCGTTCAGTGGTAATACGGCAGATGATACGACAGACATCAGAAACTCCTGACTTGCACGCTTGACGTTACAGCACAGTCAAATGTGCTGCTTTGGCTGACCTTGTTTGACCTTGATATGATGGTCGAACACTTGATATGCATCTTAAACAAACTGTCGGCGTGATCCAGCTAAAACGCAGTGAGATGCAATGAGAAAATCGTGGCTTTTGCCTTATAAAAAGACGACATTTTCCATCACTTTCAGTCTCGTATGAAATAAATAAATTCAATCTCAGGTGCTCTTTTACAGCCCTAAATAGGCAAATCGGGTCCTCCTTTTACGCCTTATCTCTTTGGAACCACATAAACGACTTGACTGGCGCAATTTTCTGCCAAAAATTTCAGCAGGTGATTTGGTCCTAAGATGACCTCTGGTGTCTCTAATACTGACCTGATTCAACTTAGCCTGGATGCCTGCAGGTTTTGCGAAGATCTTTTCAACACTGTTCGTACTTTTCTGTGTGAGACGTACAGTCCTCAGGGTCTTGGGAAGGGTGTTCTTATGAGCCACGGCCCGGCTAGGGTGGATCCGAAGGCCGGCTCGGCGAGAGTTAAGACAACTGTAGGTTCAGCTAAAGGTTCAGTTGTATTTTAGAAAAAGGACAACACATTGGGCATTGGGTAAATCGTACAGATTGGGCACCCCTCGTTTTTTCTGTCAATAACTTCTGAACCGTTGGAGCCAGCCCATCCCAAACTTCCAGTACCTGTTCAATCAATTTTACATATTTTGACATCAAAACCATTTCCATTCTAGGTCAGATCACGGAGATATGGCGTCATTAGTGAACCCTTGCATGTATGTTTTCGCCTCTTCAGGCCGTGGCGCGAACATTCTTCGTTTTTTTCTGATAGTAGTCATGAATATAATGCATGGATTATTTGGATTGACATAGAACACGGTCCCCAAAAGGACATACTACCGTGGGACGTCAACATTAGAGGTCATGATGGTCACATGCATGATGGCAGTAGGACTAATTTGCATTATGCGTGATAAAAGTTGCCACTGACCTTCCCCATCGTTCAAGCCCGAGAAGTAAATCTACATGCGCCTCATAGCAAGGCTCACCAAACGGAACGTCAGGTCATGTCAGGTCACATCATAGAATAGATGTCAAAACGAAATGAAATATAACATCGTCTGTGGGGGATCATTCACTAGCAACAAAGAGCAATTATTGTTCCTAATCAGAAAATATAAAATGACTATCTGTCCCCACCTGGCTTGACCCTGACCCAATAAGGAACTGGCAGACCAGATTTAATTATCACGAGATAACATTTCACTTCTGTTCTTGACGCAGTTAAGAATCCCAGCGAGTAATTATCGCTCTTCGTCAGGAAGAGTAATGCAACCTTAACTGACCTGACCTAGACTGACCTTGACCGAATGAAAAGCAAGAAATGCAAAACTGATCAACACAAGGATTCATTTCCGTTCTTTTTGTCTCGCGGATCAAAATGGCTGCGAGTATGTATTGATCTTCGGCAAGTAAAGCGAGGCTAGTATTTCACCTGACCTAAGTTGACCTTGACTCGACATTTTTTAACATTAGCGCATGCTTCTGATGCTGAAGGTAGTAATCTTTCGCTGCCGATGATATGATGTACGAACCGGTGTCAGTTTTTCAGACGTGGTGTTATGCATTTTGTGCGCCCTGTGACGTCATCATTCATGTGACCAGAGCTTACATAGTATTTTCTGAATCACTGGCCGCAGTGCTATCGATTGGTGGCAGACCGGTTCAGATTCGACCGTTAGATCCTGAGATAACAGGGGGTGCCCATTTTGACACCTCTCAAACGGTCGCGGGTACAAAAACACGCCAGGCGGTGCCGGGTTAAGAAAAAGACGTCCAAAGAATGTTTAAGCATGTACCAGTGATTGTCTAAAAAGAGATACTGCGAAGAGAAAAAGCTACTCGAATTCCCAACTCATTCTCTACAAAATGAATATCCTCATTTTGTGGGGAGTTGTTTGACTCGACCTCGGGTCAACCGTACTTAGATGCTGTTTTTGCTCATTGTGTGAAATTACCCTGCACAGAAGACTTTTCTGGACAAGGAAGAATATACAGATCGTCTTATACGTTTTTTTAAATGATGCGACGTGCCGTTCGTGAGGGCCTGATATCAGATCAGTTTGCTACAAAACTGAATGTACAACAAAATGGGTGTGAAATGCATTTGCCATTCACTTTTGGCGAGGCATGATAAATGCACATTTTAGTTCATGCCTGTAAAGGTTTTGAAATGGCATGACCTTCACGTTTCCTGACATGACCTGATATTTCAAATGTTGCTTGTCGCTTGGAACGACGCAGAATTTCATCAAATGTTTCAATGCAACGTTTCAAATTGGTTTCTTACGTTAACTTAAGTCGTTTCTCAGGAACACATTTTTATTTATTTGGCCTGGGATGACCTTGCATGATTGCATGAACCATAAGAGCGCTTGTCTTTGTAACGTCATGATGTTTAATATGATCTCAGTGTTTGTACTACGTTTTGGCTTATGGCACCGTGATTTTCCGAGCGAAACAAACACATTTTTCTTCTTATCGTCCTTGAACTGACCTGACCTAACCTGTCCTTGACTTCCATATGACTAAGGCGACGAAATAACGTTTGTTTGACATTGGTACCCTCAGCCAATCACGGCATACGAGTGTTGTAAGATGTGACCTTAGTTGACCTGACGTGGTCTTTGATGACCTTTTCTAATCGTTCTCTGATAAAAGTTGCCACATCTCACCAAATATTTGCAATGATGATTCAAAACAGCATGTTTGAATTAGCTTTGTTTCAGTGCCAGTATGGACAAAAATCAATGTTGCATTTCAAAGGCTGTTGACCTAGCCAAGCATGATCTGAGAAGTAGTAATTTGTCATTTCCATTGTCAAGAAGTAAAATTGCTTCTTGACAACGGAAAAAAATTTCTGGTCCTTTTTGGACTGTTCAGTATCAGTATCAGTTTACAGTACTACAGTACTCAGTACTCAGTACTCAGTACAGTACTCAGTATCAGTTTACAGGGCAGTCATGTATGCTTTTATTGTCCACAGATTCTGGACGGCATGACATGGCCTTGTTTGACCTCTCGACCCTAACTTTCGCGCGTATAGGGCCTTCTGGATAACCCGACGTATACGGGGGGGGGGGTTGGTTGGTACGACCCCCGACCATTTCCTCACCGTGCGTCCCAAAGCGTCGTGGAAAAGGCCAGCGTGTTGAGCATGACGAGATTTCGTGACTGATATCCGCTTTTAAGGTCTCAACTCAACGGATGACCTTGAAGGTCGGGTCAAAGATCAAAAATTGGCAAAAAGTGGTGTTTTTCAAGTTTAAGCGCAAGCGGGCCTCAAAGAATAAATGATGATGAAACGAAACGGATATCATATTGTTCGCCAATCAATTATGAGTCCATCTGTACACTAACATGTTTGTATTTCACCCATGGACTCCGATCCAGGTCATGTTAGGCCAATCCTTGTCAAGCGGGGTCGTCGGCTTAAATGCGTCGTCGGAGCTGCAGGAAAATTTTTGTACATAATGATAGATGCTGAAGTCAAATGTAGCATCTCAGTTATCAAGCACTACTGTATAATTACATATGAAGGTCATCTTAAGTCATCCAACGTCATCCTAGGTCATCCAAGGTTATCTGAAGCTAATGACCTAGGATGACCTTGGATTAGCCGAAAATCGTAACTTCGATGTCTTTAAAGCGGTTTTCGAATTGATATCCAGACAAAATCTAATTTTAGGCATGCCGTGGTATTGCAGACTCATCACTCCGCGGCCGACGCCTCTCCGCCCGTCGGAGCAAGTCAGGCATTCGCTACATTGCCCCCTCTTTTGATGAAATAAAAGGTAACTTGCACCAAATTTATATCATTCGATTCCATACACCTCAAGCAATCCGAGCATATAGTTTGTGTCGCGATACTTATTTCCTATCGCACTCCCAAAGATAAAAAGTAACGTGTTTCCCAACGTAACTCATGACCCTAGTTTGCACCCTCGATAATCCCGGCGGTAAGCATAAGCCTATGAAATCTATGGAAAGTCTTAAAGAACATACAATTTGGGGGCCATTGATGTATGTTATATTGTATTCGTGCACTCCTGCCGTCTTACAGTGTGACGAAACCGAGACCGTTGTGAGTCGGCTGCGTCGGCGCGCGAAAACGGCTGACATTGTTCCCGTTTTGACCTCATAGCTTGTTGCCATGGCAGCGTAGAGTAAATTATTTTATCATAAGATGCGGAAAGGATGCCCCATAACGTACTTTTTACTACTATCAAATTTCAAATGAATCGAACAAACCGTTCGGAATTTTTTTGTCGGTTTTATTTAATATTATATATCATTATTATTATTTACTTTTATACGGAATCGGAATTACTCTCGGAAAACTTCAGGGGGGATTGCATTAACCCCCCATACGGGCGGGGGCCAAAATACTAACTCAGAGTCAACGAATATACATCCATTCTTTTTACAATTTGATGAGCTTTCGAGTGGTGTCACTCTCATCGTCACCACTCCTGCTGAGTGTTGTCACTCTCATCACTCTCATTTATTACTAGATACATCATATGTGGTAACTGGTGCAGCTTTCTTAGTTCCTGAGATCGTGGTGGGGGAGGGCTCTCAAGAACCCATCCCCCTGGGTAGGCGTATGGCGATTCGGACACGCGGGTTTGCGCGCGTTAAGCACAGGAATGTGCAGTATTGGGAGGCAATACACGGTTTGTTTCCGATACGCATAATCTTCGGGATAAGTGCAATACCATTAATGTAATGTAAAGAAAACTTGTCTTTAAAAGTACACAATTAAATCAAAATTACGGATTAATTTGAGCCCCGAAACCATTGACAGCTTAAATGAAGTCGTCGATTTGGGCGCTTCGCTATTGGGTTTGTCACGTGACCCACTGATCATAAACATCAGTTTGTGGTCACCATCCAGAACAAATCTGTTTGTAACTTTTTCGTCATACACGTGAAGTAATGCCGAACGCTCTTCAGTCACACATTAAATGAATGATAATGATCGACTCCTGGAGCGAAAATAAATTGTCCTCGTTTGTGCTTTTGTGTTTGTGTTTTTGCTACATGGCAAGAATATCACGTCTTGCTGTAGTTGAGCAAAGAATCACTAGTGGAGCAACAATGTTTTTTTGATTTGGTTTGTTTGTGCCCTGTCTACTCAGTTTGTCTATGTTTGTACTTTTTCGTATAACGTGAGTAATGCCGAACGTCTTCAGTCACACATTAAATGAATGATAATGATCGACTCCTGGAGCGAAAATAAATTGTCCTCGTTTGTGCTTTTGTGTCTGTGTTTTTGCTACATGGCAAGAATATCACGTCTTGCATTTTAGGTTGACGCAAAGAATCACTAGTGGAGCCAAACAATCAGGAGCAGAATTTAAACAACAAAATTAAATGTGTCTGGGAATACACCCGAAAATGTAAGATAACGAATCCCTTTAAAAATTTATCTGGCTCCATGACAGTGGTCACCTGTCCCACCTTGTCCCAGTGGCTTTGCTCTGTTCGCTTTATGCATGTTGAAATGGTGATAAGCATCTCCATTCAAGCAAATGTTTACCATCTGGTGACGGCGAATGAATGTAAGGTTAAACAGACTTATGCAGGAATAACGTTTGCGGATGAGACAGATTGGTAATGCTCCCCCAGGTGTATTTTGATTCCTGGTCAAATGAAAGGTGATGAAAGGTTAAAGAGGTTTTTCTTTCCTTTTAGCGATACCATTGGTCCGTTTCTGAAATGAAAAAGATAGCCTTCGCAATTTTATTATAACCGCGCACTATTCTTAAAAACACCATACCTTTATCTTTTAAAATACCTGTATCAGCAATCAACCCACGCAATGGAAGGGGGTTTCGTGCTAGCGCGCACTGGAATGGGGGGCAGAGGTCAAAAAGTGCCCCCCTCTGATCCCGGCAACGGAAAGAGCTAGAGACACGAAATTTTATGGACAGGGTGGAGTGAAAACGATTTACATGGTGCGCAATTTTTATGACCGTAGATTTATACCTTCAAGGTGAAAAAGTTCAACTTTTGACACTTCCTCGGTCCGTACTGGCCATTCCACACAACTTTCCGAACAAAACGGGAAAAGGGTGTTTGTTTGGCCGTTAAAACGGGGAATACAACTTCCATTCATTTGGCGTCTTCACTGAGGATTTCGGATCGAGTTCATGTCAGGCAATTGACCTATGACGCCATTTTTTCATCTTTTGCAGATCAGATTTCGAGCAACACGGCGCAGCTTGAGTGTAAATAAGGGCGAAACACGTATCTTTTGGCGTATTTTCAGTGAAGATAGTCAACATCGATACATTTGGTCACTTCCAGCGTTTCTATTTATGTATGGATATATATGTATATCTGTATATATCTGTGAGTATCAATGTGCCAACGTGTTTTTATTAGGATCTTTGAATGCATATTTCATACAAACTGGCATATTGCAAAGCCAATCTGGATTAGGTGACAAAATAGTTACCCTTGACCTTTGATGGTCTTAACCCGAAATGACTCTGATATATATGTAAGCGTATCCATGTGCACACACGTATTTTTATTTGGGTCTTTGAATGCATATTTCATGTAAATCGACATGTCGCAAAACAAATCTGGGCCAGGTCACGAGATATTTGATCTTGACCTTTAATGGCCTTGACCTTTACTGATATTGGTATACGTAAGCGTATCAGTGTGCGCACACTTGCTTTTATTAGGGCCTTTGAATGCATATTTCATACAAATCGACATGTCGCAAAGCAAGTCCAGATCAGGTCACGAGCTGTTTGGCCTTGACTTTTGGCGACCTTGACCCTTACTGACCTTGGCTTTGGCGTTGGTCCATCCATCACTTATGCCCAAATGACATCGCTTGATTGTGCTCAAACGGTAATCTTAGGTAGAACGCAGGTTCTTTCACAAAACTCCCATTTGTCAGCGGAAACCGTCGTTTTCGTTATGCTTGCCTGACTTGAAACATTTGAAACTTCAAAAATTTCCGGCCGATTTCCAATTTTTCAGCGTCATTCGACGAGTTATTCAGTTGCCATAAATGTCACAAAGTAGCAGCAACCAGCTCCGATCCATTCTCGAGATATTCAAGAAAAGCAGGCGGGGGGGGGGGGCACAAAAAGACCCCCTTCCAGATCGCGTGTTAAAATGTGATGCCTGCCCTGTGTCTTATCTGCTCCGTCAAGGCGGACTAATTTGGCCCTTAGCTATTTTCTTGAATACATTTTGAACAATTTAGCTTACGTTTCCGAAACCCACAGGACCTTGCCAAAAATGACCAACAGTTCTAAGGTTATTGTTCCTTTTTTGCTATTTTTTACATCGCACTGTAACTTCTCGATATTCTAGAGAAGGTTTAAATCCGATAGTCACTACCCTGTTACGCATTGAAAGGCGCATAACCAACAGCAAGTATCGTGGCCTGACATTACCTCGGGGAACTTTTTGGTATCTTTCGCTGGACATCGTATGACATACGTGGGAAGAGAAAATCTTACCCTATCCGGAGTTTCTGAGACATACAGAGTCGTGAAATACACATTCAGAGACCACCAAAAAACGACGGTCGTTAACGCTGTAATATAAGCCATGACATGTCTCTGTTTGACCTGACCTGACTGAAGGCGTAATGCGCAAAGAGGCCAATTAGGCTTTTTTGAAAGGCCGGGAATGAGATTACCCCATCTGCCACATTCAGTCCTCAGTCGCCATTAGTTTGGATTCTCAGTGGGGGTCCAACAGGCCGCCCTGACGGTGTGTGCGGACTCGAACGACATGATGGGCCTGGTTAAGATCATTTCGCTTGATCTGGCTCCCCTTTTGTGACATGCAAGTAAGTTATTCCTGAAACATCAGCACAAAATTATATCGAAAAAACGTGTTTCTGCTGTGTCGTATTTACTTCGTCTTTCTCCGATGGTTAAACTGTTCACGACTCCCCCTCCCCTAGCCGGATCGAGACCGCTTTTTGAGCTCTAACTTTACCGACCGCCGGCCCGACCCGGCGGTCAGTCGAGGTCACTGGTACAGTGGTCCAAATTTTGCAGAGGGCTGCCGGCCCACTCGTCGCCGACGGCCCTCGTCTGCACAGCACTGCCATCTGACGGTGATCACTTTACGATGCTGCGATACTTTTGAGACCACCTGCACATACGTATCGCTGGGGTACTTTGGGATATCCACGTGGCCACACATTACTGTTTTTGTTAACTGCGGCTGAATTCTTCTTCACCATGGAAACTGCTTGTTAACAGAGACGGAGTTATTTCAGAAATAAATACGGGTGTCGAATTGTATAGGTTTTCCCTACCTCTTGTTTTTCTTATTGTAACCGATTGACCGTAATACGGCAAAGCCGTTGATAGACTCGGGTGGAAATGGTAATCGAACACATGCGTCAGCTTCAGAACAAAAGCTTATCCCTCTAGAACACTCTGGGTTGTTTGCTGGGATGACACCATCCTATATGATAACATATGTGACGGCTGTCCCTAAAATTTTACACAAATTCCTAACAGCTCTCATTCGATATTGTGAAAAAATGCCGTTATAAAATTTCTTACCCACACAGGAGCGGTGGGAACTCTGAAGATGGGGAGGGGGGCAAAGGCGAGTTTTACTTCGTTTCTTCCCATGCAACGCCATTTAATTTTCCCCAAAGTTGGGGGCAGCTGCCCTCTGCCCTCCCCCCTCCCCGGTTCCAACTCCCCTGTACCCATATACTTTGGAGTCTGCTCTTTAGTCTTAACAATGGTAGCTTTGCCTTTCAGGTTAGACGTCACCGCAGCCGACGACCCAGAAATCATTCAGCACGTGTTTAAGCGTCTCGCTCACAATGTTGCTATATGCATAACTCCTAAACCTCCCATCAATCCTATTTTCCACCGGCTTCTTGGATGGTGCTATTCAGTTTCCCCTGTACACAGTTTGTTCCAGAATATTCCAAACCCCATACGATCTGTCTGATGCTGGGTATGTTTGGGGTTTATCACCCTTATTAACATCAGGGTTCCTGCGGCACGCATGTATGACGTCACATAAGTGCAGTAAAGTTAGAGCTCAAAATAACTCGAAGCTTACTGCCCTTGAGCTCGTCAAACGCCTGTTGTATGCGGTATGGCGATTTAGTTGGCTCGGTGTTTCTGTATCGTGGCTGTAATACTGGTGTTTCGGGGCCAAAAATTTCCACAAACAGGTCACACAAGCACCAAGAGTTTCTTGCCATGCTTGAATGTTTGCTACCCGGCATATGCCATTCTTACCGGCATATAGGAAAACGGCTTCCGGTTACTGTGACCGCATTTCTCCCTAAAATAAGGAATCCTGTGACAAAACCTGTGACATTGGAAACTAAACCTGCAAACTGAGGAGAGATAGATTGACGCCATGCGACATAATCACCTATTGGGACCACTTGCGTCATTATTCCATTCCTGTGCATTATAGTGGACATCTACTGGACTTCTGTTTTATTCTACCCTTGCGTTTTTTTTTCTAATTTATGTGTCCTACAGTTGTTACTTTTTAAACAAACGTTGTGGATTATTTAGCGTTTAGCGAGCTAACTACAAAAAACGAGACGGTGCCACAAGTGTTCGGGCGTGCACTAACTAATTCGCCGCATCCAACTTTGCTTGGGTTTCCTTCCAACTTACCATCAGTTGAGGTAAAATCTAAACAGGCCTCTTTAGCAAACACCTTTCCGCAAAAATAGATGTACACAATTGCGGAAAACAACTCCTGCAAAGTTCACCGAAAATCTTCACCAAGAACACCATCAAACCCATTCAGAACATGAGTGTAGGGTAGCACTGGCCAAAAAGCTCTAGGGAGAACAGATGTCAACGAGAAGTGGGAGTGCAAACAGGCTCATTATTTTGTTTGCTGGTCTGCGGCATGGAATAAATGCGTTGTATCTGAGGTTGGGGATAGGCAGCATATGTTCTGATTTCTTGCTGGACTGTAAACCCATCGCGCAGGAAAGAATCCCTATTTAACCCGCGCACGACCGTCGGTCCGTCCCGAACACCGTCGACTGGGGGGGGGGGCAGTTGACTGCCCCCCCCTCTAACTCACGAACGGTTGGTCGCACGATAAAAATAAGCATACCGTTGGAAAGCCTGTCACGAGTAGAGCTCGAAATTGGTCTCATTTTTAGTTTTAGATAATATGCAAGCCAATTTACGCCCTATATATGTTTTCTCATAGCCGACTGCATGAGACCGAGAAATGGCCTGAATCTCAAGGGCTGTGACTAATAACGCATAGGTAAAGGCACCATAGCACAAGTAAATGTCCGTGGATGCCGATACACGTCTAATTTCCTCAGATTTGTTCAATATATACGCCGAAACGTTGAGTTAAAGACACCGTAATTCTCCCGTCAGCCGTCACTGTGCGCCGCTGCCGTATGCGGTACCAAATTGACGAGAAATAATTTTAGCGTTCCTTCATTTTCGCGAAAAAAGACGATCTGTGTAGATTTTATTGATCTTTGTGATTCTTGTGATGGTTTCTCATGCTTAAATTTTGGAAAAATTGATTAGTTGCCAATATACAAAGTTGGCGGAGCTTTATTCGCGAGAACCTGGTTATTTCCAAAATATGCTACTTTTTCAAATTTTTTGAGGTTCCTGGTATTAATTACGTCGGTACAAGCTAGTTCTGCCATTTTCTACCCATTCTGAGTAATTCATCGTCGATTTTGACGGTGGTACATTTTGGCCCACTACAGTTATTCGTGACCTGACCTCAGGTCAATGGCTGGAAGTCACTGATACTTTGCCCAATGACGATAACTAGATGTCTGCTTCACTCCACACTAAAAATGTTCTGGAATATTCCGTCAATTTCACAAAAAACGGCGATATGTCTTAAAAATGGGCTTGACCTGAGGTCAATGACCCGGAAAATTCCGAAAAATCCGAGATAGTGGATTTGTTGCATCTATCACGATCACTAATCCCTGAAAGTATTATTGAGATATCTTGTTTTGCGAAAAAGTTACAGGGCGCTAAAGTTTTTTTGACATAGGTCTGTTTGACCTGGCGTAGGTCAGGTACCTGACCTGACCCGAGGTCAAAATTTTCTCACGAGACGTAAAATTGATGGAGCAAAAGGTACATAAAGTTTCGCGACTCTGTGTTTGTTGGTTCTCTCGCAATCCCAGAAAAACCTCAGGGGGGGCAGTCAACTGCCCCCCCAGTCGGGGACGGGTTAAAGTAACAAACAAGTGAACGTCCTTATGGAGTCTGCGAATGTAGCAGTGTACCTCCTAATGACTGACATTGTTACGTGAGAGCCTGGCGCAGCTGCATGTTGATGACGTGACGCAATAAACATTGGATTCCTGACCAGACCAGACGTGAAAAAATAAGCGCTAGTACCGCCGGTTCAGTTGCACTCAGTGCGCTCAGTCTCTCTCAATCACTCACTCACTCAGTCGTTCAGCTCACTCAGTCGACCATGACAAACCCCCGTAACTGGTGGCACACCATTCGCCTCACCAAACGGCTCGATCCCTCCCCAAGATGGCCGACTGCATCCGACCCTGCCATTCTGAAAATGAACAACGCGATGTCTTTGAAGACGCAGGAAAGTACAAGTTGTCCTGTTTAACAGCCTCTCCCCTTGGACTCGCGCTTGGATGAGACTTCATTACGGAAATCAAAGACTAGAATAACATGCAAATGCTAAAATGCAGACTCATCAACCATGTTTGACATTATAACTACCTTGTAGTTTGTCTGAGACGTCTGTGTGTGTTTCTTTTCTGTGATGTGCTTTCCTGAAAATTCGGTCCTTTGTCGTGCAGATATGAGGCCGGAGAAAGAGGATACCATCACGGTATTCGTTGAAGGCAACCTGAGCAGCGGCAAGACTACTTTAGTGGAGAAGATGAAAATATTGCCTGAGGTGGAAGCTATTGTGGAGCCCGTGGAGACATGGAGACAGTTTGCCGACGCTAATTTATACGTAAGATACCAAAGGCCAGTTCATAAACGCAATCCAAAGGCCAGCTCATAAACGTAAACGTGGCGTATTTAGGTGCGTATTAAACTGAAAAATGGACTTAACCGCTGAGTATAAGACCACTGCTGCCCCGGCCTGGTGATTAAGGAGTCCGATGCGTGACAGGTACTTGGTTCGAGACCCCGACCGGGCATTACATTTGTCCCGAGGCCGAAGGGGTCAGCCAGTCACCGGCGACCGTGTCGGGGAGTTGTACGGCACGATAAAGATCCTCCGGCGCCATCTTATTTGGCGTCTGGGGCAAAGTTGCTCCATATCTGGCAGCATTTGGGTGACAGGGCGAGTGGCTGTCAACAAGCTTGGCTCAGCATGAACCCTGATCCCAGCACCATCCTCTTCAACACGCGCAGGTTAAATCTATAAAGGGACATTACGTCCTCATGACTGGTATCAATCGGCACACCCTCGGCATCAACATTATGCAAAATGACTGTTGATGTTCTTTCTTGCTCATTTGCATGACACAGGACTTCAGAAATTAATAATTCTTTGCACGACGTCGATAATACACGATGTTTTTCCATTACGGCTTGATGTTTGTTTTACAGGCACTTGATAACCTGATGCTCCAGTTGTAATGGCGTATCCAAGTTGGGTCACAAAGATGTTCGATCCCTATTGCTGTCCCGAGTGACGTAGCTGGTAAACAAAGGACGGAGGTGCAGTCGTGCGGTATGCAATAAATCATCAGATAATATGGATGTTATCGGATTTAAAGATCTCTCAGTTTTGGAATACGTGATGATAGCCTTTTCGTTTTATATTTACAGAAAGAAATATTTATGAAATACATGTCATAGTAAAAAATAAAATGACAGGAAAAATATCATTCCAACAGACAGCCTGAGGACGGGGTGGGCTGAGACCGGCAACTTTCTCCTCCCTGGACGGGCCTTTGTCAGAGTGGCAGTAGTTCTGATATGTCGCAGCTGGATTTTAGAGAAGTGCGCATCGCAGAGGTTCTTCGGACAAAAGCTCGTCGAGCTTAAATTCGTCGAACAAAAACTCGTCGTGCTGAGGTTCGTGGTGTAAAAGATCGTCTAGGGCAGGAATTCGTCTAGGACAAAAGTTCGTCGTGAAAAGATTCGTTTAGGGCAAAAGTTCGTCGAGTGTACCAGTTCATCGAGGACAATAGTTCGTTTGGGGCAAAAGTTCGCCCAGGGCAAAGGCTCGTCTAGGACAAAAGTTCTTCTCGCAGAAGTTCGTCTAGGACAAAAGTTCTTCTCGCAGAAGTTCGTCTAGGACAAAAGTTCGTATAAGGCAAAAGCTCGTACGGGGCAAAAGTTTGTCTAGGACAAAAGTTCGTCATGTACATGTTTGTCTAGAACAAGAGTTTGTCAAGGGCAAAAGTTCGTCTGGGACAAGTCTGTCTCGCCAATGGAAATGGTTCGTATTGTAAAATGTTCATATGGAAAATGTTCGTAGGTAGAAGGTTCGCAAGGGAAAACGTTCGTAAGGAAAAAGGCTCTGAACAAAGGGTTCGTAAACCTGAGGTTCGTGTCAGAAAAGGCTCGTACCAGAAAGATACGGACCTAAAATAGTAACCTAACCCATCCTAACCTAACCTAACGTAACCTTCTGCCCTAGACAAACTCTTGTCCTAAACGAATTTCTGCGAGACGAACTTATGTCCTATACGAACTTTTGCTGGGTGAAATTTTGTCCTAGACAAACCTTTTCCTATACGAACCTTAGCGAGACAAACTTTCGTCCTAAACGAATTTTTGTCCTGGACGAACCTTGTCCATACGAACTTCCGCGAGACGAACTTTTGCCCCAGACAAACTTTCGTTCGACGAAATTCTGTCCTTACGAACTATTATCCGACGACCTATTGCCCTGAAAACCTTAGCCCGACAGAATTCTGCCCGAAAAACTGCAGTTGTGTGAACAACCCTGGTTTCGTGGCAGTGCGATAGTCGCTACAGGTCAATGTTACGCACAGTACAGAGCTCCTACTTATAATCTTGAGGTGGCCGTCAGAAAGCAGACTGAATCCAACAACATGGTAAGTGAACGCAATGGGGCCCCGCTTTTCGCGACTTCACCTTTCGCGGTTTCACATGTTCGCGGATCTTTTTGCGAACTTAATTTCAAAATATCATAGATGATATTTCCATTGACCTTAGGTCAATGAACCGGAAAGTTCCGAAAAATCTGAGATAGCAGGCTTGTTGCACCTATCAAGATCTCTAGTCCCTGAAGGTTTTTACTGCACTGTCATGTTTTTCAAAAACGTTACAAGACGCTTAACTTTTTTGGACATATGTCTGCTTGACCTGACCTAGGTCAGACAACTGGCTTCAACGGAGGTCAAAACTTTGACATAGGATGCAAAAATGATCGAGCAAAAGAATCACAAAAAGAATATACAAAAGATTCGTGACACTGCATTTGTTCGTTCTGTCGCAATCGAGGAAGTAACTAAAGCGTGAGCGGCTAACCGCCCCAGCTGTCGGGGGCGGGTTAAACAGTAAAAAATAGTACCTTAGGAGGTGAGTCCGGTCTATTGGCAGTTACGCGAGGGGGTGTAGCAGAGTGTTCTGCTTGGCGTGATAGTTTGACTGTTGGCGACCTCGTCTGTGTTAATATTTCTCTTCCCCAGTATTTCTTTTTTCACAAGTTCTCCTTGCCAATTCTTCGTTTATTCGTCAGACACACAGAGCTTCCACTTTTACCACCGACGTCAACCACTGACCACTCACAGCACTAGCATTTCACTACGTCACAAGCGTCACGAGGTCCACCACATGTTGAGCCGATAGATGGGTAGATAGATTGATAGATACATAGATACGGAGCGAAAACCTGCCCTGCTTATATACTACCTCAGAACGGAAATGATGAAAGGGGATGGTGCAATTATGTTATCATATACAACCAATTAGGAGGCGTTTTACAGTCGGAATATTCCGGAAAGACTAGGCTTTGGCCAACGAACGGGCGTGAGAACGCACGGAATTCAAAGAACTGGCTGATGTAAGGTGGATACAAGAGCTCAGAAGTTTCCGCGGGTGTAAGCCATTTTAAGGTTAGGAAAAGGAAGTATCGTTTAACATTACGGATATTATCCACCTAGCGATACGGCGGCATGATTGATGCACTTGAGGCGTTAATGCGTTCTCAGACGTCTTTGTCTGATTCCCTTCGGTGCCGACTCTGGAAACTAGAGTTGGAGGCATTGAAGCAAGATGAAAGTAGCTTTAGACAGCCTTCACAAACCAAAGGCTTTTGAAGGCAAACCTCTGCAGTTTATGAAAAAAATAGAAAACATTGAAATTTGAAGGTTTTCTAATGCGGAAACTTTAAAGCCATGACGTGAACTTTGTTACAGGGGGACTAAGTACGTAAGCCCCGCGAAGAGTGGGGTCCACTGTGTTGAGCCGTTCGACAGACGCAACATCGAACCTCACGCATTGCATCAGCACAAACTTGTAACATTACAGTGTCGCATCCCCGGCACACAAATTGATTACTCGAATAAGCGTGCATGCCTGCGCGGTGCAGTTTTGAAACAAACGGTTTCGCCTAAGCCGCCAAACCTCAAAGTACCACTCATTGGATCAGTTTCAAGATCGGAAAAACCGATCGACACCCATAGAGAGGCATCGGCCATAGAGAAGGCGTTACTTTACGCTTGGTCGAAGTCAGAGGTGCCGGTGCGATGTCGAGCCGGGTGGCCATGCCTCGGTCCGAAGAAACACGCAGCTGCACCAAAGGCAAGTGCCGAGCCTTAGGCCGTTCCATACCAACAGTGATGCCTACTAAACCGGTGGGTGTAGGAGCCCACTGTCATACCACCTCTGGCTTTACGCCAGTGAAAAATCCTCGCTTGATGTGGAATGCACTGACCGTTATTTCGTCCAGTGGCCCGAGTGTGCCGGTGTCTGTCTATTACCCATTCGGATGTCTGAAATCTGTGGCGGTTGGGTTCGATCCGAGCGTCAGCGCTTGCGCCATCATGTCCTCATTTGGTGCCTGTGGATCCTGAGAGTCGTGCCTCTAGGGGTCCACAGGCTAGGGAACGGACTAATTCTCCCCCTTCCGACCGAGACTGATGAGGCTCCGCAGTGCGCACTGCGGAGCTACACGAACAGCTACCCGTCGCCAACAGGCTCTGTTCTCTTCGGACCGGGCTCGCTGGGGCTTCACGTTCCAGAGCTACGTGCAGCTGACCATGGCCGACATCCACATCAGGCCGTCTTCCTCCGCCGTCAAAGTCATGGAGCGCTCCATCCACAGCGGCAGGTGAGTGGCGTCATCGGCTGGCACTCGACACCTACCAATGCCTAGAAGCGGTCTTGGGATACGTGACGCGTAATCAACAGTACGCAGACACAGACACAGGTGTTTATGGAGATAACCCGCAACCAGTTTGCGTCCATTGCAGTCTCTCGTCGAGGGATACAACGCGAGGGAAGAGTTGTTAGTGTGACAAAGAACTACTGCCCCAATCACCCAGGTGCTTATATGTCACATAAAATTTAGCAGGGTCAACGAGAGCAGCTTGCCAGTCAGTCCGGCGCCAGAGGCACATCGGGCGGGGGTCGCCTCAGGCGGCGGCTGAACAGAAGCGAAGGAAGCCGTGTCAACTCGCGCGTTGCAGAAAGTCGGACCTTGACAGCCGAGACGCCTCCTATCAGTCTGGGTGCGGGACCGGGGCACATGCAAGTGATGGTCCTGACGGGTGGTCCGGTCACAGGTCTCCGCCACGGCGGTGAGACCCGTCGCCAGCGCCTCTGTCTTGCTGTGACGGCGCACCTTGTGCGTGAGATACAAGGGGCGCTATGCGATCAGGTTCTCGGCACTGAGCCACCCCAGCCTCCTCAGCAAAGCCGACATATGGTCGAGTTTTTGGGGCCGAAAATTGCCTTTGCTGAGTAGCTGATGATTTGTTTTCTTAATGCGGGGCAGGTTCTTTTCACTTGCCGTACATCAATATACGGCAGCGGATCTACGAGAAGACCAGCGAGGAGATGACGGCGGGTGGTGCGTGATCTTCACGCGATACAGACCACCAAGAACCTATAAGAAGTGCCTAGTTACCGTTAGAGCCTGTAAGTCCCAATTAAGTGAGCGATTAAAGCTGAGACCTGGATTTTTGGCTTCCGTGGGGAGTAAATAATGATCGCGGCATTTTACTTCGATGTCGGGGACGGTGCGGAGATTTTGCGGCCTGCCCAAAAGCGTTAGCTAGGTCTTGGCGGCGTGTACTTTGGGTCCATTAACTCGGAACCAAATGTCAAGGGAGGCCAGGACTTGTTCCATGTCAAAGACGACGCTCTGAATTTTGGATTTCTTGCCACTGACCAAAGTTTGAGTGCCTTACTTACTTACTTTGAGTGGCTTACTTACTAAGCTTACTGGACAGCCACTGCTTCTTCTGCAAACAGACCAAAGTCGCTGGCACAGAGGCGCCAGAGGAGAGATAGTCTTTATTTTCATCGCACCTGATATGCGTGTCTTTGACATGCCAAGATCTTATGACATCGAAAAGTGAATTTTTGGGTCAATGATGAAAAAACGAAGTCCGTATGAAACCATTTGTTCATTACGAGCATCGTAACGGGACACTTGAGAGATGCCTGGTTCAACAAAGAGTTATTATTTCTTTTCAAGTGTCATCCAGAACTGATCATAGCGATCTCCCCTGCATACCTGTATTCCAAAACGACTGCTCTTATTTTAGTCCTGATTCATAAATACAAGTCTATATTATTTTAGATTCAAGTAAAATATTCCTTTTTGGTCGTTGTAAATTTTGTCTCGCCAGAACAGCTGACCGGAATTCCCAGTCCTATTTCAAAATTGTATCAGCGACGTTGGTCACGACGTTCTGAAATACGAACATTCAACATGTATGTGAGGGGGAAGGCATTTTCCCACAGAGCTAACGTTAAGCTTCCAAAGAAGTGGGGGAATGCTTCTCCCTCCTGTTCCTGTGCCAATGATCTGAACTCACCCTTCTTGCGGCAGGCGAACACGCCGGTTTCCGTTTGTTTTCAACTGCGCCCTGTCACCAGCAGGGTATAGGCGTCAGACAAACACTGCCGAATGGTGCTCAGTAGGGCCAGATGTTCGGCACCTACGGCTCACGGGCCGCTGCCATTACTTAGAGGGGTGCTGTATGACCACCGAGGACGAACAGCGCATATCAATAGACCCTTAATTACGAGTTGTACCTACTCATGAGCCTTTCGAACTGTGGGGTATCATTCAGCATTTTCGTTAATCATTGTGCGCAGCGTTGGAACAACTTTTAACATGCGACCAGGGAATAGAAAAAAAACAACAAGCTGTGTTCGAGTACATTTAAAATTTGTTTTTAAAGAGCAGGACACGCATGATGCATTGACGATCTTGTCTGAAAACATATGTAAACGCTATGATTTACGAATGCAAACCTGTCATTGCAAAGAAATTCAAACCCACTGATGGTTCTTGTTTCCCGTTTGCCCATCAACAAGAACGAAAGAAAACATCGTTTTTTTCCAGGTATGCCAGTCTTGGTCTTGTGTGATACCCTGCCTCGTGTCGCAGGCACGTGTTTATCGAGAACCTACGCCGAACCGGACAAATGACAGCAGCCGAGTACGCCATCCTGGACCAGTGGTTCAGCTGGCTAACGACTCGGCTAAACATCAGTCCTGATCTGATCGGTAGCCATTTCCTTGTCACCAGCCTGTATTTGTGTATTATCTGCATTTGTGCTCTCTGACGCGTATGTTAGGAATGCCGTTTTTGTATTCGCTGTCACGTTTCGTTAACTATTCAAAGGCAGATCTCCCCACAGGTAAACTTCTGTAGAATGGCGGGAAAAGGGTGGAAACTCCACAATGTCAATAGAGCACCATACAACACAGTGTACAATAAAATATATTTTTCTGACATTTCCGCGTTCCGCATTGCGTGCTATCTATTTGCTGCCAATGCGACTCCACCTGTTCAACTGCACCATGCACTGACTGGACGTCCTCTGCTCGACAGTGTACCTTCGCACCTCGCCGGCGGTGGTCCTGGAGCGCATGCGGCAGCGGTGTCGTAACGAAGAGCGAGCGCTCCCCCTCTCGTACCTGCAAGACATCCACGACCTGCACGAGGAGTGGCTGGTCTCGGGCGCCGCTCACGCCCCCTCCTGTCCGGTGATGGTTCTCGATGCGGACAGAAGCGCTGTCCAGGTGTAAGTGTCTCCTCCGTTGCGGGCTATGCCTAGTCATTACATTCAAACGTGCACTGGCATGTAGCTCATGTTTGCTACATCGGGCTGTCTCTCACACTACACTTGTACAAAACAAGACATCTCACGTTGCTCGTGTGGCAGAGCATTAGTTTGCTTACCGCAACATGCGCCCAGAAGGGAAGGTCAATAAGAGAATCTGAAAGTCAAAAAGAGTCAAAAGCGTGACGTCTTGAAAAATGAGCAGGAATCGCTGTCGTTACAGGAAGAGTGGATTTCTTAGATTAGAAGATAATGACCGCATATGCATATCAGGAGTAACCTGTCTGGGATTTCCACAAACCTTTGATCCAGTAAACAAACTCCTGATGTTTTTCACGTTTTAACCTTTATGTTATGATGACGATGTTATGTTAGCCTTGAACGTCTCCCGTACTTCGCCGCCGGCGTGGCCTCGTTCACAAGAAGCTGGACAGCAGCAGAATTCGGTCTGTGGCTGGCACGTTTTCGAGTCTTAGAGCAATCGGAACTATTTAGCCCGAGACTCAGGGCCAGCTGGTCAAGGGACGACCGTGTCGTGGAACCGCACTACACGATACAGATCATTCAGCGGCGACTGGCTTTGGAAAGCCTTGGTTAACGAGATCCACGCATCTTCCTGAGTTCAGTATCGACGGTGATCCTAGCGCAACCCATTCTGACACATTTCAGAGAATTTCCGTAGCAAAAATTCTGATAGCGTTAGTGCGTTTTACGTGTGACACCAGTAGGTTCACTAGGTTGATTTAGTGATAATATTCTCGATGTGCCTAAAGGGGGTTTAACACGCGCACTGGGAGGGGGTCTTTTTGTGTCTCCCGCCTGTTTTTCTTTAATATCACGAGAATGGATCGCAGCTGGTTGCTGCTACTTTGTGACATTTATGGCAATTGAATAACACGTCGATTGACGCAGAAAAAATCGGAAATCAGCAGGAAATTTTTGAAGTTTCCGGCATTTGAAGTCAGGCAAACATAACGAAAACGACGGATGTCGCTGACAAATGGGAACTTTGTGAAAGAACCAGCGTTCTACCTAAGACTACCGTTTGAACACAATCACGCGACATCATTCGAGCATAAGTGATGGATGTACCAAGACCAAAGCCAGGGTCGATAAGGGCTAAGGTCATCAAAGGTCAAGGCCAAACAGCTTGTGACGTGATCCAGATTTGTTTTGCAACATGTCGATTTGTATGAAATATGCATTCAAAGACCCTAGTAAAAACATGCTTGCACACACTGATACGCTTGCATATACCAGGGTCAGTAAAGGCCAAGGTCATTAAAGGTCAAGTTCAAATATCTTGTGACCTCGCCCAGATTTTTTGAGATATATCGATTTGTATGAAATATACATTTAAAGACCCCAGTAAAAATATGTGTGCGCACATGGATACGCATATATATGCATATATGTATATATATATACACATATACATATATGTATGCCAAAGTCATTCCAGGTCAAGGTCATCAAAGGTCAAGGGCAACTATTTTGTGGCCTGGTCTAGATTTGCTTTGCAATATGTCGATTTGTTTGAAAATGCATTCAAAGACCCTACTAAAAACACGTTTGGCACATTGATACTCACATGTATATATATATATATATATACATATATATATATATATATATATATATATATATATATATATATATATATATATATATATATATATATATATATATATATATATATATATATATATATATATATATATATATATATATATATATATATATATATATATATATATATATATATATATATATATATATATATATATATATATATATATATATATATATATATATATATATTTATACGTGCATAAATATAAACGCTGGACGTAAGTAAATGTATCGATGTTGGCTATCTTCACTGAAAATACGCCAAAAGATACGTGTAAGGCTCTTATTTACACTCAAGCTATCCGTGTTGCTCCAAATCTGATCTGCAAAAGATGGAAAACTGATGCCATAGATTAATGACCTGACATGACCTCGACCCGAAATTCTCATTCAAGACGCCAAATGAATGGAAATTGCCGTATTCCACATTTTAACGGTCAAACAAACACACTTTTCCCGTGTCGTTCGAAAAGTCGTACCGAATGTCCTGTATGGGCCGAGAAAGTGTCAAAAGTTGACCTTTTTCACCACATTTGGCTTTAAAGATGTTGACCTAGGGTCATGAGAATCGCACAAAATGTAAATCGTTATGGTCCCACCCTGTCTATTCAATGTCATGTCTCTAGCTCTTTCCGTTTCCGAGATCGGAGGGGGGCAATTTTGTGCCCCCCTTCCGGTGCGCGTTAGTGCGAAACCCCCTTCCACTGTGCGGCTTAATGGTCACATGCTTCATTACTGTGCTTGCTAAGACATCAGGCATGTTTTGGCTGCGAGCGTAACCTTTTGTTTCAGAATGAAATACATTTTAGTACTTGTCATCATTTCCTATCAGACCAGTGATGTAGCCACTGGGGGTACAGACTATTTGATATCCCAAGGAGAGAATGTGTGGGATTTTTTGTCTTCCGTGAAGGTCGTAGTGCTTTGAATACTTTTCCAGATCGCCCTAAAATGCAGCAGTTTGGTAGTTTTTAGAACCCAACAGTTTATTCTAACACATTTTCTCCGATTTCAGTGTGCAAGAATTTGAACGCAAGAAAACGGACTTTTTATCTTCCTCGCTTTGAAGCTCCAGAAACCCGACTTCATTTCAGAAGGGTCCAAAATCATTTACCTTGAAACAAGAACAAAATTTGCAATGAAAAAACAAATCATTTGAACCAAAAAGAATCATCAGTAGGACAGTTCCGATCTCCTACTACAGGATAATTTTGTTGAGACACGTAGCTTTGTCTTTGTCTGCTCTGGAAAAATGTCCATGCAGACGATGAATGTCCTCCGACTAAAAGTTGGAAGCAACCCGACTGGCGCATTTCTGGTTCACGTACTTATAGTAAATAGATATAGCTAATGATGCATGCTTTGCGAGTTTTTGGAAAAAATGCTGCCCGCGTCATGGCTGGTAGCAGATCATTGGCCTCCAGCGTCATTTCCGAAAGTATGTTTGGACGCTTCTGCGGAAATCGTAGTTTTGTCTGTTTTGCCCCAATTTACCAATCCAACTGATCGGTGGACTGATTAATCCACTGATTAATCAGTTTCTAGGTAGATTAATGCGGTTTTTAAGGCGTTAGGTAAAGTTTTTAGAACGTTAACATCAAAGCTTTTCACACTGTGTCATGTCGATGATCTCAGAGTAAAATGGATCATTGCGCTTAGCAGACCCGTATTACATCACTATTCATGCACACTGTGATACGTATCTGCCTATGTACGTACTGTCTGAGTAAAGTGTGTTCGTTTGTCTTTCTGTGTTTCTGCCTGTCGGGAAATCTTCGCTCCGGCCCTGTGCCCAAACGGGTTAGCGGATTGGCACCTGCCACATACCGTTCGAAAGGTCTCGCGTGCCACCAGCGCGTTCGCTAATTTTTTGTTGCGCTGCGACTCGTCGTTTTTTGTTCGTTGAGATAACGGGTAACACGGGAAGCGCAAACAGCGCCAAATATCCCCTCGGTGCCAGGAAGTTCTCTCGGCAACCACCGCCGATCGGATCGTCCGGAGACGCACCAACCTGAAACGATAATTGAACGGACAATTGCACTGCACACAGCACGTTTCAGTGCGTGCGGCACGTCTCACGCGCAAGTGACGGCAAAGAGAAAAAAACTGCATCTGGGCGTTTTCCGGGACTGGGTGTGGTGTTGGCGATCCAGAGATCGCCGCGACTCGGAAAAAGCATCACGCTGTGGCTCAATGTACCATCTTTCAAAAACAGCGCATTGCGCGTGCACGAACTTTGGTCATGTGACCAGTTCTGTGCGAACGCAAATTTTGTTAGAATCTGGTGCGCGTGCGATCCCATGCGGCGGCACATGGCACGCGCAGAGATTTCTCGTAGGGTTAGCACGTGACTGTGGAAAACGCGAGAATTCGTCGCGCTTTCGATTCGGTTTTCCGATTCCGACCCGACGCACTTTCTGGCGTCAGATTTCGACGACGCCATACTGTACCGAGACGAAATAGGGTGTGATCGACAGAGAATCGATCGGGAAATCACATCGTGCAAGAAACGGCGAGTGCAGATCGGCGCGTGGCGAGTGCCTCGCGCATCAGCACCCAAACCGCCTGTTTTGCAAGGCTTACAAAACAGGACGTGGGCCTCGGAAACCAGCGGAGACACGAAATCGGCGACTACGTGGCTTCACGTAGCAAGGTACCGGCTGCAAATCGTTGTGTGCGACCGGTCCTGCCCACCGGACGGGGTGGCCACGACACGCGCCCAGAGTCAGGGTACATGCAAATTTCGGATGTCTTCTGTTTCCACTGCAATTTCAAAGGTAAAGGAGCGCACCTGTGAGACGAAATTGGTAACGCTGGCAAGCTCATCCTTTTGCCATGTGGAAGGTGCCGAACTCTAGTAAGACGCGCCGTGGCTGTCCCGGTGACGAGACGCCACGTGAACCGGTGCAGGCACTGATTTCGACCATTTTTTTCAAGCGAGCTCGAGACGCCTAGCGACTGCAGACACGGTCCCCTTCCGGGCGCCTGATCTGACAAATCATGAGTCAAACCACAACAAAACCAGATGCGTTCGACGGAGACTCAGTTCGCGAATCGCGTGGTGTTAAAATTTATGCGTAGGATGATTTTTACGTGTGACAGCACGTGCTGCGTGCTGGCCGCGGGAACCCTGGAAAGCACCGTTTTGCAAGGTTTGCGAAATGGGGTGATGGTTCTTAATGAACATTCACTGGAAAGGAAATGACTTATACGAATAATCGAAACCACGTCAAGGAAGATCATCGGTGCAAAGTCCGCGTAGTTTTTAACAAACAATGCATATGCAACAATCTGCTTCCTAGCTTTACTAATATATATATATATATATATATATATATATATATATATGTATATGTATAATATAAGGTCTTGGAATGGAGAAACGTGAAAAAAACGTCTAGATTGGGCTATGCGTGTGTGCCTTTTATTCATTATTTGGAGGTTTGCCTTGGAATTGTTTCTCGATCGAGACCTTCGCACTTCTACGCACCTACCATCATTCGCGCGCTTATTTTCATCGCTGGCGTCTGCCTGTGCTTCCTAATCACTGATCCCACTGACGAAAACACCTCAAATCGTGCCGAAATATTTGGGCCCTTTATAAGATCAAACCCATGCACCCACCTATGCTCCTTCTACTGCCTGGAACGAAATAACATGACCGTCATTCTCCAAACACTTTTACATCATTACTAATATGTTGTGTAATTGAGATGCACTTCTGGCTAATTGCATTAATCCAGAACAAACGTATTTAATAGCTCCCGATGAACACCTCAACAGCCTTGTCTGATTGCCTGTAGTGATAGGTAAAGCAAAATTGATCAAAGAGACTTGCTTAGCCTTTTATTTATCGTTATTTTCAGGAAGGACTGTACTGCAGAATGCCACCACATAAAAATAATAGGCATCCGTATTAAATGGATCTTGTACTGGTGCTAAAAAGCATTCTTTGTGTAGTGATGGGTGATCCATCGCTGTCTCTCACGTGTTCTGTGGCTGAATGTCCTTTTTCGCGCCACCATTTGTCCATTTCGATGAATCAGGCGCCCATATGGACACCTACCCAGCATGTTAAAATAGGCCCTACCGGCATTTTTCAAGTATTGTGGCCCCTGCGACAAACATTATTTTATTCGGGGATTTCCATGAGTTGATGTGGTGAAGGCGCTGAAACATTTACGGCTAGAGCAGCCCAAATGGTGGCCAGCTTCCTTTAAAACAAGGGTATGTTTTGTAGAAGGTAAAAAATTCTGTTTTGGTTTTGGAGCACGTTCTAATGATGTCAACTTTAGAACAGTGGTTATGGAAGACCGGAGTTACGTTATCCAAAATTTCGAAAATGCGCAATATCCCGCTTATTTGAAAAAAATGTAAGGAATAACGCATATCTTTTTAGTTATCGTATCCAAATAATGCCTAATTCTTCAAGAGCCGATAACGGTAATCACTTTTCGGAAAAATAATTTCTGTAAGCGAAATGTGACACAACACTACTTGTATCTTATTGCCCCATGGCTGGGGTATGTGTGACAGACAAGAGAGTAAATTGATTCAATGGCTACTATATAAAGATTATTGCTGTTACAGAAATGAAACTGGTGCCCAAGGAAACTTAAGATCTGACGGATATAGCCGTGCAAAGCTGAGGCAAATTTGTGAAACATAGCACAGCAGTGAACTTCAATATTCATGCTCAAATCTGTGCAAGCGAAGATCCTCTTCAAGGGTTACGCATAGGGCTGCACCTTAAAAATGTCACGAACCATGGCATTACTTGGTGAGAACGGCTTTTACTGTTTTTTCATTGATTCAGAATCAAACATAGCCTTAAATCTCGGAATTATTTTTACATTTTCAGAACTATGGCAACCGAAGTTAGGTATTAAGTGATGCTTGACGTCACTCCAACCGACAATAATATCCGCATTAAGTGAGCAGTAGGCGTTTGTATCCTCTTCGTATTAGGTAACTGAATGTTGTGTAGAGCTTGGTGAAGTTAACAGAGTTAATGTATTGCCTTAAAACGGCTCTGTCATAGATACGTTTCATGGATTCTGTTGGAATGGATACGTTTCATCTATACTGTTTCATGGATTCCGATTTTTAAGGTGTTTATAAGCAATATCTTTGGTTCTCCGAGCTCGTCTCCTTCTAGCTGTAGATGGCAGCAGTGGCGCAGCCAGAATGGCAAGGGCCCCAATGTCAAATTTTGGGATCCATAGAGGTGAAGTCATTGAAATTCGAGGGCTTGAACCCAAGGCTGATAAGGTCTTTATCACCGTGCCCCTACGCCTTCCGCTGCCTGTTCGAAAATATTGAGACATGCCGGTCATGTTATCTCATCAAAAGTCGAAATACCGAATTCGGCATGACGAAGGAAAAGCACGGAAGTGACGGCCGTTCGCAAAAGTGAGATATTGCCCATTCAACGGTAAGAAAGTATTTAAAAGATTAAAATTTCAAAGAATCAAATTTTCTTCACCTCCAGAATTCTGACCACCTCATCTTTCCGCGACTATGCGCCGACTATTTGTCAAACAGCTTTGGCAGAAAATAGAGCGTACCCCAGGCAAACAGAGGGTACGTAGTTTTTGTGACAACGCAGGCCCTACTTTGCGGGAATGGCCATTGTATCAACCTATTCCTGTATCATGTAACCCTAGTCTTCCCTAAATGCTTGGAATTCTTGGTGAAAGGTTTTTATAACAGAGATTTCCTGTTTCCTTGAACAAAGCAGAGGAAAATAATGAAAAGTCGCAATAGTAGGAGGCAGTCATTTTCATTTCCTCTTCCTTGTCTTAGTGCTCTTTGCATCGTATTGCACCTTGGTAGACGCCTTGCAATACTGTGACTTTTAAGCACCATGATTATTGCTCATGAGGATCATGTTGATGGGTAAACACACTTACCTACCTTACTGTAATGGGCAGGAAAATTAACACAAAAACGCTTTGCCTATTGTTTGTAAAGGAACATTTAACCACTAGTGCCTTTCTGCTGTGTCTGATGCTCGGCCTAGTCTGTGATGGCTGTATGGCGGTTAGGCCCAGGCCAGACTGTGGAAAAAAAACACACGGAACGACTAGGCAACGACACAAACGGTCATTTTTACTTTATTTCCAGGCCGATTTGTGCAGAATAAGCCACGAGAAAAGTGTGTGTGAGTGGACGTGAGGTCACCGTGGGCGGCGAAATAAATACCAACATTCGAAGACGGTAGGGCACGGTCATTTACGAATTTATCCAACAGCCTCGTTTTCGGGGTTCCCAAATGCCGTCGTTTTTAAGAGCGCGGTCGCGTCGGCCCGAGGGGCAGTGAGAGCCTCACTGTTTACAGCTGAAGGCAATGACTGTCATTCGAGTCATGCATGTCCCTGACATATGAATCAAAAGGTCTCCTAAATATCATAACCGACATGGCCAAGTGTAGGAATTTGCTGAAGGTGGTTACAGACCAATTATTCAAGCCTTTCGGTACACACCACAGCGGCGAAGTGGCCTTTTGTAATTCGATCTGACGGTTATTAACTCTAGGTGGCAGAAAAAGAACAGAATACGACCGCTGAATAACGAGAGGGCTTTTAGGAAAAACGCATTTCCAACCACTGCTTCACCCCACAGGACCTCAACCTGTACAAGGTCATAGGCCATCACGTTGCCCGACTTTCCACCAGTTCGTGCAACGCCCCCCCCCCCTCACTAGTCACCGCTGATTCACCGGCGGCCGTGGCAGCAGGGGCGGGGGCAGTGCCTGTTCGGACAGCGCCCGTCCCGCCGTCGACGCCGTCGGTCAACCATGCGCTCCGCCGCCGCCGCCGCCGCCGCCGCAGCTGTGTGCCTGCTGCCGCTGGCGGCCGTCGCCGGCTCGCCGCCCGCTGAGCACGTTCCGAAGGAGGAGGCCTGCCGGCAGCCGGCGCCGGCCTGCGCCGCCGCCGCCGCCGCCGCGCAGCTGGCGCAGCATCGGCTGCTCCGGCTGCTGGGGCGTCGGCTGGACGCCGGCCGGCTGCGGCGGCTCGGCATACGGCTGCTGACGCGGCTCGGCGGCGCCGGCCAGCCGCCGCCGCCGCACCCGCCGCCCGGCTCGCCGCCATCGCGGCCCTCGTAACGGCCAACACGGCCTCCTGCTATTCCGTGACCGGCGGCCAGCTGCGGCCTGCCTGGCAGGCTTTCGTCAACGTGGTCGGCGGCGGCGCCGTCCAGAACCCGGAGAGGAGCCTGCAGGACTTTGAAATGCACGCCCAGATGTTCAGCGTGGCCGAGTCGAGGGTGCGGACCACGTTTTCGCTTCCGCACTGGATTTCGATGCTGAACGCACTGCCGCAACTGCGGAAACTAGCTCTCTGCGGTGTGCCGGTTAGTGAGGCTTCAAACAAGACAGGATTTTCGCCGGCTTAAACGCCCTGAGGCGTCTCAGCACACGTCCAAAACCTGTCACGTGGTTGTGCGCCACACCATATTTGGGAGCCATCGGGTGAATGTTTCACCTGTCCCCGAAGTCCGGATGTGGGCGTGACGGGCTGTGTGTTGATGCACCGTGACGCATCTGCCGCTGTTGTCTGTTCCCTGGTGTTAATTTGCTTTTGACACGTTCTTTCAGTCTTGCCAATAAAAGGGTGATGATTATGCTGTATTTCATTCAAAGGCGCGCGAAGCGAGAGAAAAGGGGTATAGTCCCCCCCCCCCCCGCTCACGCTTTTGCAGTTGAACACTGGTCCTACGGACGTTGACTGAAAAGAATTGATCCGAAATTCTTTTTTGCTCCCTCTCCCCATGTGTATAATCTTTGCAGGGCTGCGGGGACATGTCCACCGCTGTTTTTCTGAAGTGAAGATCCCCCCCTAATTTTTAAGATATCGAATAGGTATTTCCCATTGGCGACGCAGTGTTTTGAAATATAACGAAAGCTTTGAAATACAACGAAAGGGACTTCAATCGTAGTTTGTCAGGCAGCCTCAGAAAAAGGGTTTTTGCCCCTTTCCACCTTACCTTTTCTTGGTATACTGTCCGCACACGCCGTCATGAGGAAGGCAACCTGACCCCTCCTAAAATCCCAACTAATGGTGATTGAGGACCGAATGTGGTACCACTGGATAGCCTCGTACCTGGTATGTTTAAAACCAGCCTATATGCATGGATGGGCACCGGACCGCCACTTAGTTATTCCGTTACTGACGAAGTTACTTTTTTTAGTAACGGGGTAACGGACACGCTATTTCGTTTCTGTTGCAGCGTTCCGAGTAAGAGAAGCTACTTTTTTGGTCCGCTACTCCGGTACTTTTTGCTCCGTTACTCCGTTAATTCGTTCGTCCGCTTCTTTTGGTTCCTCTCGGGATCATTTGTGTCGTCGCACGCTGTTGGCTGCGTGGATATCCAACTGCCAATAGTTTGTCTCCGACGTCATTCACACTGCTAATCCCTGCTAAGCACCGATGCGCTACCCTGGATCCTTGCCTTTACCTCCATGTCAATTGTCTCGGCATTAGATGCATTACTGTCCATCCTTTGTCCTCTAATAAATCTCTGACCCACCCCCTTTTCTTTCCAGCGGTACAAGGTTATCAATTGCGGCAGATTTCTCCAAGGCAGAGTAAATACTCAACCTTCTGAGTCTTCTTCAACTATTCTGAATTAATGATCATTAATTCAGAATCAGTCCTAACCTGATGGACTCTGGGTCTGCATACGAAATCTCTGCACCGCAGCCATGTCCCTGTCGCTGTCCCTGGACGCGTTCCGGGGCGGCCCTGGCTCTGGTGGAACCATACGGCGAAGGGGTCTCGACCTAGGCCGATAATAACGGGATGATCAAGACTCTCCTTCAGTCTAAGCTCACTCACTGGCCGCCCTCGCCGCAACTACATCGTGTTATCGAGTTATCGCTCCTTGACCGATAACGGGCCGTTTTTACCTTGGTCAAGACCTGACCTGTCCTTGGCGCCTTTCCTCTGTTCCTGACCTTGCGAGCAGGGGCCACCAGTCATGACTGGGTCCTGAGCCCCACTGGGTATCGCTTTGTCCCCACCGCCACTGCTATGGTTCCAGCCCACCTGTTTTCAGGTGATTTCCCTTCCTCACGGCGTCAGTGTCGCCAAACCGCCACCCCGGCCCATCCGCAGGTGATCCCTTCTCCGTTGGCGGAACCGCATCTCCAAGCTGAAACCAGGCGCATCTGAGACGGGCGTTTACCGACCCTAGGCTACTGCCAAGGTAGCAGGCGCGCCTTGGCCTGTGTATTTATGCCTCAGCCCACCTTTGCTTGACCACGTTAACAAACTCCACGCACCAAAAACAATGTTATACCTCTCCATAATGCCATACGGATATAATATCCACTTAAAATGCTTCCAGCGTACTAAGTAAGTTATTTTTTTGACATCAGGCTGACCATAAGGTCATTGGCTGGGGGTATGTTACTTTATATTCGTTGTCGTTTAAGCAAAAGCTCACAGAGCCCAACGCATATTCTGCCAAGATACCGGATCCACTGATGCGCATGCGGTTATCTCTGGGACAGCCTTACGTGGTTTGCCTTCCAGCCATGTTTAAAATTCCGACCGAACAAGATGAAAATAAATATTTATTTAGTCTGGTGCGATGGAGGACCAGCCAGTCTGTCTTCAAATGGTCTCTGACTTATATTAACCACTTGTCCATAACACACAGACCGAGGAAGTGCACTGTCAGTGTTGTCGGGAGCGCTTTCCGAGCAGTCCTGAGCAAACCAGTCAGAAGGCCATTAGCTGCTCATACTCGAATATTCTTTTGGAGGAGATATGGACCGGAGTTAACCATGGGGGAGTGAAGTCGAATTTCGCAGTGTTGCACTTTATTTCCCGAGGGTGCGTTAGGGGCGGGTGTCTATGACTTCACGTGCTGTTTTAATTGGTGAAGGAGATTGAAACTGCAGTGGAGTGTGCAAGAGGTGTGAACAGGCATTTGTGCCTTTGAAACGGACACTGAGGTTTTCCCTATATTCATATACCACATTTTCGAAACCGTGGCTCGTTATCTTACATGTAACCGAGACAAACAAGAATCATTGTCAATTCTGGCCAAGGTGAGGTAATTGTTATACACAAATATCTTCAGCATGGGTGTAGAATTGGGACGAATTTGGATTAGGAATTTGATTTGGATTATAAATTTTCTTTATAAATTATAGAAATTGGACTGGATTATACAAAACAGATCAGAAAATAGATTAGACAAATTAAATAATAGATTAGACCGCAGTGCCATATGCCACAGGCATATGGCGAAATTTACAAGAAAAGCAGCAATTTTAGGCAATTTATCTCATATTAAATGCACAAGAAAACATAGAATGTTTGCTTGTTCAACATATATATGATCACTATCAAGTATACATGCAAAATCGCCATGTCTCTAGTGCAGATCGCTTGGTTCAGGGGGCAGGCCATGGCCCCCATAGCCCCACTTAGCTACGCCCCTGCCAACAACAGTGCCAAAGTCGGTCTGAGGTGACCTGGCCCCGTCCCCTCATTCAGGGGTGGAGCCAGGTGCCCTGGCTTCGTCCCTGAATGAAATAAAAGTGGAAGTTTGCCATAAAACCCAGAAGAAAGGCAGGAAATCGCCAAGTTTCGTAAATCTGCTCCAAAAAACTATGGAATGGAGAGCAAAAAACGGAGAGGGGTGGATTCAGCCTGCCTTCCAGGGATAAGGTTAAGCTCCCTTGCATTCCATCGTGACTTCTTCAGAAAAAAATCGGAACATGAAAAACAAAAAAAGGAGAAGGGAATGAATGGAACACCGACCTGCCCCTGAATGCGGACAGTTCCGTCACCTGCAGAACAGCAAACATAAAACACAAAAGGGACCTTAACCGTGAAGGCTACAAAAAAAAAACTATCAAACGGGCGACAGGTCTAGCTATAACGACCTAACGAACGACCAAACGACCTAAAAACAGGGATGCTTCGCGGTACTTTGAGCTTGAATAACTGCAGCTAGCTGTCATTCATACACGCGGTCTTCCTCGAGACGTCGGGGTTGTCAGTAATAAACGCGGTTTGCCGCGAGACGCAGTACTACGTAGCGCACACTTACGCGCAACTTTCCGTGCTTCTTAGTTACCAACGCAATCTGCCGCGAGAAGACGACCACAACAGAGTGATGGTCTATTTTTAATGCCCAAAAGGGACCCCAGCAGGTAGCGGAAAGTTATGCTGATGCAAGCCTGGCAGACCAAACTGTGACAGCTGATGTGTGCTGTCCAGCCCACAGTGCCAGGTTCACCATAGTTGCACCGGCCGCACGGCAAGCGGCGGAAAAACCAAGATTGTCATGCAAGTGGCAGCAGCACCAATTGGAACGTGACACCAAGACCAGCAAATAGGTGGCACCAGGGCCATCCGCCATCAGAATCAGGACCGTATGATTGTAGGTCCACGGAACAAATTTTCAGACTCAGCCTTCCAGTTTTGTTGATGCAATCTAAGACACTTTTGTTCAGTGCAAAATGCTAATGCAGACAAAACATTTGTTTTAGAAAACATCTTACCAAGAAGACTAACCTATACAGTAAGATAGATTGCACATGCACCATTTCAATGCTAACAAGGTTTTAGTTTCAGTGTCCACAAGTTGATGTTCAGGGGTCACTGGGCTGCATAATGCTTAACATCCAAATGTGGGAGATGTGTACATCATGAAATCCCATCTTGCCTTGCAATGTTTCTTGGGAATGTTTTGTAGGGGAGTGACTGATCTCTTCAGTATCCTTAGATTCTGCATGGAATCATTACCTGGGCACTTAAACCAGAGATCACATTCATGGTCTAAGACCAAGAAGTGGCTAGACCATACAAAAGTTTATGCGCCCTGAAGTGCATTCTTCCCTCTTTGTGGCCTGAATCCATTTATCTACTGGCACTTTATCTTTTGGAAGCTGGTGCATCATCACATTACAGTCTTCCATGACCCTATGATTCCTAGTGCACTAGTGCACTCAGTCTACCAGCTTCTCTTGGGGTTTTTTACCAATGTACCCATCTGGGACAAAACAAGCTCAGACATTCACTGACATTCACTGACAATGTCAGCCGGCCGGCGGGCGGCCGAGCGGCTCCGGCTGTGGCGATGGCGGTGGCGTAGGCGGCTTCAGGTGTCCAGTCCAGAGTCCGATCGTTACGACGTTACGTCCTGTCGACGTACATGTGTCGGCGTCGAGCAGAGAGCTAGGACTCCAAGTCTAATGAACGAGAGTTCTGCATCGTCGGCTTTTGTAATGCTGCAGCCTGACGCAACACACGTTACAGATTTAAGCATATGGTTTCGGCTCATATTGAGATGATGTTACGATATTTAAAAATTTTAACGTAACGGCATTTAAAGTGTATTTGCGAGAGAGAGCAATTGCCACTTGATGCTCATGCGCCCACAGCTATATGCTCACTGCGCCGACAACTATAACGAAACCCCCCCCCCCCCACACACCCACATTCGCGCTCGCCACGCAGTCCTCGCCCCGAGCCTAGAACGACTCATTTCCCTCCGACTCGCTCGATGCCTCTCGTTTTTCCCTGCTCCGACCAATCCCGGACTCCCACGACTGTCTTGTTCCCCTGACCAATGAGCATTTCCCAATACACTGCTCTCTTTAATGCTGCAAGTGTTGCGTACCAACCTCATAATATCAATCTACACGTCCCTCGCGCGCGACAAATGTAACACCATCAAAGTACAAAATTCGATTTTTGACATAAAACTTTATGGCAAAGAAGACCAATCCTAAGACCCGACCACACGATGCGCGGAAAATAGCACAGAAAACCTGATCATGTTTTTGGGGGGTTACGGCGCATATCCTCACGAGCGCAGAAAACCACACAACTTGTGTTAGCGTCGCGACCCTTATGCGCCAAGTTATGCGCCACAACGCTCCCATTCTTTCAGTACTGCCGCCGGGTCGCCGTGAACTCGGACGATGCTTTTCGGACCGCAAACATCGAATGTTGTTTAATTTTTTGGTGCCAGTGAAATCGTTTTCTTTTTTGCGGCTACTCGATGGAGAAAAGTATTTTTTAAAACTATTTTCCATTTTAAAGAACAAGTTTGATGCAGCTGGTACACTAGGTACCTACTGCCGTGTGTTTAAGAGCTGGGACCGACTTACCTAGTTTTTGAATCAACTTGCTAGCAGCTGCACCCGACCACTCATTATTCTTTCCCATGTACATAATCGCGGCAATTTTCACGAGGTGACACACGCGTCGCTGCACTGCCGGCACCACTATTATCTGGTGCAAGATGTCACAAAAAGTATCCTCCAGTCCTTTATTTGCAGATGACGTCCGAACTGCAAACGATGTCACCACTAAATCTTTAATAGCTGCCAGTTTATCGACTGAACACATTGTGACGTAAAAAGTGTTGTCAAAGGTTGGTATTCATGAAATAAAAAAATGTTACCCTCGTGGGCGATTTCCAGCCGCATGCGCCAAGTTCCTTCGATAACGTGGCCAACCCCTTAAAATAAATTGAATAAGTAAAAAAAAAATGCACATTATGTTGTAGAGAACTTGACGAACAGTCATGTGGTGTAAAGACTTTGTGATCTCTATGGTCAGATTTAGCAGCACAAGGATACGTCAAATCACGTTGACAGTCCAAATATGTTATGAACTTTGAAAGCTATCTCACAACTGAGAGCCAACAGTCATTATCAATTTATGTTTCCCGAACATACTTTCGCTGTTAACCTGCGCACGACCGCTGGTCGGCGACGATCACGCCCGACTGGGGGAGGGGGGGGGGGCGGTTGGCCGCCCCCTCTAACTCATGAACGGTTGGTCGCACGATGAAAATAAGCACATCGTTCGAAAGCTTGTGACGAATAGAGTTCGAAACTGGTCTCATTTTTAGGTTTAGGTAATATGTAAGCGATTTACGTCCCATATATGTTTTCTCATCACCGACTGCATAAGACCAAGAAACGGCCTGAATCTCAAGGGCTGTGACTAATAACGCATAGGTAAAGGCACCAACGCGCAAGTAAAAGTTCGCAGATGCCAATACACGTCTAATTTCTCGGATTTGTTCAAATATATATGCCGAAACGTTGAGTTAAAGACACGGCAATTTTCACGCCGGCTGTTGGCGGGCGCCGTAGCCGTACGCAGCAAGAAATTAACGGGAACTGATTTTAGCGTTCCTTTATTTTTGCGACATAATCCTATCCATGTAAATTTTGTGGATCTTAGTGGTTCTTGTGATGGTTTCTCATGCTTAAATTTTGGAAAAATTTATTACGAGTAGGTACCAGTCTACACAATTGGCGGAGCTTTATTCGCGAGAGCCTGTTCATTTCGAAGGTACGCAATTTTTTAACTTTTTGAGTTTCTTGGTATTTCTTGCGCCTGTGCAAACCAGTTCTGCCATTTTCTACTCATTCTGAGTAATTCGTCGATGATTTTGGCGGTGGTACATTTTGACCCACAACAGTTATTCGTGACCTGACCTCAGGTGAAAGGCAGGAAGTCATTGATACTTCGCCCAATGACGGTAACTAGATGTCTGCTTTACTCCACACTGAAAATGTTATGAAATATCCCGCCAATTTCGGAAAAAACGACATATGCTAAAAATGGGCTTGACTTTAGGTCAATGCCCCAGAAAATTCCAAAAAATCTGAGATAGCAGATTTGTTGCATCTCTCAAGATCACTTAACCCTGAAAGTATTATTGTGACATCTTGTTTTCCGAAAAAAGTTAGAGGGCGCTAAACGTTTTTGGACATAGGTCCGTTTGACTTGACCTAGGTCAGACATCTCACTTGGCCCGAGGTAAAAACTTTGGCACAAGGTGTAAAAATGATAAAAGGTACACGAAATTTCGTGGCTCTGTGTTTGTTCGTTCTCTCCCAATCCTAGAAAAACTCACGGGGGCGGTCAACTGTCCCCCAGTCGAGGGTGGGTTAAATTCCGCATCTAAAAGTACCAAAACCATATCAATCTGACAAAAACTGCAGTGTCTATGACTGACAGAGTTTTCTGCTTGGCGTCATACTTTTACTAATGGTATCCACGATTTTGCCAGTCTTTTCTATCGGCTCAGTCCTTGCTGTCTTTACTGTCAGTCAGTCACTCGGGACCGGACCAGAGACGAATAAAAGCATTTCACTAACACTATGTTATCTTCTTCCACGCACTGACACTAGATGCACGGCTACTTCTCGCATCAACACTATAGGCACCGTCACTTTTCACGTTAACATCACAACCACCACCAACGTCTTCCACGCAGAGTATTGGTGAGCCTGAGCTGGAGTCTCAGCATGCTGAGCAAAAACTGGTGCTGCTGATACACTACCTTTAAACGGAAATGATTAAAGGATATGATGCAATTGTGATATCATAATCATATCATATCGAACTAATAAGAACGAGGAGTTTAATCTGAACATTCTTAGGACAGGATTTAGCCAATGACAGAATGTGAAAACGTCTTGCCATTCCGACATGGCTGATGAAATGGTTGTGAGTTTCTATGCTATGAGAACGTTTTTCGTTTCAGAAGAAATGAAATGTCATTTTACATTGCGGATATGAATCATCAGAGGCACAGCGTTACGATTGATCTACTTCAGACATAAATGGGTTTTCAGACGTCTTTGTGTAGCTCCTTTCGTTGATGACTGAGAACTAGAATTGAAGACGTTTGGTAGCTGTAGAAAATCGTCAGAAACAAAGTATTTTTAGATAAGTTTCTAAATCTTCCAAAATTTAGAAAACATCCAAATTTGGAGGTTTTAAGATAATGACATTCTAAAGCCATGACGTAAACTTTGTTACAGTGACCCGATAGAAATTACACGGTCCAGCCCGCCGGACGACTTTAGGGTCGTTTCCCTCTCTGTTGTAACGCTCTGCTATGCTTGGGAGGTACGCTTGTCCAGCACATTGCAGCAATGTTTGTTCATAAATTATGCATAACATGCACGTTTTCCAGTATAAGATATATTGTCGGAAAACGCTTCCGACGTTTGATATAGGACCTGCAGCTACTGAAACACGAACAGGTGACCGTCGAATAACAGGTGAATATGCATATTCCTGCTCTGGTCGTACCGTCCGAATGCTCTTGGTGTGTTATAGAACGGGGTCTAGTTACAATGAAAATTCATGAAAGCACATTTTGAAGGACAATATGTAGGGATCACTAAAACGTTTTTAATCCAGTGGAGGCACGCACATATGTCTGTTGCAGAAGCGGCCCGCATACAGGCTGGCCTGGAGTATGAAAGTAAGGTTGCATATATCTCGGGGACATATCGTATCCGAACTTTGCATTCCGGGGGTGAAACATGAGACGAAATACGGCGACGGTGAACGCTGGCAAAACTACGGAACACCCCCGGGTAAAAATTGCTTGCATGCTTTTTGAATGATACATTCACCATAGAATGCAATGCGCTGCAGACGAAAAGAAACACAGAACGTTTTGTTGGATGAATGGCAACATTCGATTTGGTTCGTGCGACACCTAGCTCCTCCCTGGCATCACGCAGACGGGCTGAGCGAGCGACGAGAATGAACGCAGTCATGTAATTAATGACAAACAGAGCCCTGAATGGTTGGTTGCCCACTTGCTTGAAAATAAGTCACAAATAACTCCCGAATCCGTGGTGCCATCGTTGCGCATCAGTCATTGCGTGCGTCGTGCCCAGTTAACGGGGTCGCAGGAAGCGACACAAGATGGCTGTGTTTGCCGTGGCATTTGCGTTTTCAGGACAATCCACGGCAAAGGCATCGTGATCACTACTGTCATGTCACGCCACAAAAATGTTGGGGAGGTAGAACAGTCGTGCTCCCTCACACACGCATCCACAAGCCAGTAATCGATGATAAAACGTTTAAAGAGGGCAGGTGGCAAGCGTCAGAAGGTAACGCATGAGCCGATGGTTAAAATGAAGCTGGGTCAAAGAGCTGAACTCAGACCGCGGGTGGTGGGGTGTAACCAGCATGGGTGTAACCAGCAGGGGTTAGGGGACATATTGTCTCATATTTTGACAAAATGGTCTTTTGACCCTCCAGTTTTGCTCGGAAAGTGGACGCTTTCCGCATCTCTCCGTCAAAATTAAGATTTTGGGTCAGGTTGTCCCCCAGATTCTGACTTGCCCTCTCAACTTCAGGGGCGTGGCTACACGCATGCGCACCGCCGTATATTTGCAATGATATTGGCAATAGTGCGTGGTTTGTTGTTCCTTGTGAGTTCGTCAGAAACAGACTGTTCTGTATTCTGTTTGTGAGAAGAAGATTGCTTACAGGAGGATCGAGGTGTATTTATGAGAAATAAAAAAAATCTGTGTGGAATAACCTCATCAGAATTTCTAAAATGTGGTCAAGAATGCCGAAAATAACGTTAATGATTACTAATTGGAGTGCCAAGGACGTCGACCAAGACTGCTAACTTGGCAGTCGGTTCCCTGCTACCTACTCCTATATCGGCGATGGGGTATAAATTACGCGATAATGATTTTGACAGGTAGCGAATACATCATAACTCAATCTGAGACGAACCCTGTCAGAACTGGTCTCATAGGTCGCAACATTACGGTACTTAAACGTGAGCTGCACGACCTCCGACCAGTCGATAGGTAGCCGCCGCCGCCTTGCATCGGCTAGTGGCCATGCAGCTGCGTGGTTATGGGCCTTGCATATGGCGAAAGGGGCATGCATCATTTTGAGGCCTCCACCATCTATAAAGGACCGACATTTCGCGACATTCAGCACCATCCACCCGCAGGGGCGCGGGAACTCCTCCACATTTGGGGGAGGGGAAATTTTCGAGATGTACAAAAATTTACTCATCTATTTAATTCGAGAAGGATTTTGGGCCAGTTCTTTCCAGTTAACTTCCACATGGTCAATGTTTAATTTCGAGAAAGTTGTTGGCCGCTGACCCCCCTCCCCCCCGCTTCCCACGCCCTTGTCTACCTGCGTTTTGTACGGCAGCCGACCGGTCACCAAATCCTCAAACGCGTCATGGCGGTCGCTGCAGTCAAATCGACGTTGTCAGACCTTTTTCGGACCGGAGCGTTCAGCACAGTTCGCATGACCTTTCGTAACACACTGTTCCGAAACTCGCATCTGCCCGCGTGGCGTCGCTGCAGTCGCACGGACAGCGGCTGGCCTGGCAGTCGGTTGCCACGCGCACTGGGAATAGTTGCGTGATTAAGGCGTCGCTAGAGCGGCGTTCCTGCGGACGACGGCAGAGGGCCGGAGCCCAGCCGAACCAGCCTGACGGCATCGTCCATGTCCAGTACTTCTCGGACATTGGACGCAACGTTCAGGCTGCGCGCGAGTGCGTGATGCTTCGTTGCCAGGTGAATATTACGGCTGACATTCGGTTGGGATTTTCTTAACCGGCGCATAATGTAAGGCGCGCCGCGGTGCTCTAACGTGAGGTTCCGCTCCCTGTTATGTCAGTGGTATGAGCGAGTGATTGTATCCAGCGATAGCGTAACTCACATATTTAGATCACAAATACGAAAGTCCACCACACACTTAAGCTGCATGACGAAATATTAAAGCGAGAGGTCAAAAGGGATAGAAAACCGGCACCCTACTGTCGACAGTTTTCCTTATTAGCCTTATCTGCAACTTCGCCGACAGTTCGGAGCGATGAGCCGGTGCAGCCTGCTCCGCTGTCGAGCTCGTCGTCTGCTGGCCTCAGCTTCCGACGAGCAGCGGGCGTTGGCTGTCCTGCTCTCGCTGCTGGCCGTGTGCTGTTTCCCGTTGCGCTTCTGCACGTCCTACTACGACTACATCCCGGCGGAGCGGCTGGCGTCCGAGCTGCTGGAGCGGCCCCGGGCGGTCGCAGCGGTGCCACAGTGCCCGCCGCCCAGCGGCCGGCCGGCGGCCCTCGCCGTCCGCATGGAGCCGGCCACGGACGCCCAGCTGGCGGCTCTGGCCGTCGGCGCGCCGGCCAACTGCACGGCCCGGTACCGGGTGGCGCTGGTGGTGCCGTACCGGGCGCGCGCCGCCCAACTGCGCACCTTCCTGTACCACATGCACCCGTTCCTGCGCGCCCAGGGACTTGACTACCGCATCTACGTGGTGGAGCAGACGACGAAGGTCCCATTCAACCGCGGCAAGCTGCTGAACGTGGGCGTGGCCGAGGCGACGGCCGAGTGGGACGTCGACTGCGTCGTCCTGCACGACGTCGACCGGCTGCCCGAGGACCTGGGCAACCTGTACGCCTGCGGTCGGCAGCCGCGCCACCTGTCGGCACGAGTGAACACGCAGCGCTACCACCTGCCGTACCGGACGCTGGCCGGCGGTGTGCTGGCCGTCACCGTGGACGCGTTCCGGCGCGCCAACGGCTTCTCGAACGTCTACTCCGGCTGGGGCGGTGAGGACGACGACTTCTCGGCGCGGCTGGCGGCGGCCGGGGCGCGGCTGACGAGGCCCGACCCGCGCGTCAGCCGCTACATCATGCTTGCGCACGCCCGACAGCCGGCCAACGGCGACCGGCACCGTCTGCTGCGCGAGGCGCTCAGCCGCGCCGCCGCCGACGGCCTGAGCAGTCTGCGCTACACGGTGCTGGCGCGCCAGGAGCGGCGCACCCACCGCTGGATTCTGGTCGACCTGTGACGGCCGTCGGCCACGGTCCGCCCTGGCGTGGAGGGGCGAATAGGTGGGCCGGATACAGACGGGTGGGAGGCCGACTCGCAGCCAGAGCCCTGCAGTTCGACGTCGAAACTGAGGCCAGCGGTGGTTACCGTTCGCGATGCACCTGGCACCGCACGGCAGCGAACTAGAGAGGCGGCCAGTGGCGCCTTTGGGATGACGTCATCGGGTGTGAGGTAGCACATGGTCATTCCGTGCCGAGCGGGTCAGCTGTGGCAGATAATAAGACGATCTCAAAGAAGTCTTTTTTGTGTAGCTCGTCTGGTGGCGCTTTCAGTAGTTTGCGTTGTTTTTTTTCTCGTCTGTGCCTTCCATGCCTTTCGCGTCCGTTTTTTTCCTAAGTAAGCACGAGCGGTTAACGTTGCGGATGCCTAACTTGCGGTACCTATTCCGCAATTCGTCTGGACGTCATTAGGCATCAAAAAGTCACAAATACATGGAAAATTGTCTGTCATTACGTCTGGATATGTCCATGATGTCGGTCTGCTCTGAGCGACTGCGCGGCGGTGCTCGGCGGCCGCCGCACGATCACACCTTTTGTCATGGAAACTGCAAAGCTTGTTGAACAATAGGTAACGATATATACCGAGGCATTGCTAATGAAGTGAAGAATCGAATCGTGCATAGGTTGCAACATTCCACACTGAAGGTTTACCAAGAAAGAGCATGCAAAGCCAAAGCCATGATTTGTTCACTGTTGTCAGTAAAAATAACGATTTCTACATCAATATTTCCAAATTAAAGGAGCAGAAAATTGTCCTATGTTGTATGGGCCACCACAGTTTCATTGCTTCTCTACAGGAGCCCAAATCAAAACAACTGAGAGCAAAATGTGCTAGTCTCTTACAGCGGTAAGACTCTCCGGCGCGCAGATGGCCGGCGGATGGTAGAAAAGTGTGGCTTCATAATTCGTTTTCTGCCTTTTATAGCCCTGTCAGTTTCCACCGGCCTCTATCACTCGGTTTCCGTTCCGAACACTATCTTCAAATTTTCCGGCTGATCAGGTAGCAGTGATGATCTTTGCCACGTCTCATGAAGCTCCGATCAGTGGATCAAAAGTTTGAGAGGAGGTGCTAACGACCCGTCCCCCTCCACGCGAAGGTCACTTCGGACCTTCGCGTGAAGACGAAGATTGATGGATCGGAAGGCAGAACTTATAACAGTAGCAGGTGATCAGTAGCCGCTGAAAATACGATCATGCTTCAGACCTGCTTGGATGCCTTAGCATCCAAGCAGCAGCATGCCTCCTCCTGGTGACCTGGTCACTTGTGATGTGTAGCGTGCATGTATCTTCTATCTCCCCAACATTTTTGTGACATGACGTGGGACAGAAGTGATCGCGATGCCTTTGCCGTGATTGTCCTGAAAACGCAAATGCCACGGCAAACACAGCCATCTTGTCGCATCCTGCGACCCCGTGAACTGGGGACGACGCACGCAATGACTGATGCGCAACGATGGCACCACGGATTCGGGAGTTATTTGTAACTTATTTTCAAGCAAGTGGGCAGCCAACCATTCAGGGCTCTGTTTGCCATTAATTACATGACTGCGTTCATTCTCGTTGCTTGCTCAGCCCGTCTGCGTGATGCCAGGGAGGAGCTAGGTGTCGCACGAACCGAATCGAATGTTGCCATTCATCCAACAAAACGTTCTGTGTTTCTTTTCGTCTGCAGCGCATTGCATTCTATGGTGAATGTATCATTCAAAAAGCATGCAAGCAAATTAACCCTGGAGTTGTCCGAAGCTTTGCCAGCGTTCACCGTCGGCGTATTTCGTCTCGTGTTTTACGAGCGGAATGCAAAGTTTGGATACGGTATGTTCCCGCCGTATATGACACCTTCATTTCAAACCCCAGGCCAGCCTGCGTGCCTAACCTCTGCTATTCACCCAGAGCTGTGCTTTGGTGAAATGTCATTTTAACAAGACCACGGTCAATAAGATACGAAGAAAATTTGGGCGGCACCATCATTGCAGGAATGTGACATATTCATCTGGTATTCGACGGCCGCCTGTTCGTGTTTCTGTGACTGCAAGCCCTTTACCAAACGTCGGAAGCATTGTCCGACAATATAGCCTCTACTCGAAAACATGCATGTTATGCATAACTTATGGACAAACATTACTGCAATGTGCTGGACAAGCGTACCTCCCAAGCATAGCAAAACATTACAACATGGAGAGAAACGACCCTGGAGTCGTCCGGCGGACCGAACCATACAATTTATATCGGGTCATAGACGTTGCATTCTTTGTCAGATTGGCATGGTTTTGATACCTTTACAGGTAGACCTTTAGAAGACCCACTGATACAGCCATGGAAACTATCGGAGACGTTCAGAGGGGCCATGACACTTTACATGGGCTCTGAAATCTCCAAAAGGTCTTTTGTAGCTGCCAGAGGGCCCCTGGGACAGCGAAAATGCTCCTCAGAGACAAGAGGGGCACCTAGGACAGCAGGGGTCGACTGAGACTGCTAGAGAGGAGCCTTTGAGACTGCTAACTAGCAGTCTCTGACAATAGGGGCCCCTGAGACGACCAGAGGGGTCCCTGAGAATACTAAACTTCGAGACGTCCAGACAGTTCCTGAAACGACGAAATGACCTAGAGGATTTCACGAGATGCCTCTATCACGGCAGAGAGAAGTTTATAGGCGTCCCTTGTTACTACCTGAGGAGCTCCTTAGATGGCAAATATCCCCGAGGATGAAAGGAGGGAGCCCGAGATAGTTTAAGTGTCCCTGAAACTGCCAGATGGGTCCCTGAAATTGCCAATGGAGGGCCTGAGACGTCCGGAAGGACACGTGAAACTGTAAAAGGGGCCCGAGGCTACCAGAGGGCCCTGACACGGCAAACGGCCCGAGACCACCAAAGTGCCCCTGTAGGTGCAAGAGGGAACCTAACTTAAGCTAGCAAAAAAATATCCAGAAACCACGAGGGGGAGAGGGGTTCCTGAATCAGATATAGACGCGGCATCCTAAGTGGAGGGGGAAATGTGACCGCCTAAAATCCCGCCGTTGTTGTCATATTTCGGCCACTGTATATGGGAACAAAACGTAAAATTTTCTTAACCCTATTCTCTGAGTGCTACATTGTATGGCCGATTGCCGACGCCCGGAAGGGAAGGGGGCGGACTCGCCTCCCCCCCCCCGAATCTCGAGAACTATACATCTGATTTCACTGCAACAAACGACAATCGATTCGCCTTGACATAAACTACATTTCCATGAGAGGAAGTTTTCGAAATTTGGAAACGGGTGGATACAGCAGGCAAAATGAACCGATTTTGATGAAATTGGCATGAATCGAGAGATTATGGATGGGGCTTTTACCGGTGGTCCATACATTTGAAGTTTTGAGAAAATTCATAGGCATTCACAAGGTTTGAAAAATAGGAGGATGAGTCTTTCAAAAACTGAATTAAAAGGAAAGTCAAAAATCTTTTTAGTTTCTAATAGTCAAGTTATGTTGAAGACGTACAAAAAATATTACAATCTTTGTATAATGTTAGCATAGGCGATGCCAAGGGCAGTTGTTCAGGTCAACTTACGGTCTTTGACCTTAAATGACCTCCAATGACCTTTGAGCCGCTCGGAGTGATATTGTGTCCATTTGATGTTATTTGAAAACGTTTCCAATCATTTTAATTCACTTTATCTCTAAAATTCCATTCTACGCCAGTTGTGGCATAGGGTGCGCGCGCAGCCATTCTAGGTCATAGCTCCGTGACCCGAACTGATATATAGCTGAAACCTGGTACATAAGTAGAGGGCAACGTCATATATATTCCGGGCTTTGCATTTGAAAAAGACAGAGTCAGAATTATTACTATAGAACCAATTTTCAACTTTTGACCTTGGTCCGATCTTGTGAAGCGGCCCAAGACAAACAAAATTGTGCATGTATGTTGCCCAGCTATTTACCCATACATCCATGGAAAGTTTTAGGTTCTATCCTAAAAACACTATGTTTGACAGCCATTTTCCTTTCACCTTCAACAGGGCCAAAAATGGCCTAAAGTGCCTCCAAAAACGTTACCTGGCTCCCCCTGAGCAAAATAAAATTGCAAAATTTTGTTGCAATACGTGGAAAGGATAGTCAGGGAAAGTCGCAAATTTTTGTGGAGCTTCGTCAGAAACCCGGAATTGGCAAGCAAAGAACCCGAAGGGGGCCGATTCATCCCCCTGCCTGGCATAAGGTTAAATAAGATGATGCTTTTGAAGTTCTTCGGTTACTTTATATGGAAAAAATGCAAATCACACCAAATATTTCCCCCTGGGCCGAAGCAGATCAAGGTTTGTCACATCTGAAAAGGAAAAATGGGGACCGGCCGAGAGGGGCCTTGCGCTTACCATGCCGCCCCTCCCTCCCTCCACCTCCTCCTTGGCGAAATCCTGAATTTGCCCCTGGTGGTACCTATGTACTGCCTTGGTTGCGGCTGTTGATTTTAGTCGTGGCAACGGAAGGTCGTGTACCCTGGCTGATGACAACGAATGAAGTGTTATCAGCCAATCCTGGCGGCTTCTATGTGGAAAAAAGGTCTCTGCAAGGTTGATATTTATCTTCTTTTTTTAATCTGGAGCCATCAAAAAGCTCGGCCCATGGCTGAATGCGATCTGCTACAGGGAGACTGGGACAGAGATGTTATGTTTAATGTTAACCCTATTCTCGGCAGGGGGGGCTGAATCCGCCCCCCTCCGGTTTTCTGCTTACCAATTCCAGGCTTTTTAACGCACCTTCACGAAACTTGGTCACTTTTCTTAGCTACTTTTTGTACGTGCTGTGACAAAATTTCAAAATTCTTTTTTGCTCAGGGGCGGAGCCAAGTAACATTTTTGGAAGGCACCTCATGCCATTTTTGGCCATGTTGAGGGTAGAAGGAAAATGTCTGCCAAAAACAGAGTTTTAAAGATAGAATTTGAAATTTTATATGGATGTATAGCTAAATAGTTGGGCAATGTGTAGATTTCATTTTGTTTAACTGAGGTCATTTTACAAGGTCAGGTAAAGGTCAAAAGTTAAAATTTGTTTTTTACAATAATTTCGGCGCTGATTTTTCAAATGCCAAACTCAGAATATATATGACGTAGAATGATGGCCTCTACTTGTGTACCAGGTTTCAGCTTGATATCAGGTCGGGTCACGGGGCTATGACCTAAAATGTCAGTGCGCGTACCCTATATCGCAATAACCATAAAATGAATTTTTTTTAAATAGAGTGAATTCAAATGATTAAAAACGTTTACAGACAATATTAAATGCACACGAGATCATTCCAAGTGACTCCAAGGTCACTGGAGGTCATTTAAGGTCAAAGGTCACAAGTTGATCTGAGAAACGCGTGACCATGACAGTTCCCCCTTTTTCATGTCCCTGGCACCGCCTATGCTAACATTATACAAACAATGCAATGCAATTTGTACTTTTTTAGTATAACATGACTAGCAGAAGCCAAAAAAGGGTGTTTGCCTCTTTTGTTCATTCAGTTGTTAGAAAACTAATCCTCCTATTTTTGAAACCCTGTGAACGCCCATGAATTTTCTCAAAATTTCAGATTTGCGGGTCCATGGTAAAAGTCGTATCCATAATCTCTCGATTCATGCCAGTTTCACTGAAATTGGTTCATAAATAACGGAATTATAAGAAGTCTAAAAGTACCCCCATTTTGAAATTTTTGCCCCCCTGTATCCACAAATTTCAAAATTTAGAAAATTTATTTTTATAAAAATGTAGTTTACGTCACGGCAGATCGATTGCCGTTTGTTGCGATGAAATCGGACAAGTAGTTCTCGAGATCTCAGGGGGGGGTCGAATCCGCCCCCCTGTCGGGAATCGACCATACCGTCTAGCCCTCCGGGAATAGGGTTAAGCACATAATAGTGCGGTTAAACTCAAAAGGTGTACGCTTTCTTTTTTGAGCCTTATGAACAGCCCAATAAATCGCAACTGCAGCCTAACAAACACGATATCCCTGCCGGCCTAAGAGCCAAGCAGGAAGAGCGCACGTTGCATACTATGGAGACCTTCCAGTGCCGGTAGATCGCAACCCAAAAGATGGCGACATGGGTGCGGATCGCACCTCGCCCTGAAGCGACGGTACACCGGACCTTCGCGAAAATGTTTCTGAATCCGGTGCCGATATGAGTGAAGGTGTGTGCAAATTAAGGGTTGCCTCGCTGAGCGATTGCTGAGAAAAAGGCGGACAACCGCACGATTCGTGCCGTCGAAACCTATACCGCTGAACCCTCGGGGGAAAAACTGACGTAGATGCAAAGATCGGTTACTTTACGACAACGGCCTGACAGATGGGTCATTTCAAAACGGATTTACTTCTTAGAAACCGGTCGCCACGCTCAAAAAAAAAAACTCACGGCATCGTGTCACACTGCTGCCGAGAAAAATGCGTGCAGATGGACAGGCATATATAAAAAAAAACATACAAATAAGCCAAATTTCTCGTCAGTATAAAAATATTGGAAATCCTAAGCAACAAAGCAAAGGCATTTCCCGTCGTCTTGGACAATGTTTCGGTCATTTTCAAGACGACTTTTCGACCAACGTAGATGCGTGTAGTGATTTGAACGATTCCCTGCACTTATACTTTCGTGTGTTTAAATGAGATCGAATTTTATGTTTGTTTTATGCGAATCGTATGGTCTTGTTATCAGACCGGGTTATCTAACACGGTAATTTTTACTATGTAGAATATTCGGTATCCGGCTGGGTAGTAAAACCCGCTGTCTGGTACGCCTCTTAAAAAAGTCTAGTACACCACTATAAAAAAAACTCGGACGCTGCACCGAACACTTTTTGATGCGACCAGATATACCAGACCACAGATAAGCATTAAGGACGTACGAATACGTATGTGCTTATTTGTGGTCGAGCACCATACTCTGACAGAGAGCAGGTGACGACGTATTTCACCAGACCCTTGCTTGGGCCGGCCAGTCAACCATCGTGGCTATTTTCTGCTGCGCTGTCCGAGCGAAAATGGTGTTGCGGCACCCCGTTTGCAACAAGGGACAGCCGAGTTTGCAGCGTAATCATTTCCTGAATGGGGCGCAGCTTGCGCCGTGCGAGGATCGATCGGACAGGAACGCGAGCCGTGGGTTGCCGTTTTTTATTATATAATTATATCAAGCTGACAACGGCGTCATTGACTGGAGGGTAAGCTACGTTGAGTTCATTGCCATTTAAGCCAAAATTATTTTAGACCGCCGCAGCACATCCGCACGGCATGGAAGTGTCCGCACGGCGGTTTCAGCTGACCAGAGGCGGGTCGGCCCGTGCGCCTGCCGGCCTGTTCGCGTCGCAGGCGTCACCGGTCACTTGTTCAGGCCACACGGCCTCTGCGGCGGACTGGTCCGGCTTGGTGCTGCACTGAAACGGCCACACCCACACACGCAGACCAGCCTCATCCCTACGGACGGAGTAACTACTGCCGTTTTCAAAACGCTACGCTGGGGCTGCGTATGTTACCTCACAAGTCACCCCAAGCTAACCCCCAAATTTACCGCACGTCGGATCACGTATGGTTCCGTCACATTTGTAAGATCATCTGCTGTCCGTACAAATAATATTTAAAACATTTAAGCGATGTCTCTACCAGCTGAGCTCTCCTACTCCCTCGGTACCACCGAAAGAAAGCTCCGAGTTCCACTGTTTCACCCAGCCGGGTGATCAATATTGCCAGGACAACGTGCATGCAACATGACACAAAGCCCCGCTCGCGTTGCAAAGTCAATCCACGCACCCGAGGTATCCAGACAGGGACCTCGGGGGGAGAAGAGGGGAGGGGACCCATGGGGCCATGTCCCCCTCGAGCCAATCGGTCTATACTAGATATATAGCGATTTCGCACGAATATGCAATAGTGGACATATAAATGCCACAAAAGCAAACATTATAGGTATTCCTGTACGTTAAATGTAAGGTGAGTTACATCTATTGCCTCTTTTTTCTGTAAACTTCGTCATATGCCAGCGGTATATGAAAAAATTTGGCATTTGCACTCCCCCGTCCCCAGGAAAATCCTGGCTTCGCGCCTGTATCCAAAGGGGTTGAAATACCGTCTCTTGGTGAGCAGTGGTGATATTCGGTAGGAGCTGAGCACGAGATCATAGTTGCTTGATAACGAGTGCTAGTGGTAAGATGTAAACATGTGAGATCACGTATACCAGAATATTATCAGTTTAAGCCTTTTCCCCACCAATAACGTTAAGACGCATTCCTCTATGGGAGAGGTTTATCCCCCCCCCCCGAGATCTGAAGAATTACCTGTCTGCTTTAATCATTCGGCAATCGGCAAACGGCAATCGATTCGTCATGACGCGCACTACATTTTTGTAGAAAGAGGTTCTCAAATGTTGTAAGGGGTGGATATTGAGTTGGCAAAAATGCCATAGAGGGGTTATTTCTACTTTCTATAACTCCAATGTTTATGGACCGATTTTGATATAATTGACATGAATCAAGAACTAATAGACGGGAATTGCCCTTGAGCCCATACGTTTAGAATTGCGAGGAAATTCATAGGCGTTAAAAGGACTTGGGAAATGTGAAGAATATGTTCTATGAAAAGTCAGTTATCAAAAGCTTGGAATATTCCTTCATATTTTGCTAGTCGTTTTATGGTTCAGAAATCTGTGAGTAATATTACACTGTTTGTTCGATATTAGCCTAGCCGCCGCCAGAGGCATAAAAGGGGGAATGTTGTGATCGCCTGTTCATCAGCCCACCTTACGACCTTTGACCTCAGATGAGCTTAGCTAACCTCAACATCACATGGAATGGCCTTGGGCTCATTTCGTAGCGTTTTAAAACGGTTCCAAACATTTGAATGGACCACATATCTAGAACTCCTCTTTATGATCATCGTGACAGAGGATACCCCCTCGGACATTTTAGGTCAAAGCTTCTTGATTCCACCTGATATCAAACTGAAATGTTAAACACAAATAGGCAACATTGTGGTTAGTAATAAATAAGAAATATTCGTATTTATTTCAAATTTAACGTCAGAAATATTTTCATAAGAGCGGATTTCCACGTTTGACCTTGAACTGACCTTGTGAAATGATCTCAGGTCAACGAAAATGTTTTTTTTTATTTCCTGAGCTATTTACCCGTACATTTACTTATAGCTGTAGGCTAATCTTAAACGCAATTTTTGGCAGATATTTTTTCTTTTGTATTTATCAGTGTAGAACATGGCCTTAGGTGCCTCCCAAAAACCTAGCCTGGCCTCAAAACATCAAAATTAGCTAAAATGTAACTAAAAACAATTTTTACGAAAAAGCTAAAACAACAAAATTTGGCTACAAATTCAGATAAAAAAAGCTAAAAACGACAAAATTTAGCTAAAAACATCAAAATTCGACTTAATCCGTAGGACGAATAGATAGGAAAAGTGGCTATGCCTCTTGAAACTGCTTCAAAAACCCTGCAAAAAGCAAGCCAAAAAACGGGCGGAAGTTTCTAAAGCTTTCCCCAAACTAGAATAGGGTCAAAGTGAATATTCCACCTCGGTCAACTTAGCATACGTTGTTGGTCTCTGACGACGATGATAACGTGTTCTGTGCCCATTTTTTTCTGATAAAGATCTATAATCGCCAGAAAATATAATGAATAAAGAACTAAATTTCGTAGTAATCCGGCGACGTGACAATTTAACCCTATTCCCGGAGGCCTAGCGGTATGGCCGATTCCCGCCAGGGGGGGGGGCGAATTCGGCCCCCCTGAGATCTCGGAACTACTCGTCCGATTTGATCGCAATAAACGGCAATCGATTTGACATGACATAAACTGCAATTTTATTTTAAAAATCTGGACTTTGAAAAAGTGGATATAGAAGGGCAAAAATGTCAAAATGAGGATATCTTTGGACGTCTTATAACTCCGTTGTTTATGGACCGATTTGAATAAAATTGGCATAAATCGAGAGATTATAGATGGGACTTTTACTGTTGATGCATACGTTTCAAATTTTGAGAAAATTCAGAGGCGTTCACAGGATTTCAAAAATAGGAGAATTAGTTTTTCAACAACTGAATGAACAAAAAAAACTAAAGCACTTTTTTGGCTTCTGCTAGTCATGTTATGCTAAACAGGTACAGACTGCGTTACAGTTTTTGTATAATGTTAGCATAGGCGGTGCCAGGGACATGAAAAAGGGGAACTGGTATGGCCACATGTTCTTCAGATCAGCTGTTAACCATTGACCTTAAATGGCCTCCGGTGACTTTGGAGTCACTTGAAATGGTCTCGTGTGCATTTAATATTTGTAAACGTTTTCAGTCATTTGACTTCACTCAACTTCAGAAATTCCATTTTACGACTGCTGTAATATAGGGTACGCGCATTGACATTTTAGGTCATAGTTCCGTGACCCGACCTGATATCAAGCTGAAACTTGATACACAAATAGAGGGCACCAAAATAGAGCATTTTGTGCCAACCCATAATATTATGGGTTGGCACAAAATGCCAACCCATAATATTATGGGTTGGCATTTCAAAAAATAGCGCCGAAATTATCACTCTTAAACCAAATTTTGACTTTTGAATTTCATCTGATCTTGTAAAGTGACTTCAGATGAGCAAAACTGTATTTGCAAGTTGCCCAACTATTTAGCTATACATCCATGTAACGTTTTAACCGTATTCACGGCAGGGGGAGGGCTGAATCCGCCCCCTCGGGGTTTTTGCTTGCCAGTTCCAGGCTTTTTAACGCAACTTCACGAAACTTGGCCACATTTCCTAGCTATTCGTTCTACGTGCCGTGACAGAATTATATTTTGCTTAGAGGCGGAGCCAGGCAACGTTTTTGGGAGGCACCTCAGGCCATTTTTGGCCATGTTGAGGGTAGAAGGAAAATGTCTGCCAAACACAGCGTTTTAAGATAGAACTTAAACCTTTACATGGATGTATAGCTAAATAGTTGGGCAATGTGCAGATGTAATTTTGTACATCTGAAATCACTTTGCAAGGTGAGGTCAAGGTCAAAAGTCAAAATTTGGTTTCATTGCAATAATTTCTGCGCTGTTTTATGAAATGCCAGACCCGGAATATATAGGACGTAGAAAGGTGGCCTCTACTTGTGTATCAAGTTCCAGCTTGATATCAGGTCGGGTCACGGAGCTATGACCTAAAATGTCAATTCGAGTATGCTATATCGCAATAACCATAAAATGATTTTTTTTTAAATAGAGTGAATTCAAATGATTGAAAACGTTTACAGACAATATTAAATGCACACGAGATCATTCCAAGTGACTCCAAGGTCACTGGAGGTCATTTAAGGTCAAAGGTCACAAGTTGATCTGAGAAACGCGTGACCATGACAGTTCCCCCTTTTTCATGTCCCTGGCACCGCCTATGCTAACATTATATAAACATTGCAATGCAATTTGTACTTTTTTAGTATAACATGACTAGCAGAAGCCAAAAAAAGGGTGTTTGCCTCTTTTGTTCATTCAGTTGTTAGAAAACTAATCCTCCTATTTTTGAAACCCTGTGAGCACCCATAAATTTGCTCAAAATTTTAGATGTGTGTACCAATGGTAAAAGTCCTATTCATAATCTCTCGATTCATATAAGTTTCATCGAAATCAGTACATAAACAACAGAGTTATAAGAAGTTAAAAAATACCCCTGATTTTGACTTTTTCCCCCTTTTTCCAACCTTTCAAAATTTTGAAAATTTCTTTTCCTAAAAATGTAGTTCACGTCATGGCGAATCGATTGCCGTTTGTTGCGATGAAATTGGATGCGAAGTTCTCGAGATCTTGGGGGCCCAAATCCCCCCCCCCTGCCGGGAATCGACCATATCGTCTAGCCCTCCGGGAATAGGGTTAAGTTCTATCTTAACCCTATTCCCGGCAGGGGGGGGGGGCGGAATCAGCCCCCCCTCGGGTTTTTTGCTTGCCAATTCCAGCGTTTTTAACGCAGCTTCACGAAACTTGGTCACTTTTCTTAACTATTCCTTCTACGCGCCGTGACAAAATTTCGAAATTCTATTTTGCTCAGGGGCGGAGCCAGGCAACGTTTTTGGGAGGCACCTCAAGTCATTTTTGGCCATGTAGAGGGTAAAAGGAAAATGTCTGCCAAAAACAGAGTTTTTAAGATAGAACTTAAAACTTTATATGAATGTATAGCTAAATACTTGGGCAATGTGCGTATGTAATTTTGTTTATTTGAGGTCACTTTACAAGGTCAGGTCAAGGTCAAAAGTCAAAATTTGTTTTTTTCGCAATAATTTCGGCGTCGTTTTTTCAAATGCCAAACCCGGAATATATATGACGTAGAAATGTACCTTCTACTTGTGTACCAAGTTTCAGCTTGATATCAGGTCGGGTCACGGAGCTATGACTTAAAATGTCAGTGCGCGTACTCTATATCGCAAAAGCCAAAAAATGAATTTTTTGGAATAGAGTGAATTTAATCGATTAAAAACGTTTACAGATAATATTGAATGCACACGACATCATTCCAGGTGACCCCAAGGTCACTGGAGGTCATTTAAGGTCAAAGGTCACAAGTTAATCTGAAGAACATGTGACCATGACAGTTCCCCCTTTTTTATGTCCCTGGCACCGCCTATGCTAACATTATACAAACATTGTAATGCGATTTGTACTTCTTTAGCATAACATGACTAGCAGAAGCTAAAAAAGTGTTTTGGCCTCTTTTGCTCATTCCGTTATTAGAAAACTAATCACCCTATTTTTAAAACCCTGTGAACGCCCATGAATTTTCTCAAAACTTCAAATTTGCATACCCATGGTAAAAGTCGTATCCATAATCTCTCGATTCATGCCAGTTTCATCGAAATCGGTTCATAAACAACGGAGCTATAAGAAGTCAAAAAGTACCCCCCATTTTGACATTTTTGCCCCCTGTATCCACAAATTTCAAAATTTAGAAAATTTATTTCTATAAAAATGTAGTTCACGTCACGGCAAATCGATTGCCGTTTGTCGCGATGAAATCGGATAAGTAGTTCTCGAGATCTCAGGGGGGGCCGAATCCGCCCCCCCCTGCCGGGAATCGGCCATACCGTCTAGCCCTCCGGGAATAGGGTTAAAAACCCCAGTTTTGGCAGTCATTTTTCTTTTACCCTGAACAGAGCCAAAAATGACCTGAGATGTTCCCAAAAACGTTGCCTGGCTCCGCCCCTGAGCAAAACAGAATTTTTAAACTTTGTCATAGTACGTAGAAGAAATAGCTAGGAAAAGTGACGAGGTATCGTGAAGCTGCGTCAAAAAGCCTGGAATTGGCAAGCAAAAAACCCGAGGGAACGACGTATTCAGGCTCCCCCCCATGCCGGAAATATGGTTAAAACACAGTGATTTGCGAGGCTAGATGAGCACTATTTTTAGATGAGGGGAGGAAAAGATCGCAGCGTTTATCACGGGTGCGTCAACGCGACTAAATTCGCTGAAGACAAATAAAACACAAACGACAATGTCAGGGGGCAAAAGCGTACCCAGGGAGACTAAGGAAGCTGCCCGCCCACTCCTCCCCCCCCCCCGTCTCGGCACTGTTCATTTCTTGGAAATTCCAAACGCATGGTTCAGCACAAAGAAAATCCTATTGATCAGCTGTGAGGTCATGTCAACTGCAGCAGAATTGGTCCATAAACAGCGCAGATACCTCCATTTATGACTTTTGCCCCGCTTTACCTACCCCTTTCAAGATTTCCAGGGCTTCTCTCTATGAAAACGAAGTTGACGTCATGGCAAACTGGTTGTCCTTTGTTGCGATGAAATCAAACAGGTAGTTCTGGAGATGTCAGGCGGGCCGAATAAGCCCCCCTCCTCCCCTCCCGATATGGGAATGTGCCCGAGCAGTATGGGTCCGGGAATACGGTTACATAGTGGCCCAAGAGATTAGATGGGTACTACCCTTCTTAAAGGGAGGAATCACAGGGTGTATTACTGGTACGTTAACGGGCTTAACACAGACAGCAGTGGTGGAGGGCAGAGCAGGACCCCTCCTCCCCCGCGCGGAGGCATATTCCGCTCCGCGCGTAAAACAGAAGGGTTTACCGTCTTCTCTGCACTGGGGCTCCCCGTCCAGGGGGTGCTGTAAGAAGGGTCTCTTTTTGCCAAGGTGCAACTTACTGGCTAGGATAGATAAGAGGTCTGGCTTGTGGAGAAGACCCTGTCTGGTCTGTAAAGAGGGTCCCTGCCGGCTTGTAAAGGTCTCTATCGGCCTGTGAACGACCCGTCTACAAGCCTGTGGATGAGCACCCTGCCGATCTGTCAAGGGGCTTCTGCACTGAAAAAGAAATCAATTCCCCTGAGATCAGAGATATTCCTGTTTTAGTCTCCCTCAGTTATGGCGAAGTACTATTGAAGGGCCAAAAAGGAATCAGTCGAGGAATACTGACAATTTTTGACCACGAAAACACTGTCATATTAGCAGGCCTATAAACCTGCTATCATGAGGTAGCAGATCCTTCAAATGCTATATGTCTGCTGAACTACGCCCTCGAAAACCCCTGGTCATCCGTCGCTGGATGTCAAATGTGCATGCGCAGGCTTGGACGACGGGACACCGGCAGCCATTTTGTCGTTTTGAAGCGCGGCGAACGCAGCAAAGATTTCCAGAGACATATGCAACAGAGCCCAAAATACTCTTGAAATAGTTATGAGGAAGCATGTTGTTTATGTGGTTATTTGTGTTTTGTGCTTAGAATCTTTCGACGAGTTCGAATGAGCATGCTCACCAGGGACTCATCAGAGGAAGTTTGTCGGAGGAGCTAGGCGTGAGATTGCTATAGGAGTCATTTAATGCCACTCGGTTATGCCTGCCCCTCCCTCCAATGACAGATTTCTGCATTTTTTGCCTCGACTTGGAGGAGGAGGAGGCAGGAGCAATGACGGAAAGGGGGAGGAGTCCCCCAACAATTAGCACTTTAGACGAGTACCCGATGCTCACTGCTTTGGGGATCTGAGGGCTGGAGGGTCACCGACATTCGGCCACTTTGTACGGGAGCAAAACGCAAAGATCTATCAGTTAAGGCGCCGCCTTTGAATTTCCTGGGTTACTTTACATGCTAAAAAAGCGCAAAATTACTTCAAATATTATAATGCAAGAACCAGTGCGGAGCAACGGTTTTGTTGTCTGAAAAGCAAAAAATTGGGGTGTGGACCTGCCGGGAAGTGTGGACCTGCCGGGAGCGTACTCCGCGCTGACCATTCGACCCCTCCGTCCTTGGCAAGATCTCGGGTCCGCCCCTATTTTGAAGTCAGCATCCCAATCATAGGGTAACTTACTTACCGTACCAAAAAAAAAAAAAAAAAACAGGAAAGAAGACCAGGTTTTCTTCTACTTGCAGCACCTTTTAGGTCATGAAGAATAAAGTCATTGTCATGAAACATATTCAACGTAGTCTGAGACTGAACCGTAGACGTAAATGAGAATACGATCTCTTTGTACAAAGAGACTGTCAAGGTGTTTCTTTCATGGGATTGTCCATGGTTCAATCAGGAACAAACACAGGTGGTTAAGCATTGCAACAGGAAACAGCATTATCATCTAAGACAGACACTCTCGACCCATGGGGGTTAATGCCTCCCCGAAGTTTTCCGAGAATGACTTCTTAACAGGTTGTCTGATGCGCCTAGAACTTGATGTACCGTCCAGGGCATTATTTCCATCTTATGGCGCAAAACTTTGTCGTCTACTTTGCCATGGTCACGAGGTATGATGTGGTAATAGGAATTATGAGAGCCGGCCGTTTCACGCTCCAGCTCGACCAGTTGATAACGGTCTCATTCTTGTCCCACTGTAAGACGTCTGGATATATATATATATATATATATATATATATATATATATATATATATATATATATATATATATAGGACCAGACCAGACCGAGAACGCATTTCAGCCGACGACCCCGGTGGACAAGGATCAACCTCGCGTGACCTGAATCAGACTCCGTGGGTAAATACAATCGTGTGGGGTGTAGGTAGACTCATAACTGATTGACGAACACTATGATATTCGTTTTACTTGATAGCAGTTCATTTTTTTGGCGTTCATTTGTGCTTAACCTCGAAAAAGTGCCACTTTCGGCCATTTTTTTGCTTTTGACCGGACCTGGAGGTCATCCGTTGATTTGAGACCTGAAAACCGCACACTGTTCGGGAGATTTCGCCACGCGAAACAAAAAACAACATCCGAGCTCGGTAAAGTCATTTCTTGCCTTTTTTCCGCAACGCTCTAGGACGCACGGTGTGGAAATGGCCTGGGGGCCGCACGCCCCCCTGCGTCCGCGTCAGGGACGGCGGAAGCTATTTCGGAATGGGGGGGGGGGGGTAAACCGTTCGCGAATGCGGCCGCTGCATTCAGTGGAACCTGAAGCACCCATAAATTCTGAATTCTCCTGGGCTTTGGATCACTTTGTTTTGGGTTCAGAACAGATATGACAAGTAATAGATGTGACAAAATTACGGTGATGATAATCAACGAATCATTGGACTCCATTCTACAGTATGTTTGTCTGCATTGAGATGTTATTAATTTTCCACATGCTTTACACATAAACCAGAAGGTATAATATGCAAAACACATAAACGCAAAGACATATTTCTTCTTTTTCTTGTACTTTTTTCTTTTTTCCTTTTTCTTACACCTTTCTTACGATTTCATTCCAGTTCGACTCAAAGGAGCACCACCAGTTATTTCTACAGACATGTGTAGACTTGGTCAAAGAACTTAGTGGCGCAACAATATAAGGAACAAAAGTCTGACACCGCATATCGCCGTAACTAGCTCCCATTTCAAAATTCGGCTGCCAGTACGTGATACGCCGACATTTTTTGGGGGAGGACAAATAGACATGTTCGCCCGCATGTCTTCGGATGGGTGTGACTGCCCTCGTCCTCCCCCCCCTTTCCACCGCCACTGGTCCGCATTATGCAGAAACCCCTACAAGAGCGAATGTTACGTTGTCGTGTACATTAAGCTTCGTTAGATCATTGTATAATCCATGTGTCCTGATATTCCCGTCGTGATGAGTTTATTGGATGTTCATGTGATAGTAGGGAAGTAGCATATCGATGATGACATTTACCTCGTGAACACATGCAGACATATGTTATGCGTTAGTTTTATTGCTATTCAGACCTATATGGCAAACGTGTTAGCAGACGCGCGATAGGATCCTATAACGTAATCAAACGTCGCAGTTGTAATAGGATTATTATCTTCAATCCTGCGATCTCCTTTCGCCCCAAGTTAACCTTTACAACAGGGCGCAGGCTGTGACAGAACGGCCAAATGTGGCTTCACTTGTTCAGCTGAACGTGTTACAGAGACATCGAAGCAAGGCTTTAACCCTATTCCCGGAGGGCTAGACGGTATGGTTGATTCCCGGCAGGGGGCGGATTCCCCCCCCCCTGAGATCTCGAGAACTCAACTACTCGTCTACTCTAGAACTCAACTACTAAAAACTACTCGTCCGATTTCATTGCAACAAACGGCAATCGATTTGCCGTGACGTGAACTACATTTTTATAAATACAAATTTTCAAAATTTCGAAATTTGTGGATACAGGGGGGCAAAAATGTCAAAATAGGGGGTACTTTTGGACCTCTTATAACCCCGTCGTTTATGGACCGATTTCAATGAAACTGGCATGAATCGAGAGATTATGGATAGGGCTTTTACCATGGGTCCACAAATTTGAAATTTTGAGAAAATTCATGGGCGTTCACAAGGTTTCAAAAATAGGAGGATTAATTTTCCAACAAATGAATGAACAAAAAAGGCAAAAACACTTTTTTGGCTTCTGCTAGTCATGCTATGCTAAAGAAGTACAAATCGTATTGCAATGTTGGTATAATGTTAGCATAGGCGGTGCCAGGGACATGAAAAAGAGGGAACTGTCATGGTCACACGTTCTTCAGATCAACTTGTGACCTTTGACCTTAAATGACCTCCAGTGACCTTGGGGTCACCTGGAATGATCTCGTGTGCATTTGATACTATCTGTAAACGTTTTCAATCATCTGAATTTACTCTGTTCTAAAAATTTCATTTTATGGCTATTGCGATATAAGGTACGCGCACTGACATTTTAGGTCATAGCTCCGTGACTCGACCTGATATCAAGCTGAAACTTGGTACACAAGTAAAGGGTATCTTTCTACGTCATATATATTCCGGGTTTGGCATTTGAAAAAACGACGCCGAAATTATCGCAAAAAATAATTTTTGACTTTTGACCTTGACCTGACCTTGTTAAGTGACCTCAGATAAACAAAACTTTGTGTGCACATTGCCTAACTATTTAGCTATACATCTATATAAAGTTTTAAGTTTTAGCTTTAAAACTCTGTTTTTGGTAGACATTTTCCTTTTACCCTGAATATGGCCAAAAATGGCCTGAGGTTCCTCTTAAAAACGTTGCCTGGCTCCGCTCCTGAGCAAAGTAGAATTGTGAAATTTTGTCACAGCGCGTAGAAAGGATAGCTAGGAAAAGTCACCAAGTTTCGTGAAACTGCGTCAAAAATCCTGGAATTGGCAAGCAAAAAACCAGAGGGGGGGCGGATTCCGCCCCCCCTGCCGGGAATAGGGTTAACCCATCGATCGTTTTCACCATAATTAATTCAATGCCATTTGGTTGCATTTTGTAGATAGCGGCACGCTATGGGGTTCCTGTCACACAGGCTGCATTTGCACTAGAGATGAACGATAAGCACATACGACACGCAACGTATGTATCACAAGAAATCAGGCACGTAGCCAAAACTGTCCGTGGGGGTGGGGGGGCAAATGCCAAATTTTGTCATATGTCGCTGGCGTATGGCGAAATTTATAAAAAAAGCGGCAATTGTATGTAAATGGCTTCATATTTAACCCACAGGAACACATATAATGCTTGTTTTTGCAACATACGTATGATCACCATTCCGTATTCCTGCGAAATTGCCATGTATCTAATGTAGACTTTTTGGCTCGGGGGGGGGACCATGACCTCCATGCCCCACCCATCGGCTACGTCCCTGCATGAAATGAAGAAGCCCTTAGACATATCCCTATATCAATAAGTCAGAACTTGTGGCCTTCTTGGGATGGGTCCTGAGTCTGGGTAAATTGCGGGCCTGGTTCCAAGTGCTTTCGAGCAGGGCAAATCCAGGGGGACCGCTCCCGTCTGCTGGTGATCACCCACGGGGTCGTGAAGACAAAAATGCTCTGGATGTCATCCCAGCTGCGGAGCATCCTAGAATGAAGAACTCTCTACATAAACCCGGACCTGTCACCGGCTGAGCGAGAAACGAATCGAAAGCTGCAGCAGGAGCTGGCCTCCAGGCGATCTACTGGGGAGGAAAATCTTGCCATCCGTCAAGGGATATGACATGCTGATATGACAAGTAATATGTTGGGTGTAGATAGAGAGGTAGATGGATTAGATAGGCAGATAATATTACCAGGGATAATAATCATGCTGGCCAGGAGGTCCAGCCGATCATCTGCCCCAGGTTTCAGAGGGGTTGGTAGCAGGGCCTCTTTTAACATGTTAACTGGGGGGGGCAAATGCCCCCCCAGTCGGGCACTTTGCCCCCCCAGTCAAGATCCTTTGCCCATGCAAGGAAAAAAACAGCCAGGTGTACTAGCGTACCCAGGAAGGTATTCCATAAAGCGCTGCGCTCGCAAAGCAGCATGTTATCAACGAAGGATGTGTTGAATCACTGAGTAATGTGGGAGCACACTTAGAAGCATCACTTTATAATACGTATTGCAGGAACACCTAGTGACCGCTGGCGAGCGTGTTTCGTAATAAGAACGCCGGCACCCGATGCCGCGATTGTCTGGTGGGCGGCCAAGGCGTTTCATTGCATCGTAAGCACGTTAAAAATGATGATACCCATCTTTGATGTGTTCAAGCGCAAGAAAACTGAAGGGCGAGCTGGTGCGCAGGGCGGTTTCGCTATGGTGAGATAAGGTTTATATGAATGCGGTAACAGTCCAACAGTGCTGTAGTCATCACCAATCATCCTGATCCGAAAACTCTGCTAAAATCCCAGTACCTGATTGGTAGAACTTCATTGAACTAGGCGGTTAAACCCGAGTTTTACGCGAGGAAAACAGAAAATTAATCAGGCATGTATTAAAACCGTCAATCTTGCTGCTCCTAGTGCATGGGTTTGAGCATCCCATGAGCATGCTTCATCTGCTTAACGAACATGGCATGGCCAAGACTGCAGATAATGACGAATGTTGATGATAGCTCATTGAGGCGGGCCTAAGGCGAATATTTCAATCTGAGGTGACTTTTTTATTTTGGGGCCGATAACCTGGAAATGGAGAAGTTTGTTCTGCCTGTGTTAGGACAGCTTTTACACTTCTGCGCAGTGTTGAAAAACATATGGCCAAAATTCGGTGAGAAAATGTATTTTGGGAATAGATTAGATTAACAGAAACTATCCCGGACAGGCAACCTACTGTCTCATTTAGGGAAGAATCGAAGCTGCCGCAACATCTCGCCAATATTCTGCCCATCGTTTGCAGACTATGACTTATATATTTGAAGTACCACGCCTTGCCATGCCACGGCAACCCACGGTGCCGGTCTGGCAATTTCCCGCACGTTCTTAGACGTCAGGATATTTAAGGACCACCTGCGTCAATGCAGAAAGTACCTTTTATAACGGAAGTCTGTGCCACTATGGCTGCACCACGAGAAAAAAGACGAATTTTGGTTGACCGGTGCTCAGAACTGCCTTCGCGGGGAGAAGTGCTGCAGCAATATTTTCAGTCCCACCGTGTGGATAGGCTTACCCAGAGGTAGGTCAAAACACAGATCGTCCGCGAAATGATGAAGGTGTGGAACAAAGCCCGTATTCTCACTGCATCGGAACGGAACGTGATAAAGAAGCTCAACAGGAAGCTTGACCAGTACCAAAGGCAAATTCTGGAGGTTCAGCCCGGAAATTGACAAGAAGAATGGATTTAGGGACAACCTTAACAATCTTTTTGACCTTGCCCTTGTCGTCACCATTAAGATCATCAAAACCAAGAGGATAAAGACATTTTCTGGGCCCAAAGGGATCCAGGTCGCCGAGGCGTCATGGTGGTATTCGATAAGTTCCTTTCTGAGAAGGAGGAGCGAGCTCTTCAACGACAACAGTAGGCCGAAGCTTTAAAGGGCCCGCCGTTAGATTAAACAGCAGACCGAGCATGAGGCAACTGCCCAGCTGGAATACTCACCTACCGACAACACATAATTGACAGATCAGGATGACCCGCAGCCCTTGGCCATGCCTTCGAAGCGGCCCTGCAGGAGAGCCAAAAACATCGCCACTCCTGGTCAGGGAGCAGCCCTCGAGCGGACCAAGCTCAATGATCGCTCTGCAATTCACTTCCTATCGGCGACGGCTTCGGTCCTCGGCCACGACTCCTCTGAACCGGCGATCACAGAAGCTCGGACAGGCGCGCACGTAGATCGCAGAGGAAAGCCATTGCGGACGGAATCTAGCATTCTTTCTCCGCGTCACCCAACCTGGTGGTCCACTGGGACGGCAAACTGTTACTGATGATGGAAAGGAAAAGGTGGATCGACTCTGTCATTGTAGCCGGTCCAAGAAGTGCCGCCAAGCTCTTCGGTGTTTGGAAGTTGCAAGTAGAGCCGGAGCAACGCCAGCCGACGTTGTCGCGCTTTGTCTGGAAGACTGGGAGGTTTCGGACAACGTCGTCGGCATGAGCTTCGACACCACCTCCAGCAATACTGGACAAGTTGTGGGAGCAAACACGCTTCTTCATCAGAAGCTTGAGTGACGGCCTTTTCACTTTGCTTGTCGTCATCATATCGTCGATCTGGTGGCAGAGGCGGCTTTCTCCACGCGCTTCGGTCCGTCCTCGGGACCGCGATCTCCTTGTTCAAGAGCTTCAAGAAGAGATGGAGACTCATTGATTGGAACAAGTTTGGACCTATGGTGTATGAAGACCTGGAGCCAGCAGTGGCCGAGACTATGTTGTATGAGTTTTTCCCTTCCAATGATCGTTTCGTCGCCTTCTGCCGTGAGAAGCTCGCCGAAATCCAGCCTAGCGATGATCATCGTTGGTTCTTTGAGGTCTCGATTATCCCCTTTGGTCAAGAGCCTCCACGGCGAATCAAGTTCCCCAGCCGGATGCTCTCCAACGTGTCAGATAGATGGTTCCATCGCGCCAGATGGATGGGGCGCATAATCTGCGGGATCAAGATCTTCTGGCTTTGCCATCAGTTCTCCGTGACTCTCAGTGAATTGGGAGCACTCAAGCGCTTCGTCTCTTTCATGGTTGTTTTGCACGTCAGTGCATGGTTCTGTTCTTCATCGGCGGTCAGCGCTTCCGTGCACGACCTGGTCGTTCTGCCAAGCCTGATGTGAATGCTGAAATTTCGAAGGGGATCTCCAAGGAGTTTGCCGATCACCTATTATCCATTATGACATTATAGTCGACATATGATTTATTATAACAATCACCTATTATGGTGCCCCAGCGAAGAACTGGCTGGTGTGTCGTTCTTCGACGAGGGCGTGCCGTGTGAGATGAAGACGAGGATGATCGCGGCACTCCAGGAACAGGGATCGGAGAGTCCTCCCAGCGAGCGCAGGTGGATCTCGCAGAAAAGGGGGTTCTCGTCCCAGGAAGATCATCGTCGACTTCACTGCCGCAAAGTCGGTGGGAAACCTGAAAGCCTACGGCATCAACATGGACTTCCTTGCCGCCAATCCCGCTGATTGGGAGACAGCACCTGGCTTCACGAACGCTAAGGAAGTCCTGTGCAGGATCGCGGTAGTTAGCGACTTCGCCGAACGAGCTGTGACTCTTATCCAAGTATACAACAAGGTACTGACGAAGGATGAAGGGCAAAAGCAGTACCTGCTGCAAGTCGTCGAATAGCATCGTCGCCAGAACCCCGAGACCACTAAGAGGACTGAAGTATCATTCCCACCTAAGCCACACTGCTGCCGACAGGGCCAGTGACCAATGACCTGAGACAGAATGCGAAGTGTCTTTCGATCCAGTGTGTCAAAAGGAGTACTATGATGTGCATTTTATGCATATCGTGCGCTTCTTTTAAAAAACTGAAGCACAAAACACGTTTGGGGGCATTTCAGACACCCCTGAGCGAATCTCCCAGGGATCACAAGTCCAGGGAGAATGAATTCTTGCTGGGGATAAATGAAATGGTGTCCTTTGAATTTAATGGGCTCGGAATGCACAAAAGCCAGCGCGAATTTCATCGAAATAAAATAAAATCCAGCACAAACGACATACAGTCTCCGTGTGAAAGTGCTAAGAGTGCTGGACCAAGGCCATATTTTGCACACATGGTTTCCTCCAAAAGACATATCAGTTAATGACAGAGCGCTGTGGAAGTGTTCATTGTAATTCGCCCTTATATATATATATATATATATATATATATATATATATATATATATATATATATATGTATATGTGTGTCTTCCCTAGGAAGGCATCTATATATATATATATGTCCTTTCCTTAAGAATATATATATATATATATATATATATATATATATATATATGAAGTGGACAAAATTCAATAAAGAGAACACAAATGCCGGGGGGGTGGTCTCAACCAATGCGTCTTGTTCGCAGAATTGCCCCCGCAGTCATTTTTCCTTAAAATAGGCCCTGGTTGGTAGCCTGGGCCGACCGAAGGGAAGACGTGAACTTTCAATGGACGAAGATACCGGGGAAGCCAGAGGAAGCACACCAGTGGCTCATTCAGGGCTACAAAGACCTAAGTATGGCCCAGAAGGGTTAAGATACGGGCTGCGAGCATTGTACATAAATGTTGACCAGTTCGTAAATAAGAGGGATCTTTTAATGATGGAGATGGCAGGCTGCAAACCTGATATAATCATGATGACGAAAGTCGTCTCAAAGGCCCGGGTGATACGATTATCACTTGCACTATTTGAGATCAAAGGATGCAACACCTCCCTGAACTCTGACCCGGTGAGACCAAATCTGGGGCCAAAAGGCATCAGAGGATTAAGTATATTTGTGGAAGACTGCTTGAGATGCCTCCCTTTCCCTAAAACCCCTACACAAACTGTGGAAGTCCTCTGGCTATCCCTCAGTTTGAAAGATAGTGACACTTTAAAGCTGGGTTGTGCCTACAGGAGCCCGAGTAGCTGCTTGCGTACAAGCACCTTAGAACTCTGTACAGCTACACAGATATTGATTGGAGATCCAGTCTTACCTCAACAGATCAAACATCTAACATCGTCCTGGATACTCTCAATGATTGCTTCTTCTATCAGCACATCAGGGATCCCACTAGGTGCAGGTATGGAACACATCCAAGTACACTGGATCTAGTTATATGAGGGCACGGTCATTGGTACTGAATACGTGCATGGCCTGGGCTCCAGCGACCATCTGATTCTTAGGTTTATACCAGTGTGCTGCACCGCTCCAAGCCCTATACAAACCTCAGGAAAACCTGCCCTCTACAAGGCCAGCTATGACTTGTTGAGACTAGAAACTGATAAGATATGCTGGCAAAAAACTGAACACCCTGAGCTCCAGCAAGCATATACTCGTTCCTCCAAGAAAATCTATTCCAACTTGTGAACTGGCACGTTCCAAAGACAAATACAGGAATGACCAAGGACTTATAAATGAATAGCTCAGCCCTAAGACTGACAAAGCGAAAGGAGTCGCAGTGGACAGCATATGCTAGGTCAAAGGACCCTCTTGCCTATACTAGGTATGCTTGCTGTCGAAACCACCTGAGGCAAATGACAAGAAACCTCAGGAGAGATCCTGAAGCCAAAATTGCTTGCCAGCTGAAAACAAAACCTTTAAGTCTCCTGGCAGCACGCCAACACACCGTGAAGACCAAGCCAGGAATCGATGCCATTGAAGATGAAACACGGGTGAATTCAAATGTGCCTCCAGAAACAAAGTCAGCATGCTGGGATTTTCTTCAGGGGGGAGGGGGACGGAGCTACTTGTGAACGGAAATCATGCGAAAACCGCCTGCCGGGAAACGGAGTGCAATAGTTTCCACAAAAAAATGCGGGTCTAGGGAGGAGGGGGAACCGAACCACGGGTCTCCCTTGTCTCCGCCTGTGGAGGAGGCCAGCAACAAGCTGTGCATCTTGAACATTGTTGGTGAACCAGGCCCTGATGGTATTCATCCCAGGGTTTCGCATGAACTGGCCCCTTGCGCAGCCGCCCCTGGACTCTGATCTTCCAGAAAAGTCTCAACTCATCAGACCTTTCAATGGAGTGGCATCGGGCAACAGCAACACCCATCCTGAAAAAGGAAACAAACAGCTGGCAAGAAACTACTGACCCATTACTCTGGCATCTATTCCTTGCAAAATCTCGGAATCAGTTATGCGAGATCATGCACCACATCGTGGCCCACAACCTTTTAAGCGTTCATCACGACGGTCTTCGACCCGCACGCTCCTGCACTTCAAAACTTCTGGGAGCCATGGACACATGGACTCAGGCCACAGAGGACAGACAGCCCACATATGCCATCTACCTTTACTTCCAGAAAATCCTTGATTCTTCCCACACACTCGACTGCTCGTGAGGAGTAGAGCGCATGGTATCGAGGGTGATATTCTTCGATGTACTGAGGTTTTTCTGTCAGGAAGATCGAAGCAGGTTCTGGTCGAGGGAGCGAGATCCGACTGGTCCACTGTGACAAGTGGGGTGCCCCAGGAATCTGTGCTGAGTCCACAACTATTCCTACTGTACATCAACGACATGCCCGTTCATATTCAGTCAACAGTAAAGATTTTTGCTGATGACTTTCAGGTATTCCGCCCAGCTGACACGACTCAAGTCAGGCAGCGTCTCCAGCAAGACCTGCAACGAGTGGAAAGCCGGTCACCGAAATGGAAGTTACCTTCCAACATTTGACAAATACAAATTTCTGCACATCGGACCTGGGAACCCAGACCAGAGCTACGCCAAGTTTCGACGGCAGCTCTCTCAGAGGAAGGAAAGACCTGAGTATTCTGGTTGATGGAACCCTTGAATTCCACAAGCAGGTTGCAGCAGCAGCTGCAAAGGGCAACCAGACCCTGGGCATCATCTGCAGGTCTTCTGCAAGTCTGAAGAGGCAATCTCTTCCTCTTCTCCTCAAGTCCCTGATTACACTCCACTCTGAATCTGGAAACCACATCTGGAGACTTCTGTCTAAGGGAAATCAGAAGCTTGTTGAAAAGATTCAGATGAGGGCTGCAAAGCTGGTTCCAGATTTCAGGTCCAAACTGTACTCACAGCGCCTCAAGGAACCTACCTTCGCTGTTCTACCGACGGCTGCGAGGAAACACGATCTTTATCTTCCAGACCCTGAAAGGTTCCACAGACGTCAAACCAATCTCCTTCAGCCGTCGACTGCCAGAAACACACGAGGCCATCATCTCAAGTTGCACAAGCCTAGAGACGACACTTCCTGACCGGTAAAAGCGTGTAACAGTTCCCTACCCCTCATCGTCTCCGCCCCACCTCAGAACGCCCATAAATCCAGATTGGACTCCCATTGGTAAAGCGTTCAGTTTATATCTGCATTTGACGAACAGCCGCTCACCAGAGCTCCAAACGACCCGGTCCTACAACGTGCGAATGCGAGCGCGCGCGCGTGTGTGTGAGTGTGTACGTGTGTTCAAACTTTGGAGAGCCTTTAGCGCCCGAACGCGCCCGAACCAGCCGATCGCATCACAGATGGCACCGTCGTGTGCGCCGACTCAGCGGACAGAGTGCGATGTAGGTTTCGATGCGATTCGTGGCATGTGGCACTTGCCAAGTGGCGCGAGCCGGACCTCTGCAGAATTCATTTCACCACGGCTAAAGGTCAAACGGCAGGCGATGTTGACTCTAGACTTGGGAACATGGGCCCCACTTGCGGATGCGTGCTTTTGTGGTCGGCACCCCCGTCCGATCCACGTGGCGATCCTCAGGCACGTGTTTCGATTTAGACTCTGGGAGCTCTGAGCCGCCTACGACACTGTCGCCAGCAGTGTCGCAGGTTAGATAGACCAGTACAAGGGCTATTCAACGGTATCCCGTATGGTGGACTGGGTGCAAGGTGGGTGTAACGGGTCACGTGTACCCGTGTTTACCTCCTTTGGACCTGTGTTTCTCATGGGCCAATTGCTGGGACGCAGACTGCGCAGTTTGGTGCGATGATGACTTGGGAGAGCGGAGGAGCAGCTGGACGACCATTTTGATGGATTCAGGCCGAAAGGGAGGTGCAACGTGCACGTGAAGCGTGTGGTGCCTAAGCGATTGACACCCCTACATCACTGCCGGAAAACTACTACCGCTAGGATGCTGAAAATTCTCGGACACGAGCAGTTGATAGGTGGCGTTAGATATACGTGACTGTTTTACATGTCAATAGCTTCAGCTTCAATGCGCGGGACGCACGTGCTGAGGTGTACCCGTTTGCCATTTAGGTTTTTGGTTTGGCAGCCACTGGGCGCTGGACGTGCCAAATTTGGTGGCATTCTTCAAAATCACAAACGCCACCCAGATCAAGAAAGGTTTAGGGCATTAATGGCAAGATGCCACCCATGTGAGTGTGCAACTTCTTCGACTTGGGATCCTCCGCTTGCGGGAAGGTGCGCGATTCATTTCTACCTTCTTGACGAGAACGGCAAGTGTCGTTTCGTAGGGGTAACGCTGGCACTAAGCAGGTGCACAAGTCTTTGTGCGATTAAAGACTTCAATGTTGACCTCAAACCAACAGTGTAACGCGTTGCTTTACCCCTAGTTACATGACTTAGGTAGCTTTTCCACGGAGTGCGCCGGTCGATATTCCGTCCTGTCGCCTGGCGTAGTAATCACATAGCACAATACGTCTTTTGTTACTTTTGACCATAGTTCTTGGGGTAAAGTACGACCTTTAGGAATGAAACCAAGCCATGATTTTTTCCGGGAAATTTGCGTTTCAGACGTAGGCAGGACTGATTAAATCAGGCCCATACCGCGTGTTGATTTGTCTGGTGCTCATATTGAAGAACTTTTAGGGAAAAGGAAATCGACCAACACAAAGCGTGTCGTCAAGTCTGGAAGAGAATTTTTATTTCGGTTTTTAGAAGCAAGAGGTCAGCACAGAGGGCGACAGTGCCTCTGGATCGGGGCAGGTTTTCAATGGATGTTCCATTCAGCTGGGTGTGTACAACGTGCCTTAGTAAACAACTGGTGCCGTTCAAAGATGTTTTAGGACATGTCAGGAGAAGAGTCATGTAATAAAATTAATGATGCGCGGTTCCTTTTGCAATAGCGCACCAGCGCGGCTGGAGGAAGGGGGCAGTCCCCTTAGGCCCGCATTTTTGTGAAAACCATTGCACATCGTCTTCCCAGCAGGAGTTTGCCGTATGATTTCAGTTCACACTGGGCTCCCCCTTAAGAAAATCCTGACTGCGTCCCTGCAAGAACGCGAAATGCCGACCGTTGTGACGTCGCTGTAGCCCTGAGGAGCAGACCTCGGTGGGAACTGTCACCCATAGCTTCGCTTCGGGCGACAGTGCCTATCCTGGTCTGCCCCCTCAGGCTATAGTGACGTCACAACGGTCGATATTCCGCCCTATCGCCCTCGGAACCGTGCATTATTCATATACTGCCATTAACGAGCGGTTCAAAACACTTGCGTGATTTGGAACAAAACATAAAAAATAGACCAGAGTGACAGTATTAGGTACTCCCGAAACAAGTCTGTGGAGGAAAGAGCTTCTAAGCTAACGGGTTGTAAATGGAAATGCAAAAAAGGAATGGACTATGCTCTAGTAAAAATTTCATGATTTGGCACCTAGTCGTTGCGAAATTTTAGCCTCCAGAAAGCGTTATGACAGGACCGGACCGTACTATTTGACTTTGTTCTGCTAATTGAAGTAAGGCTGTGGTAAGTACCGGCGCGGCCAAGAGGGGGGCCCGGGGGTCTGCTCCCCTTTAGGCCCGCATTTTTTCCGAAAACCATTGTACATCGTCTTCCCAACGGCGGTTTTTGTATGATTTCAGGTCACCCTGAGCTGCGGGCCCCTCCCTTAAGAAAATCCTGCGTCCCTCGTAGCAAGTAAGTAAGGGTGAATCGGTCTTCGGCCTCGCTCGTAGTAAAAAACATGGAGAAAAATATTGGCAGTAAAATCCACAAGAAACGGAAGTGTAAGTAAGTTCATTCTGGTGGAAAGCTGGTTCTACCTGCCTTCTCCCAATCCCGTCTCGTACCTCAAGTTCTTAGCGACATCACTGCAGATTGCCCTTCCCACCACCACTGGAGCTCTTCGAACTAACGGTGGACAATGGCCACCGATGATTGTTACTTTTATTTTTTTTATATACAAGACATACATTTTCCAACATATTTCGAGACCTGGTGCGGCTTCTTCTTCCGTGGTAAGAAGGTAGTTTTAAGCAGGGTCTAATATTACCCGCAGAACTTATAAACATCACCAAACTCCATCAAACGCCTCAGAATACTCGTGTTTGGAAAACGTTTAAATCGTTGTCAGCTGGTTTGACAACGTAAACTGACACTACCTTTGAAAAATCACAAAGAGATTTGAGCTATAGTGACTTTGCGCCAGGTAATGGATGGTCTGAATTAAACTATATAATGGCATTATAATGCATACAACACAATCGGCCATCCAGCACGATCAGTTGATGTGAAAAAGACGAAGCAAACTGGGAACGACGTGAAAACCGTAAAACACCGTCATGTTTATAACGTCATACTGGCACGTCCTTCAACACCCGGCAAATTATCGCCCAAAATTCGTGTAACTGATGCAATGAGGGTGCTGAGAATTTCACGGCGGTACGCCGCTTGATTACAGAATTATGCGGCGGAGAAAAGGCGTCTGACAAAGTGCAGACAAAACTTCGTCACTAACAAGAAATTTCGTTTTTATGAATCTGTATTCCGTTGTCAGGGAACCGACGCAGGAGGTGGTAATTTGACGTAAGCGTGAAATGTATACAGCGTTATGACTTTCGTGAGCCAAATTTTGTATTTATGCAATGAAAACTTGCTAATATTGTGATAAAACAAAGCCACATTAATGTTAAATGTTTTGATAATGCCCGATGTCGATGGGAGTGGTTCGGTGAATTTGGCCTAAAAAGTGGCGTCTTTGAACGCAAATTTTGAGCCACTGAGGCCCGTAGGCAAAAACGGCTTTCACCACCAAATTTGCACGGGTCTAATCTATCGATGATTGCATTCACCCAAAAATCGCAATCAGAAGTGAGACTGCCGCTTTAAGCCAATAGGTCTCAGATGAAAGCTCAAACTAGTTGCACGGTGAAAAAACTCGCCTGCCGCTGTGGAAGGAACGCTCCATGACTTTGACAGCGGAGGAAGAGGGCCTGATGTGGATGTCGGCCATGGTCAGCTGCACGCAGCTCTGGAACGTGAAGCCCCAGCGAGCCCGGTCCGAAACGAGCTGAGCCTGTCGGTACCACCCTGGCGAACCAGGTTCAAAATGCGCAGTTTGGAAAGTCAGTTAATTCGCCCAGATCGGGTTCATGAGAGCCCTCTGCTGTTGATGAACATAATCCACGAGCTATCAGATGCAGAATCAAATTGTTTCACAGTCGATATGTAAGCTCTTCTCCCTACCCGAAAACCGTAACGTTTTATTTTGGCATGCTGTGCCACAACATCCACAACAACAACAAGATGTTGTTTGATCGACTGTCGTGTTTTGTAAGTTGAGATTTATCGCAGTGGGTCCATTGCAATAAAAAGACCAGTAATATGTGAAGTTTTGACTTTAAACAGACGACTGAGCATCTAAGCATAAACATCACGCATTTCCTCGCACCCACGTATGAAAATTGTACATCTCCGCATTCGAGTAACACCCGTACAGGGGCGCGAGAACTCTTCATTTCGGGGGGAAATATTTTGGGTCGATTCTTTCCAGTCAACGTCCATAGGGCCGATGTTAAATTCCACAAATGTTCGGGGGCTTAAGCCCCCCTGGCCCCATGCCTCTCGCGCCTATGCAACCATGTCTCTAAAAGCTCTCGAGGCGCTTTGAAGCGTCATGTCCAGGAGGACAACCACGGAAATAATCTTCGTTTTGAGATAAAAACTCTCTATTGTGTACGACTTTAAACCTCCTGTGGACTGACACCGCCACTTGTCACTTGTTCCAGTCGACGTTTCCGTACGGCAACGAAGCACTCTTGTCCAATTTGCTCAGTGGGCATCTTGGGAACGAACATCAAGTGCCGCCAAACACTCGGCGATTCGCGACAAACAGCCAAACCTGCACGAAAATATAATCAGTAGACTCAAAACGAGACCAAGTCAGACTTGACGCCAACGCCCTCAAGGTAAATGCTTGAAAATTCGAGCTCATCGCCTTTAGAAACTGTCAAATTTTGCGCAACCTTCCAAATTTGCAAGTCATCTTTCGCGAGGCTGTCTTCGTACCTTGTAACGAGGTGAAAAACCTGGGCTTGAGATCTGACAAAACCCTGTTCTGGAATTCTCATGTATCTCTGTTCAGCCTCTCGCACTTGCGGCGCTATTTACCCGATGGCGTTCTCGCCACACTCATCACAGCACTTGCAGTCTCGCAGGCCAGACACTTCATTTCCGTTTACGGGAGTGGGTGAAAGAAAAACATGGACAAAATTCAAAAGATTCCCAATTAAGGAGGCAGAGCAATTTTCGGCCGACGAAAATCTCACCATGTGTCTGACCTGCGCGACAAACTCAGCTTCCTGCGATCGAAACAGTTCGAAACAGTTCGTGGACTTTTGCATTTTAAAACTGGCACACAAGATCCGCGGATGTGGAGAGACATGACCTGCGGACGTCTTCCAGCTGAATTGTGCGACGCGAGAACGAAGCACGAAACAAAAACGGGTTGTTCCTAGTCCCACGCTCCAGGACAGAGGCTGGAAGGCGGCTTTTCAATGTCAGAGCGCCCATGCTGTACAACCAGCTTCCCCGAACTGACAGCGATGAGTCAGCAGAACTTCGCACGCGATTTAAAAGGGATGCTGTTGACTCGACGGTTAAGATTGCGACTGTTTGTATGATGTGTACGGTAGCATGTGTTTGTGTTTGAGTGCATTTTGACTGCGCTAGTTTGACTCAGGGTGTAAAAGCTACTGCAGTGCCAAGTGTGTGTGCCATGTGGACAACGCCACGACTATAATGAAATACAACACTACAATATAAAGTTTGCGATTTGTCGTACATGCAGATTTGTCGTTCGCTTGGCGCCCAGCATCAACAGGTTCCTAAAATACTTCCACGTGACGAAATTGCATGATGTGCTCTAACAGAGTGGTCTTCCCCCTGCCGAGGTTACCCTCAATGAAGACCGTGGTTTCGTGGTTTCGATCGTGGTTTGCAAAGCCATTTATCTGAGAAATATGAACGGCTCTGTCACAAGACAACGCCACATCGCAGCGAACCATGATTCAAGGGACAAGAAAACGCGAAGCACTCGACTGTTTTAAACGTTTCAAGACTGGATCGCTTCGCCTAAAAATGGCTTTCTGGGTGCACTTCTTGGCTTGGCGCCGACGCCGCCAGTGACGAGCAGCAGCTGATGGCTTCCCAGTCGTCTGGGTCATTCAGGTCAGCGAAACGCAATTGTGCGTCCAGTGATGCTGAGCGGGCTGATCAGCGGCGACATGTCGAATACAGAGGCGACACAGTCACTGCATCAAAGCATATATATATATATATATATATATATATATATATATATATATATATATATATATATATATATATATGATGATAGATGCGTTTCATCCTGACGCAAGTACAAGACTCATGGGTTAATATTTAATGAATTCTGCGGACATTAGCCTGGTCGCCACCGAAGAAATCGTGCCGCTTGTTTCAGGGTAGGCGATACATTGCATCACATTTCCTACCTTCGATGAGCGCCGCAGCCAAGTCCCGAAACCGCCGCAGCCATCCAAACCAGCCGGCAGCGGGCAACCCTGCCGACCGGACAACTCACCGGACCCCCGGCTCGAATGCGCCGGCCGCTGCCCGCGGCCCGGGGCGGAACGCCTGCCGAACTCCGCGGGAGGACAATAACGAAACGCGAACCGATCGGTGCCGGGGGGGGGAGCGGTTCGGTCCTGATCTGAAGGCCCGCCGGACGGCCCGGCGGCCCCGGGTCAGGGGTCACGGCCGCCGGCCGCCTGAGACGCCGCAGGCCAGTGTGCAGGGCCTGCAGCGCCGTCTAAGACGCGTCCTGCAGGAGGCGCCGCCTGAGCCGCGTCCTCAGACGCCGGCAGCGTGCAGCGCGGCCGTCGCCCGCAGGCATTCCCACACAAACACGTCACCGGCCGTCGACTGGTGTATTGTTCCCCTCCTGCTGACGGGGTCATCAGTTTGGCAGGCGCCTCGCACCCCGCGACGTCCTCTGACAGCACTCCCGCGGCCCGAACCGCCTGGTGATGATGCACTTTACAACTATGATGAGCTTCTCCGCACTCCGTTTCGCACCTGACGAACAAGATCGAAATGCAGTCAAAAACACTCGATAAACACAGCCTTCCAACGGCAAAATCACTAAAATCCTCACCCGGCCACCCTCACCAAAACGGCCCGAAGACTGAAATGACAAGATGACTCACGGAAGGATTGTACTGATCCAGCGTAAACGTCCGTGCTGAATGAAATGGATATCCGTCACACACAACTGCTGTTTGCATCAAGAATATCCAGAAAATCATCGCTTCACACACATCTGACAGCAATGTTACATTACCCTCCTCTACCCGACCTATTTCCGACCTTCTAGCACCCCGTCCTTTTCACTTCCATCCACACTGAAGATCAACACCTCTCCGAACCCCTGCCTGCCCAGTTAACTACTCCCCTGCCCGTTCTCCGGGCGCTGCCTGGCCAGTCCTCGGGTATCTTCCCCTCCTTCTCCCCCACCCGAGAGGTCCACCGCTCACCCGCGCTCACTCCTCCTGCAGCTGGGCCAGCAGGAGGCGGCGCTTCTTCTCCAGCTCGTCCTCGCTCAGCTCGCCCTCCTCGGGGCCGTCGCGGGCGGCGCGCCGGCCGCGCGGCCGCTCCGGCCGGCCCGCCTCCGACTCGGAACCGGAGCCGCTGCTGGAGCGGCTGCGCCGCCGTCGGCGCGCCTTCTTCTTGCCGTGGCGGCGGCCGCCGTCGCTGGAACTGGCGCTGCGCGACGGCGACGCCGAGCGCGAGCGCGAGCGCCGCTTGCGCCGGCCGCGCCGCGAGCGCCGCTCCGAGTCGGAGTCGGAGCGCGAGCGCGAGCGCGACCGCTTCTTCTTGCTCTTCTTCTTCTTGGACTTGGAGTGGTGGTGGCCGCACGCATCCTCCAGCGTCTGCTGGTAGTCCTTGAACATGCGCACCCGCTCCGACTCCAGCTCGACGGCGTTGAAGGCCGGCTCGTTCTCGAACTTGGCGCGCCAGTCCGCCCAGGTGGCGCCGTGCTCGACGTCGCTCGCCTTCAGCATGCTCTTGAACGCCGACTCCAGCTTCTTCAGCTTGCGGTTCTCTTCCTTGATCTTCTCCTTTTCGCGAGCCTCAGCCTTTTCCAGCAGCGAGTTGTACGTGAGTTTGACGTTGCCCGCGTCCAGCGTTCCCGACCGCTTGTCCTCGCACACCACAGTGGCAAACTCCTCGAACGTGGTGGTCACCTGAGGAAGGGCCGAAGACGTAAGTCAATATCGGATGCTAGGCTCTACGAGGCGCATACAACTTACCTGCATTGCGTACTGTATCGGGACGAACGAAAACTACACATCGCCATCATCGCAAAAACACTCAAAAACGCCGCCAAAATGGTGACTTTACGTGAGCCACAATTCCACAGCGTCCAAATGAGGACGCAAGCCGCAAAAAACAGCACCCTGCACACACAGGTGTACGTAACCCAGACGCACCACAACCCACCTGAACGTCAAAGTCCTTCTCCTTCAGGATCTCCTTGATGATCTTCTTCTCGTCGTGGAAGCGCGACTTCAGGTCCTCGACGTAGAACTTGAACAGGTCGAGCGGCGTCGAGCCGGACTGGCCGAGCATGGCCGAGAAGCGCAGGTCGGAGCTCAGCACCGGGTACAGCTCCACCCAGAGCGACATGGACGTCAGCTTGCCCTGGTCGTGCAGCTCGTCCAGCAGTGCGGCGAACGCGTCGCGATTCTTCCGCTCCAGGCGCGCCTTCCGCTTCTTCTCCGCCTCGCGCTCCTCCTGCTCCTCGGCCTCCAGCTGGCGCACGTGGTCCTCGTACACGATCAGCGCGTCCTCCTTGTCCATGCCGAGCAGGTCCGTGTCCTCGGCGAAGCGCGGGTTGTCCAGCAACATCTGCTGCGCCTCCTGCCACGTCGTCAGATGCGTGATGTCGGCCATCGAGTCCAGAATCTCCGACAACACTTTCATGTTGCGCTTGCGCATCTGCTTGGCCTCCTCCTTCTCACGCTTGGCCAGTGTGAAGACGACGTCCTCGTAGATGTCGCGCCGCTCGTGGTCCGGCACATTCTTCCAAATGTCCATGTCGACGAACATCTCCTCGCACTTGTAGTACTTCGTCATGGACGTGATGCGGTCGCCGCTGAGCAGGAACTCCTCCAAGTCCTCCTTCGCCTTCTTGGCCCGCAGGCGCTGCTCCTCCTTCTCTTCCTTGCCGCGCTGCGTCTTGTACGCGTTGAACGCCTGCTTTTTCTCGTTGAGCCGCTGCAGCGTCTCGTATCGGCTGTCACCCTGAATTAGCTTGAGCGCCTGCTCCCACGTGGCGCTGCTGGGCACGCCCTTCTCGCGCAGCAGCTCCTTGAACGCCTCGATCGCCTCGCGCTTGTCCTTGAAGACGCGGCGCGGCTCCGGTGTGCCGCTGGCGCTGCGCGAGCCGCTGTCGGCCGGCGAGTCGGCTGCCTCGGCCGCTGACGGCGTCGGAATGTCCATGGCTGCCAGCGTGGCCGCCATGGCCAGGTCCAGCGCCGACTTCCTGGAGTCGGCGCCGCCCGGCTCGGCGGCGGCCGGCGCCGGCTTCGCCTCGCTGTTCTGGGCGGCCACCCGGGCCCTCAGCTCCTCCAGTTCGGCCGGCACGGTCCAGCGCGACTCCTTCGTCACGATGTGGTGGTAGTAAATCTTGCCGCTGTCCGACGTGTACTCCTTCCAGGGGCACTGCGAGAGCAGCAGCTCGGTCGCCGACTTCATCTCGTCCGGCTTGTCCCAGGCGCTCTGCTTGGTGGCCGTATTGTAGTAGTAGATGCGGCCGTTGGGCGCCCGGTGCTCGGTCCACGCGGTCTTGGGCGCGTCGCGACTGGCGGGCAGCGGCGTTGCGCCGGCGGGCGGCGCGGCCGGCGGCGTCTCGGGCGCCGTCGTCGGCGGCGCGCCGCCCGGTGGGAAGGCCGGCGGCGGCCGATTGAAGGACGGGAAGCCGGGCGGCGGCACGCCCGGCGGCGGCATGCAGAACGGCGGCAGCGGGATGCCGGACGGCAGCGGGAAGTTGGCCGGCGGCGGCGGGCCCGCCATGGCGCGACTGAAACCAGGCGGCGGTCAAGGCCCGTCATGGTGCGACTAAAACCGAGAGATGGTAAACGTCGGCGTCGGCACACTTTGTACCGCTGCTACTGAAACCAAGTGCCAGCAGTGAAGGAAACAAGGCAAGTCATAGCAGTCTTGACATATGCAATCACAGGCAATGAAGTAACCATTTCTGAAATCTAAAACATTCTTGGTGCTTCAGGTACCATGAAAGTCATTCTCTGAGACTGTGACTGAATAGAAATAAAAAAAAAATCAGCCATACATTCACATAACCTCCATCATTTCCTAATCAATGCAAAAAGTTTCAACAAAAGACAAAAAACTGTGGCATAAGCAATTATGTTATGCAGAACTCACCAGGGTTCTAAAACATATGCCATTTAATGAGTACTGCATGACTGTGTGCACCCACTCCAACAAATCAGAAAATACTAAGTTGTAGGCAGTATTTAAAATCATGAACAATTAACTGACTACAACAGCTAATTCTGAAATGTCTTGATTCTGACAGTCCACATGTCATTGAAGATACCAAGGCAGGGCCAGAACCATGGAAAAAATACTTTACTGCATTGCAACTAGGACTGTGACTAACCTGTAACCATCCTACAACTGGATAACAACATTTTTCATTTCCCCACTCACAGCATTAGTGCATAATACTAACTAGTGCTTACTGCACCAGTACAATTCATCATTTCATCTGGACATGACACCCATCCAAGATTTTAAAATCTACCAGTGCCTCCCCATCTTCTGCAAAATGCAAGCAACATGCCTGAAGGACAGAAATGAAGAGTTATCTTATGCCAAGAAGGAACCAACAAATCTGGCAATGCAGGAATCAACATGAAAAAGTTCTTTTCCCACTATCCAAATGCATTATGTGCATCAAGCACACTGATGTTTTTGCTCCTTTGTTCACATATCATGAAGATCACATTACCAGAGGTTTGAGTGAATTTTGGGGGAAAATGTAGCTTGTTAAGTGACCAAATTAGTTTTCAAAAATGCAGCCCTGGTGTCCATATGTTGGCAAGGAATCTTCAAACCAAGTATTCATATCCTTGGAATCAGGATCTGAATTGGTAATTCCTGCCTGGGTGCAAGATTACAAATGTGTTCAGTGGTTTTTATCTGAATAAAATGACTCTGATTTGTTTTTCATTGAGGGACATAAAACTATTCATCTATACCTTTTTAACTGAGGGAATGAATCTGATCAATTAGCTTGGATCTGATCAATACCCTTTGAATGGAATACAGTTTTCTATTTCTTCCACTCACAATCATGGGATGTCACATTTTCTGGTGTTTTTTCAATGCCAGTGTCATTTCATTTCAGTCACTGACTGAAAATCAAATCACAACAACAATATAAATTAGATTACTACATGTGCTCTGCCAGACCAGAATGGTAGATACATCCTGATATTTTAATGGAATTCATCATTACAACTTACGGTGTTGTGAGCCTATAAATCACAATGGCACACCATATGTTCACCTATGGTGCACAAACAAGACAGTCACTGATAGCACATGTAAATGACAGCAGGGTTGTTCACCATGCCACACATATTTACCAAGCACTCATTTTCTGGTGAAAAATAGCATACATGGCATAAAAATCACACAACCGGTAGTTTTAGGGCAAATACTTCTGATTCAGTGCTACATATAATTCTGCAATGAAGAATGTGAAAAATTACCAAGTTATGTCATCACTTCATTTGATGCTGACTACCATGCCACTTGTCTTTTTGGTTTCTGCTAGGATTCTCTGGCAATGAATTCAAAAAGTGCAATTTTGAAGGTTGAGGTACTTTGGACCTTATGACATCATCAGCATAATCAAAGTTACATAATAAACAAGATTAACAAGACACCTAACCCAAATCAACTTAACCTAACCTATTTAGATGTGCAACCTAACTTTTGTTGGACAATGATGTCCAATGGGGCAATCCTTTAGAAGCGCACGCCATAAACCAAGCACATTGGATGACACATATATGGCGCGTGTGGCAAAAGGAGACGTCAGCTGTTGCAAGAAGCAACAACATTATGCACTAGAGCTCCAGGGTCGTAGATCACCTACTATTCGCTCTTGTTTTACACAGTAGGTTAGGTTAGGTTAGGTTAGGTTAGGTTAGCGAATAATACGTGATCCACGACCCTGGAGCTCCAGTGCATAATGTTGTTGTTTCTTGCAACAGCTGACGTCTCATTTTGCCACGCACGCCGTATATGTGTCATCCAGTGTGCTTGGTTTATGGCGTGCGCTTCTAAAGGATTACCATCCAATGGCACCCTTTGTCAGCCTGCAGCCTCTAGTATCCTAAACTGTGCCTTTGGAAGGGGGTTAGGACCTTGGCACAACATTATGGCTCATAAATGTCCTTTTATTGACCCACAGCTGCTAGTATCATTTACTGATGACATCACCCAACATTACATACAACATAGCACATCCTTGGAGTAAGGGCAATGTAAACAAGATGGCACAGCCAGTTCCAGTCACATCTGCTTATAATGAAATGTAACTCACTTTCCTTCACAAGCCATACTGGTAGTGTCACATTTCTTTCATAGGAAAGTCTGTGTTTTCTGCACCTTATATATAGCAGTGGTGTGTGAAATGCTATAAATGTGACAACACCTGGCAATTCCTACTTGCAGAACACCGCAGCTACCTCTTTCTTACATTCACCATGTATGTGCTTTAACATAGGCATTGTCAACCACATTCCAACATGAATATTATTACTATTAATAAAGTTATCATGTACAATCATAACTATTATAACAAACTTGTTCCAATGAAAGCCAGTTGACCTAAAACCAAATAAAACCTACCTCAGTGCTTTGTCCTTAGATTAATATACATGAAATGAAGCCTCCAAGATATCATGCGTTTCGAGATACGTATCTAAAATTCCGCAGCAACACTTGGTAAGAGCCGCATTGAGCTGTATTGAGATGCCTTGAACGGTATGATGGTATGAGGCTTGACATGCCGCTTGCGTGAATTTGGCGCAGTTGCGGCGTTATCGAATGTAGTCCGTTCGCATGACAAGCCTACTGGCTGAGATATAACGTCATTGGTGCAAAGCACATCGGAAAGAGCGCTCATTTAGCATTTCTTGCTAAAAGTAATCACAAATGATTGTATAACACATGGCGTGGGAATACATCTCATTAAAATAATGGACGTCTGCGCATTTACAAATCTGAAATAGGCAGCCACATATTTTGTTTGTTGACAATTATTTTCATCGTTTCTTTTTTCGGGGTACATGTGAGCAAAGCGGATTGACGTCATAAAATGCCCAGATATTTCAGAAAGACTTGGAATACATTCTTTTCGATGGGAAACAAAAGATCCAACTGGCGACTGACACTTATTTTTTAAAAGTCTGCCACAAAAAGGCCCTGGACTACCTCTCTGAGCATTTTTCGAATATCTTGCAACATGTGCAATGAAACATCGGTCAGGGACCAGTTTAAAGCAGGCATGCCAACATCGTGATCAGGGTCGTGGCCAGAATTTTCTTCAGAGTGGTGGCTCGGAGCTCGCTGTGAACTGAATTCATACGAAAACCGCCCGCTAGGAAGACAATGTACAATGGTTTCAAAAAAATGCGGGCCTAAGAGGGCGGGCCTTCGCCACCCACCCCCCTTTCCTTGGCTGCACTGGTGGTCAGTGTTCCTGAAAAAAGTTCTAATCAGCAGTGGCGGCTCGTGGTCTCACAAACACCCGAGGCACAGCGCAAATGTAGCAACAAACTGTCTTACTTATGGCTGTGTTTCTTATATGCGCTGTCTGTTAAACCGCAAATGATATCCAACCTTGTTCAGATCGACGCATACAAAAGAAGCGAAATATTACAAGACGCATCGCTGTTGGTTGTGTCTGTATCTGCAAGGAAACCTAAAGCATGCTGGGCATCCAATCGAATCCGCGCAACAAAATCAGAATACGTTCGCGTCCAACGCATCCCAGGCGGAATGGTCTTTCCCGTTTCAAGGGCGTATAACTGCTAGTCAGTGCTAGGGCATACAGTCATATCGAATCATTTGTGTACAAGTTCCTAAACGTGCATGTAACATTTTGAATCAACACGAAATATGGATATATAGCATTTCAATCAATAGTTACCCCACATATTTATTCTTTTCTCTGCCACTGATGGTAGCTCGGGCAGTCGAGCATCCTTCGTCAGTGAGTCCGACGGTGGCGCCGCGACGGCGGCGGCCAGAGGCAGTACTAAAGCTTTATAAGAACCAATACCAAACAACCAACGAAATTAAATATATGATATTTTGATCAAAAGCTAGCCTGCAAACAAGCTCCTGTCTCTGCCACTGATGTCGGTGACATCGCGCAGTCGTGCAGTCAATGATCCTTCGTCGCTGAACTCGACGGTGGCGCCGCGTCGGCAGCGATTGTAGGCAGTTCTCTTCTCTTCTCATTTCTCGCCTCAAAGAAGCACTGTCAGCTGTGTTGACGGCGGCCGACATGCAGTTTCGTGGACGCTCACCAGGGGTGCTGTATTACATAAGATTTTAGCGTTGGCTGAGGCGGAGGAGCTGTCTGCCTTTACGGCCGCCTTGCGCCGTATGTTTACGAGGCAGCGGGGGTGGGATGAGGCGCAGCGTGGGGCGTCTTTGCGGGCATGTTCCCTGCTATGCTGATGAATCAGGCGCGTGGCCAAGGGCCAACCATGCTCTCTTCCCCCAAACCAAGCGGTCTACACTAGATATTTAATGATTTCGCAAGAAATTCGAAATAGTGGATCATACATTTGCTGCAAAAGTAATCACTGCATGTTTTTGCTGTGCGTTAAATATTAGGTTAAAAAATGAAAATTGCTATTTTACCTATGAATTTCGTCATACGTCAGTGGCACATAACAGACTGATATTTGGCACCCCCACGCCCTGAGGAAAATCCTGACTACGTGCCTGTGATGAATGCGGAAGAAACAAGCACATGATTCCAGTAAAATCTTGCGTTCGGTTTTATAAATGGTGCTTTTACACACAGATTATGTACGATTTTGGTTCCGTATTTTCTGATATTTTTGGCGAGGAACCGACTCTCAGTCGTCTCGGATGATGGGCCGTCACCGGTAACCAGACCGAGACTCAAAACATTTATCTTTGCCGAATGTCTTTTTTGCTGAACGCAATTGGACGAATGCTGTAGAACTAACGCGCTACACTGCCGTCAGTGCTGACCACCGAATTTATGTGGGAAAGTAGTCCTTGCAGTTTTTGTGGAATTTTGCCGCTGTTGCAGATCTCCATCTTCTCTTGAAGTTTTTGCGAGTCACATGCCTGTAAGAGAGTTGTTTTTTAGCATGACATCCAATAAAGGCTGCCTTTTATCGCATGCGGGGAAATGGACGATTTCTATACGGCAGATTATTTTAGACGTTGGTGGGATATCTCTTGTAACCTTACCATGACCGATTATCTGGGAAAGATGGGCAAGATGGTTTTTAATTTCTAATGGTTTTCTTTTTAGTGTTTGATGACATAAAATATCTACATATAACATAAATATAATGATACATCTACACTTAACATAATTTAAAACTTGTCAATGCAACTTAACATCACTTTTTAATGTCTAATGACAACGACAGCAATATTTTGTCCGTTAAATGACTTCATGGCCTTCCTTTTCCAAAGTACAAATGTGGGAAAATATTTGATACATACAAAGAGCCTAATGCTCTAGCTTATTCTAGAATACAATTTATATTGTACCAGTCGTCAGGTCGTTCTCAATGCCCAATTTCCTTCCGCCAAATCTTAGCTGTTCTACAGCTTCTTGAGTGAGATATTGGCTCAACGCAGTGCATGCCGTCTCGAATGTAATCCCGAACAATACTGCTGTTAGTAACTGATCACTACACAACAAGTGTCGACGGTCGACTTGAAATTCTGTCGTACAGCGGCAGTTGGTGCGCGCGTTGACGGTCGTCTCAGCGTAATGCTCGCTGGTGGTGTGTATTTTGCCTTCCCCCTCCATCTCCAGATCTAGAGAGCCGATCGTAGCTAAATTTTATGAGGAGTCAACCTTCAATACCTCACAGTACAAAAGAGGTTAGGTTAACCAAAGTACACTGCGGTCAGATGGTGAACATGGAACCCTGTCGTTTCTCCTGATTTATCGAATGAATTGCAACCAGATTTGTGGAAAGCTTAAATTGCATGATGAACTGGCATATCTGAAAGCATTGTCCACCTAGGTCCAGCCAGTCAAAGACAGACCAGGCCAAGATCAGAAATACAGTATTTGGTCAAAACCAAATGTAACAAGACATTGCTGGTTGTTAGCAGTTAGGAAAAAGTAGCATATCATTATATGGGAAACTTATGCTTGATTCTGAACCGGATCTGCTGCGGATCAAGAATTGCATATTTTGGGATTAATCGCATTAGATCCGAATCAGTTTTGAACCTGCAGTCGTGAATCGTATTTGATTCGGATCAAATTCGGAAAACAACAGCGATTCAACTTTTGATCCGGATCCAAGCGTTGTGGACCCGTTTTGATCCGGATCAACTACGCCGTCAGTTTGATTCAGAGCGATCGATTATGTATGTAAAGCAGGATGACAAAATAGCATGGCAACATGCATTTGAAGAATAGCTCCAGGTAGTAACCTACCAAACCAAATTGCATTTTACTACCACTGTCCTGGAATCATTGCGGGAACCATCCTTAATTCGGTTGGGTCATATTTATAAATACCAGCAACTGATTTCTTACCATGAGTTGGATTTCAAAGAACAAACGGGGCTTTATAAAGCACTAAAACGTTGCATTAGACCCGGATCAGTTTTGAAAATGCGACCGTCAGTTGATTCGGATCAAACCAGAAAAACAGACGTGATTCTAACGCTGATCCGAATTCAAAGGTTTGATCCTGGTTTTGATCTCGATCAGCTGCACCTTCAATCTGATTCAATGTGATCAAACCATGCATGTAAAGCAGGGTGAAAAAAATAGCATGACAGAATGCTTATGAAGAATACCTCCACCAAACCAAATTACATTTTACGACGACTGTCCCAGAATCATTGCGGGGAACTTCCTTACTTAATTCGACGGATCATATTTATGAATACTAGCAATTGATTTCTTAGCAGTCTTAGGGTTTGGTTTCAAAGAACAAGCAAAGTTTTGAAGAGCATTAAAATTCGTAAACTGGTATAAGACTTTTTAAAACAAACAATATATCAGCCAGCGTAACTTACAACAGCGGGCCCTGTGTTGAAACGTCCGCTCCGCTATGCGAAGTATTTCTGTTACCTTTTGGGCGGGTAATGTTGCCACATTGATTGAGGTGTCACGTGCCGGCTGGTAGTGGCTATGAGTAGCTTTTATTAAAAAGAAGGCTCGTGGTTCAAAAAGAAGGAGACCAATCAGAGAAAAGTATGGGCTTGTCTACTGGAAAGCAGTTGCCTAGGCTTAGCTAGCAGAAGCCAGTAGCTAAAGCTGTTACGTACGAACACCTGAAGCTTTGACTCCTGTGGTTATGTTCTAAATTTAGAACACACTAATATTACACCACATTCCTGTCTGTCATCTCAGAGAAGTATCAAGAAAGTAGATCTACCTAACTGCATGCAACATTCCATACAGTACATTTATATACATGTATATTATATGTTGGTGGCCATTTTCATTTGCATATATAGTGCAACCAAACTTTTGCCATCTTCATGCATTTTATAGATTTGGTCCCACATTATATGGTAATTAAATATTACAGGCTGATATGCCCATATATATATATAACCTTTTTATAACATAGTACATACAATTATGCTGACACATAACTGATATTTTGAGTAAATGTTAGTTCCGGACGATTTTTTTCAAACTGATATGAACCAAATGCGATTCAAATCAAAATGGAGTCAAATGCGATTTCGGTGGGTGGATGTCTAAACACCCCTCTCAGGTTTTCCGCCATAGTGGACAAACGGAAGAACACAGAGCCGGTAAATTTACAGTATCTTTTCCATCAGTCATTGCAAATATCTTGTCAAAATTTTAGCCCGTATCAAAATCACTGACGCAGTTTAGGTAAAAAAACTTTGACCTATAACTTTTTCGGGGTTGAACCGAGTTCACTAAAACCTGTAAGGGTTGAAGTATATGGTAAAAAGTACAGTTTGAATGTTTCAGATTTTTTGGAAAATTACAGGTCAGTGACCTGACGTCAGGTCAGTTTTGGCCCTTCCTTGAAACTTTGTCTAAATTTAAAATTTTTTCTTAGGGGATTGCGATGCTTAGATGTTACCTGCAACTTGACTCATCAAATTTCCTACCATCATGTCACCAGAGCACCTGTGACCTTGACACAGATCTTGACTCACCGATATGGGAGCATATTATAAGTTCTAACGTTTGGCCCAGAAGTATATATTATATTAGTAATATTATAGCTCTGTAAGGTTAACACAGATGCTGAAATCGAATTTATGAACCAAAATAATCCAACCTCACACAGGTTTGCAAAAAACTCGCACAAAAATGCAAAACGAGTTCACTAGAGGTCGTCCGGGGTCGTTAGCCCTTTTACTTACGAATTCATTGTGGCTTATATATAATTTATCTTTCCTTATATGGTTTCTCTTGGCTTCCATTGACCCTTGCTGAAACCTGGAAAAATATTTCGCTTGTCACGTAAACGCCGCCAAATTTTAGAATTTTTTATTCCTATCTTTTAAAAATTTGACCTTAGTTGACCCCAGCTGATCTTTGTTTTTACCTGAAACCGTCCTTGGGTATCTTAAGCGTGCTTGGGTATCTCATCAACACCCTCTGAGATGTAAATTAGCCATAAAACATGCTCATCAGTAAACAGGAAGAAAGAGGATGTACATTTTGTAAAATTTACCATTTTGAATCGATGATATGACCTGACCTGGCACGCACCGAAGGCCAAAAAGAAGTAAATGCTGTTTGGCGTTATTGTTCGTAAATTGAGGCAAATTTGGCATAACCTTGAGGAAAAATATGGATTAGTTGCTGAGTTATTAAGAAACAGCAAAACCCTTAATTTTGAAATTTTTGTCTTAAGTACCTTAAAATTTTTGGAAATTTTACAAAATGTTGCCGGTTTCGAGCTCTATTCTTCAAGTGCTTTCCAATGATGTCTCTTTCATTTTCCTCCGATGCATGGTTTGGTAATTAGAGGATGGAAAACGTGTTCGCACGGAAAACAAACTATTTTCCAAAGATCGTAACGCGTCAGCCTGGGTCGAATGGGCTGTCTCCAAGGGCACATCAATTCTTATCATGTCTTGCGTTTGCAAACCATGCGTCAAACATTCCAAAACTGCAAGTCAATCAATTGCATTCTGCTGGCGACATGAATTTCAGCACAAAGCACGACCTGGCTTTAGATCTTAGGTCACAGGATAATAGGCACGGTTAACCATATTCCCAGAAGGCTAGATGGTATAGCCGATTCCCGGCAGGGGGATTCGTCCCCGCCCCCCGAGATCTTGAGAACTACATATCCGATCTCATCGTAACGAATGGCAATCGATTTGCCATGATGTAAACTACATTTTCATGAAAAGAAGTTTCCAAAATTTTGAAAAGGGTAGATACAGGGGCAAAAAAGCCGGAATGGGGGGCATTTTCAGGCTTGCTTTAATTGTTGTTTATGGACCGATTTTAATGAAACTGGTATGAATCGAGAGATTATAAATGGAACTTTTACCATTACTCTCTATATTTGAAATTTTGAGAAAATTTGTAGGCGTTCGCAGGGTTTCGAAAATAGGAGGATTAGTTCCTTCAAAAACTGAATTAACAAAAAAGCTTACAACGCTTTTTTAGCATTTACTAGTCATGCTATGCTAAAGAAGTACAAATCCCAGTACACTGTTCGTGTAATGTTAGCATAGACGGTGCCAGGGGCATGAAAAAGGGTGAACTATCATGGTCACATGTTCTTCAGGTCAACTTACAACCTTTCACCTTAAATGACATTCAGTGGCCTTAGAGTCACCTGGAATGATCTCGTGCGCATTTCATATCGCTTGGAAACGTTTCCAATCATTTGAATTCACTCTGTTTCTCAAATTCCGTTTCACGGCTGTTGTGATATAGCGTAGGCGCACCGACATTTCAGGTTATAGCTCCGTGACCCGACCTGATATCAAATTGAAACTCAATTAAAAACTTCATTAGAAAACACAATGAGAGGGCACCCTGGTACGTCATATATATTCTGGGTTTGGCATTTGAAAAACATAACAACAAAATCACTACTATAAAACCAAAATTTGCCTTTTGGAAGCAGTTTTTCACCGAATCACGCAAGGGGTGGCTTTAGATAACATATTAGCATGGATACTGTTCCAAAGTCGTAAGTTGGAGGGCTGGATATGAATTGGTTTTGATGAAGGGAAAACGACTGAAAAGGGGTCAGGTGGTTATATTCAAGCAATGAAAGAGAAGTGGCACCGAAAAACTAGATGAAAACTATAAAAATGCGAAATGTAAGGCACCTAGCCACGGCTGCAGCAACCAGTATAAATACAAATATATGGATAATATATTAATACCCCATGGTTAACAAATAAATACCAAGCTTTAAATGACTGAGAACCTCATGATCGACGCATGAGGAGTTGGTGCAGTTAGTTTTATCCTAACAGGCAAAAGTGCAATGAACGATATTGATCATTTGATCGAACTTCAAATATGGAACGGCTTTATGTAATATTCTATGTTTGGTTTCGTCAGACGCTGCTTGAAACGCCCTGTGCTTCCCTGGTGTTTCATGAACTGCCTAAAAACGATATCTATCCGTCAGGCAAATATCCTAATAATGGTGATTTCTTGTGGTCTCGTAAGCGTTTCATGTAACGCCTAAAATTCTCTGCCGTGTAGCGTAGCAATGGTAATTTTACATTGCCACGTAATTTTACATTGCTACATTACATTACATGAAACGCCGATGTCACATGGAATGCCTAGTTTTTTCCCGAAATGCCAGTTTTCGCCAGACGCCTACGACAGATACGTTTCACAAAACGTCATGCCACTTCACTTTCTTGAAACATGGTTATATTTAAACTGTCCTAGGTCAATGATATACGTTGTCGACGAGTTTAAAAAGCGACGCAATGTGCAGATAGGATGTATCAAAAGGTACGTCAAGTTTTACGTCTCTGTTCCTCGTAACTTCTTTTAACAACATTAAAAAATGGGCCCCTTATGCCCAACGAGAGTTGCCTGGTCAGCCTATGAATCTAAAGACGATGTTTGGAATATAACTTGCGTTAATTTTTGAAAAAAACGAATTTTCTCCCAGTCACTTTGATTTGATACCATGAAACGCGCAATGAAACGGCAATCTTTCATGCAGATGACAATGATTGATGCTTCAGTTTAAGTGCAATGACGTGGAAAACTGCAACATTTCAACCGCAGCGATGAACACACAGTACTTTTGGTATTACAGGATGCTTATTGATGGACCTGCTGGGGGAAAAGTCGCATACTATATAAGATTCGGCCCTTCGTTTTATTAGTGGCAGAATGGTACCTAAATATATTGCGTTAAATCAAGTTTCGAAGTTACCAGAATCAAGAAAAAATGACTGTGCGCCGGCCAGCGGGGACCGCCGTTTTGGTACGAATTACAATCTTCAACGCGTGCCTATGAACGATCCCCAATAAGAGCGAAACCAACCGAAAACATTGAGGTTTTTATGGAGAAAAGAAATACAAAATATCAATTGGTTGTGACGTTGTCTATTGCAGAACTTGAAAAAGATGCAATGGCTGCATTATCGTCTGCATCATAAGCTGGGCTCTGAGAGGACCAGGGTTGCTTCGGAATAGGCAGGCAAGGGTTGTCTGTCACCATTTGACGATACTTTTGACGGATGCTCAATTTTTAGTACTTAAGGGAATACGTATTCGTAAGACTATCTGACCTTTTCCGTGCGCCCACTTTCCAGGACTCCTGAATACGTGTTTAAGAACTGATGCTGAATATCAGAATTTGACTTTCTGTGTAGCGCGGGCATCTATTCATATCACCAAGTAGAAATAGAAGTTTTTTTTTGACGTGCAGCACTTTCCTTCGCGGCTCTTCGCATTTCTCCCCATGGCTTCGCTGTCAAGTCCACCACCACCTCCACCAGATGAGACGGGCGACAAACCAACTGTTGCCGACCCAGAGGCGCAAGGGAAGGGGGCTTAGGGGCTGCAGACCCTACCTTAGCACCAAAGAGGCCCCTCCGGCCCGAATCTGGTGTCCAAAGGTGCTCATTGACTCGAAGCGCGGAAGGGTTATCTGACTAGTCTGTACTGGGAACCCATGGGGCATCAAACACCTGTATTACGTGTCCTGGCTACTAAGGGGCTACATTTATGAATTTTGCCCGAATGGTTTGCATTCGTGGCCTCCGACTCAGCGTACAGGCCAAGCAGAGCTTGTTGCTTGTATCCCTTGCTGAAACCACCACCTTGCTTTCCAGCCAAGGCTTCTTTATTAATCAAGGGACCCTTTTGACATATGAAGGAGGTCACTTCTGCCTGAGAAGAGGGTTCCTGCCGGCCTGTGAAGGACCCGCCCCCAGGCCTGTGGATGGACCTCTGCCGACCTGTAATGGGTCCTGTGCTAGTCTGTAAAAGGGTTCGTCCTGTGCTGTCCTGCAAGTGGTCTCCTGTGGGCCTGCAGAGAGGTCCTATGAGGGATCCCTTCCTAGCCTGTAAAGGGTTCCCGGCTGGCCCAGACAAGGGCCCTCTTCTGAACCTTAAGGGATCCTCTGCTGACCTGCAAGGTACGCTTAGGGACCTGTAGATGGGCCGCCACCGGTCTGTAAAGGACTCCTTCAGTCTCGTAAAGGGTGACCTGCTGACCTCTAAAAGAGCCATGCTAGACTGCAAAGGGCCTGCATACGGGCATTCAGATAGCCCCAGGCTGGCCTCTAAAGGGGCTCCCGCTGCTAGCTTTACAAGCCAACGGGACGCCTCGTTGGCCTGTAAGGGGGCAACCAGCCAGTCTGTATAGGGGCGCCCATTTGCGTTGCAGAAAAACCCTCTGCCGGTCTGGAGAGAACCCCTGCGGATTTGTAGAAAGACCTGCAAACCATGTAGCCTGCAGACGGCCCTGGAAAGTCCCCTAAGCTGGTCCTTAAAAGAGCCCTTGCAAGTTTGTAAAGGAGCCCTTGCAGTTACCGGTCTGTAAAGAGGCCCATACTGCCCTGTGAAGAGGCCTCTATCTGGCAGTACAGGGGCCCTTGTCCCGCTAAAAGGGGAATCCGCTGGCCTGTAAACACCATGGGCCCATTTTACAGGTCATAATGTACTCTCTTTCTTCAGTAAGCCTTGGCCTTGCTGACACATGAGAAGAACTACTGCCTTATCATAGCCCTTTGCTCTTGGGCGCCGAATGACCTCGAAGTAGGTGCGTCCCTAACCCCCAATAATCAATCAATAGCCCTTTGCTTAGACAAGGAGGATGCTTCCGTTAATCTGTAAACAGCATGAATCCGCTTTAGAGGATGTCCGTCAAGTTAGCAACGAAAACGGAAACGAAATCAGCAACGACAACCATATATCATTCAGGAATTACGTATACGAGGTACGTTTTCACATAAGGCCAAAGGGTCAAAAGTCAAGGTCAAATGAAACGTCCTAAAGGTATGTACGAAGGTACAGCTTACGTATCTTTTTACGAGTAAGCGGCGTCACCTATCACTAAGTGATGTACACCAACAGATAGAGAACACGAAAGTCTAGGTGCGTCATTCGCCGAAATTGACCTCAAGGTCAAAAGTCAAGGTCAAAACTCACGTTGAAATTTACATGCCTATTTACCAGAAGGTGGTGCCACCTACCACTACGTGATGAACACCAGTAGACACCACGCATAAACATCTAGGCGGGCTATCCGCCGAAATTTGCCTTAAGGTCAAAGGCCAAGGTCAAACCGAGTGCTGAAAGTTAAACAATATTGAAAATTTACTTTTTACGAGTAGGTGGCGCTACCTATCACTAAGTGATGGCACACCAGTGGATAGAGTACATAAAAGTCCAGCTGGATCGTCCGCTGAAGTTGTCCTCAAGGCCAAAGGCCAAGGTCAAAACGAATGTTGAAAATTTACGTCCATTTTCACGAGCAGGTGGCACGACGTACCACTAAGTGATGCGCACCAATAGATAGAGCACATGAAGGTTTAGTTGAGTCAACCGCAGAAATGAACCTCAGGGTCAAAAGTCAAGCTCAAAACATACGTTGAAAATTTACATACCTTTTTATGAGTAGCTGGCTTCGCCTACCACTAAGCAGCTCGCATTAATAGACAGAACACATGCAAGTCTCGGTGGGTCGTCCGCCAGACTTGACCTTAAGGTCGAAGACCAAAGTCAGATCAAGTATTGAAAATTTACTTACCCTTTTCCCAGTAGGTAGTACCACATACTTCCACGTGATGGACACCAACAGATAAAGCGCATAAAAATCTAGGTGGGCCATCTCACGAAACTCACCTCAGGGTCAGACGTCAAGGTGAAAACGAGTGCTGAAATATTACGTACCTTTTTACTTATAGGCGTTGTCTTTTACCACCACGTGATACATACCAATAGATAGAAAGCATAGAAATCCAGGTTGCTCGTCCACTAAAGCTGCCCGAGATCAAAAGCAAACGTAAAAACCATTGTTGAAAACTCGCGTATCTTTTTACGGGTAGGTACGTTTAACTACCATTAAGTGATGGGCGCCAATAAATAGAGAGACATACAAATCTTGTTGGGTCATCCGCCGAAACTGACCTCAAGGCCGAATGTCAAGGTCAAAACGATCGTCGGAAACTTACGTACCTTTTACGAGTAGCTGGGGTTTGTTAAAACTAAGTGATAGGCCTCAACAGTATAGCACATTAAAATGCTGATGCGTCATCCACCGAAAATGACCGCAAGATCAAAGGTCAAAGTCAAAACGAGCGTTGAAAAATTAGATGCCTTCTTACGATGACTCCATCTATCTATCCATCACTACACTAACCCATCTACTCGTTAAGACGAAGTTTTCAGCGCTCGTTTCCACCTTGATGTGTGACCATGAGTTCAATTTCGGAGGATGATCCAACTAGATTTTTTACGTTCTCTATCTGTTGGCGCCCATCGCTTAGTAGTGGATGGTGCCACCTAGTGGTAAAAAAGCATGTAAATTTTCGTTACTCGTTTTGGCTTTAACATGACACCTTGAGGTCAATTTCGGGGTGACTCACTTAGATTTTCATGTCTTTTATCTATTGGGGCCCATCACTTGAGTGGTAGGTGGCGCCACCCACTCGTAAAAATATACGCAAATTTTCAATGCTCGTTTGTACCCTGACATAAATGTTTGTACCCTAGCATACTCGTGAAAAGGTAGTTAGTTTTTGAACGGTCATTTTCACCTTGATCTTTGACCTTAGGGTCGATTTCGGCGGATGACCCAACTAGATTTTTATGATCTGTTTCTATTGGTGTCCATCACGTGGTGATTGGTGACAGGCGGCGCCACCTACTCGTAAAAAGGTACGTAAATTGTCAACACTCGTTTCGACTTTGACCTTTGGGGTTGAGGTTAATTTTGGCGGATAACCCACCTAGTTTTTTATGCGTTGTATCTATTGGTAGCCCACCTAGATTTTCATGTGCTCTGTCTGTTGGTTTGCGTTACTTAGTGATAAGTAGCGCCACGTACTCGTGAAAAGGTACGTAAACTTTCAACACTCGTTTTGACCTTGACTTTTGAACTTGAGGTCAGTTTTGGCGGATGACCTACGTAGACTTTCATGTGCTCTATCTATTGGTACGTCGCACGTAATGACAAGTGGTGCCACCCACTCGTAAAAAGGTTCGTAAGTTTTATCTAAGTGTATGCCTTTAGTATGTTTCATTTGATCTTGATCCTTGACCGTCTGACTTTAAGTAAAAACGTAGCGCGGATCCGTAATCCCTTGATGCTGTTAGGTCTTGAAATGTGTTTTCGTCGAAATATGTTATGTTTGCTGATTTGTTTTGATTTTCGTTCTTCACGGACATTTTTAGAGGCCGTAATGTGCGACGACATTTAAAGTTTAATTAAATAAAATTAGACTTAATCAAAAACATTTCATAAAAAATAAATTCTGTGAAACAAAATTAAACTTGATAAAAAGTAAAGTAAAAAGTAGCATTTCATGTTGTGTTTTACTTTGTTTCAAGGTAAAATTGTTGTTCAGATCTCATGTGGGAGTTTTTTGGTTCTGAGTTTCAATTTCATTTCCCTTTTGATTTGGTTTCTGACTTATCTGATTTATTTTTTATTTAGTTTGATTTAATTTCTCACTCACAAAAGACGTGTTTTTTTGCGGTCGAGCGAGAAATTGAACGAGAAAACCTGCCTGAAGCAGGAGGCGCCGAGCCGGAGACCTGTCCCCACTCCCCTTTACGAAAATCCTGGGTGCGCCGCTGTGGCGACCCACTGCCACTCTTCGGATATAGACAACGTCCAGACACAAAATGGAATCGAAATGACAGTCGAGAACGCATATTTATTTCTCCCAGTATATCAAAAAGTCTCAGTATATCGAAAGGCCGCGTCGAAAGTAATACACACATTCTCGATGACATAGTGCGCGTGACAATCAGTAGCGTAGCCAATAGAAGAGTGGTTAGTACAATCACACCTCCGAGTTGTACCCTATAGCTAGAACTGCACTATTTTCGGTTCAAGAAACACGCCTAAAAAGACTCCCCACATCCGTTTCAGGATCTTTATGCTAAAAGCTGCCTTTTAGCCTACCTCTCCTCTCTCCTAAACGTCCTGGATACGTACTTTATGACATATACGTGTCATTTGACATCATATGACATGACATACGGCTGTGATGCCTGACCCTATTTCCGGAAGGTTAGACGGTGCCTCCCAAAAACGTTGCCTGGCTCTGTCCCTGAGCAAAACGGAATTACGAAATTTTGTTGCAGTACGTAAAAAGAATACATAGGAAAAGTGACCAAGTTTCGTGAAGCTGCGTCGAAAACCCTGCAATTGGCAAGCAAAAAACCCAAAGGGGAACGAATTTAGCCTTCCCTGCCGGGAATAGGGTTAATGTACCCAGTACAGATAATCTTATTGGTGTGGCTATATACCTGCTCTCATGGACGGATGTAATAAATGTAAAATATAAACCAGGACGTCCTGAGGATGTTTTATTTATAAAACTTGCTTTGTGACTTAACGAGAAACCTGAGATGTTCACGTGGAATTATCCACGACGCATGCACACCGCGGCCTAAGGTTTGGCTGGAGATGCTGACGGAGTTCGGAAGCCGTCTAAAAAAACGCTCTCATTTTCTCCGGCCAGGTTCATCTCGGGGCAGAGTGCCTTCGAAGACAAATTCGTATGCGGTGGGTTTGCTCCGCCAGATTCGTGAAATGGCCAAATTTGGTCTCAGTTTACGTTAAGATCTCGGCTTAATTTGTCATCGCAGACACAGCCATGTCTGTTTCTTAACAAGGGCCGTCGCCAGTATCTGCTAAGTGTCCAAATTGTCTCCATGTCACCTGCAAAGTTTTCTCGGGCAGACACTAAACCTGGCGTATTTTCGTGGTATCTTGGCACGATAAAATGGTCCTGAAAAGATATGTGGCAAAATGGTGGCCCGAGAGAGAGAGGGAGAAAGGGGAGGGGAGAGAGCGGGGCAGAGAGAAGGGGAAAGAGAGATGAGGAGAGGGAGAGGGCAGAGATGGGAAATGGGAATACGCGAAGAGCGTCCATAATTACATTTATCTGATTGAAAATGGTGATTTTAATCGATATGTCGCCAGGCACGCTGCCACGCTGCCGATTTATTGTTTAGGTTTAAAAGAAATTGTTCAGGCTTTGTTGTACACTCACAGTTTTCAACAAAAGAAGCGACCTCAATGACTACAAAAAACTGTTCCAAATTTTGCCCGTCCCTAACAATTCTTGGAAAACTCCAACCAGGACAGGACGGACGCTTTCGTTAAACAAAGGCCTCACGTTTTACCGCCACATTGTCGTCGTGCCCAAGTAACTTATTATTCCGTGTTACATGAATTTCCCATGCACGAACGGATTGTAACACAACAAGAACATAATACACAGGGCAGTCTTCAAACACCTGTGGGCTGTGCCATCGTACGGTAGTGAACCCAAGGGGACGGTGTCTCTTATCTCTCCTTCCCGAGGATTTCGGGGGACCTTCAACATACGCAAGTGTAGAAAATGAGGAAACCAAAAGCCCCTGGCACACCACGTACCGCCAACCTCCCCATGCCCCGAGGGCGTTTTGGGGGTCCGCTGTAGCAGGTCGCGCAGTTAGCCGAACCCTGTGCCCACCGCGGTGGCAGGCGCATCAGAGCGCCATGCCCCTTCGTTGATGATCTACCGGCCTAGTTTCAACGAGGTCCTGGTTTGAAACTAGGCTCAGGGGACCGGGACCAAGTTTCTTGAAACAAATGCACGAGTTTACCAAGTCACACACGTACGCACAAAGCACACGCAACAACACGCACACAACGAGAAACGGTGTGCAACGGCTTCATTCATTCGCCAGTGACGTAAAATCGCAATTTTCAGTCACATCAGGCTGTTACCGTCCGAACGCGACGCCGACAAAAATTACACGCATTTCTATCATGTGCTCCATGAAAACTGAAACCATCATCCAGAACACGTTCTTATTCGGGGCGGTGGGACGGTGACAGTCATCAGGGTTCAGCGGCGATCGGAAAGGGTCAGCGGCGGTCGGCAGGGGTCACCGGCGGTCGCCAGGGGTCAGCGGCGGTCGGCAGGGGTCAGCGGCGGCCAGCAGGGGCCAGCGGAGGTAGCGAGTTCTCCGGTGCTGGTGCCGCCTCTCATGCGGTGACGCCCGGTCGGCTAGGGCGCCGGCTGGCTGTGCTCCGGCCCAGCGCTCTTCTTGGTCGGACCCGCGTGGCGGACAGCTGCCCTCTCTGCGTCCACTTGGTTACCGCTCCTTCTGCCGGATCAGATGAGCATTTTCCACGGCAGTCCACCGCCGCGGTACTGGAAAGTGCGAGGACTAGCGACGACAGAAGAGTGCAGTTTGATTAGAGGCCGCTCAACATAAAGGTGTCATTTGGAAGATTCAGGCCTCGCCCACCTGCAATGCAACAGAGCAGGAGACGCCAGAACGTTTTTGTAACTAGGTTTTGGGCAACGGAATCCTGCAGCTACTGTCGCTGATGATGTTTCAATGTGTATCAAAAAAAGACGTTTCAATGAAGCGCAAACAAGCAAGGCACTTACTTCCAAAACACCAGATATATGATGATTCCGAAGACGGTTATGGTGATGGGCACCAAAACAGCTATCATTAGCCCCGTTCTAGCTCCTTTTTTATTCGCTGAAACGAAACAGTTGCTCAATGGGGGACAAAGGGGCGAGGGGGGGGGGCAATTTCCAGAAATTGCGTGGAATGTGCTGCCTTTAATCAGTCTTTTATCACCTAGGACCGTCAACATTTCTGATCTCTGAACATCTGTAAAAAAAATATTAAATTAAGCGTAAGTACAGTTGGATCTATGCAGACCCCAGGGTCTGGTAAACACATCATGTAGAATGCGCTGAGGGGGGGGGGACAAGCGGATGGGAAGGGTTCCCAGTAGCTCCGATGCTCCGTTGTTACCAGTAGCTCCGATGCCGATATGCCAACGACAAAAGCCAGGTTGATGTGTCAAGTGATTACAGAATAAGATATCGTATGGCGAAATATCGAATGGAAAATATCGAAACAAGACGCCGAACACAGAATATCGAACAACATAAACATTGGCGGATATAATTATGGAATGACAAAAATGATGAGTATCGCACGGAGTACCCATCACGAATAAATATCGTGAGAACATTTCGACTGATCTGGAAAAATATCGTTGAACAACACAATGAATGACAAAACATCGGACCCAACATATTGAACAGAAATATCGAAGAGAGTATTGTCAGGTCGTATAACAAGCGGATAAAAGTTACGAATACAGGGAAAAACCTTCCGAATGGTTTGCTAATGCACAGGATAATTAACCAAGTGAAAATGTTGCAAGAGAAATAGTGGCACAGCGCGGTGGAAACGGCACCCCTAGCTCTTCCTGAAAACTGCGCAGGTGGCAACTCGGCAGAAATACCGCCAAAGCTTTTCGAGGATGCAGGCGAAGTCTCTTAAAAGTCCACCTCGAGGGTCTGTTCACCTCGAGTTTCCGGAAACGAGTCGTCCGAGGCACATTATGTCACGGGGGGTTCCCGAATGGAAGCTCTCAAAAAAATGCTGGTTGCGCCCGTGGACCTGATCTTGCAGCTATTGGTACGCCGGCATTTTACGCCGAAGTACGCGGAGTTCGCGTCCGTGGTGTCCAGATTTTCCGCTTCCTCCTTTCCCAGTGACCTTTTTGGCAAGCCGCGAGCACTGTTCCGTGACTTTAAGCTCGTCCGTGGCCTTAGCAGACGGAAATCTTCTACCTCACCATCAGGTTCCTATTTGGGTATAATCTTTATGCTCCGAGTATTCAGCGTATTACGCATTCTCCCAGTATATACTTCGCAGCCTGCTACACATTGGCCATTTAGATGCCCATTCATCCACTACACCTATTGATGACTTCGTGATATTTCGGTGTTCGATGCTTTACCCTTTTGATATAAACCTGTTCCGATATTTTTCCAGTTCGATTTTTGGCATTGGTTACCACGGCACTGTCCGGCTGCGAGGACCTGAGGAAACACGGTGCCGCGGCACTGTCATGCTGAGAGGACCTGAGGAAGCACGGTGCCGCGGCACTGTCATGCTGAGAGGACCTGGGGAAGCACGTTACCACGGCACTGTCATGCTGAGAGGACCTGAGGAAGCACGGTGCCGCGGCACTGTCATGCTGAGAGGACCTGGGGAAGCACGTTACCACGGCACTGTCATGCTGAGAGGACCTGAGGAAGCACGGTGCCCCGGCACTGTCATGCTGAGAGGACCTGAGGAAGCACGGTGCCGCGGCACTGTCATGCTGAGAGGACCTGGGGAAGCACGGTGCCGCGGCACTGTCATGCTGAGAGGACCTGGGGAAGCACGGTGCCCCGGCACTGTCATGCTGAGAGGACCTGAGGAAGCACGGTGCCGCGGCACTGTCATGCTGAGAGGACCTGGGGAAGCACGTTGCCGCGGCACTGTCATGCTGAGAGGACCTGGGGAAGCACGGTGCCCCGGCACTGTCATGCTGAGAGGACCTGGGGAAGCACGGTGCCGCGGCACTGTCATGCTGAGAGGACCTGAGGAAGCACGGTGCCGCGGCACTGTCATGCTGAGAGGACCTGAGGAAGCACGGTGCCGCGGCACTGTCATGCTGAGAGGACCTGGGGAAGCACGTTGCCGCGGCACTGTCATGCTGAGAGGACCTGGGGAAGCACGTTGCCGCGGCACTGTCATGCTGAGAGGACCTGGGGAAGCACGGTGCCGCGGCACTGTCATGCTGAGAGGACCTGGGGAAGCACGGTGCCCCGGCACTGTCATGCTGAGAGGACCTGAGGAAGCACGGTGCCGCGGCACTGTCATGCTGAGAGGACCTGGGGAAGCACGGTGCCGCGGCACTGTCATGCTGAGAGGACCTGGGGAAGCACGGTGCCGCGGCACTGTCATGCTGAGAGGACCTGGGAAGCACGGTGCCCCGGCACTGTCATGCTGAGAGGACCTGAGGAAGCACGGTGCCGCGGCACTGTCATGCTGAGAGGACCTGGGGAAGCACGTTGCCGCGGCACTGTCATGCTGAGAGGACCTGGGGAAGCACGGTGCCCCGGCACTGTCATGCTGAGAGGACCTGGGGAAGCACGGTGCCGCGGCACTGTCATGCTGAGAGGACCTGAGGAAGCACGGTGCCGCGGCACTGTCATGCTGAGAGGACCTGAGGAAGCACGGTGCCGCGGCACTGTCATGCTGAGAGGACCTGGGGAAGCACGTTGCCGCGGCACTGTCATGCTGAGAGGACCTGGGGAAGCACGTTGCCGCGGCACTGTCATGCTGAGAGGACCTGGGGAAGCACGGTGCCGCGGCACTGTCATGCTGAGAGGACCTGGGGAAGCACGGTGCCCCGGCACTGTCATGCTGAGAGGACCTGAGGAAGCACGGTGCCGCGGCACTGTCATGCTGAGAGGACCTGGGGAAGCACGGTGCCGCGGCACTGTCATGCTGAGAGGACCTGGGGAAGCACGTTGCCGCGGCACTGTCATGCTGAGAGGACCTGGGGAAGCACGGTGCCGCGGCACTGTCCGGCGGGAGGATCTGCGGGGAGTTACCACGGCACTCTCTAGCGGAGAGGACCTGGGGGGAGGTGTTTACCGCGGCACTGTCCGGCGGGAGGATCTGCGGGGAGTTACCACGGCACTCTCTAGCGGAGAGGACCTGGGGGGAGGTGTTTACCGCGACATTGTCCGGCGGAGAGGCCGGTGCACCGGTCCAGTGGCGGAGCCTGCTGGCAGGTCATGCGCAGGACGGCGCAGCTGCCGCCGGCAGACTGCACCTCTTTCCGCAGCTCGGTCTCCAGAGCGTCCAAAGCTGTCGGCGTCAGCCGGTCAGCAGCTGGCAGTGGGACCGGTCTGGCACTCAGTGGTCAGTTGGCACGGCGTCTAATGACGTAAATATTCGGAAATACGAATAGCGATGCCGTCGCTCAATAACAGAATGTTCAGTTTCCCAGTGGTCATTGGACTCCAGTTTCAACACGAGTTTACGTAGTAACGTAGTATTACTTTTACATTCATTACGTTTACAATGCGTGCGTAGTGCTATGTTTTTATGCATAGCATATTCTCAATACGAAAGTAGCCGAAAAGTGGGAAGATATGTGCGATTTATACTGTCATGTACTGACCAAAAGCAACGAGACGTTATTACGGACATGATTGCGGGAAATGTAATCCTTTTTTGCGAGCCTTCCGCAGCGGTTGGCTGATATTTTTGCACCACGTCTGTTGGCCGACTCCTACCGTGGACGACCTCGGCCAGGAGGCTGTCTTTCGTTCCGGCTTCGGCGCCCGAGCCGCCGTCTTCGGCCGCCTCCTGGCGCCCCGACGCCGCGAGCTGGCGCCGCAGCCGGCCGAGCTGCCGCAGCGCCAGCTGCCTGCCGCCAGCCTCCGCCGGCGGCCCGTCCTGCGGCGCAGCGGTCGTGCTCTCCGCGTCGGCCTCCTCGCTACTGTTCAGCAGGCTCGCCGCGCTGACTGGCCTCGGCTGGTCTGGCCGTACGGCGGGCCCGCGGTCAGGCTGGGGCCGGCTGGGTCTTGGCGTTGGCTTTTCCGTGGTTTGTAAGGATTTGGCAGGCTGACTGAGATCAAATCCTCCTGGCGAGGGTTTCTCCATAGCCTGCGAGGGCTTGGCTGGTTGACTGAGATCAAAGCCTCCGGGCGAAGGTTTCTCCATAGTCTGTTTGAGTTTGGCAGGCTGACGGAAATCAAAGCCATTAGATGACGGTTCTTTCATGGCCTGTGAGGGTTTGGACAGGCTGGCTGAGATTAAATCCTCCATGCGAGGGTTTCTCCATAGTCTGTGGGGGTTTGGCAGGCTGGCTAAGATCAAAGCCACTAGACGAGGGTTCCTCCATGGCCTGTGAAGGTTTAGCTGGCTGACTGAGAGCAAGCCCTCCAGGCGAGGGCTTCTCCGTAGTCTGTGATGGTTTAGCTGGCTGACTGAGATCAAAGCCACTAGATAAGGGTTTCTCCATGTTCTGTGAAGGTTTGGCAGGCTGACTGAGATCAAAGCCACTAGATAAGGGTTTCTCCATAGTCTGTGAAGGTTTGGCAGGCTGACTGAGATCAAAGCCACTAGATGAGGGTTTCTCCATAGTTTGTGGGGGTTTGGCAGGCTGGCTGAGATCAAAGCCACTAGATGAGGGTTTCTCCATAGTCTGTGGGGGTTTGGCAGGCTGGCTAAGATCAAAGCCACTAGATGAAGGTTTCTCCATAGTCTGCGGGGGTTTGGCAGGTTGGCTGAGATCAAAGCCACTAGATGAAGGTTTCTCCATAGTCTGCGGGGGTTTGGCAGGCTGGCTGAGATCAAAGCCACTAGATGAAGGTTTCTCCATAGTCTGCGGGGGTTTGGCAGGCTGACTGAGATCAAAGCCACTAGATGAGAGTTTCTCCATGGTCTGTGAGAGTTTGGCAGGCTGGCTGAGATCAAATCCTCCAGACGGCGCCTCCTGTCGAGGTCTGGTGGACTGGCCCAGGTCAGACTCGGACATGGTGGGTATTCCCGCCCCGGCACTGGTGTGGGCCTGTCCGAGGCCGTTGGCCGGGCTCTTGGGGCCGCTACTGGCGCCCGCGGAGCCATTCGGGGCCGCTCTAGACTGGATGTACCGGTACAGGTCCGGGTACTGTGTGGATATCTCGGGCTCGGCGGAGAGCAGCGCCAGCAGTCCTGCCGCCGGGTCTGAAAAACAAACAGAAACCCGTCAACTCCTCACCAGAGTTCGAGACAGTATTCTGCTACGTCATGTCTTCTGGTTCTGCACATCTGACGCTGACGTGATGAATTCGTAATAACTTTTGTGATTTGCCTGTACGTTCATGCGAATTTTGAGTCACTTAAAACGAAAACAGGGACGCAGTGCGAGGCTTTCGTCTACGACGCTTCATACTTTGCTCCAGTTTATTGAGTAATTTGGCCTGTACAATTAATCATAGCCTTTCGATTGCATGTCCAGAAACCGATTCATGCCATTACACTGACCGGCTGCGTAATCCCGATTAAACGCAGTCTGTAAGAACAGTTCTGCCTGAAACCCGGCTAAGTTCCGGGCGTCTGATCTGTGCGGTCCTGTCGGCGCCGATTCGCCACAGGCTGCTTCACAGCCTGACTGACCTTGTCCGCTCTTCGGAGAGTCACAGTCGATGAGGCCCACTCCCACACACTGCAGCGTGTAGTTGCGGCAGCTCAGCGTGCCGTGCAGCTGACACCGGTGGCTGCCGCTCTCCATCTCCTGCATGGTACCTGAAACATGCCTGCACCGTCTGGGGCGTTCATTCCCTCCCGTCCTCCTCCTAAACGCTCGAGCGACTCCATTGGCCAGCAGAGTGGTTGTTACTTGATAGCACTGGATAATGGCAGATCAGTGGCGGAACCAGAAGACGGACTAGGGTGAGGAGGCTCGATTGGTCGGGGCACTCCTCGTTTTTTGCGAGCCGAGCTACCCCATGTCAGTTTCCTCGGATTTCGGCCACTGCTTACTGGATATCACCACTTTCAACAGTATGTACTTACATAAAACGAATGAACAGCTCAATAAGATAAACAGACGCGAAAAAATTCATTTTCGTTGTGAATCTGTGGCAGAAAGTTCAACTTCCGCAGGGTGCGTGGGATATTTGACCCCGAAGCTGGGTTATCCAGGCTGGTTGTACTGTGTCGTTGACGACGCATACGAGGTCCTTTACCGCCGACAAATCCGGTTTCTGGCGCAGAACAACTCAGGATTGGCGTCCAAGTGGGCCTCAGGGTAAGGATCTTCCCAAGGAGTTATTTCCAAAGCCTCGCAATTCAGATGTTTGCGTCAGACTAACAAACCAAAAAACAACAGCAACAAAGAAATGGCTGCTACAGTTTTTAGGTGTATGATTTGCATGGTAAGACATGCATTGTATATTATATATATATATATATATATATATATATATATATATATATATATATATATATATATATACACACACACACACACACACATTGATGGACTTTGGCAGTATGATTCCATTCCAGCATGTTTTGTTATGTGCAATGGTATACGCACACTAATTGATTTCTTATAGGTTTTTTCGATTGTTTGATCTCTTTCGTTGGTTTGGATAGTCAAAATAAGTCCGCCAATCGTTATTATATTCGTATAGCTAACGTTTCAAGGATATGTTTCCCATTTTCAAAGCAAATGTCATCGAGTTCATAGCGCGTCAAATTGCATGTCACATCAAATAGGATGGCACATTACGGAAAATAGTTTTATACGCAGTATCAATTTCCGAATACCACATACAAACGACAAGTTGAAATTAGATACACCACATCACCCTCGTTATCGCTTACACTACCCGTCCCCACATGTTTGGTCACCATGCCACTAGATGACTAAATAGTTCTAAATTTCAACATGACTTCACCTGTTTTTTTTCAACTCAGGCATTTTTATTAAAAATGTATTCCTTTACTTATTTCTAAAAATATATTTCTTGAAACGTCAGATTTGCAAATATAATGACCCTTAGCGGACGTATTTTTGGACCGTCGAAACTAACAAAGGAGAACGTAACAACAGTCGAACAAACTCATGAGGTATATATAAACACACGCATAACACACACACGCACACACACACACACACACACACACACACACACATATATATATATGTATATATATATACTTATTCAATCATCTGGAAATTTAAAGCGAAAAGGAATTTAACCCGCGCACGACCGTCAGTCCGTTTCGAACATGGGCGACTAGGGGAGGCAGTTGGCCGCCCCCCCCCCTCTAGCTCACGAACGGTTGGTCGCACGATAAAAATAAGCATACCGTTGGAAAGCTTGTGATGAGTAGAGCTCGAAACTGGTCTCATTTTTAGTTTTAGATAATATGCAAACAATTTACGCCCCATATATATGTTTTCTCATAGCCGACTGCATGAAACCGAGAAATGGCCTGAATCTCAAGGGCTGTGACTAAAAACGCATAGGTAAATGCACCGGCGCACAAGTAAAGGTCCGCGGATGCCGATACACGTCTAATTTCCCAGATTTGTTTAATATATACGCCGAAACGTTGAGTTAAAGACACGGCATTTCTCGCGCCAGCTGTTGGCGTGCGCTGCTGCCGTATGACGTAACAAGTTGACGGGAACTAATTTTAGCGTTCCTTTATTTTCGCGAAAAAGACAATCTATGTATATTCTATTGATCTTAGAGGTTCTTGTGATGGTTTTTCATGCTTAAATTTGGGAAGAATTCATTAATTACCAATCTACAGAAGTGGCGGAGCTTTATTCGTGAGAGCCTGTTTATTTGCAAAATATGCTATTTTTCCAGCTTTGAGGTTCCTGGTATTACTTACATCTGTGCAAGCTAGTTGTGCCATTTTCTACCCATTCTGAGTAATTCATCGATGATTTTGATGGTGGTACATTTTGGCTCACTACGGTTATCCGTGACCTGACCTCAGGTCAATGGCTGGAAGTCACTGATACTTTGCCCAATGACGGTAACTACATGTCTGCTTCACTCCACACTAAAAATGTTATGAAATATTTCGTCAATTTCCGAAAAAACGACATGTTTTAAAAATGGTCTTGACCTTAGGTCAATGACCCGGAAAATTCGGAAAAATCTGAGATAGCAGATTTGTTGCATCTATCACGATCACTAATCCCTGAAAGTATTATTGAGATGTCTTGTTTTGCGAAAAAGTTAGAGAGCGCTAAACTTTTTTTGACATAGGTCTGTTTGACCTGACCTAGGTCAGGCACCTGACCTGGCCTGAGGTCCAAATTTTGACATGAGATTTAAAATTGATGAAAAAAAAGGTACACAAAGTTTCGTGACTCTGTGCTTGTTGGTTCTCTCGCAATCCCAGAAAAACCTCAGGGGGGGGCAGTCAACTGCCCCCCAGTCGTGGACGGGTTAAAGACTGTGCGGAAATATCTTATTAGAGACATTGATTTATTAATGAATACATTAATTTTGGAAATATTGATATAACAAAAACAGTACGTCATTTTTGCGTGCGATATTCAAACTTGTCATTACCGTTTCCGCAAGCGTCATTAACCCGCACACGACTGTCGGTCGGCGCCATGCACGCCCGACTGGAGCGGGGCGTTTGACCGTCCCCCCTCTAATTCACGAACGGTTGGGCGCACAATGAAAATAAGCACACCGTTGGTAAGCTGGTGGCGAGTAGAGCTTGCAACTAGTCTTACTTGTAGTTTTGGATAGTATGTAAGCCATTTACGTCCTATATATGTTTTCTCATATCCGCCTGCATGAGAGCATGAGACCGAGAAGCGGCCTGAGTCTCAAGGACTGTGACTAAAGAAGTCTAGATAAAGGCACCAGTGCACAGGTAAAAGTCTGCAGATGCTGATACGCGTCCAGTCTCTCAGATTAGTGTTGAATATGTACGCGGAAACGCTGAGTTGAAGACACGGAGATTTTCGCACCGCTACACAGCGGGCGCGATAAACGAATGCGGTATGAAATTAACGGGGGCTAATTTTAGTCCTCTTTTGCTTTCGCCAAAAATACCATCCCAACTGTTGTGTCTTGATTCTAGTGGTTCTTGTGATGGCTTCTCATGATTAAGTTTTGGAAAAATTCATTAGTTACCCATTTTCACAAATGGCTGAGCTTCATTCACTAGAGCCTATTTATTTCCAAAATATGCAGTTTTTTGGAACTTTTTAAACTTCCTGGTATTAATCGCAACTGTGCGAGCCACTTCTGCCATTTTCAGCCCGTTCTGAGTAACCTATCGCCGGTTTCGACTGGTGTGCATTTTGGCTCATAACAGTTATTCGTGACCTAACCTCAGGTCAATAGCTGGAAGTCATTGATACTTTGTCCATTGACGACAAATGGATGTCTGCATCATTCCACACTAGAAATGCTATAAAAATCCCGTCAGGTCCCGAAAACACGACGAAACGTCCAAAAAATGGTGTTGGCCTTAGGTCAATGATCCGGAAAATTCCGATAAATCCGAGATATCACATTTATTGCATCTATTAAGATTTCTGATCGATGAAGGTTTCATTGTGATACCATGTTTTCTGAAAAATTACAGGGCGCGAAGCTTTTTTGGACACAGCTCCACTTCACTTGACCTAAGTCAAACACCGTAATTGACCTGAGGTTAAAAATTGGACGCAAGGTGTAAAAATGATAAAGGAAAAGATACGCCAAGTTTTGTGGTGCTGCATTTGTTCGTTTTCTCGCAATCGCGGAAAAAACCCATGGGGCGGTCAACAGCCTCCCCCCAGTCGGAGACGGGTTAACCTAAGTCCTCTGTCGACGGAAATCTAGTTCCATAACATGGGACAGACTGCAAGTCGGCGTCAGGCAAAAAGAGCTGTTGGTTACTCGCCTCTGGTCCTAGTCATCCCGCCGAAAGGCACTACATGGCCTTCATCCCCCCCCCCAACCCCCTGCACCCAGTGCTGCAGATCTTCGTGAGCCGATAAAACAACAAAAAAAGTTTTAAAACTTCTTGTTTTTGGTTCCGCTCTGGATTTTGTTAGCTTTCTTGGGTTCCGTTTGACCTCACGAAATACCTGTGGTACATGTCTTACGCTCTCCCCGCAGTAACATCGCATTGTCTCGCTGCAGACATCAAATGCATGAGAGACATATCCGGACTCTTGTTAGCCCTTTCATATCTTCTCATCTTGCCTCACATGGTGTCTCCAAAACAGAGATTGGTTGTCCCTTGTTTTCCTTCACTTTCGGACGGGGACCTCAGAAGTCCCCTTCGATTTTTTGCTCGCCATTTCCACGGTTTTTGAAACACCTTCACAAAACTTGGTGAAGTGACTTACCTATTCTTTCTACGTATATGCCAAATTTTCGCGATTTAAGTTTGCTCAGGGGGGAAGCCATGTCACGTTTTTAGGGGGACCTAAGGTCATTTTTGGCGCTGTGTTGCACTTCTCAAGCATAACTTGATTGTTAAAAGTTGAAAAATGTTTTAGACTTTTATATACATTCAGTTTTGAAGAATAAATATTCCTCCCATGTACCAAGCCCTGTGAGCACTTATGAATTGTCTCAGAACCTAAAATGTATAAGCCAATGAGAAAATCCCCATCCATTAATCTTGATTGATGTTCATTGCATCAAAATCGGTCGTAAACAGCGGGGAAAGAAGTAAAAATGACCCTTATTTTGGCTTTTTGCCCACTCCCTTCCCCGATATACCCACCCCTTTGAAGATTTTTAAAAAATATAATTAACGTCATGGTGAATCGATTATCGTTGTTGCAATGAACTCGGATTGGTAGTTTTTCGAGTCTCGGGCGGGGGGCGAATAAGTTCCCCTCAAGCGGTAATGCGCTCTAGCGCTATGGGTGCGGGAGTAGGATCAAGCAAGAGCACGAGTGAAATAAGACTGCAGACAAGATGAACTCTTTACCAGACACTTGGAAAATGCGACCAAAATTTCGGTTTGCGTGAGCCTGCTAGGGAACCGTCAGTTGCCGCTCTCCGGAACTCTCACCTTCCGTGGTGAACAGGACACATAGCGAGGTCGCGGCCAGCACGACGGCGCCCATGACCGCGTTGAGGCAGATCCAGCCGCCCCAGTCCGGTGCCAGCGGAGAGCCGTCCTCAACCTCGGGCCGTTTGTCGGCGGACTCTGCCTTCATGTGTCGCCCTGCCTCGGCTCTTCGTCTCGCGAATGTCGCGGAGGCAGAGGCGCCGTCTCGCGTATTGATTGCGCCCGGCCGCGGATCATCGTCATGACGACCGAGGCGCGCGAACCGTGCCTATGGTGACCGAGAGTTGTTGCTGGTCGTCTCTATGTCAACCGGATCCTGCGCCGCAGTCTCGCCGCTCACCGACGTCACGCTGGCTCGTTATCCGCTTTAGGACGACTAGGAACAGTGGGTTGGCGCTTTTTTCAGCGCAGGCGTTCCCAACGGTTCGCATTTCGCGAGGTCTTTGGCATAGCGGACGATCAGCAAGAAGAGAAAAGTCAGAGTGGGAATGCTGTTGCTGCTGCCTAAGTCTGATTTCGATGGAGATGTTATATTTCCAGTGGCCAAAACGCAATCAAGAAGAAGCCACGACAGATGTCAGGTTAACTAAATGTTCTAACTACATGCTGATGACGTGCTATGTTCCTAAAAAACGACCCTACTTTTTCTACGTTTCCAAGGTGCTATTAGTGTCAAAATAGTCGTACAATTACTATTGGTACTATTGGTGTCAAAATAGTCGCATCCCGGCCCAGACCCGAGCTGTGCAGCATTCTCAACAGCTGGGAGTCGTGATAAGGTGGTGCAGAACCTGCCCCTCCGAGTCTGAAGGGTCAGAGAGGAAGATCGGCTGATGATAAGAACAGCTGTTTTCCTCCTAAACAGACGTATGTCCACCGTGTGGGTTAGTCCGGCAATGGCCGTGTGCATCCATTGCGGCCGCCTGTTTTGACATATTGACATTTCATACACTTAATAAAGTGTCAAGAATAGCAATAATAGTAATGAAGCGGAAAATGGTCTTTACAGACGCCCCAACCTAAGGCATAAATACAGAAATAAGTTGCCTTCTTTACGCCAAGAGAAACTCGGATTTACACACAAACCAGATATATTCAAATTAGACTCGTTTCAGCCGTGCGATATTGCCGGCGGCTGAAGCGGCGGGTGTAATGTTAACATATGTGTTTTGTGTGGAAACCCAAGTTTCTCCCAGCAAAAAAGAATGTTGCTTATTCCCATAATCATGGCATTTTATGTTCTCAGAAGACTTCACTATTACCCAAAAAAAAAAAAAAAAATGCATCAGCAGGTGGGGACGGCATTCCCACTTATTTTGTTTTGCAGATCGTGATTATATGATACCTTTAAGACCACGGAGATGGCTGGCCATGCTTCTGTTCAGGGACGCCACCAGACACACAGAGGCGCACCCAGGTCGGTACTTAGCCCTCACCATTCACATTCATTTCTGAACCTGGCTTGATAGAACAGTGATACATGGACGAGCGTATAGTTTCTTAACATGGTTCCAAGCGAAACATTGGTGGACTCAAACTGCACAGGATGGTTTTGGTTGATGCTGAAACAAGTGAACTAACTGTCCTCATGGAGCACGGCTTTTCCGCAAGGAAAGCCGTTTTTGAAATTGGAATGTAGAGAAAAACGACAATGATGAAGTGGAAGCATATGCCGGTGGTGGGGAGGCAGGACTCCGACCGGGAAATGCTTTTGCATTGCCAGAGCAGCTGTCCCCATGTGACTAATACTACACTTGATGTGGCAGGTGATCTATTAGAATGCTTGTTTGATATAATATCTGGCGCCTTATTCTACGTGTATTTTGCGCAAGTTCTATCGTTTTTTCAGCAAACGTGAACAAATCAAATCATATCGCAACAATGGCGTTTGCAAGGAAGAATACAGAATTATCACGTGGTTGTTTGGCTGCATTAAATGTTGTCAAGCTCCCCAAAAACGCAACATCGCGATCTCCCTATTATCGTGCTGGATTGCCAAGCTGCATGGCCAAAGCAGAAGGTATCGTTAAATGGGCGACAAGTAAGCCTACATTTTCTTTCCTCACATCCACATCATGAAGAGAAGCGTTGCTTGCTCATAACCATTGTTCGGAAGTCCCTACTCCTATCCGTACGCATTTAGTGACAAAACTGAACTGGAACGTAAACAAGAAAATTGCACATTTTTCCGAACTCCCATTGACTGGTATTTGGCGTAACGCCATCGAATGAGAAGAAGAAACTCCTCTTTCCCACCCGGTGTAACTCATGGCATTGCACGACATCAGGATCTAGATATCAAAAATAATATTGCTGAGGTCACAGGCCATGGTAGGATATAAAGTTTTTTAAGGGGTATATATTATGCCTTATACATATATCACTTATCACGGGGGGAGTAAGGACATTGGCATTGTTTAGTTGACCTCGGTGTGAAATATAAATCAAAGGTCAAGATAACCTGAGTTTAGTATCCGCCGTAGAATACTAAACGTCAGATAGCCAGCAAAAGATAGTCAGCGTAGGAACTGCAAGGTCGATTTTTGGTCAATGAAAAGTCCAGCGAAAGCCTTGCATTGTGGGATCTCCAAAAAAAAGAACTATCACACATCCCTCATATAGTTACTGGATGACATAATTATTGCGGTGACGTAAAATGACGTTGCTTTCGAAAAACACGCAAGAAAATATTTTATTTGTAATCATCTGGTATTATAAAATATTGCAGGGGCCGGACGAAAGGAATTTTAAAAACCGGGGTTTTGTTTTTTTGACCGACCGTGCTAGCGCGAGGTCAAGGTTCGAGACAACACAAAGGTTCTTAAAGGATTATTGTTGGCTGAATGCAGTTTTTTAGTACAGTAGTTTCACCCTTTTTGTTGAAACTGTAATTCCGATACGATGTTTGCTTAAAAATATTAGGCCCGACAAGCCAGTTGTCTTGGAAATCCGAAAAAGAGCCCTTTTCTCGTTGGGATTAAGTGACATTAATGACCAAGCAAGGTCGTGTCGCTACGAAAAACTTGTGTGAAGCATGCACTTGACACCGGATGTCCAAGGGAGCATGTGGCATATGTTACCGGGCAAAAGTGTCTAACGAATTTGGAGAACTATGAGAATTATGCGGAGGCGAATGTCAAAGTTCAAATGACAGTAGCGTGTAGCATCACATTGGCAGTTCAGTTTGTTGAAATAATCAAGCAACTTCGAACATAACATCACTGCCGTCACGCGTCGTGCTTAACAGCAGCGGCTACCAAAACGCCACCATTAAGAAGTTCTTCAGCAGGCAATCACCCGTCATCTGTTTTTCGTTGCCTCACAAGGCAAGATTGGCGTTTGCGCCAATACATTAGATTCTTTCTGCCAGAAATGTTTTTCCTTCCAATGAAAAATGTAACGACAGGCTTCAAAGTTACGCTATACTTCAAAATATCAGCAAGGACATTCCCGAATACGCACAACGGACTTTAAAGTGATTAATTATCAATACCAAAACCATTATTTACGGCAAATGAATGACACTAAACTCTCTGGGGTGTGCTTCAGTGTTTTTAGATTATCATTTTCACAGTGGGTTTTTTCCACCCAGAAATTTTGCAGAAAAAATCCTAACCCAGCTTGTACCACCTGTCGGAGATGCCGTGTAAATTTGCAAAAAAAATTGCATGAGGCTGGATTAAATAATTCTTTCAAAAACCGAGCGCGATAGCGCGAGGTCAAAATTCAAGACAACACCGAGGTTTTCAAGAATTAATCCCGGCTGTGCAGTATGAGTTTAACCACATGCCGTTAAAACTACGATTCTGATAAGATGGTTGCATGTAGGGTGGCATGGGGTGTCCAGTCTGCTGGGACCATCAGATATGCAGTTTGAGTCGTCATCAGTCGCGTCATCAGTGCCGTCACCAGTCGTGTTTAACATCAACGGCTGCCACTACGTTACCATTGACAACGTCTAGTGCTGGCCATCGCCCTTCATCTGTTCTTTGTTGTCCGGCTGCCAGGGAAACTGCCGTTTGTGCCAGTATATTGCATTGCTTTCGCCAGGAATGTCCTTTTTGATGAAAAATGCAAGGTGTCAAGCTGTACTTCAGAATTACGACGAGGGAATTCCCCAAACATGCTCATCAGACATGAAATGAAACAACCAGCGTCAGACATCAGCAGCAAAAGGTCATTGAACTATGTAAGGATGTGGTTCAACATTTCCAGATTAACGTTTTGACCGCTGGATTTCTTCACCACAGTGGATAAAGCGTAGCGGTAAAAATCTTAACCCATGTTCAACAACACCGTCCGCAATATTTCCGTCGCATTGCTTTGTCAGTTGGATGAAGGAAAAGCTCACGGTCGAAATATTTATCTCGAAATGTTGAACCACACTTTCAGCGCGTTCAGTGACGTGCATTTGCTGTGCGTTATGACTTCGACGCTAATTATGTCATTTAACGTTCGGTGAGCATATTCGGGTAACGGCCTAGTCCTAATTCTGAAGTAAAGCTTGACGCCTGTTTGTTGTATTTTCCATTGACAGGAAAAACGTTTCTGGCAGGAGAGAATAATTTTTAAGAAAATATCTGAGTCGACATGAATTGTTGATCTCGCGCTATCGCGCTGGGTACAAAAACGAAAACAAAAACGGTCCAACACCTCAGTTTTAAAGCATTGTTTAGCACTGCCCAATGCAGTGCTTTATATAACTATACCGAACCGCACGCGGTTGCACGTGCAACCGCTTTTTGCTCTCATGGACATGTGGTAATGTAAAATAGGTCCGTAAAATACCTTATACGCGGCCGGTAAGGTAATTTTCCGGGGCCGAGGTAGCCCTTGCTATTTCTGCCTGAGACCCAAGGTCGAGGACAGAAATGTAACAGGGACCAAGGTTCTGGGATATTATTTCCAGGGTACGAGGACAATTATTCCAGCCCAAATGCGTTCCCGCCTTTACCAAATGCTGCTTTGTGCCAGAACGTGGAGAGGAAAATAAACCATTCTTCTCACCATACTTGGGCTTGTGACGTCGGGAAATGAAACCATGAGGAGACAATTAAAGACTGTATTGATCATTTTTGACCATTGTCGTCACCAACACCGAATCTCTTCGGAAAAGCACCATCTGCCACCAATGCCATTCATAACCAAACGCCATTCTGAGTGGCTGCAAAGCTCACACAACAACAGTTGCAGTCTGAAACAGCTTGTACAAATTCCGGTCGTATTTTTGTCCCAGCAACTGCGCGTGATTTGACAAAACATTCCGTTCCGTGGTCAAAAATGCTTTTTCCAGATCAAAAATCGTTGTAACGAAATGTTACGCCAGCCGCATGACTTAAGGCAAATGGGATATTCCAGCATTTGGTAAAAGATCAGATGATTTTTATTCTGACGCCTCATAGCATGGTAACACGTACCTCGACACGAATATTTTGTAAGTAATGTTTCCAGGGAAAGAACAAGTGAATTCAAATTAGATGAGAAAACCACAAGCGTGGTCGCCTTTATGACGTCATTTCGAGATAACCTTCAACGACCATGACAAAAAATTATCTTTAGAAATGTGCAACATTAATGTCAGAGAAGCACTGGAAGTTTTCTGTCGGTGTCTTCCTTGTCCTTTGAAAATTCGCCAGGGGGCGATTTGGCCCCTTCCTCAGCGAAAGGCAGCTTAATGAACAGTGCTGGCGTCATCCGTACAAAGCAACTAGGTCATCTCTTTTAACAGCTAAATCCTGTGTTCAAGATAACAATAACAACAGCAATATGTTCACTTAACAGGGATCATAATCCATTTTTAACGCCTAAAACTCTTCAGCCAAGTATTTTTTATGAAATTGGCTCGCAGTTATTTGTTTTGATGGCATTTCATCTTATTACTTCTAAATTAGGCTAGTACTTTAAATCAGGAAGGCTTTCTGGGCACCATTACTGAAATTTTTTAAAAAGTACTTCTGGAGAATATCTCGGTTGTTCAGGCTGTCCTCAGACTGTTCTTGTGAAAAGAACTGGAATCAATAATATGCACACATATTCAACACTAAGTGCTGCGGAAGAACCAAATAGATAACCAGAAGTAGTCCACACATGTCGGATACGATTTACCGTATGCTGGAATCTTTTACCATCGGATGACAATATCTTCAAGGATTGTGTCTTTCATTTGTGAGAACATTTCATCACTGGCGGGAATCTTTTCCGTGGAGATTCAATTTGGAATTTGGAACTTGTTTGGAAAAAGCCTTCGCAATTTTATATTCAAATGTGTTTTGACAAAAAGGGAACCATTTCTGCCTTCGGCACGTCCGAATCCGATTCCATGCGGGTACAGTGATAATAACATGCTGGTCGTGAAATGCACACTAAACCACTGTATTAGGGCGAATTGTTATCGACATTGTAGGAACAGAAAGGCTTCAGGCTTAACCACCACTGCTGACGCTAAACTTTGTGATATACGTTAAGAGCACAAGAACGTGACAAAACTTTAGTCGAGAAGAATTTCAAAGCTAAGCCCTCGCCAGTAATTGCTGTTTGGCTCCCCTCGACAGGATGGGGGTACGATCCTGCAGCCATTTCCAAACTTGACGTGATAGAGCGACGAAACAAAAATGAGCGTGTAGTTTGGTCTGTTAGCTACACGATTTTAACAACGATGACACTTTTTGGGTGATGTCCGGACAAAATGGCGAAAAGTAAAAATGGCGAATGTCTTTTTGGCGAATGCCGGATGGCGAATGCTGAAGGACAACATGTAAAAATGGCGACTGGCCAAAAAACTCGCCTTCGCGTTCTGCACCATTTGGCCGTTCGTCATTTTAGCATGTCGCCATTTAGCGTTCGCCGTCTAACATTCGCCAACAAGGGCATTCGCCATTTTTACACTTTGCCATTTTACCCTAGTAGCATGTCGTCATTTTTACATGTGGCCATTTAGCGTTCGCCATCTAACATTCGCCAATAATGCATTCGCCGTTTTTACATTGCGCCATTTTACCCTGGTGCCGAACTACTGCCACCGCTGCTGCTGTTGGTGTTGACCGTCTCGCGCCATCGCTATCGTTACTCCTCACCCCACCGTTACCGGTGCTCTTCCACACCATCGCTACCGTTACTCCTCACTCCACCGTTACCGGTGCTCTTCCACACCATCGCTACCGTTACTCCTCGCTCCACCGTTACCGGTGCTCTTCCACACCACCGCTACCGCCACCCACGGAAATTTACTTTCTCGATTCCGTCGTTTCCAGTGGTTCTGCGATCCGACTCGGCGCCCTCGTTCCCGGTCCCGCGAGCTCACCTGACCAGTGCGGGACCTCACTACAGTCAGCTGCCGCCCGTCCCGCGTGTTACTGTCACGTTCTGTTGCCATCCCAGCAGCCAGCACGACCTGCCGTTGAATCGAGGCGGCAGGAGCTACGAAGGTACAGGTCTGGTCAAGGCCTGGCTGGCGCTGCCATGGCGAGGCCTGACGTCTGGACCGCGATACCCTGCGCTCCTGCATTAGCGCCGAGCCACCCAAGAGTCGAATTTCGTGCTCGGGTTCCTGATCTGAGTTTGTCCAGGTGACCCGTTCTCACGTCTCCGACGGCAGACCTCGGCCTTTTCCTCTCCCCACCTCAGTCGTATTTGACAGGACCATGGCGAGTGACTGCGCGAAAAGAGCAAACGTCACAGAACGACAGCCGACACGAGTATGTTACGAAATGCAGAATGCGACAATATGCACCGAATGTAATACTGGGAAACGGACTAGTAGTCTGTAACATCCAGACAGATCGTTGGCTTGCTTTTTTGCAATGGACTTGTGTGCAGCAAAGCAAATTCAGTTGAGTTCTGTTTAATGTTGAGTGTGTGTGTGTGTGGGTGTGGGGGGGGGGGCGTATACGCGAGATACTGTACTTAATTCATAGCCCAGTTTAATTTCAATGCATCGTCCGACGTTTTTTTCGTCGTCCTGACTTACATCGATTCCCTCCCCGCTTTGTTATATAGCGAATCGCTTGATCTGTTCTCTTCTTAATTACGGTCACGTGGCGATCCTTTCTCCAATTTTTACTGTTGCGTGGAGGTGGGGTCCGAAATACAAACACTCCAGCTCTTAATCGCTCTGCGGCAGCAACGCTTGTGCGGCAGAAGTGTATGGGACTTTGCTTCCGATGCATTAGTTCCTGGGGCATAACAGCGACAGCGTTTCCGTGTTATTGCCTCCTTATTGAAAACGAAAGGCTTTCCACTTCTGGAAGCAATTCAGGAGCTTTATTTGTCATTTCGACGTTTGATGAGCCTCGTGAATGTTTTTTTCTTTTTTTGAACTGTTAGCTGACCGGGTTCGCAGATATATGGTTTACAACAGAATGGTGTCAGATGACTAAGCTGTGAATAATGATAAATCTGGAAGCTGCAAACACCTCTCGTCGTAAGCCATGCAAGTAATATACTGGTTAAAATTAGAGACTGCGAAAACACAAGTACCTCCTGGTTCCTGAGTCAGTAACTTACCACTGATGAAAATCTAATAGGCATGGTGACGCGACGAAACGGTCATGGACAACCACCAGCGCCGGCACCTGCGATTCATGGTGCGCCACCACATAGCCATAGTCCGACGAAATTTATTCAATAATCAAGGTACACACATGAATATATATAATAACAATGATAAGATCGGAGATATGCGTTAGCTGCCGCGGCGCAGGCGGGCGCGCCGGTGGCGCCTCTGGCGGCTCACGGCGTAAACACCCGCAGCGTCCGCATCAGAGCGGTGAGCACGGCCGCCAGGTGGGTGGCCTGCTTCATCAGCACGGCCATCGTGGGGTGCTCCATAGGCCGGCCGCTGGCGGCCGCCGCCGACTGCACGGTCAGCAGGTAGGCGTCGCAGACGGCACGCACCTTCAGCACCAGGTTCTGCGTCTGCAGCGGCGCCGTGGTGTGGCTGGCGGCCAGCTGGGTCACGGCCGTCGCCCGCTCCATCAGGCCCATGCAGGCGTGCAGGCAGTCCACCAGCCGGTCAGCGCTCTCCGTGGCGCCCTTCACGAACAGCTTACTGGCCGTGACGAACTGGCGCGCCTCGTTCGTCAGCTCGTCCCGCGCCAGCTGGAACTTGGACTCGTTCATGTCCTCGGGGCCCCCCGCCTGGTGCGCCAGGGCGCAGGCGCTGGCGATCTCGTCCAGCCGGCGCGACATCAGGCCCAGCCGCTCGCACGCGCGGAAGAACACCGTTCGCTCGTCGTCCTCGCACTCGACACTGGTCTCCAGCGAGTCCTCCTCGAAGCTCGAGTCCGCCGGCCGGCCGCGAGATGGCAGGCGCGGCGAGCTCGTCCCCAGGGGCGGCTCGACTGCCGGCTCGGGCGCGGCCGGCCGCGGCGGCGGCGGCGGCGGCGGCGGCGGCGGCGGCGGCGGCGGCGGTGGCGGCGGCGGCAGCGGCAGCCGGCGCGGTGAGCGGTCCGGCGGCGGTGGCGGTGGCGGCTTCTTACCGGCCGGCGAGCCGGGAGGGGTGGGCGCCGCAGGCCGGCCGGCCACGCGCTGCGGAGACGATGGCGCCGGCGGCAGCGAGCGCTGAGTCGCCGGCCGCCGCAGACGGGACGGCAGCGCCGGCGGAAACTCTGCCGCTGTCGGAGCCGCCTCCTGAAACGGGACAAAAGTCAGGAAATCAGCTACCTGGGTGAAACGTAACGAAAAATATCTGGATGTGGTCAATAGTGAAGAGCCTTCAACGTACGCAAAATATTATTCTGCATTACTGACATCCGAATACATACGGGGCGCTATCTGCGAATGCAGACGTAAAGCAACACCTAATAACAACATTTTCATGGCTGAACGGATTTTCACGAAGCCGACAGAGCCGGTGTGACGATGCATAACCCACGGGGTCCTACAAAAAGTTCCGCACCACGGCCAAGCCACCAACCATGCCGATGACCTTCCGCGACATCGTCGGTACCGGACTCAACGCAGCTGAGCACGGCGCCTCCGTGCAGCCCGGGTTTCCCCCTCCAGTGCCAACGCCGAGCCCGGGCTGGCCCACCTGGTGGGGCCGCACGATGACCGGCTTGGGCGGCAGCGGCGGGAGCTGGCTGGCCGACGGCGGGCGGCCGGCCGGCCGCGGCGGCGGAGGCGGCGCCGCCGCGCCCGACCGCTTCCTCTCGAGGGTTCGGAAGACGCGCGCGTTCTCCTCCAGAGCCCGCTCCAGTTTCTGGTCCGAGGCGAACGCCTCAGCCACCTGGCCGACAGCGGCGCCATCAGACGCCACAGCACACTGCGGCAGGCATCACCATACCCAACAGCAGTCATCGACCACGCCAGCACGCCATAGCGGGGCCGCCACACCTCGCGACACACCACAGCGATCTCATTCACCGCAGTGGACCACCGGGACCGCGGGACACCACAGTTCGGACCATTAATGCCCGGACGTTGAACACATCGGTGCCGTGTGACACTCGTGACAGTGCGAGCTCGAGGTGCCAGAGACAAGGGCCCAGCGTCGACGACCGTCCCCACCCGCAGCGCCAGCCACGCAGCCGCGACCAGCTCACCACCACACCCTGGCCAATCGCCCGCGACCGCAGCGTCTCCGGACTGAATCCGGACACAACGTGCCCGACCGTGTCGTGCCAGGCCTGACAGGTTCCGTCGGCCCGGTGCACCTGGCCAATCGTACCTGACTAGTTCCGTTGGCCTGGGCCGACTGCAGCTGCTGCTGGAGGGAGGCGATCTTGGCGCCGACCCGGCCGCGCCCGGCGCGCGCCACCGCGCTGTCCGAGATCCGCAGCTCGTCCACGCGGCACACCGGGTTCGCGTCGTAGTGGCCGCCCTCGTCCGCCTGCCGACGGACGACCACAGGACGAAGTCAGACTATCAGACTGCTGGCCGTCAGATTGTCAGATCGCCGGCCGTCAGACAAACTGCAGCGCACACAGAATACACACCCACCTAAAACGGCAAATGAAGAACCCAAAAGCAAACAACAGCAATGGCAGGAAAAAAGCGAAACCTATGGAATACAAAACAAGAACTCGGAATGCAAGGCATTAACTCTACAAATGAAGGAAAGCCCCGTGCAGTTCCTGACAAACAGGCATGAACACAGCTGTGCCGCCGCGGCGGCCCTGCCCCGAGCGGCCCGGGCCGACCGGCAGCTGACCTGGGCGGCCGAGCGGCGCGCCGCGGCACTGGGCGGCGGCGGGATGATGAACGAGGCGATCTGGTCCCGGGTCAGCTCCACCACCGGCGACTCCTCCGAGGCCGCCCGGGGCGCCACCTGCAGCGGGCGCAGGCCGTCAGAGCCGCCCGACCGGACCAGACGCCGACCAGTCGGCGCCGTCCGCAGCCTGGCCACTTACGTGCTCGCCCGCAGTCTGTACGTGTAAATACATCTGCGCGTGTCCACCAGCAGACATTCTCCGTACGGATATGCACGTTAGCACCTGCAGATTACAGCACCACGCCAATGCTACTCGAAGTTGTGACCATGCCGCCTTCTGCCTTCGCGTTAGAACGCATTTACAAAGGCTGCAGTCGTTTACAGTACCCACCACGAGGTTAAAATGCATATCAGTCCTTAACCCTATTCCCGGCAGGGGGGGCTGAATCCGGCCCCCCTTGGGTCTTTTGCTTGCCAATTCCAGGCTTTTTAACGCAGCTTTCACGAAACTTGGTCGCTTTTCCTATCCATTCTTTCTACGTGCCGTGACCAAAATTTCAAAACTCTATTTTGCTCAGGGGCGGATCCAGGCAATGTTTTTGGGAGGCACCTCAGGTCATTTTTGGCCATGTTGAGGGTAAAAGGAAAATGTCCGCCAAAAACAGCGTTTTTAAGATAGAACTTAAAACTTTATATGGATGTATAGCTAAATAGTTGGGCAATGTGCAGATATACTTTTCTTCATCTGAGCACTTTACAAGGTCAGGTCAAGGTCAAAGGTCAAAATTTGGTTTTATTGCAATTATTTCGGTGCTGTTTTCTCAAATGTCAAACCCGGAACATATGTGACTTAGAAAGGGACCCTCTACTTGTGTATCAAGTTTCAGCTTGATATCAGGTCGGGTCAACGGAGCTATGACCTAAAACGTCAGTGCGCGTACTCTATATCGCAATAGCCATAAAATGAAATTTTTGAAACAGAGTGAATTCAAATGACTGAAAACGTTTACAGATAATATTACATGCACACAAGATCATTCCAAGTGACTCCAAGGTCACTGGATGTCATTTAAGGTCAAAGGTCACAAGTTGATCTAAAGAACGTGTGACCATGACAGTTCTCACTTTTTCATGTCCCTGGCACCGCCTATGCTAACACTATACAAACATTGTAAAGCGATTTGTACTTCTTTAGCATAACATGACTAGCAGAAACCAAAAAACTGTTGTTGCCTTTTTTGTTCATTCAGTTGTTGAACAACTAATCCTCCTATTTTTGAAACCCTATGAATGCCCATGAATTTTTTCAAAATTTCAGATGTGTGTACTATGGTAGAAATCCTATCCATAATCTTTCGATTCATGCGAGTTTCATCGAAACCGGTCCATAAACAACGGACTTATAAGAAGTCCAAAAATACCCCTGATTTTGCCATTTTTGCCCCTCTATATCCACACCTTTCAAAATTTCGAAAATTTCTTTTTATAAAAATGTAGTTTACGTCATGGGAAATCGATTGCCCTTTGTTGCGATGAAATGGGATGTGTAGTTCTCGAGATCTGGGGGGGGGGGGCCGAATCCGCCCCCTGCCAGGAATCGACCATACCGTCTAGCCCTCCGGGAATGGGATTAAGTCCCGTCGCCCGAGTCCTGATCACTCCAGCATTTATATGCGTTGGAACATACCAATTTCTTCCTCACATCCATCCCACTCATCAGATAATGCCATGACAGAATGGCCTGTCGGAATGTCACGTCAACCGATCGCACGCTAGACCTCTTTCAGAGCCGGGTGGTGGGACCGAGACCGGCCACCATACAGCCATACCTGCTCCGGAGTCAGAACGGCAGACCGCCAGACCGGAGGACCGGCGGACCAGCAGACCGGCGGACCGTCAGACCGTCCGACCATCAAAACGGCAGACCGGCGGACCAACAGACCATCAGACCGGCGGACTGGCAGACCCGCAGACCAGCAGATTATCAGACTGGCGGACCGACAGGCCAGCCGACCGTCACGCCGGCGGACGATCAGACCATCACATCGGCAGACCGTCAGACCGGCGGATCGGCATACCACCGGGTCGCCAGACCGATACACCGTCAGACCGGCGGACCAGCAGACCATCAGACCGGCAGACCGGCGGACGGGGCGGCGCACCTGGACGTCGGACGGCGGCGGCGGCATGGTGAGCGTGGCGATCAGACTGTCGATGTCGGAGCCGGTCGGCTGCGAGCTGAACCCGCTGCTCGGCGAGTCGTCCGGCGAGATGAGCGCCGCCGCTGGAAACAGGCCCCCGGCCGGTCACCACTCCCGCTCTGCGCTTACCACGGGCCGCAGAAACACAGCCACGCCCTGAACGTTCCGCATACCACACTTTACGAGTGACTCTCCAAAGTGCCACAACATCGTGGGAAAAACTAACGAATGACGTACCTGAATACGTCCTCACAGATCCCACTGACTAGGTTTTAAACTCTTCCTTCAGCGGACCTAACGAACACGTTTTGCACAAGGCAAGGTTCAAAGCTGCGCCACGTTGGAGCGCAGTCCAATAGGGAATGCGGGACTACTGCCGAGCGTCAATGACGAACGGCAGATGTTTACCAGAAAGACCATACCAAAAAGTGTTTGGGGAAATGGTCGAGTCTGTGCGATTTTTGAATACCTTTGAAGTTATATCGCAATCATATTCTACTGACGTACGAAATACCTGGTTTAGCTGACAGCTTCTACCGAAGGAGTGTTGGAGTGAAGTCGGGAAGATGGAGAGTCCGTCAACTGCTACACTGCAGGAGAGCTACGCTTGCTGTTCTGTTCTCGCCTCTGACCAACCGTCCTGGGTCCCGCTCTACTACCCACAGCACTACTACCCACCCACACATTACTGCTACAAGTCTCCAACCCTGCTCAGATCCCAAGGCCCCGCTCCAGTACTCCTCACCTCTGACCAGCTCCCCGACCCTGTTCAGGTCTCCCAGGTCCCGTTCAAGCGCCTGCAGCTCCGCCTCCAGCGTCTCGCGGTCGGCAAACGGTGTAGGCGGCGTTGACAGCTCCGGCGGGATCCTCGTGGGGCCGTCCTATCCACAGACATTCAGTTACCCTAAAGCCGCCCTACGCATCAAATGCGTATTAAATGCAATGGTACGTAACGCACGGTAAACAGAGCAATCGATAACGTTGACGCCTTCCGCCAGTGACAACAGACCCCGAAGCGACAACGGCGCACCGATCGTAGAAGCCTGCAAACTTGCAGGAGTTCAAAAACATCCCTCCACCCAGTACTCAGTTTTCGGACATCAGTCCAAAAATATTTGACACAAGGCCTTTAATATTCCGCCAGACGGCAGTTTAAAGCAGTGCAGCGGCCAAGAGGGCTCATAACGACTCTCACAAACCACAGCGCCGAGAGCCAAATCAAATCTGGAGCGGGCCGGGCCGGGTCACTGACCTCGTCCGGCGTCATGGGCGGCGGGATCATGGTGAGGTCGATGATGTCCGGGTCCAGGTAGAGCGCCCCGCCCGGCAGTTCGGCCTCGCTGGCTCCGTTCACCTGCAGCGCCTCCTGACGACCCAGGGACAGAGCCTTTCAGCGTCTCCTTCAGTGGGTCTAACGAACTTAAAGCGGTACGTCTCACGTCTCAAGTGACGAAAAAGTCTCAGCTACGCGACGGCCGCTGGCAGCTGCTCATCATCCTGCTCTTAAACATCCGTTAACTAAGACCAGCACTACCAAATGAAGTCCAGATACGCTGGAAAACCAAAACCGGTTCAGCCACATAAAGCACCTGATTTTTCATTTATAACAAGCCTGAACTTCACAACAGCACTCTGTCAGAACAACTACACCAAAACCTTGCGGGGAAAATGCGTCAAAATCATTGAAGGGTCGCGATCTATCACGGTCCCAGTTACACTGGACACAGTTACACTGGGTACATTTACTCTGGGCACTGACTGAAATGTACAGACACTACAGTGCATCAAAACCGGATATACCTTCATGTTTTCGTCACTTACATTGTCTGGGCTGTGCAGTCCAAAACTGGCGCCGCCTGTCGCCACCTTCTGAGGCTGAGCTTGGAACGGTCGCCGGTAGGGTGAGCCAGTGGGCGTGGACAGCGAGTCCGTGTCGCTCTCGGAGTGATCGACATCGGGCAGCTTGATCCCCTGGACACCATCCAGCCGGTCTTTCGACGTCTGCGGTGAATCATGGATAGGCATCTTGTATGACTTAAACCAACGACAGACGAGGTGACCGTAACAGCGTCATACGATCGCGCAGGCACAACCTCATTAGGCCGTCATAATAACGTGCCAGGAACACGACGCCTCAAGACGCAGAGCCCTCATGCAGCCGGAAAATGATGAGCAACACGCCATGATGCAATCAGCCGACACTTATGAAGCATAAAAACATGAAAGAGTACGTACGCATCAGCGAAAACCTTGTGTTTGTTGGTAGATGATACGTGCTTCGTTATTCATATAATTACTGAGGCTTAAGGGGCACGCCGACTGCGTGGTGACGTAGCGCCCGTAACTTAGGAGGTGTGTCCAGTGCAATTAAAAACTGCTGGCCTCGTCGGACCATGCAATAACATAAGCCAATCGTCGAAGACAGATGGCAACAGCACCCATAAATTACAGACGGCGACGGCTCGCTCGAAAGCCAGCCCCAACTAAACGAAAGCGTCGATCAACTACGTATTACTGCAATTCATTACCTACGCTTATACATGTTTGCGACCATTCTGGGACAGGTTTTAGGATAAATACAAAATGCCGAATACGTGGTCAAAGTCGTACCCATAACGACCCTGGTTTGGACCAATGTAATTCCTTGTGGTTCGCAAATCGCATGCGCCAGAAGAAACTGGGTTCAGCCGTGTACGACGGTAACAAATGCCTAATTCGTTGCAATAATTGCAATTCACCTCATCGTAGAAATTCATGACAAACGAGTGACCACCTAACCAGAACACGGCATCCTGTCACCGTGCCACACCTCCAACTCTTTCGTAACTGCGCCACAGCGCCAGAATCGCCGGTGGCCTCCCGAGTCGCGGCACGCACCGGCGGTCGGCGTCACCTGTTCGCCCGGGAGGCCTCCGTCACTGGCGCTGGAGGCCCGGCCCAGAGGCCTACCTGCGAGATGAGCAGCAGACTGTCGCTGTGCTTGAGCGGGCCGAACGCCGTCTCCGACTCGGAGCGAGACAGCGCGAGCCGCGGCGACTCGGCCTCGTCCGGCTCGCCGTCGGCCGCCGCCGGCCCGGTCGAGGTCAGGTAGTTCTCGGCGTCGGCCACCAGCTGGCGCATACCCGCCAGCCGCTCAATCACCTGCCGGCACCGGCGGACACCGCTGACGGCACCGGCGGACACCGCTGACGGCACCGGCGGACACCGCTGACGGCACCGGCGGACAACACTGACGGCACCGACGGACACCACTGACGGCACCGGCGGACATTACTGACGGCACCGGCGGACAACACTGACGGCACCGGCGGACACCACTGACGGCACCGGCGGACACCGCTGACGGCACCGGCGGACACCACTGACGGCACCGGCGGACACCGCTGACGGCACCGGCGGACACCACTGACGGCACCGGCGGACACCGCTGACGGCACCGGCGGACACCGCTGACGGCACCGGCGGACACCACTGACGGCACCGGCGGACACCGCTGCCGGCACCGGCGGACACCGCTGCCGGCACCGGCGGACACCGCTGACGGGACAAAGGCTCAACTGCAGGGCCACTGCAGGACTGTCAATTACTGTGGGACAAATGGCACACGCTACTGGAACACAGCGGGAACAATGGGAAACATGATTTGGACACAGCACGACCAGCGGGACACATTACGCGGCACGACACTAATGACACATGTCCCAGTCAAGAGCAAAGACCAGGAGACATAACACAACACCCGCTTTTTGACGGACGACTGGGTGGTATCGTAGCACCTAGAGCAAACACGCAGCATCGCTTGGACTGGGTGCAGACTTTCTGGAGATTCCACCCTTACCTCACTATTTTTTGCTTCAGCAAAGCTTCCTTCGTCTTCCTCTTTTTCAGTTCCCGGAATGAAGTCAAGTTTTCCATTTACCGTCCCGAATCCCGCCAAGTTAGCGTTTGTTTCGGTCCTGTCAAAGAAGACTTTGCAAGCAAAACAACGACGTCGACCACTTTGAGGAGCTCACCTAAAACACTTTCGACATGTCCATCAAAACAGCGGAAAAGTTCACGAAATTAAACGCATTTATGAAATCCGTCTAAATCCGCTTAATCTCGTGTCAATGACGAAACAATCCTGCCAATGACTCACATCAATAAATCTTTCATGGCCTCGGCCTCGACCTCGGAAAACGGGAAAGAGTGATGGTCATCATTTAGTATGGATAAAACGTGGGACTTCCACAATCCTTCAGAAAGGAAACCAAATTTCGGAGCGACGGGCAAAGGCAATAACCACGCGCGATGAATACAAAACACATGAATTGGGTCAATAAGGACTGCTAAACCTTTCTCACAACGAATAATGTCGCATTCCCCAGAGAGAACACCATAACGACCAAACCGGAAAGATATTGCCCTTTCTGTTCACACATACTGAGGGGAGTGGAAGGTGACCAGCTGTTGTGATCTGCCGCTGTGGCCCTCAGCTGCCCTGCCCCTTCGCCGTCACGACCAGCTGCCGTCACGACCAGGTGTCGTCACGACCAGCTGCCGTTGCGACTGGCTGCCATTCTGACACTCTGCCGTCACCGGCGGCGCGGCGTACTCCGAGCGTGGCCCACTCACGTTTTGTTCATGTTCTTGTCGACGGCGGCCGAGCGGCGGCGCTCGGCCGGGCTCGGCTCGGCCCGCTCGGCCTCCTCGTCCGACAGGCGGCCGTCGGCCGGCGGCTCGGCCGGCTCGGCGGCCGGCCGGTACGGCGGCGGCAGCGAGAAGTCGGCCCGCCGCGGCTGCGGCCCGCCGCCGGACGCGTAGCTCCACGGTGCCGGCGCCACCGCGTGCCCACCGTGGTACGGCGGCGCTGCGGGCCGGGAAACGGGTCAGCGCGGGGCACAGGCGCGCTGCGGCAGGCGGTCACGCGCCGAGTCGGCGCTCCGACGGGTGTCGGTCTGCAGGCGACAACAGGAGCGGGGACCAACGTCCCGGCACCGTGACGGCCGACCATACGTCCCGCCAAGCAGACACAGCATCGGCCAAGACGGCCACCACGACGTCGCCAAGTGGACCGCCGCAGGCCGTCCCTTTGAAGTGCACCAGTCTCATTGGCAGGAGCAGCGGGGGAGGTAACTGGTTATTTCGTGAATCAGGGGCGGACTCAGTCACGTCCGCAGGCCACACGCGGGCCACAAACTTCAAGGGGGAGGGGAAGGGGATCTGTCCGCCAGAAAGTCGTCCAGACACAATTCATAATGACGTGTGGGAGTCGGTCTACAGCGTTATTCATGGACACCACCCGTCTCCTCAGCCCGTATTATTTACGCTTCCCGACCGACACACCCTGTAATTGCTAGTCATCATTCATTCAGAACCCGTTGCCGTTCCGCCGTCTTCCTCAGCGAACGTGACACTCCGCCCCGGCCAACGTCAACACTTCGCCCGGCCGGCGTCAACGCTCACGATCCGGAGCACCGCTCCATCTTCGAACGGAGCGGCGGCGGCGCCACCTACCAGAGTCGTCCTGCTGGGCGGAGCGGTCCTGGCGCACGGCCAGCGGCCGGCCGGCGCTCAGCTGGTAGTAGCCGCCGACGGCCAGCACCAGCTCGGCGGCGTCTCGCTCGTCCAGGCTGAGCACGATCCGCTGAGGACGCCGCGAACAGGGCGGCGTCAGACGGCGGGACGGGGAATCACGCGGCCCAGCGATGAATCAAATAGCAGACCGCGCGGATCACAGGACGCAAGGCTGGATCAAACGAGAGACCGTACTGGTCAAACGGCACAACGTCTGAACGCGGGACCCAACAACTCGGCATGAGCAAATGTCGGAGAGTAGGGATCAAACGAGACAGCGTCGGATCACACATCCGAGTGAAGGATCAAAGGCCACAGCGACGGATCACACAGCACTGCACGGAATCACAAACCGTGAACGTTTAGTCATATTCGTTTTCGAGATTTGCTCCGTACAGATGCCGATCCGTACACAGCAACGATCAAAGCATCATCTTAAACTGAGACAAACAAAACACAGCTGCGGAAAAGAAGATGAAAGAGCATCTGGGGCAGTCACATGTAATAAATCGCCCTTGCAACAGCAAATGTACAGGTAGAAATCCTCCCAATTCGTCACTAATACATCTCAGCGGGCTGAGAAGTTGCGGCGGCACGCCACCAGAAGCGGCCGCAGCTCCCATCTGAAGGCGTCCAGGAGCTGAGTCAGCTCAGAGCGCGCCGCCGACGGAGCCTGCCGCACTCACCGGCTTCTCCGGGTCCTTAAGCACCAGCTCCACCCGGCGGGACATCTCCTCCTCCCTGGTGACCTCGACCTCGGCCAGGTCGCTGACCTCGCACAGCGCCACCGGCTGGGGCAGAACGGCCGCCCTCCGTTACCGAGGAGCGCCGCCGGGCCCTGCACAGGCCGGCCACCGGACGCGACGTTCGGCTCAGCAGCCGCTCCAACCCGATCACGGGTAACTCGAGCCCGTTAGTGTGTGTGCCCCGACAACGTTGAGCCAGATCTGGCCCAGGGCTTTCTGACTCATGCGAACACGTCTGGGTTTTTCATTACAATTTATCCTGTGCTCCGCTCTGTCATCGCGTGTTGTGCGAAACAGCACGCTACTCCAGACCTTCACGGACTAACTTCCGACGACCTACTCGCCTTCTGAAGTTTGCAACAAAGCTGGCGGTTACGACGGTCTGCTGATAAACTGCTAGTACCAAGCAGCACGCCTGGCACGTGCAGGCTGGAAAAAAACATGCAGGCGAGCGAGCAACACCGAACCGGCCGCTTACCGTGCTGCTCTTCAGGCTGTTGATTTGGCTGATGCCGAACTTCGGACTGACCAGAATCACGGTCTCCATGTTGGACTCCTGCAACAGGACGGCCGCGATTACACACTGGGTATCGGCTCAGACGGCGGCCTCTGTCTCTGTCCATGTCTCTATTCCCGTCCCTGTTCCTGTTCCCTGTCCTGTCCCTGTCCCTGTCCCTGCCCCTGTCCCTGTTCCTATCACTCCCCCCCCCCTCTCTCTCTCTCTCTCTCTCTCTCTCTCTCTCTCTCTCTCTCTCTCTCTCTCTCTCTCTCTCTCTCTCTCTCTCTCTCTCTCTCTCTCTCTCGCCGTAATCGACTCGACGTCCGTCCGGCCGCCGCCAGCCGAGGAGGATCAGCCGCCGCCACCGCGACTCGAAGCCCAATGAACGCCGGCCGGGCCGACGGCGCACGGTCGGGAGCCGGTCGGCAAACAGTCGATGACGGCCGAATCCGATCCGACATCGCCCTCCACGCCGGAATGAGACCCGAACGCCACTCGGCATCGGATCGTGCCCATTAGAGACGGCCTCCGATGCGGGCTGCCGTTAACGTCAGCGGCAGGACCATCGCTCGATGCTTGTCAGTGCACGCCGCGTTACATCCGTGTCGGTCCGTCGCCGCATGGCTCTCAGTGCGGGCGCAATCACCCAGGGCCTAGTGGCATCCGTGCGGGCTCGGTCGCGTCAGCGCGGACGAGTTACACACGTGCGGGCTCAGTTACACCGGTATCGGCGCAGCAAAACCGGTGCCCACTGACGTCTCGACAGAAATGACGGAATCGTTCACTTAAAATCGTGTAAAGTAGAAAAGTTGAACAAAAGCCCAGCCTCGAATTGTTTTCAGAAGAGCTTCCATGGTCGCACGGCCGTCATGTTCGCGGCGCAAGGTAGCTGTCAAGAACTTCTCAAAATGGCCGTTTCGAAAAACAATAACAAAAATGCGCTGGTTCTGAAGCATTTGCCTCTATGTGAGTCAGGCCCGTCTTTGGGAAAGAACGCATCTCAAACACTCGATAACTGACAAATGGTAGGGTTTTTAGACACGGCGTTCGTCAAAAGATGGACATGGACATTTCTAAGCCACTTCAAAAGCCGCGGATCTGTCGGTTGATGGCCATTTTACGTGGCCCAAGTCGCAACGGATTTTACATCTGTCGGGCTTCATATGTAACATTTTACGTGACGAAGCTCGTCTTTTGCGTCTGAGGTGTCGGTGTGACGCCAGCATGAGTCAATGTGGGTCCAGTAACATCAGGGCCTACCAAGACACATCAGCGCGGGCCCGATTACATCAGTTTCTGGTCCAACCCTGAACTCCCATAAGCTACAGCCCCGCTACACCGGTGAGTCTATTTACACTACCGAGAACACCCATGCATCAGAACAGATTCTGTTACATCAGTGTATGGCCAGTTACATTAGGTTCCACTTCCAGCACGACCAATCCGATCAGCATACCCCCGCATCACGCCAGGCATCACTGCTCTGAGACTAGCCGGCCAGTGCGCCCCGTTTCCCCTCAGCCGTCTCCGGCAATCGTTGCCGACCTCGGCGCAGCCCAACGACCCCCTGCGGCACCCACCGCTGGCTCGATTCACCTGACCGCGAGTGCATTCCAGCTACCTATTGCCACTGCCCTCAGTCGCGCAGGCAGCACTTCCGGCGGGAAACGCTGCCGGTCCGCCGGCCACCGTTTCCACTGCCACCGCCTCTGCTGCAGCGCCGGACTGTGGCACTCACCCCAATGTTGGTCGTGAAGCACTTGGCGCCGTAGCTGGGCAGCTCGGAGATGATCTTCAGGTAGTGCAGCTTGGCCTGCAGAGCCGTCAGCTGTTTCTGGCCGGGCGCCACCAGGTTCTGGTTCAGCTTCAGGAAGTGCGCCAACAGTTTCCGCAGCTCCTTCCGCTTCATCGAGTCGACCAGCGAGACGGGCAAAAACCGTTCCAGGCCAAATTCCCGTCTGTAACAAGGTATAACATTATGTTTTCACGTATTATTTTTGATGCCGCCGCAGTCGAACCGAAATTATGTTGAAAACACGTTATTTTTCATTTCGCTTACAATGGTCGATTACTCAAAGGTTTCACGAAGCGCTATCTGGATTCAATATACATCAATACACCTTGGAGCTGTTCGTCCCAAAAGAGGTATTTGTTGTGGCGGTGTGGAAATGCAGAGTGTACTCCAAAAACTGGTAAATTAGTACCGCACGTTATCAAACAACCAACGTTTTTATTAATGCCTTGCTCACGTAGCTAGGTGTGTAGGCAAAATCACGTGAAAGCAAGATTGCTGGCAAGTTCCCGTTTTCCTTTTCCAATGTCAGAGATGAAAAACACGCTGGTCCAAAAAGCATACTGTGATCTTTTGGCCGAGGGAACAAACAATGTCTGTTATATTTCATAATTCATATCGAAAACTTACATAATCCATCCCACCATATGGGCTGTAACATAAGTTTTCCCCTCCCAAGATTTCTCGCCGGATCTGCCCCCGTGTAACATGTGCCGCCACGCAATCTGCTGTGTGACAAGGTTTTAAATAACGGCACATTTATCTTGACCCTTCACATCGGCACCCATTTCCTGAGCTTTGTGAGTGAGGTTTCCGCCAGCGGGATGATAAAGCTGTAACAAACGGGCTCATTGAAATGAAAGACCGTACGTCATACTAAAGAACTCAGTGCAGAACTCGCCCAGCTACAGCCCTGGCACTGATAAATGGGTTCATTCATGGGGATGTGATGACATACGTTTCCCAGTGAATTTAAGTCATGACAGCAAGAGAGTGATGCATTTTTATTGATTTATTAACGTATCGCAAGATTGATATCGTGGTTCAATCATGATCTGCATTTAGATCAGAATAAATGTTCCAGAATAAAATGGAATGCCATGGAAAGTCGTCGCCCATACCGAATACGAAAGAAACCAGAAAGCCACACGTACGCACACATACCACCTCCTTTCGTCGTAAAACACTTTTCTTTGTTATCCCCATGAGTTGTCTTATCTTCTCTTGGCTAAGGTTGGCGATCGTTCCAAGAACATGCGGCGCGCAGCCGCTGACATTGTGTGGGATATATCACATCGGGGACCCGCAGTCTGGTCACTCCGTCTGGGTGACCCGAGGTCCGTACCGCTGGCTGCCCTGAGCCTTCCAGGCAGGCGTACCGCCGGCTGTCCTGAGCCCTCCAGGCAGGCGTACCGCCGGCTGTCCTGAGCCCTCCAGGCAGGCGTACCGCCGGCTGTCCTGAGCCCTCCAGGCAGACGTACCGCCAGCAGTACTGAGCCCTCGAGGCAGATGTACCACCAGGTGTACTGAGCCCACCAGGCAGACGCACCGCCGAATGTCCTGAACCCTCCAGGCAGACGTACCGCCGGCTGTCCTGAGCCCTCCAGGCAGGCGTACCGCCGGCTGTCCTGAGCCCTCCAGGCAGGCGTACCGCCGACTCTCCTGAGCCCTCCAGGCAGGCGTACCGCCGGCTGTCCTGAGCCCTCCAGGCAGGCGTACCGCCGGCTGTCCTGAGTCCTCCAGGCAGGCGTACCGCCGGCTGTCCTGAGCCCTCCAGGCAGATGTACCGCCGGCTGTCCTGAGCCCTCCAGGCAGACGTACCGCCAGCTGTCCTGAGCCCTCCACGCAGATGTACCGCCGGCTGTCCTGAGCCCTCCAGGCAGGCGTACCGCCGACTCTCCTGAGCCCTCCAGGCAGATGTACCGCCGGCTGTCCTGAGCCCTCCAGGCAGACGTACCGCCAGCTGTCCTGAGCCCTCCACGCAGATGTACCGCCGGCTGTCCTGAGCCCTCCAGGCAGACGTATCGGTTACCACCGTCCGCCGGCGCTGAGCGCTCTGATCGATCCCGCTGTCAGCTCCGCCTCAGAGCGGGGCTCTAAATAACGGCCTGGAGGGCGGCGTCACGCGGCCTCAGGGTGACCAAACCACCGCTGGCGGCATTACGTCAGGCCGCCAGACTGACGGAGCCGGCGGCGGCCGGGCCGGAAAACCGCCGCGTCGGCCGGCCCGGCCGCGATCCGGGCCAATCCTGCGCCTGATCCGCGGCCGAGCCGGCCCCCCGGGGGCGGCTGTGTTTGTCCGGCCGACTTAGTCCCGGCTCCGGCGGCCTCAGCGCTGACGGCGCTCCGGCGGAGGGCGCTCAGCGCCGCCTGCCGCGGCCGCCGCCGCCAGAGTTCACCGAGCTCGCAGCACGTCCGCGTCTCCGGGCGCCGTTCGACTTCAGCGCGCAGTACGCCAGGAATGGTAGTTTAAGTGCGGCTGTCACATGTCATCTGGTGCAGCTGCCACCCGGGACTCGAGTCAACTTTCCAGCAGTCGCTACGTGGAAGACAAATCTAGCCAGCGGGTCGCTGAATGTGCCACGTTGCTGCACGGGTCGTGGTCCGGTTCAGACGCCGCTGCGCTGTCCGTGGTCTGGTCCAGGTGCCGCTGCCTGGTCCGTGTCTGGTATGGATGCCACCGCCTGGTTCCTGGTCTGGTCCAGCACCACTGCCCAGTCTGTTGTTCTGTTCCAGATGCCGCTGCCTGGTCCGTGGTCTGGTCCAGCCGCCTCTGCCTGGGCCGTGGTTTGATTCGTCCGCAACTGCTCGATTCTTGGTCGGTCTGGCCACCGCCGCACGGTTTCAGCGACTGTCTGGCCGGCTGGCTATCCGGCCCCGCCCCCTGGCCTGGAGCTACCTCCCTCCGGAACCGCAGCCGAATGGAAACCTCAGCGCGCTCGACGACGGCGGTAACAGCGAAGGGCGGCGGCTTACCGCCACCGACAACGGCAACGTATCTGGCGGTAAAGAACCGATGTGCGGGCGCCGCGGCGGCGGCTCTGACGGCGCAGCGGCCAGATCCGGCGGCGGCCAGCGATCCGGACCGGCAGAGACAGCGCGCCTGGTTGAACACGGCCGCCACTTTCGCAGGTCATTAACGGCGCTGGCCAGCCGCCAGGTAAACAGAGCCTGATGAATTGATCTGTCTCGCCGAGCCGATCCGTTTCCGCCCGGCGAACAAACAGCGGCGGCGGCGCGCGCCGGCGAGCGCGATCAACTAATGAGGCGGATTAGGCCGGTGGCTGGCCGCTAATTCTCGGCTGATGATCGGCCCCAATGAGGCCCGGAGCAGTGATGGCGCGCGCCCGCCCACTCCGACCGCCGCCAGAAGGGCTCACGTGACGCGTGCCGGGGTCGCCCGGGTCACGTGACGGCGACGGCGGCCAGGGATGCCGTCACGTGAGAGACGCGGCGAGAGACAGAAGGCAAGGCTGGGTGGCGGAAGGGCGGTCTGTGGCGGTGGAGTGATGACTAGCGGCACAAAGCGGTTCAGTTGCGGTACCCAGTTAACCCAAGCACCGGCAAGGGGAATCGCTAAACAGGAATAAAGACTCACCCACCGGACCGCGGCCGCAGCCCGGGCAGCTGCCCGGTGCCGGCCGCCGGCCGCTCTCGGTTCAGCCGGTAGATGCCTTTCGTGTACAGAGTTTCAGCTCCCTTACGCCCACCTCGGGGCCCAGCCAAACGGCAGCAGATTACTCCGCGGCCGGCTCTCTGCCGCCGCCCGCACTCACTCGATGTTTTTGACGGTGATCTTGCCCTGCAGGTTGTTAGAGAGCGCGTGCTGGTGAACGTGCAGTGCGGCCAGCCGCAGCGCCACGTCATACTTGAGCTCCGGCGCGAACCGCTCCTGCACCACGTCCGTGCAGCACTGCAACACCCAGCAGGGACGACGGTCAGCCGCGACCCGGAGCGAGCCTGTGTTAAATCAGCGTTGGACATCACTGGATCGGCGGTGAACATCACTGGACCGGCGTAAGGACGTCACTGGACACTACTGGACCAGCGCAAGACATCGCAGGGCCGGGCGTGGACATCACTGGGCCAGCTGAATACACTACTCAGTCAGCGGAGCACATTACCAAGTTACAGGTGGACGTCACTAGGTCTGGCGTAGATACACCCGCGTTACAAGTGGACAACACTAGGGGATGGGGGATGGATATTACTGGCTCGGACCACAGTCCGAGGTCACGAACACGGCAGGGATCACGATCGGAGATGTGACGGGAACCTTCACGACCCGTGGTGTATTTCAGTCTTCAGGCTGTGAAACATGGAAATGAGACGAGGAAAATTAGCACGACCAATAACTTACGACAATTGCTACACATTAAGGAAACTGTCGACGACCAGCACCCATTTCACACATCACAAGGGGCTATAAACCAAGACAAATGAGGGCAAAACTTCCCTAGTGATGCTATCCGTGATGCCTTGGAGAGTTATGGACACCATGATTTGCTTCTGATTACCTACATGAGACAAGAGGTAACGAGTTGAAGTCCTGAAGACAAAGAGTCACGTTTTTGCACACGTAATATTTTGAGGAAATGGAGAACAATGGCCAATTAGCCCCGTAATGGCAACCTGAAACTCCAACCTAGTTTTTGTGAATTACTCACGATGACTTACAATGACTACGATGACTTAAGATACACAGTCCCGACGAAATTTTGGAACAATGCATTCAAATGATACGTCAGCCAGAACACATACGGCGTATAACGTACTGGGCAGCAGGGGGAAGGAGTCGTTGACGAAACAGATACGGCGGAACGCTCACTGACATCAGAACGTTAAGGGGACGCGACGTCTCAAAAGGCGAGCACAATACCGTTAAAATCAAAATGTCTATGCGCATTACGCAATGTGTAGCATGATGCAGACTTGATCAGAAGATGGTTCCACTTTGTATGGCTGGTCACTCAATTCGAATCTGTGATTTCTCATAACTGATCCACATTTTAAGATGTTCCTCATTTAACTTTTATCGCGAACTGATTTCTCATCTCCATTCACTGGGTTCCTCCCAGCAAAACGGCCTAATCAAAGGAATCGGTACAAAATCGGTTGGCTGCTAAATATGAATTCGTGTCATGAAAGTGGAGAGGTTATATTGGATCCGCAGAACAAAGTAGCTATTTAAATTAAAGAATGCCGCAATTTTTGATTTCCTCTAAAGGAACTGCCCAAAATATTCTGTCGCCCAAGATTTATTCATTTTAAGGTTTTCCGAGACAGTAATATTTCCATGTAAGTGCAATGTTAATGATAATTGAAAACTAATAATTAATTGATCGTTTAAGTGCAATAGCGACAATCCAGAACCTTTTCGTGGATATTTTACATCTAACATTCTGGATACACAGATGTCAGATGGGCCTTCACAACACACACGATTTTACAACAAAGCACAGACGCGACTTTCCGCGTGGCTGCGTGACTGATCCTCGTGCACAATGCGTCTGAAGAAATCAGCGCCGCGGGAACAGGATCGCCTCGCCTTACCGTCGCCCGAAGCAGAACGCTTACTAAAATCAGACCATCCCTCACCGAGCGCACGGCTAGCATCGATCGCACCAATTGATCACAGGACCCCCACGACGAGTGCGTCTGCTAGACTTTGTGTGATATGCAATTCTGTGTGTATTACGCAAACTGCCTTTCATGCCTTCATTCACCATGAACACCATGTCTTTATTCACTCACTGACGTGAGTGACGCAAAGCTCCTGCAAAAGCTTTGTTTACAAGATGGCCTTGATGACAAATAGTACTACTACGACCTGATATAATCCACAATGACAAGCTAACGAAAAAGAGGTAGAGGAAACATGTGGACATGCAATATGCTGATTCGGAGCTTAACAACATGCCAAAGGCAGCAAACAATCAACATGTCAACAAGAGCAGAGAGGGAAATGTGCAACAGTAGACGCAATGGCAGAATCTACATCTGAACACAGCGCGGGGGCACTCGCCTGCACGTAGAGGTACTCAAACGCCACCGAGTCCTTGCGCAGCAGGTCATAGGCGTCCCGCGGAACGAACGTCACCCGGAAAAGGCAGCGCAGGTGGCGGGCTCCAGGCCGGGCCGCGATCTGATGGCCACCGGACACACAGGCTCAGCACGGCGGGCATACAGTGGCTCATCACGGCGGGTGTGGGTCAGCACGGCGGGCAAACACTGGGTCCGCACGGCGGGCACATAGTGGGTCACCACGGCTGGCACACAATGGGTCAGGACGGCGGGCACACACTGGGTTCGCACGGCGGGCACATTATGGGTCATGACGGCGGGCACACACTGGGTTTGCACGGCGGGCACATAGTCGGCCAGGACAGAGGGCACATAGTGGGTCAGGACGGCGGTGTACAGGGTGGGTAAGAACGCATTCCCCGGCAGATAGCGGAACTCTTGGGCAAACGCGCCACCGACACAGGCCTCTTAGAGCCACACGAGAACTGGTAATCCATTGTTTGGTAGTTAATGATCATTCTTAAAATGCGTACCACTCAGGTAGATCCAGGCAGTGGAAACAAAAACACAAAAACGAAACAAAAACAAAAAACAACAAAAACGTTTTCCTAATAAACGGCGGGTGTCACGAGTACGCTAGTCAGAAACACAGCAGTTAAGGAAATCAGAAAACGGCTGGTAATGCGATATGATTCTAACAACTCCCCTCAATTCCTCACATCCACTGGTTCATAACAGAGTTCCTCCGTTTAACTGTCGCGAAAAACGCCAATCCAAAGCCAGTGTTGACAGCACAGTCTGTTTTTCCGAGCCATTTCCCCCATGCGATTGGTTTTTATGGGCTCGGCATATATAATGCCAATGTTTGGACTGGAATTGGCCCGAAAATCCGCGCTCGCGCCGCCTCGGAGCGACCGCCCGTGTTGCCAGACTTCGCAGTGTTTTCCCTCGATGAGAGCATCAAAGGAAACACGATGTGGGGCGGCAATCATTCGTTTGGCAGGCCTGCTTTGATGCAGCTACTCGGCAGTAACGGCCGCCGGTTCAGTCCACATCACTTCCGAAGTGGGGAGCAACAGCTTAATTTTCTGCCGACGCCCTTCCACCGCACAAGGCCCGCCTGAAAGCGGCCTTTCATAAACGTTCGCACCGTCCGAAGCAATCTCGTCGAAATCCGCCGGGCGGCCGGATAAAATTGAGCCCCCTGGCGGCGTCGGCACTAGCGCGGGCGGCACAAATCAAACGGGACCGGTTTCGGGCCGCGGGCGGGCGGCGCGGCGGCACGGTAGGGTTACCGCCGCCTCTCTGTCGTCAATCCTGGCCGGGCGCTCTGCGAACAGGCGCCGACCGGAGCCGCGGAGAGCGCTGCCGGTTCCGCGGCTGAGCTTTCAGCGGGCGGCCCCGCCAGCCGGCTCTGGACGCCAGTATCTAGGCGCGCCCACCGGCTCCGGATACCTGGACCCAGGGACGCCCACCGGCTCCGGATACCTGGACCCAGGGACGCCATCGGCTCCGGATACCGGGACCCAGGGACGCCCATCGGCTCCGGATACCGGGACCCAGGGACGCCCACCGGCTCCGGATACCGGGACCCAGGGACGCCCAACGGCTCCGGATACCTGGACCTAGGCACGCTCACCGGCTCCGGATACCTTTGGATACCGGGACCCTAGCACGCCCGCCGGCTCCGGAGACCGAGACCGAAGCCCAGGCACGCCCTCTAGCTCCGACATCAGTTTCCAGGCCCACCCGCCAGCTTCGGATACCGGGACCCAGGGACGCCCACCGGCTCCGAACACCAGCGTCCGGGCCCGCCAGCCGGCGGCCGCCCACATTCATACGGCGTTTAGTCAGATTCAATGAGGGCGACGCCCTCCCCGACTCGCAATCTGGAGGCGACGGCTGACAAATTTGCCGGCAGACAGCCGCCAGACAGCCTGAAACCGGCCCTTAAAACAGGCCGTGATCACAAACCACTGGAGACCCCGGGCCGGGCGCCGGCAACGGATAACGACACCTTACGACCGCGGCGGGCCGCAGATTGGGTCCCGGCGCGGTGGTGGAAAATGGGACCAGGCGTTTGCACGGGACCCCAGGCCGGGACTCCAACGTCAACGGAAAGGAGACGGCCACAGGGATACGCCGGGCGGGAACTGAAATCTGGCCCACGTGAAATCTGAACGGTTAACGGTGCATTACAAAACACGCCGATGATTAGTGCTCTTCAACGAACTCGTACGTCGAGCATCAATGTTTCGAAATGCGTGGAAAGAGCTGTTAACATTCGGCTGGTCGAAAGGCTTCACACGCAACTGCACAGCAAGGCAAACCAGCCGCCGCCTGTTGCGGCAGCTGGCACGTGAGCACAGGCCTAATACGTTGTAGGCTGACGTGCTCTCTGACACCTTAACAAAGTCCATCCGATCTATGAGCCTGGTGATCCATATGACTTGAGACAGGGTGCGACAGTAATGGCCCGGTTCACGATCCTGAAATAGCAATCGCTTAGACCCCCCCCCCCACACACACCGGACGTAAATCGTACAGTTCGCTCGTCTGTAGCAGAGATCACCCGCTTCACTCGATTGAGACATGATCGCTCAGTTTAAACGCTGATACAACGATCACTGCTCTCATGTTTGGGACGAAGACCGGCCTGCTCCCCAACTGGGATGGGGGTGGGGTAGTTTCCCCACAGACACCCCAGCCTCTACAGCCCGACAGACACCCCACTTCGTCCAGCCGCGTCAGAGGTCCAGGGAGCAGGGAATCGGACCCGCGGGGCCATTTCTCGGGCGCTGCCCCGTCCCAGCGCCCCCATGAGTCAGAACCGAACAGCGTGCCGCCGGCGGGCGACACCGCCTCTGCCTCAGCCCCGCCCGCGGAGGCTCAGCGGGGCCCGACAGTCAGCGCCGACATCAGCAGACGCCCGACACCGCCGAGGTCTCAGCCCCGCCCCGGCCGGGCCGGCTCAGCGGGTCCGACAGTCGAGCGCCGACATCAGCATCAACAGCCGTAATCACGCGGAAATGAGTTCCGCCAAATCTCTATGGTTATTAGACGGGCAAGCCTCCAGACTCCGCCTCCCACCGGTTGAATGCCGAAGAATATAAAAAAAACACCGCGACAGAAAAGAAGGAAGCTGCCAAAGAATGTATCTGCGTGCTTCGTTAAGGACCTGCTGGTCAAAAAGAACGAAAGATAGTCACCCTGGCCAGCGTCTCCTTATTATCCAGCAGCGTCAGCTTGTTCCTGCGCACGGCGTTCACGTGTTCCGCCACGATGCTGAAGTGCTCCACGCATCGAATGCCCAGCTTGGTCTGCAACGACTCCAGCACGTCCTCCACGGTCGTGGACGAGTCGTACTTGAAGGACTTGGTCTGGCCGTTCTCCAGGAACACCTTCAGCACGTTCGGCATGAACGGGATGCACGACTCCTCTGAGCAGAACGGCGACAGCTGTAAACACGAGACCACATCAATAAGAACCTGCGACTGCCGTGACGACATTGGTGGCAGCTGTATCGACAGCGGCACGAAACTTTACGACTCTTACAAGCGGAGCGATGACAGCTGCACAGACGGCTTCATATGGACACGCATTCTTCCGGAACGAGCCGGCTGTTCATAAGGCGAGCTGCGCTGGTTCGGTCCCCGGCCGCGCAATATTCCCCGGCACAGTCCCCAACAGCCCTCGAGTGTCATATCGCCAGCATATTGGCAGCGTCAGCACCACCACCGACGGACAGGTTCACCGGGGACGCTGAAACGGTGCGACGCCGCACGGGAAGCCAGCCCCTTCCCCCGGCCTGCCGCGGTCCCTCTGACTTACGCTCTCCTCTCTGTCTCGTGGTATTTAGCTATCTCCTCCAGAACCCGTCCAGCTCCCCTCATCTCTCTCGCAGCGTTTTCCCATCCCGCCAGCTACTTTCCCGGGACCAAGTTTCACTTTCCTGGCGTCAAAGAGCCCCCCACGCCTCCAAGCTAAGTTCCCAAACTACAGAATTTCCACTTCGTTCTGCTCCTTAGGACTGCCCTTCCTGCACGGCGGTGCCACCGTGTCCAAGCTAATGTCAAGCCATTGCGACGGAACAAAATTACCACTAAGGAAATATCCAATATTTTCCCTAAACATAGATTATTGACCCACAAAGCCCTGGACGTCCTCAGGTGACCGAAACCGCACAACATCAGGCCACGAGGCTGCTGGCCGCGACTCTTTTCATCGGGCTGGATTTTAGGCTCCGGCGAGGCCTGTGACTGATTCATGCCAAGTAAATCGATCCACCGCCTGATGAATCGATTCTGATTCTGATCCACAACAGCTCTTAAAACAGTGAACTGACTCCATCTGATTCAACGGTAACTGAACGACAACAAATCCGCGATTTGACTCTGATTCTGATTCCCAACGGAAATGTTGAAGCACTGAATCGATTCCGAACCGATTCAAACCGATTCGGAACCCCACTCACGTTCGACTGTCCATTGACGACGACGCCCTCCGCGAAGCGCACGCGCGACGGGTTGCTCTTGAGACGCTGCTTCTTGGCCGCGCTGAGGAGCGCCGACTTCCGGGCCGTCTGCGGGGAGCGGGCCGGCTCGTTACCGACCTGGTGCCGTGGCAAATCAATCCGGTTAGCGGATCAAAGGCGCGCTCCCGCTGCTCCTCGTTTGGCCAAGCGGCCGCCGCCTGTTCCAGCTTGTAACAGCGTTAGGCCGCTAGAACACGGTACTCAGAAACCAGACTCGATTGAAATCGATGCGCCGAGTTATTGAATCAGCGGCGGCCCCGCGGCCGAACTTTGCAGGGGTTGACGCCGCCGCGGAGGGGCGGAGAAACGGATAAATCTTCTGGGACGCGACAGGCGGTGTCGACGTTGTCGCTGCTCGGATTCATGACCCCCGTTCGAAACCATGCTCCGATAGCAGCAAAACCTCAAAAACAGGACAGATTCATGGTCTGGAGATGGTAAGATACGGGTTCGTCAGCTATTCATATCAGAATGCATCCAAACGAAAAGCTTTACATCGTTTCAAATGCGTTTACAGAGGTCTCACAAATCAGTGTATGACTGCTTAGAAATCCGTAGTCAGAACGCACTAAGAACCCAATAAAAACAGAACAGCTTGATCATATCTGAAGCAAGATCAACAACAATGACAACTGACAGCGTCGGCTTCGAGCCTGAATACGGCCGCTCCAAACGCGGCGAGCCCGAAAACCGAATCGCCGGTACGACGCTGACCTCACCGATCCCTGGCGTCCCGGTCGGCCACTCACATTGTCGAGTGGCGGCTGGCAGACGACGAGGGTGACCTCCTGCTGGCACGACCTGACGCGCTGGATCACCTGGTCGCGCGGCGCCAGCTTCACGTCCTCGCCGTTGATCTGCCAGATCTGGTCGCCGGGCATCAGCTTGTCCACGCTGGGGCCGCCGTCGGTGACGAACCTGGGCGACGAGCCGTCGACGTCAGACAGGGCTCGGCTGGGCCGGGCCGCCGGCCGACAGCGGGCAGGCGACGGTCCGCCCGACCCGCTGCCGGCCAGGCCATGCAGATTTCCCGCCGTCTCCGCCGCCGGAGCGCCCCACCCACAGAGGAAACGCGTCGTCAGCGGCGGCCAAACGGCGCGCGGGCGCCGCAGCCGTTATAAACAGTGCCGCGCGGCCAACTTGGCCGGATTTATTGACGGCCCAGGCGGCGGCGGCACCGGGCCCAGATGATGTGACAACTTCGCCGACATCGACCGAGCGCCGCCGGGCCGGGCCGCGGCGGCCGCGGGCGCGTCTCTCCGCCGCAGCGTCGGAGGACGGCGCGCCGGCGCCGCCGCGTCGGCGCCGACTCGGACGGCGCGCCCGCCGGCGAGACTCGGCCGAATCTGAGCCCGAGTCCACGTCTCGAGTCCGAGTCCGAGTCGGGCGGCGCCGCGCCGACGCTATTTGTAATCAGCTGTCCGACAGTCGGACGGCGGGACGCGATATCGCGCCGCAAAGCGGAAAACCAGCGCCCGATAATTACACGGCGATTCATTTGGCGGGCCGTCAGCCGCGGCGAGATTGTTTTCCAGATTGCGGCCAGTATGGGCGCCGGCAGCCGCAGCGCCGGCCGACAGCCATCTCGCCCGCCTCGGCTGAGAGGCAGGTTCCGTCGCCCCGACCGAATGGTTTCGGTCTCGCGTCACCACGCTTCTCGGCCCGGCCAGTGGCTCAGAGCCGGCCGTCCCCCGACGCGCAGCAGGGTGATCAAGCCAAGCCAGACGACAGCCATGGCGGCAGCTGGCCCACCGAAATGCGTCGTAACGATTTTATCCGACCCGCACAGAGCTCAGCAGCTTCACGAGAAAAACATCCGCTTAACTATTTACGGGCCTGGCCGGGTCTTAGGGCCCACAACTCGCGCTACGGGGATCAGCCGCAGCCGGCCGGTCGGCGGCGGCGAGGCGCCCGGCCGCAGACCGGCAGCCGCAACCGGGAGTCCGCTGCTCACAGAAATCGCGTCACAGCGCCCGGCTTTTCACCCCAACATCCAGTATTTACCCGAACTGGTCCCCGGGGAGCTTTTCTCTGCGAGCTAGAAGCATGAAGAAACGAACATTCTCTCATCGCCAGTGCACGATCATAACCCTCGCCTGAACCTCTATGTCATGTCATTAAGAGCCTGTTCGAGTCACTCGAAGTGGGGACGTGGGCAGCTGACCTTCAGAACCTTTGCCGCGTTGGCGTTGGCCTGGACAGGACATCAGAGCCGACACGTGGGTTCCGGCCGGCGCCTGGAGCAGATCCTCGACGCCGCCGTCTGGCAGCTTCGGGCGACCGTCTGGCCCGACACCCACAGCCACTGTCTGCGGCCAGTCCGCCGGGCGCGCCGCTCAGAGCGCCACGCCGCGGCCGGAGGGCGGTCCGGGCAGCGCCGCCACTGGCGGCAGGGCATCTGCCCCGGGCCACCGCCCGTCGCCGGACCGGTACAGGGGGCCGATCGACTGCCGCCCCGGCCGGCCGGCCCCCGAGCCCACACTGCACTCCTCGCCAGCAGCTCGTCCCGCCGCCGAGCGGGAGGGGCCAACAGGCAGCCACGGTCTGGCAGGGCGGCGGAGGCCAGCAACTCAGGCGTGCTGCGGCTGACGCTCTCGGAGGCAGGACCGACGGGGCTGGATAGGGCAGGGGCCCAACAGAGGACAGACGAGAGAGAGAGAGAGAGAGAGAGAGAGAGAGAGAGAGAGAGAGAGAGAGAGAGAGAGAGAGAGAGAGAGAGAGAGAGAGAGAGAGAGAGAGAGAGAGAGAGAGAGAGAGAGAGAGAGAGAGAGAGCGGGGGGGGGCACGAGTTTGCAGACCGGAGAAGCCGCCGGCGGGCTCAGCTGGCCCCGACTGAAGCTCGCGGGCCCGTCTGGGCCGGGCCGCACCCCACCAGATGGGGGGGGGGGGGGCCGGGACGGGCGGACCGCGAGCTGCTCCGAACCAGACAGGTGATATGGAGGGGCCAACTGACGGCAGCCAACACCAACACGCTGTTTGTTGATCGGAACACGACCGCGATGATTTCACGAGGTGGTGTGAACAGGTTTAACGGGAAACTGGCAAGCGATGTCAAAACTAGACGGTGTTGTGCGGTTCGAATATTTTATGGGGAAGCCACCTAAAATAATTCCAGGCGAGGATACAAAAAGGCGAAAAGTATGAAAATTTCTGTGGTATGCAAACCAAAGTAAATGAAACATTTCCAACGTCATGCAATTCATACTAATGCTCGTTGCCGTCGGGTGGAGCATTCCGAACGGTTGTGCAGAAACATCATTCATCTAAGCTTCACTCACCAACCGTACAGAAATAGCGTGGAGTAACATAGCTTCTCAGTCGCCAGCAGAAATTGAGTACGGTCTAGGCTGCAACTCAAGGCGTAACCAGGATTTCCTTAAGGGGGGAAGCTCCATGAGAACTGAAATAATAAGAAAAACGCCTGCTGGGACGATGATGTGCAAAGGGTTTCGCTAAAAGACAAAATGCAGGCCTCAGCGGAACGGCTGCGCCGGCAGCTTCATAACGCAGGAAAGCGATCGGCAGCCCCGAAAGATGTCTTCCGGTAAGCCTCGTTCAGACATAGGTCAATTTAAGAGGGCACCTTCCTGGTCTCTCGCATCCAGCTGGGTACTCTCATTAACGGGCACCTCCCTGTGCGCCTCCCTGAGACAACTAATGACTCTCGTCTGAAGAGAGGTGCCTCCCGGTACACCTGCCAGCGGCAGACAGGTACTCCCGCCGAGTACCTCTGGCACGGCCCTCGTGAGACAGCGTACCACTCGCGCCGGAAGGTCACCCTTCGACGACGCTCACCTGTAAGCGACGTCTCGTTACCTGCAACAGGCAAACTTCGGCAACGAGCGGGCGCCGCCGGCCAACTTTTCATCAGGCCAATTTTCCCGCGGGATCGTGCCCGGCGTCGACCCGGCGCACGGCGTCCCCCCCCCCCCCAACCTCCCGTCGCCTTCGACACTGGGCCGCCAACGTGACCGCGCCAAATCGCCGCCCGCGCGCCGGACTCGCCACGCGGTGGCGGGTCAAGGCCTCTCTCAGCGCGAGCCCGGTGCGGCCTCTCGCGCTGCGCCCGAACTGCGGCGCTCGCTCCAGCGGCGGGCTGTCAGGCGGAGCAGCCGGCCGACGCCGCATGCTGTTTCGTCACGTGAATACCACACCGACTGCTCAGAGACGTACTGGACGACACCCGGTGTGCGAGCTGGGCAGCGTGGACTGGACTCTGCGTGGCTGGCTCTGAAGTGAAGCGTGGGCTGGACGTTGCGTCAGGTCGTGGGTCGTGGACAGAGGCGCAGTCAGGATTTTCTTAAGGGGGGGGGGGGCGGAGCTCAGTGTGGACTGAAATCACACGAATGAATCACATGCCGGGAAGACAATGTGCAATGGTTTCCACGAAAATGTCGACCTAAGGGGGGACCGGCCCCCCCCCCCTTGGCTGCGCCTCTGGTCGCTGAGAATGTCAGACCTCTTCTCACAATTGACTTGTTGACGGCCTTGCTGAGCGTCCACTGGAGACGTGGGCGGACCGTGCGCTGGGTGGTTTGTTTGCCGATTCTTGGTCTAGACCGTATCAAGATAAATTGAAACGAAGCTGTGTTTAACATCTGGTTGCCAAATCTGCGGTCCCCGTTCGGCACCACACCGGTTCATGAAATGGCGCTTTCAAGCTGGGCCTTCTGCGCTCGTCCAGAAAACACGCGACCATTTTTACTGTGCATTAATTCCGACGCGAATTTCGATTGTTTCAACCGCATCCTAACGGTCACTCTTTCGAGTAGCAAAATCCTGAGCGCGGCAGAGGATCTCACATCAGCTGGATCCACGGTTCGTTGCCCTGTCATCTTCTGGTCTGCGAACCAAGGACCTCTCCTCCATCACTTCCGCTGGCGACTCCGAAACGGACCGTGCAAGGCGGTCGCCAATGGAACCCGTCCTTAACAAGAGAAGCTGCCATAAGCCACTCTCTCATATCGTCGTGAGCCTACGTGGTGGCCTGCTCAAGAAGGCCCACCGGGATATGAGTTCGCCCAGTTCCTCGAATCGAAACCAATCCACTCTGACTGCCAGCTTGGATATCGTTACACTGACAATGACAGTAATAAGTGTCATGCCCGTCTGCCGCGGGCTTAGCGTATGAATTACCAGGCCCGTTAACAAGAACCGCACAGAGCGGCACATCACAGACCTTCCGCATCCGTCCAACGTCGCACGGGTTCATCGCCTAAGCCTCGCTGCGACGCATTTACGCGGCAGCCGGAAACCTACGCGACGGGGGAAACGGCACGTCACAAATTCCGCGGTGCCACACACACGGACTACATAGAAAAACAAATCCTAAGGGCGCGACACACGGACTACATAGAAAAACAATCACCCGACCGGCGCCCCGGGCGCGCGCCAGGGCGCACTGTTTTGCCGACGCCGGCCGGCCGGCCGGTCCCCGGACGGCCATCAAGGGCCGGCAGCGCCGGACGAGATCGAGCGGCGGCGCGCCACGACCGCCGCCCGGCCGGCGGGACGCGCCACGATCGCCGCCCGGCTGTTTACACCCGCCGCCGCCGCCGCTGAAGCAGATGTCGGAACAGTTTTGCGGCGTCGCGCCGGAGCACGCTGCGGCCGGGCGGCGAAGTCGGCGCGGCGGCGCTCGTGACGCGGCGGCGGCCGGCGCGGCGCGGCCAGATGTCCGCGGTCTCCGACGCCGGCTTCGGGCGCCGGCAAAAAACGGTCCCGGTCAACAGCGGTGCCGGGTCGAGCGGCTGTCGGAAACGGCGGCAGGTCCGGCGGCTGTAGGAGACGACTGAGCGGCTGTCGGAGGCGTCGGCCGGTCGAGCCGCTGTCGCAGGGGCGGCGGCGGGCTGTCGGCGCCGAGTAGAGTAAACCGCTCAACGGAGTAGAGGACTCACCGGAGGTCATCTCAGGTCAGCTGAACCCGCCGCAAACCGGCCACGAGGCCAGGCGAGCAACAGCGCTTCCAGGGAATTGTTACTGAGGTGATCTGACATCTAACCTTTCCATCCCCGTTATGAAAATCCTAACTGCGCTCCTCTAGTGATGAGCTGGTATGACGTCGAAACAAATACCTCTGTCATGGCCGGATGTTGGCCGAACCACAAGATATGACTGTACAGAAGACAGTGCAAGTGCCGCAAAAACAAAGAGCAACACGGGTTCAAGCTCACGCTGTGTTCTCACACCAAATGGTATCATAGCACAGAGGACAAGGCACGTAGCTAGCGCAAAGTTCTGAAAGTGCATCGCGCGGACGCTTCGCCGTCTTTTTCCGCCAGCGATACGCGGAAACGCTAGTCATCTGTTAGAGTAAATGGATCAGCCATTCGGAATGGCCCACGCGGCGGCATCTAGCAACTTTTAAATTTCCATTCTTGTTTTTCTGCCGGTCTGGGGAATAGCCCGCCTCAAGTTTCAGCCTGTTTGTTGAACGCATTTCCTGTCATCGTTTTCGTCGGCGGCGCAGCGTTTCGAGAAATTCGTTCTTGGCGACGGTAAGCGGCACCGTTTAGCCATGCCAGGACCCTCCGCCGTGAACGTTCTCAGCCGCATACTCCTGCGTGCCCAAATTGGACGGTCCCACAGGAGACGAGGTGTAATCAAGCCCGGCTGCGTCCGGACCGGCAGTGGAGCCGGAATATTGGAGCGCAACGTGACGCCCCCGCTGATGGTCAACAAATCATCCCAGCAAGATGCCGGCCTGGAGCCCGCCAGCCGTCGACGAAACACAAACAACGTCGGCCGGCGGTGGGCGCGGCCGCACGGTCGCCGCAGGCCAGCGTCGCCGGGGCACGGCCGACCGGATCGCCGACTGAGCGCCGGCAGACGTCACCCGGCCGTGACGCGGGACCGCGGCAACTGTCAGACGTCAGTACAGCCGTGACGCGGGCCGGCGGTATCTGCCCGACGTCAGTACAGCCGTGACGCGGGCCCGACTGACTCAGCACACCCGTGACGCGGGCCGGCGGCATCACTATGACGCGATCCGGGACGCGAGCGGGCCGACGGCGTCAGCTGACGCGACTCAACCGCGGCGAAATACCGTCAAACTTCGGCCCGGGCTCGACTGACTCGAGTGATATCGACAAGCAGCACCCTGACGCCGCTGAAGCCGTGATGAGGCTGGCGGCAACAGGTCCCGGAAGGAGCAACTCACACCAAGCGGCGGAACACCTCACGAACGAGGGCCAGAAACCTGGAAATCATCTTCCTGAACACGGAAGGTCTCCAGACTCCAGCCTTGTTCCGTGACGCCTTGATTCAATAAGTGCCAGCTGCAGGTATTGACCGACGGATATCACATCGTCCAATGATGAAACCGCTTACCACAAACTTTGTACGCTTCCATTTCCATTCACCGCAGATGAAAAGCCATCTACGTCATTCCGGTAAGACTTCGGCAACGGAAATAGGAGCGGACAAGTTTTTTTTAACATTCCCAGAATCTAAAGAACGTTTATTAACCACCTGCCAGGATCTAAGACTTAGATTTGTGCGTACCAATACTTCGCACATGCCACATGACTTATGACGAAGTATACCGATGTTCAACATCCTTGATACATAACACGGGCACGCCTTTAATTTTCCAGAATTTAAATCTTCCTCTTACGAGGAACGTCGTAAACAAACCATGACAATGAACGTAAACAAACCACGACACATGCAAGCACGAGCACATGTATTTTTGTGTCGGTCAATGGTAGGAGAAATATGGGACCATTGCAGTAGCGGCACACACCGTCCTAGCGCTTTAATAATGAGAGGAGAGCCGCACTAAATGAATGTGTGCTGATTTGCCATAACTGTACGGATCAAGAGTGTCTACTCCGGGTAACCTAGTGGTTAAATGAGGAGTCGTCAGATTAGATAAGCCTCTGCAGTTATTGTGTGATTACGTGTCAACACTTCACTTCGGACTTTAAAATAAAATATGCTGCTGTAGTCAATAAACCTGAATGCACGCATATACGGTATCGTCTACGTGAGAAGCGTAGGCAAGTTTGTCACTGAAAGTCGGCAGCAGGGTCACGCAGCAACTACGAATATCTGACGTCGCGTCATTTATGGACGCTTTGGGCCGTTTGCTTTCCCACGCGTTGTTTGTCGCAAGAGAAACGCAATCTTGCCATTGATCGCGCGCAGAACGGTAGCCTGTCACTCTCAGTCCCGCACCACTACACTATGCTGCGCCACCTCGCCACTACATCATGCCTCCGCCAACCCGCAACTGTCAAATCGGGAAAACGCCACGACACGGAGCGTGACCGGGCTATTCTTGCCGTGAGTTCCAAACAGCACTCTCTTCAGCTTTTCCTTTTTCGAGAGCACGAACTGCGTGGAAACAGACTTAATGCGCCGAGTACACACTTGAATATAACCGGGAAATATTACCAGACGGTAATATTTATAACAAGCGTAATATTTAACAACAAGCGTGAACGCCTGCGGACGTTCACGCTTGGTTTCCATGAATCCGACTATGCGAGGCAACAATTCTGAGAAGAAAACTCATAGGGTTACAGATCCTAATAACATGCAGTGATATAACTTCAACTTATTGATTAATTATACATGGTTGTACTGTGGGTAGAAAAATATAACAATCATCAAACGTTTCGGGACATCGTCAACGTTACGCTCGCGCCCGTAGCAATACCACCATGCATGGTTGCAATGACCGGGGGACACGGGGACGTGTCCTACCCCACGTTATTTTTGCCCGTAATGTGGTCGCCTCCTTTATGCTCCGGCAAAAAAGCAAAGAGCTACGAAGGGAAATTAAAACAAGTCCGTTTAACCCGATCGCAAAGCGACACCGAAATCCGCTTCTTCTCCCACTGTTATATTTTTCTTGCTTGAGGAGGGCTTTTTGACCTCCTCAGCAGCCATCCGCCTTCAGGCGTTACCTTTCCATGTATTGATCAACCCTGTCTCGTGGATGAGGTGCCCATTACAGGTAAGCGCTCTCGCACAGGCCAGGCAACCCTCACATGCTCAGCGCCCCATATAGGCCAGGCGGCCCCTCTTCTTGTACAGATGAGAAGCTTGTAAAGAATTTGGCTTCCCTCACAGATCAGACACGTCTACGATGCAGGCGCCCCTTACAGACCAGGCGTCCCCCGTGAAGATCAAACGCCCATCGGGGACTCGGCGCTCTTGGCGAGCGAAACGCTCCGTACATATCAGGAACCCCTCATGTATCTGGCGACCCTCTACAGACCACGCCTCCATACGAGACTTGGCGTCACCATCCGAAACATGCACGTCTGACAAGGCAGGCGCCGCGTACATGCCAGACTGGTCGTGTGCATCTGCATTTCCATTTTGTGCTTTCGTTTTCTACACTTCATCGGACTAACCTTAAAGTGGGACAGTACACAGTTTTTTACCCCAAAACGCGAGGTATTGGCTGCCTCCGTAGCTGACGACGTGAACATGTGAACTAAAAAACCTCAAATGACGACTATCTCCATCGTCACTATAGGGTGGTCATAAGCGACTGATATAAGGTAAACAACCACCATGGATTTATAATATCCAATTTTCCTCATACGGCGCCGCCTGGCGTGTTTTGCTACCCGCCACCACCTACGGGGGCGTCAAAAGGGCACCCCTCTGTTATCTCAGAAACTAACCGTCGGATCCGGACGGGTCTATCACCAATCGATAGCCCTGAACCTTGCGATTCAAAACATACTGTGCTGGCACTTTTGTTCTGAGGCCAGCCTGATGCGGGCCTTGGGTTGCTACCGGTAAAAAATCTTTGACCCTCTGGATTTCTGCTGCAGTGGGTGGAGTGCGGCCAAGAGACACGGCAGGGTGCTCCGAGGCTTCGGTTTTGGACCTGTTGTGTAGTCTGTGGGAGGCCATCAGCTTGGGTATAGCTCTGAACTTGTTCGGGAAAACTGTTGCCTGAAGGCTCTCCTCACGAGGATCGAGCTTTGCAGCTCACCATGCTTCAAGATAATGCAGCTAGACTAGTGTTTGGTGAAGGAGAAACTGCGTTTGCAGTGCCGAAGGGGCTGGTAGGAAATGGTCTCATATTTGCAGAGCATAAAATGTGAAATTTTCGGACGAGACGAAATATGACATGTCCCGATGTGTACAGCACAGCACACCTAGCAGAAACTTTTGTTTATGTTGACATGACAATCATACTTTGTATCAGTTCCTCCTGATTACCCTGTACTTTACGGACACTGTCACATCTAAAAACGTTTTACCCTGGATAAGTGCTTTTACCTTTGGCGGCTGCATGAGGCAGGCTTCAAGGGTAAAATCAGATGTGACGCAGCTGTTTCGGATCATCAGCAAACAAAACCGTGGAAAAATGACGTCAGAAGTTTGAAATCGAAAGTCACATTGTCAATGGAGCAAAAGCGAAAAAGTGCCCCATTTCATCTGATTTCCTGGCACCGCTCATGTTCACGTACAAATAACTAGAGATAAAAATGCACTGATACATGTGCCTTTATTTCCGTAACTATGTAAATAAATTACTAGTTTCATCATAAACAGATGGCACCCCTGCCTGAGATCCCCTTTGGAGGCTGGCGCCCCCCCCCCCCCGGCGACTGGTCCCCCACACTTTTCGTCGCGTTCCTGCACCCCTGCCACCATGCCAGTACAGCGTTCCATCATATCGCAATTATGAGCAGGAGGCTTTCAGGGCGGGCAGCTGGCAGGCCATCCTTTCCAGCAGTTCTGCGTCCAGGTGGAGAGCTGCTAGGCTGGACAGCTCATTAGCTTCAGATGTCCGGGCCGACGTGGCCCTGGATGGACGGGCTTGGCCGCCGACAGCCGCCACGGAAACTGACTGCCGGCCGCAACCTTTGACAGCCGTTATATCTGCTCGCCTTCCGCCTGACGCCGCAGGTGGGGTTTTGTAAACATAATCGACCGAGGACCAGCACTGCACAAAATAGCTCGAGCTTATTCCGTTCAGAGCTACATCGCTCGCTGGCCATTTCATCGCGTAGCTCGCAGAATGCGTGATAACTACATATGCTCGCAGAAAAATACTTTTCATGAGAAAAAATATACGAAACAGTTAAATATGGGCTTTTGTGTCTATTTTGTGCGCGTTCAGGGCAGCTTTAGGTTCTGAAGAACGCCAACCAGATGGACCAAACCGCGCGAAACCTCCCGACAGCACAGAAAAGAACACCTCCCTGCCAACCATTCACCTCACCAACCCATCTGCGCCAGAGCACCGTTCTCGGTCCGCAGCGCGTGTGGCCTTCAGCACGTGCGTGGCCGCTGCGGGCGGGCGGCGAACCCCTGCAGCCGAAGATCAGCGGATCTCATCAAACGCAGCGACCAGTCCGAGCCGACGCCTCGTGGCCCGGTCCACTGCACTCTGCCCCGGCCCGGCCCGGTCTGGCCGGACACCATCCGACCCCGCGTTTCCCGGCACGGCTGTTCGGCATAGAGCGCCGGCAGGCGCCGCCGGCCACGGTGATAAAATAATAGGCTTAACGCTTACGCACGACGAAATTAATTACCTCAGAATAATGCTGTCATTTAGGACGAAAACCATTTGCGCCCGGCGACGCCCCGGCATTTCCATTAATTCCCGGTAAATTAGTTTCGGCCTCGCGCGATGAACGCACCATCTTTCCGGTAAGGGTGCCACCAGTTGTATTCTAGCCACGGTTCGTTCCCGTTAACGGGTCGCCAGACAAGTCCACATCAGTGAATATCAACACACAAAGACACACGTAACACAGACACGTCCACACACCGTGAATGGCCCGGGGTGCCCGCATCAATCCGTAGACAGATTATGGCTACGCGACCAAATCCAGGAAGGACGGAATCTGTACGCTGGGCGCACCGGCAGCAGCGCACCACACGGAGCAGCTTTGGTGCTTTGTAGCCACGAAAATGCGCCTCAAACGACAGCTCCATTTTACAGGCGACAAAGCCTCATCCAGCCGACCGACATGAGAGCTGAGTTAAAACAGCTGGGTTTACGGTTTCTTTTTATAACCTGACACGTCTAGTCGGGCGCCAAGGAAGTGAGGCGCCTGAAGCATCGTTCACTTCGGCAGCAGCAGAGTCAAATGGCCTCCGCTCCGGTTGGCACCCGGCCACCTTTACCCTCCCGAGGCCGGACCTGCGCTTCCGGCACACACGCCACGGCCCGGAAGCCGCGGCCACCCGAGTTGCAGACGGTTCCCAGGCCAGAACTGGGGCAGTGAGGCGCGCGGGCGCCCTCGGTGCGGCCGGCTGGGGCGGCTGCATCCGCAGGGCGGCCGCCGCCGCTCTGAGAAAATAATCACGGCCGCACGCAGGGTCGGCACGCGGCCCCCATCGACGCCTCCTGGTCCGGTACTGGTGTATCGACGCCTCCCGCCCCGTCCCGGTACTGGTGTATCGACACCTCATGTCCCGGTACTGATGTATCGACGCCTCCTGTTCCCGTACCGGTATACCGACGTCTTCTGTTCCGGTACTGGTGTATCGACGTCCCCTGTCCCGATACTGGTGTATCGACATCCCCTGTCCCGGTACTGCTGTATCGACGCCTCCTGTCCCAGTGCTGGTGTATCGACGTCCCCTGTCCCGATACTGGTGTATCAACATCCCCTGTCCCGGTACTGGTGTATCGACGCCTCCTGTCCCAGTGCTGGTGTATCGACGTCCCCTGTTCCGGTACTGGTTCACCGAAGTCCCCTGTACCGGTGCTGATATATGGGCGTCTCCTGTCCTGTCCCGGTCTTCATGTAGTCACGTTATTTGGCCACGGAAGGAGGCCCTCCACATTTCATTAGTGTGTCCCAGGCCTCATCTGGCTCATCCAATGCGTGGTGAAAAGCGGAATCGCATTTCTATTTGCTTTAATCAAGACCCATCTGTAAGCACTTCGCAAACAACCCAGATCCTTTAAGTCGCATCGCCTGCAATTTCACAACCAAGACCATGTGGCTAAGCTCTGCATACGCTAAAATACAACGCGACACGAGGCAGGTGGTGGATGCATCAAAACAGCTTTCCTCCAGAAATTACCACGCCATCCACTGCACGACAAAAAAAAAACTCCAGCCCAGAGATTACCGCGACCGACCCAGCGTTCTCTGAGCACGGCTAAATCCTTGTCCTGACCAACGAGATCACCTCTAAGCCCCTGGCACACCCGTGCCCCACGTGGTTCTCAGGAGTCTCTGTCAGCACTGAAGAAATGCTCCGAGCCCGGCAGCGGGCCGCAGCCAGGCCGGCGGCCGGCGGCCGGCCGTGGCCGGGTCGTCTCCCTCAGGCCCGCGAGTTACGGCCCGTTGCGGCGGTTCATTAGGCCCTGCCGGACAGCTCCCGGCTCGGAGCGGCGGCCGTCGCCGGCGTGACTGTCGCCGACGGGTGCCGCCCTAACTCGGCCGCCAGCGCTGCCGACCGTACTGGCCGCGACGGCCGGACGGCCACTGTCGGACGGCCAGACAGTCGGCCGCAGACATACGGCCGCCACACGACCGCGGCACAGCAACCGGGCATCGGGACCCAGACTTCACCCGACAACTACTGGGGGGGGGGCTAAAAAGTCTCCCCAGCAACTGGCCGGTGAAAGCGGTCTCCCGTCTGGTTTTTCCGCGATCATGGCCGAACCGGTGCAGACAGGGACTCGCAACTTTCTACAGCTTCAAATGAATATTTTAAGGCGACTTTCATTAAAACACTGATGCCAAGGTCATCTTAGATCATGCCAAAATGATGTCACAAAATCGATGGTAGGTTTCGTTCTTTACCGTGTGAAACGCTTTGCTGTCTGCGACACAAATGGTTTCAGGCATACTGACGGTCCAGGCTAAACGTAACTGGAGACTAGAAGTCATTTTTCACCACGTCATCTGAACACGGCCATCTTGGGTCATATTCATAATCTGTTTTTCCTCAATTTTATTGATCGTTTGCGGCGGAACAACCATTAAAAATTTCTAGATCACTAGAAAACTGATGCAACTGATCAGTTAATAGAAAAAAAACATGCATGTCTAAGGAAATTTGTTAAGTTTATCCTAGGTTAGGTCATCATGACATGAGGGCTATACCAGGCATAACTCCTGTCGCCCGAAGCAGAGCTTTTATATAGAGAGATAGCATCTGCGATGACGATGGGGTACACGAACTGCATGTCTCTAAAATGCGATTTTCATCATCATGCTGTTCTTGTCATTTAGCCGTCGTGACCCCTTTGACAATCTGAGCGGTGACTGCGCCAAGTATGCATTTACACCGTACTCTATACCATATATAGGTCAGTTTTTCGAGCTCCTGAACAAAATTCTGCCTAAAAAACACGCATCATATTACGCAGTGAATAAGAAGGGCAATTTGACCTCTTGATCTCGCATGACCTTTCGTGACTGCAAGCCAAAAAGGGCCAAAGTGAAAATTTTTCAAGATATCCACCATATGTCTGCAACCACACTCAGTGATTTGCATAGCAATAAGTCATCAACTTACGCCAAAAACATGCGTTCTAGAAACCAATGAAATGTTTCTACCTGACCTGACCTTTGAGGCCACTGATGATCTCTAGGAATAAAACAAGTAATTTCTCTGAATAAATATCATTTGGTTATTCACTGGCGTTCCAGTTAACATAATCAGTTCATTGGTAGCGGAGGTAGGGGGAGGGCTTAACTCCCTCCTCAGTTAGTCGCGTTGTGAAATCTCCCCCTCCCCCCTTAACTGCCGGGTTAACGGCGGCGCTCTCCGCCAGGCATACGGCAGACAAATTGAAGATGCGCAACCATCAGTGTAGGACCGTTTTCACACTTGGCAGGACAGGAGCCATTTTCCGACACTTCATTTCCATGCAATACCGCACGGTTAATGTTAAAATTATCCTTCCATCTATCGACCTCGCAACATATTACCACGCTCGCCGCCCTGCCCGCCCTAAATGCCGCTGCAAACATTCCAGACGACGGAGGTAGAGTGCAGGCGAGCAGCACACGAGGACACCGCGCGGCAGCCAAGTGCCAGCTTCCGTTCGGAGCCGTTCGAACCGAGACACGCACGTCACGCCGAACATGTCTCCGCGCCGACGCTGCGACCAAACCGCGGCCGCAAGACGCCACAGACCGGCTCCCGAGCGCGGCGGGCGCTTCGCAGCCCCTGCGGAGCCGCCACGCCCCTCGGGCGGCGGCCGGGGCGGCGCTGCCGGCCATGTTTGGACGGCGGCCGGCGCGGCGCGGCCCCGTCATCCGAGTGCGCTCCTCTGTTGACGTTACCGATGGTGCCGGTGAATCACGGGACGGGCGGCGGCGGCGGCGGCGGCGGCCGACGGAGGCGGGCCGCCTGTGCCAGCCGGGCGGCCGCCGCCGCCGCCGGCTGGCTGAGTTACGATCGCACATGGCCGCCTCTTCAATCGATGCATGATTTATCGTCCCAGTCGGGGAGCATCCGGTCGCCGCCCCGGGGGCGTCCTTCGTCCGCGGCCCCCCCCACGGAGGAGCGTCGGGGGGGGGAGCAGCCGTCTCCTCGGCGGCCACCCCGCACGGTTTGTTGGCGTTAGCGTGGCCCGCACATCTCATCTTGACGCACGGTACACACCGCGACACACAGTGGATACATCAGCCGGGAAACGTGGGTCAACATCAGTTACACATGCAAGGGTTCCGACGCGCTCGCGATGGCGGAATATTGCGTTGTCCGATGTTTCTTTCCATGCAACGCACAAAGGCGTCATCCTGAATCTCGCAAAGGTGCGGTTTCGCCTCGCCCAAGTCTCCACCACAAGGACCACGACACCAGCAAATTTCTGCGTGAAGCGCGTTGTGCGAAGAGAAACGACAGCGGCATTCTTCGAATCGTGTACCTTAATTAATTCGCCTGGTCGTATTCAGCGCAGAGGCGTAGCCACGACTTCGGCTTCACCAAGGAGGTGACAAAACAAACCGACTCCCCTCGAACCGGAAAGTTCCTCGGAATTTGCTCACTTTGTTTTCGAGGTCCTGAAATTTGTATATATTTTGATTTTTACTGTGTAAACAAACGCAAAATTTTCAACCCCTAAGGGGGATGACCCCTCCCCTCGGCCACGCCCCTCATTCGGCATTACTCCGGTGGTGGTATGGAAAAACGCCTTCAATCTTGTCCATTCAGTCACACTACACAGCACGCTACAAGGCTGCTCATACAGCCTTCCGCAATCCACTGCCCAATGCCATGTCGGAATGGCCTCCGGGCACATAAATTCCCCCGCCCCAGGCAGGCTTCCCCGGTCGACGACCTCAGCCCGGCGGGTTTCCCGGGTCACTGACCTCACGATGACGGGTTTCTCGCTGCCGGCGACGAAGCCGAAGCCGAGCTCCTTGTGGCGGTAGAGGGTGACCTCGCGCGGCTCCGGCGGCGGCTCCTCCTCCTGCCGCGGGTCCTCGTACGTGGTGGTCCGGTTCAGGTGGCTGGCGGCGGCACGGGCAGCGGTCAAAGGTGCCCGCCCCGCCGATCACAGGTCATCAGTCATCACAGCATAGGTCACGGGTTACTGGAGGGAATCAAGGGTCATCTGGGATCAGCGCGGTTCATCACAGGTCATCTCAACCTCAACAGCCGCAAGCTGCAACAGATCCGCCAATGGCCACAACACACATCACCGAACGTCCCCAGTCATCACAGATCATTACAGAAGACGTAAGATTACCACGCGTCACTACATCAACCCAGTTCACCACACGTCAAAGACCAGGTTTCTGCAGGTCGCCGCAGGTCACCGCAAGCCACCGACGACCAGTCGACAGGTCACCGATTGGTAGCCTGGAGTCGCCATTAACTGGCGACCGGCACAAGAGCGGCACGGGCCGGCGGTGCGCGCCCGTCGGCCCGATCGAGACCGAACAAAGCGCCGAGCGCGCCGTGAATGGGACGTGACGACGGTGATTACGGGTCGTCGGGCAGAGCCGAGTCGCGCTGATGGCCGGTTATCCAGCCATTAGGCGCCGCTCACACAGCGCAGCCGGCGGCACCGGTCGGGGTCCGAGTGACGGGCCGCCTATTCAGCGCGGGCCGCAGCTCGGTCTGGTCCGCAGTTCAGCCCGGTCCACAGCTCGGTCTGGTCCGCAGCTCGGTCTGGTCCGCAGCTCGGTCTGGTCCGCAGTTCAGCCCGGTCCACAGCTCGGTCTGGTCCGCAGCTCGGTCTGGTCCGCAGCTCGGTATCGTCCGCAGCTCAGCGCGGTCCGCAGCTTAGTTCGGTTCACGGCCCAGCTCAGTCCGCAGTTCAGCCCGGTCCGCAGTTCAGTCCAGTCCGTGGTTTAATGAGGTCCGCAGCTCAGCCCGGTCCGCAGTTCAGTCCAGTCCGTGGTCCAGTCGGGTCCGCAGTGCAGCCCGGGCCGCAGTTCAGCTGGTGCACGCGAACGGCGTGGATCAGCTCGGTCGAGCTGGCAGCACACATCGTCGACAAGGCCCTTGCCTGAAGCCGGTCGGCGCATCTTCAATGACTCACTCACGTCCAGTGTACTGGCTGACGCGTTTAGCTGCGGCACGGGCCAGCGCTTTTCAAGCATCCCTCTCGGCACGACAGCTCGTCTCCCACGCCCGCGGCCTGTCCTGTTTCCGCGGCGTGTCTTCTGCACTAGGCGGACAGCATTCGCTCCGCGCGTCTGTTACAAACAGCCGCGAGCGTTGCCCGCCGTGGGGTGTCTCACTCCTCATATTTGCCGTCGCCATGTTGACATCGTGTCCGGCGTAGACGACGCATTTTTGCGCGTGTGTGGGGATGTTTGCGGCGCGTGGCTGTGTACACTGACACGTCTCGGTCGGCGCTGGGGACGCGCCGGTTCGCGGGGCAGTGCGGGGGCGGGAGGGGGTCAGCAGCTATCCATCAGCTCGGCCGGTCGGCGTCGGCCGCCCAGGCGGCGTCTCATCCATCAGGCGGCGCCGGGCGGCCAGTGGCCGTCCGCAACGGCGCCGACCGGCCGCCAGCGCCGCCCGCCCGAGCACGGCTGCCACATCAGCCGCCGGAACAGGGCTGCCACATCAGCCGACGGAGCAGAGCTGCAGCATCAGCCACCCAAATGGCGCTACCACAAATATCTGATATCAATGGTGCTGCCATATCATCTACTGGAACCCTGCTGCTAATCACCCTCCCGGAACAGTGCTGCCATATCACCATCCCAAACAGTGCTGCCATATCAGCTACACGAACCGTGCCGACAGCCATACTACCCGCTAGCACAGTGCTGCCATGCCAGCTCCCGAACATCAAGGTCGGCCTGAATAGCTGAACCCGCCCGCCCAAACAGCACTATCCCACCACTCCAAACCAACTGGCTGTCGTATCACTCGACAGAATGACGACGCCGTACCCGCTTCATCAGCGGTACCACAAGCCATAACGTCCACGGGCTCAACTGGCTGGAATCGGGAGGGTTGAATCACACAGCCAAAAGGTGGACGGATCATGGAGCCTGCGCCCAAAGAATTAACTTCATCCAGTGGCGCGGTTTGGTAGAAACTACTGCGGAAGGCTGCCGATTATATATGCGTAGTGACGTGAACATGAATGCAGAAGGCGTAGCTTACGACCCATACTGGCAAAACTGGGAATAATCATATTTACGCGAGGCTGTACATAAAGCCAGTTTAAAATCAGACATGAGATAACGATACTAAATCCGCTGTCACCTCTGCCACAAATTACCAAACTCCTAGCTGACAGAAGACGAGCAACATGGCTTTTTGGGCAGCGTTACGTGGCTCAGTGCAAACAGGATCAAGAAGAAACTGTGTCCCTGGCGTGATTGAATTCGATATTTTGCATCCCAAATTGATAATCTTCGGAACTTCACATCCGACATGCACCATTTAATGCCTACGAAAAAACAAAACGCTCAAAATATTTAAGATTTTGGTGAAAAACATCATATGAATCTATTTTCCTGACACAAGCTGCAATTTGACCCCTCCAGGGATGGTAAACAGGATCTGTCCCCGGCTCTAAAGGCAGCTCCAGTGACCTTTATGTGGGGCGGTGGCCACGGCCCGTGACCGTGTTTAATTCTGTGTCGGCATAGCTCACCGTCAGCGTTATCGTAAAATGTTCTCGACGGCCCGCCAGCAGGCCACGCCATGTCGCTGGCCTAAATGAAAACCGGCTTTCGGAGAGCGGACCGCGAGTGAGAAAGAGGGAGGGGAGGCAGAGAGCGGGAGAGAGAGAGAGAGAGAGAGAGAGAGAGAGAGAGAGAGAGAGAGAGAGAGAGAGAGAGAGAGAGAGAGAGAGAGAGAGAGAGAGAGAGAGAGAGAGAGAGAGAGAGAGAGAGAGAGAGAGAGAGAGAGAGAGAGAGAGAGAGAGAGAGAGAGAGAGAGAGAGAGAGAGAGAGAGAGAGAGAGAGAGAGAGAGAGAAAACGTGCTGGAGGACCGACGGTCAATAAAAACTAGGACAAATGATGAAACAAAGGACAAAAGCTAGGGCACAAAACAGGATGCAACAGCATATGAAGAAAGTGAGTCTACTGCACGGAAGTATTTACTTGCCTAAGGACCATCGTTTAGGTTATCACTTTCGGCCGCACGACGCCAGAACTCAGTCCAATCTGCGAGGTATCGTTACAACCTGACATAAACGGGAAGGGGGGGGGGATCATCGTTGTCGTCGCCGTCGTCGTCGTCGTGCTGACGACGCCGAAAAATCCACAAAATTTTCGACAGTGGTCAAACATATGCCGTATTCGAACCCAGAAAGTTCAAACAATCCTCCCTCCTCGACTAAGGTATAATAGCCAAACTTGCTTCCGTTCTGGGAACGAATCCTCTGCCCGGCGCTCCAGTTGATTCAGTTCAGTCGAGGGTCTGCCGATTGCGATTTCCCGCAGCCCTTGCTATTCGAGCCGACCGGCTTCGCGCGTCACCTGAGCGCCCCAGGCCCCGTGCCGGTCCACGTGCCGCTGTCGCCAGCCAATACCGGCCGGCAGTGGCGGCACGGGCGGCGGGTCCGCCTATTTCCGTCCCACAGCTGTGAGCACCTGGTGAGCCGGCAGATCCGCGGATCCCCGCCAATGGCAGTGGCGGGTCTGTCGTCGAGACTTGAGGGGATTTGGCTCGGCCGTGCGAGGCCGACGGCCACCGTCTTCTTTACAGATGAAATGGACACCGTCCGAGACCGCCGACCGCCGGCAGATGAGCTGCGCCGAGCCAGCGCGCCGGCATTTCTAGCAGGCCGACCTCTGTTCCGCGTATCTGACACCTCCATCGACGAGGTGCCGGCTGGACGCTCCCCGGCTGTTGGATTCGCCGCCCCGTCGACAGCGTACAAGAAACAGGCTCCTGACCGGTAAAGGGATCCTGACCCGAGGAAAGAGGATCTCGACCCGAACACACGGCCCCGGTTTCCTCCTATCGCAGCAGGTCCGCGTGTTCGAACACGATGAACAGCTCCGGCTGCAGCCACAGAACACAGGATAGCTCCAACTTCAGGCACACACCACAGAGCCGTCTGACAGTGCACGCCAAAGACAAGAGCGTTCTGACAGCAGACACAGAGCAAGACAGCTCTCACTGAGGACACATCACGCAAGACAGTTCACGCAAGACAGTTCACACAGACAGAGCAGTTTGCCGGTAGACGCAGAACGCAAGAGCGTTCCGACAGCAGACAACGAACAACGGACAACTGTAGCTCCAGCCACAGAACACAGGACAACTCTGACTGCCGTCACACAACACAGGACAGTCTGACAACGGCTACGGAACGCTCTGACGTACCGCCTTCTGACCGCAGATGCGAATCGACCGGGACAGATGTCAATGGAGCCCACGACACGGTACAGCAGTGGATCTCGCGACAACAGGCAGTTCCGAATAGAACCTCACGACTCGTGGAAAACGCTGAATGGGGCCATTCGACATTGGACAACCCGAAAAGGGATATCACGACAGGGAATGGTGCTGAATGGGACAACTCAGGTTTAAACCTCATGACGGGACTAGCTTTCTCATTTCGACGTCCTGCACAGACAATTTACGGCTCAATTTTAACAGTCAAATTAGGCAGTTTGTCTAATTTTATTGCGCCGTTCGAACACGATGGCAGTGCCTGCGAGACCAGCACGAAACAGCGCAACTCTCCAGATGCCCAATCTGCAGGCAACAGACCGTGCACTCTAGCTGAAAGCGCGACAGAAGTAGAGGACCCAGAGGATTCGCGCGGTTTTGGGTCGCAGTCTCATCGGGAACAAAGGACGCAGAGATGATGCAAGCGCATTCTTACTGAAATATAACAATGCGTTACAGGACGATGCACAACCCATCACGTCAATGCACAGGCGCAGTAGATTCGGCAACGGTATTCACTGCACTGAACCGATAATGGCGTTACCAAATGTGGCAGAATCCACCTCAAAGCACGCCAAAACTGGCTGCGACGGTACTCTCAGTCAATGGCTGATATCTCTGAGTTTATAACAACCTCCTAACTGCTCTGCGTTTAGCAGAGTCAAACTGCAAAGCTGCGAAAAGGTCGCAGCGCGTCAAAGAACCTGCTAAAGCTGGTGCCGGTGGCGGCACGGTGTCACGGACCCGACCCGACGGTGCGACGGCAGACCGGCCTTACTTGATGTAGTAGTTCTTGCCGTCCTGGTCGACGGCCATCTCCCAGCCATAGGGCAGGCCGGCGTCGCTGTGCCAGCTCTCCAGCGGCGGCAGCCATGACGAGGTGCGCTTCACGTGGCTGCCGGCACGGGGGCCAGTGTCAGCGGTGCTGCACAGAGGTAACAAGTCGCCCCCGGAAAAAAACGTCACACAATGACACCGTGAGGCTTGTTCCCCAAATCCTACGGCGCCACGCCCGTCACGTCTCGAAGGCGGATACACCGTCCCGCAGCGCGGCAGGCGGCGGTCCCAAGTCGCAGATACCACGGCGGATTAAGCGCGGACCGCACCGACAGCAGACTGGCAGAATACACAGGGTGGGAGGTTGTTGAGAGAGTGCTTAGGGTGGTGGACTGCGAAAAGACTGGGAGCATCCTCAGAGGCAATTTGGGGCGGATTGGGAGAGTACAGAGAGCGCACTGGGAAATGACTGGGAGAGGGTGGACTGGGGACAGACTGCGAAAGTACTGAGGGTGGACTACGGGTAGACTGAAGGAGTGTTGAAGGTGGACTGGAGGGAGACTGGGAGAGTACAGAGGGCGGACTGAAGGCAGAATGGGAGGTTGCTGAGGCTGGAGTAAGGGCAGGCTGCGGGCGTGCTGAGCGTGGACCGAGGGAAGACCGGGGACGTCCTGAGTCCTGAGTGTGGACTGAGGGCAAACTGGGAGAGTAGAGGGTAAACTTGAAGCAGAATGGATGAGTGTTGAGGGTGAACCTGAAGAACACTGGGAGTGTGCTGCACGTGAAATGAGGGCAGGCTACAGAGACAGCCGACAGCAGGCTGATAGCGGCGATGACGAGACACTAAGCGGAGAACGAGAAGAGCAATGGGGGCAGACGCAGGAGAGAGGGAGAGAGAGCACCGTGTAGATCCCAGAGCATCCCGGCGAACACAAGGAGGTCGGGCCGGGTCAGAGACGGGCCACGCCCGGCGACATCTCAGGCCGGCGAAACGTCCCAGCAGGACGGCTCCGGAGAGAGCTCTGACGCCCGAGGAGGGCCGGCCGTGCCGACTCGCGGCCGGGCGGCAGACGCCGACAGACGGCCGGCAGCGCTGCCGCTCGGCCGCCGCCGCACCGACGGGCAATCTCAAGATGGGACGGGGGCACAGGGGCCGGCGGCCGCGGAGAGCCGTTGCCCTGAGACGAACACGATGACGGCAGTGTGACGTAATGCGCGCGGCAGCCCCCGCAGGGTTATGGCGTCGACAGCGCCCCGGGGCGCAGATGCACGCCAGCGCAAGGGCGCCGGACGCTGGCGGCGGAACCCCACAGCTGTGCCGGCCATGGGACTGCGCCAGGGGAGCCGCCCGACGAGGCGCTTATGCAGATGCCCCGACGACGAGCGGCAGCTGCGCGTGATGGGTTTTACGGTTAATTTGCCGTCGATGTCGCAGCGGTAAAGCGGCGCGCGGCGCCGCGCGTCTGACGCACCGGCGGCGACCGGCTGTTCCACCGCATCCACAGTGGCTCCGGCAACGTCTGCAGCGGCATCGCTCGAGTCCCGGGGACTCAGCTCTTGTTCGGACTCTCGACGAGCTACTCTCTCCCACCGGCGAGCTACCCTTTCCCACCGGCGAGCTACTCTTTCCCACCGGCGAGCTACTCTCTCCCACCGGCGAGCTACTCTTCCCCATGGAAATATAGCAAATCACTCAAGAGTCTGGATTACGTAAAAAAGTCGACATCACCGAACGCCTATCCCAGCAGCACGCAGTAAGCTCCGCGAGTCCTCCACACCAGCTGCTCATTCCGAGCCACCGATCCAGCTGAGCGCCCCGTCACAGACCTGTTTTTCCTCCTCGCCAGCCACGTCAGGTTCCAGCAGGCCTCCACGTTCTGCCTGATTAGCTTCCTGGCCTGCTGCTCCATGGCGCCGCGCACGATCGTCGACGTCGACGGGCGCGCTGCGGGCCGTCGGCGCCGACGCGCGGCCGGCGGCGCGCCTCCCTCCCGGAAGTGGGCCGGCAGGCGGGACGGCGCGGCCGGGCCGGGATCCGGTGTTTCACACGGCGACAGCTGGTCGGAGCGGCGCCGCCGGCCGCGGCCGCCCGCCGCAGCCGCCGCCTCCACCGTCGCCAGGCCGGCAATTAATTACCCACTTGGCCCGGTCTCAAACTATTCAGGACGAGCCGCCGCCATCGCCGCCGGCCGTTTCTTCGGGAAAAACTAATTTCCCCGGACGAATGCTAATAAAGCCGAGAGGAAGTGCCGAGAGTCGTCTCCGGTCTGTCTCCGGCGCCGCCCGTGCCGCCAGATAACTTTTATTGGCAACTTCTTAACCGCTCTCGAGGCCTGCACAATGGCCGCGTCTGAGGCGCGACACAAAGCCGCCGCCGGCGCGCGGCAAAACGACGCGTTCGAAGGCCGTCTTATCGTCGTCCGCCCCGCGCCGGCACCGCCGCTGGCGACCAAACCTCGGCGGAAGCTCGAGCCGGCGGCGAGAGGTGCTGGCTCAGCGGAGACGTTCAGCCCACGTTGAGAACAGTTCAAAGCAGGCGGTGAGCACAGCTCGGAGCAGACGGTGAGCCAAGTTCGGGGCCAGCGGCGAGCAGAGTTCGGGCCGGTGTGGTAAGCACGGTTCAGGACCGGCTGTACGTGCAGTTCATGGTCTGCGATGAGCAGTTCGCGGGCAGAGGTAAGCACAACCGCGGCCAGTGGTGAGCACAGTCCGAGGCCAGCGGTGAACACAGTCCGAGGCCAGCAGTGAGCACAGTCCGGGGCCAGAGGTGAGCACAGCCGGCAGCAGTGAGCACGGCTCACGGCCAGCGGTGAGCACGGTCCCCGACCGGCGACGAGCACTGATCACCGCCAGCAGCGAGCGCCAGCCCGCCTACGTCACTCGACGCCCGCTCGCCGGCTCCGCAGCTGCGACACCGTCCTGCGCCGCCGCATCCCTCACCGCCCACTCCGCCACTCGCCATGCACCCTAACCGCTCGCTCCGGCCCGCGCCGGGGGCCGCTGAGGGCCCTGCTCTTCCGTCGGCCGGCGCCCCGGCACTGGCCACCGGCGCCGCGCCCGCCGCCGCACCGCGCTCTGTTGATTCTAACTAATTCCGTCGCCGCCGGCTATCGCCTGGCACCTACCCAAGCCGGCGGCGGCGGCGGGCCGTCGCGGCCGACGCGTCGCCGGCGCCGACACTCGGGTCGTCGGCGCTGAGTCAATAAACATGGCGCGCGGGCCGCGTGTCGGCACGCCGAGTACCCACTCCGGCGCCGCCATGGGCGGACATGGGGCGCGCCTGCGCTCCGCCACGGCGAAATGGGCGCCGGCAGCTTCGGCTTCGGAACGGGACTCGAAAGCGTCGGATGAGACGGGATGGTGATGGCGGCTGCGCCGCAGGCGTCGCAACTGCCCCCTCTCAGGTCACGGCACCCGTCACAGCTGACCTCTCTCGGGTGACAGGTCCGTTCCCTCCCAGGTTGCAGTCCCCATCACAACTGCTCCTTTCTCTGGTCACAGCCCAGTCACAGGTCGAGTCGCAATGCTCGTCACAGCTCCCGTCACAGCTGTTCCCTCTCGGGTCAAAGTCCCCGCCACAGCCGTCCCCTCTCGGGATCACAATTCCGTCACAATCACAACTCCGAGTCCTGCCATCGTCGACTGCCTCGGAGTCTCCTGGGAACGCTTCAGTGTTTTCCGGACGGCACGCGGTGCGTGGTGGGGCCATTTGCGAGGTGTCGGCTGACGTGACGACCGCTCCGTCACGCACCGCATACCGGTGCAGCGGGCGATGTGCCCGGGGTAACAGCACCGAGCTCTCCCACATCGGAACCCGAAACAAAAAGGTCCTTGTAGATTTACCGGACCTGGCGGTGAGGAAAAGGACACTCCGTTTCCGGCTACGACAGGGCGGCAATTGCTCTGTAAGGCTACCGCTCAATCTGGATTTGTATGGAGACAGCGAATCCCAAACACTAGGTCTGCAACTGCTGGCGCTGTCCGGTACACGGAAAAGTCACGCTTGCTACAGAAAGTACGGATCACGAGTAGAACCACATCATGCTTAGATCGTACAGTGATCCGCTGTCCATTCGTCACAATGAAGTACTGACCAGTCCGCGTCCCACCGCAAAATCAATAGCGTGTCTGCTACGCCACAACGTAACGGAGCGTATGCGCCGTTAGCCGTGCTATTAAAACCACATCTCCGGGCGTATTCATGAAACAAATCACACATCTCATCTCCACACATCTCCGGACGTACGCATGAAACAAATCAAAACCACGTCATCAGTAATTTCGTACACACAGCTACTTCGTTAAACATCAAAAACGACTACACATCCGTATTAACCGCTGACGAAATCCGTACGGTCAATACGGCCACTTCAGCCCGACACGGGAGTGTCCCTGGTTATGCACGCTGCGGCCTTCTGCTGAGGTCACACTGCACTGCTTCAGCGACCGTGCCCAATAATTTTTCGCCAACACACTATCACAGTCTTGTCTTCACACTGTTCCTATTTAATGATGGACAAGTATACATGCGTGTTCCGAGTACAATGTCTTCATATTTCTCGAATTTACAGCCGTATCTACGCTTCACTTTGGGATAAATCCTTCTTTTTCCACTTTTGTTAAGTGGCATTCTTTTCAGAAAGGCCAGAGCACGCAACCAAAAACGGCGAGTGCCGTAACCTCACAAGACAAACAGCTCGATCTGGCAAAAGGATGAGTTCCAAATCCAGTCCGTAAGTTACGGAAACATCTTGCAATCGCTCGTCTGCACACTGTGACGCTGAACTTTTTTCTACAGCGCACGCGGTATCGTACACAGTGCTTTTTTGAGCTAGAAAGCTATTCGACAGTTCACGAACAGAACCCAGAGAGCTGAATGAAATGTTACGTGACGTTTGTTTTACTCACCGAATACATATGAAAGCTGCTGGAAGTTCCGCCAAAATTTAAAATCGACTGGGTCGCTAACGTACTATCCTCAGTGTTAACAACACCAGTGCTTCGATGCAGGGAACACTGTTGACATGTACGGCACATGATTCGACATCAAAAATCACTGCGTAGCATCATCTTACAAGATTCAGTTATCGTCTTGTTCTTGCCCATGATATATTCCTTCACGGGTTTCCTGACCATCCATCTCTATGAGGACTTCATGAAAACCTATCATGTTTCCTACGCCATAGAAGGGGTGAAGAGCCGAACAACCAATAAAAGTTACGCGGAGTCATAGTAATAAATCATCTGAGCCATGAAAAACGATTATTACATAAACACAGTTCCATTCACGGGATATAAAACTCAACCCGCTCCCGACATCGCAGATTAAATGGACGCACGCGACGCGCGCCAGCGATACATTCCGTACAGCCATGAGGCCATCAAAGTGAGTGGCAGCTTGGCGTGTGCTGACGACGCGCGGCCCATGTGGTTGAACTATGGACGGCAGCTCAGAAGCGGTCTGTCATGTCACGTCAATTCCTTCAGAAATTGGCACGTGTCCCACAAAAATCAACGAGAGCGCCGATCAGGGACCAAGTTAATGTTCTGTCGAAAGCAAACCACAACTCAGGCTCAACTATAAACGAATCGAAGGCTGGCCTATCAGCTATGACGTGGCGTGAAATGAACATGACACATTCATCAGCAATGAAACATGCGTCCGGTTGCCAATGATACCGACTTTGGAAAATCAACAGCTGGAAAGTAAATAACGACACGACACTTTTCAGACATTTTTGTGTCCTACTTAAACGACACAAAACACGTCACAAATCTGTCATGTAAGGAAGTTAGACAAGGTAACAACCCGCAATCCCTCAGCAACTTTAATCTGACCTTACAAACGCACCCTGACAATTCTGGAGAGCTGCCCTCGAGCCATTCAGTTTTTCGCTTCACAAGTTTTCCACGGAACGATCCACTGCCGAGCCAAGGGTGCAGAGGTCATTTCCACAGCGGGTGAGATGGAACGAGCATGACCCGTTCCAATTAGCCGCGCCGATGGAGTTAGCGTGGCACCTTTTCGGCATCCGGCCCGGATGTGCAGGGATAAGGTTGCTGCTCCCGCGTAAACCCACGAGCGTCGGTCAGTGACAAGCCCCCAACTTCATGTGGGACTGCGAACGGTACATCGTGCCGTGCGAAACGGGAAATACTTGGTCTGGCATCTCGACTCGGTCACACAGAATTGAGGCCGGACAGCAAAGCGCTGCCTGCATCAGGTAGTTCAAAACGCAAAACAAAGCCCTTTCCGCGAAAGCTGTGACGAGTCTGATTGGACCATTGTGATCAAACAACACTAGGAATTTTTTTATAAGACCCGAAAAATACTGGGAGGAAGCTGAGTTCTGAATTCGGACGATTTCGACCACTACTGACATACCTCACGATGGTGGGTAACATATCGCATTACCTCTAAACACGACTGCGACCAAATACAACACCCAACCGATTCATAGGTTGATTTGGTCTGGTCTATTTAATGTTCATCCGTGCGAACACAGTTCTTTCAGGACATCACGTCATACAAGAACGCAACAAAACGCCGTTATAACACAAAAGGCAACGAAAGGTAAGCGTTAAAACTGAGAAGACAATACAAAGATCAAATTTTATTCCCAACCTGGGTCCTCCATCTGCCGAATGCCGGCCTAAACTCACAAACACTGCAAGCGCCCAGTACCGCACTGGGTCAACTATTCCACTCCGACGCGGTCCGGTAAAAAAAAAAAAAAAAAAAAACACGTCTGGGCGAAGCCGCACTCCGAGCACGAGTCGTTCTGAGCGCGTCAGGCGGGTATCGCGCACAGCCACGTCACATCGGCGTGTAAACACGGACCGAGCAGCCACTGGGGCGTTGACATCGTGCAGAGCGCGGTACACCTTCGTGCAGTCGCCCTCCAAGACAAACTCGCCGATCCTTGACCAGCGGAGTGAGTTTAGGGCCGGTGTGATGTGGTAGCGGTGTCGCACACCGGTCACTACCCGAGCCGCACAGCTGATAACATTGACGAAATGGTTTAGCTGACAGTCGGCTGCTCCACCCCAGACTGGCGAGCAGTACATGATTTGAAAGAACACAGGGGCCTGAATAATCACAATGAGGGCTTTGGTAGTAAATAGACGTCGAAATTTAGTCACGAAAAAGAGGATGCCGTAGCACCGGCGCACAACTGTCAACAAGTGCCGTTTCCAGGTCAGTGAGCAGTCCACGGTCACTCCCAACATTCTGATCGTGTCCGAGAACTGAAATGAGCTGCCAGAAAAAACTAAGTAAAACCAGTTATGCGCCGACACCATATACTCCACCAGGCGAATTTTGGGCTGAAGTTCACTATCACTGTCAAGCCGCGAGCTGTCGAAGAACTGCGTGTCATCCGTATAGCAGGGTAGATGATCGTGAGGAAGAAGGCTCAGAAGGTCACCTACGACGATGGTAAAAAGTATGGGTCTCATGATATATCCTTTAGGGACGCCAAAATACATGACAGCTGGCTAAGAACTGCAAAAAAATAGTAAGAGTTGGGTGAGCTGACAAGCTTAAAACGAAGGTAAGTTAATGAGCGCACGCCTGTTGCAAACAAGCAGGCGCATCGTTTCACTTTAAAATTGGCTGATATGGAGGAATGACAGACGGGATAATGTATTTTAAACTGCGTAAAACTGATAGTTCAGAACAGTTCCAAGTAACTGTTTAAAAGCTGGGAAAAAAACAAAACAAACAATTTTCGGTCATATTTCACTGAATTCTCTAGTTTTCAAATTAAGGCATACCAAATGTGGACTCTTGCACATATATCAGATAGTGTGCAATTATAGCCAAAGTCGTTACAACGAATGCAGTAAAGAACAATACGCCTGTCGTCGCTCCCTCGTTGCATTTCTGTGACATCCTGGCTCGCTAGAACGCGGCTCTGCAAAAAAAGGACTAAACCTCAAGCCGGATCAAATGACACCGCACACAGATAAGCATTCCAGACTGCGTTAAGAACTCACGCACACATAAGCCCCCGGTTCGGCGGCGCAGAGGCAGGCGGCGGCGCCAGCGTCCGTTACCACTGCAGCCGGCAAACGTGCAGGGCGGCTCGGTTGCTGCGAGCTGTTTACCCACTGCTTCACCTCCGGGGAGAGAGAGAGAGAGGGAGAGAGAGAGAGAGAGAGAGAGAGAGAGAGAGAGAGAGAGAGAGAGAGAGAGAGAGAGAGAGAGAGAGAGAGAGAGAGAGAGAGAGAGAGAGAGAGAGAGAGAGAGAGAGAGAGAGAGAGAAGGGGGAGGGGGCCGCTTTGCGCTGCTAATCGCCGGCCTGAGTCGCTCCGACACCAGCCGACGTTGTGCCGCTGACTGTCGGACCGAGCGCCTGCAATGGATCAGCGGCACATTCCGCATGCGAAACGTTCGCCAAAATGAGGCGAGCGCGTCTATACAGGTCATGCCGCAACCCTACCGGAAACTACGTGGAGAGTCGTCACTTTCTGTGCAATGACACTGCGCAGAGTGCACATACACAGGACAGGCCGACCCTAAAATATTTCGGGGGGGGGGGTAGCATTCTGTATTGAGCTCATTTCGTCGAGTTTTAAATGCTGGCATGGAGTTCCAATGAATAGTTTGCAATATCCCCAATCTTCCCAACGTGACTACCCAAATGACAACCCCACACGGGTTTTGCGTCAGCTATTTCGAGTTGACCTAAGTTTGATCAAGGACGATCAGTTTAGTATGATGAATATGAATAACATAAATTATGGCATATTTGCACCGGATTCTGGGGTGAAACTACATGGTGTCGGACCAAAGGGCAAAAGAATTGTGGATCTGATGCACTGATGTAAACAGTAATTTTCTTCGGTCTCGCCTATAATTCTCCGTTTTGCCTTACCCCCTCCCCCTCTCCCTCCCTCTTTCTTTCTCTCTTCTCTTTCTCGCTATATATGAATATTTTCCTCCTGCTAGTCTGCGGCCCCAGTTAGCAGCGCTTCGTCCTGGCGGGTCTGTTGAAGCATCTGCCTTTCAGCCTGCTGTCACGCACACCGCCCAGAAATTCAATTGCAGCAATTTCACTGACGAAAGGTTGTTTTTCCCAGAACGCTCCGAATCACTCACAAGAAAATGGGTGGGACATGGCTTAGATGTTCGTAGATCAGAAAAACGGCCTTTGAAATTGTGTGATACTGCTAGGCCATTCGTGGCACGGGTCACAAATGAGAAGCCCCACCCCATGTCTTTGACTGAGTCTCATCGCCTTTCTGGCAAACTGCGACACAGTGTTCACGAATCGCAAACACAGAGTAACAAAACAGAAGGGGTTCTCTCTCGAGCGCCGTGGAATGTCCATATTTAGTTAAATTTCCCCGTTTTTTACAGGATCCAGTGAGGAACAGAGTTGAAGATCTCACTGAAAAATCTCACATCAAACAAATACGCAACATGACTGTGGCCAATGCGCTGGGGATCACGGCATCAATGACTCAAATTCAAATCTCTGGTCTTTTTATGTCCACCGGCTTTCTAAACATGGTCCTTCAATGTTTGACAGACTGAGGAAAAATGGATGCTATTCACAGCGAGAAACGATGATGGATGTCTAAGACAACTGTACAGCCCAGACTATTTGGCGAAGAATGGCGTGGCTTGCGCACGTCTGACAGCACTAACTCTCACGTCAAACTTCTTCGCTCCAAGGCAAATTACAAGCACTACACGTTTAAACAGAGATCAGAAAACTGACGCACCTCTGTGCTCGAAATATCAATGTTCCTCTCAAAGCTCCAGGATGTGGTGAGGGATTCCGCGAGTATGACGGTAACCACCACAAGAACAGTAAGTTTTATCAACCGCCCGCTGCAGCCAGCACCACCTGAAAAGATGAGTCCCAGCAATTTATGGAATGTGGCAGCCGTGGTCTGCAAAGCTGCACACGTCCGGCCACACGACGCTGCAGCCTACGGCGCGCCTCTGGTCACGGCCGTCTCCCGCACTGACAGACCGTGAACCGCTGCCAGACTGTGAACCGCTGGCAGACCGTGGACCGTGGGCAAAACAGGAACCGCTGGCTGAACAGGAATCCAGGGGCTCGGTACAGAAAAAAAACAATGCACTTCTCTGGATGATGGGCCGGTGCAGGGCTAGGCGTGACGGCCGAAGGCCACAGGGTCAAAGCCCAATTCTCGCATCGCTGTGCGGTAGCGCTGGATATGCAATACCGTCTCATCCCTGTTCACGTTTCACCTGCCCTTGCCACGGTACACACCCCATCCTGTCCCCAGTTCCCTGACCATTTCTGTGCCCCTTCTCTATTCCATGGGGTATCGTCATTTCTGTATGTCCCTGCTTCTTCGTAGTGTTACAACTACCACTAACATCAAACCCTACTATCTCTGACAATGCTGCACATGCCCTTGAATAGAATTCCATTTCTTGCCCGCACGATAACGCCTAACCAGGGGCAGATCCACGAGGAGCCCCCCCCCCATACCTCGTCTGACCCTTCCGTTAGAAAAACCGGGGCCAACAAATCCTCTCCCCCCTTTCGGACGGGAATCGTAGATATTTTGTTTATGAAACAAAAACGGTTTATATACGTGTTAATTTTCGAAAATAGGAAAACAAAGTGGCCGAAATCCAAGGAGAATTCGACAATAGGGGTTATGTTAGGTTTCACGGATGGAGATGTGCCTCCCCGTCCCCCAGCACATGGTCAATATCCGGCCGCGGGCCTAACCCGCCTTCCATTTTGCTCCCTCCTTTCCTCCCGACGGCAGCGATCCTTCGGGCTACATGCCGCCGTACCCTTCCGGCAAGACAGCGCCAAAGCCTCTGCCTATATCGCCCCCTCCACGCCGTCGTTTTGCCGCGTGCGAACGAATTCGCTGAGGTCTTCCCACACCTCTACTCATCCATTCACATTAGCGTCCATTGCGAGAAAAACAGCGCGCCCCCGTCACCTCGGCCCCATTGCTGTCGGCCCGGCGCTGACTCCGGCCTCGACAACATCAGGCAGGCGCTCTCTTCACGCGCCGTCCACGACCATTTCGCGGGCCCAGGTCCCACTGCACCGGCCAAGGCCTAGGTCCCACTGCGCCGGTCCAGACCCCCATAGGGCCCAGGTCCCACTAAGCGGGTCCAGGTCCCAATCCACGGGTTCAGGCCCCCGGGTGGGCCCAGGACTGCCGGACCCAGGTCCGCACTACTCAGCTGGGCTCGTCCAACGGGATCCAGACCTGCGCAGGACTGGGGACCGTCACGTGGGGTCAGGGTCCGACCACCGGGACACAGGCCCTTCAGTTGGGATCCATCCGATGACAATCCGATAGTCTTGGTCATCCGTCCGATTCAGAATTATTAGAACAGAACAAAACATAGCGCAGACCAGACCAGACCAGAACAGAAAAGAAAAGAACAGAAAAGAACAGAACAGAACAGCCCATGCCACCAAGCCCGACCAGATCGACGGGCTCATCGCGACTTCAAGCGTAACCTGAGAGGTCCGAACCCCGCTATCGTCTCCTGGACCCAATAGGAGCAAGGTTAGTCCCATGCGATCTGCGTTAATCCAGAGGGATCTGGTCTACACCTCGCCCTCTCCGCTGCGATATTAGTATTGGCAGTCTTCGTATCGACATGGCAGTGAGCGAAAGAAATACGGTGAGAGAAAGAGGAATCGAGACAGAGCGGAAGCAGAGGCAGCCGCAGCTGTGGCTGCATTCGGGCGAACGCGAGGGCAGTGCTCACTACACGCCATGCAGAGCGTGCCGCCGCCAGTTCGCTGTTCGTGACATGAAGAGCACACGGCTGGCCTTACGCGAGGGCGCCTCAGCCGCAGACCGCTGATGCGGCTTCGAAACTGTTTCAAGGGCACGTCTGCAGTGCACGCCAGACAAGGCTCCGGTTGTGCGGCAGCGGCGGCCGCTGTCACGCAACGCCCCGCTCTCCGGCCCATGCGCCAGAGCCGAGGCGCGACTGCGGCAATTTGTACCTGTCGGGCTGCTTTTGCCCTGAAATATGCCGCCTGCAAATGACTAAGCCTCTCGGAGTTGTCCCATTCCCGGCGACATAAATTCTCGGCCACATTCGGCAGATTACGAGCGGAGGCGGCCGCCCGGCGACCGTGCGCCGGAGGGGATCACGATTACAAGCGGAGGAGGCTGCCCAGCGACCGTGGGCCCGAGGGAACCACGATTACAAGCGGGGACGGATGCCCAGCGAACGTGTGCCGGAGGGGATCACGATTACAAGCCGAGGAGGCTGCCCAGCGACCGTGCGCCAGGGGGATCGCGACCAAGAAAACCCAGAGCCCGTTCTGTCCGATCGCTGCAATCTCCGTTCGCCCATTACCACAAGCAACACATATAAATATGCATCTCTTACGATAACCGTGCTGAACTGTACGATTAACTTACGCAGTAACGTGCAATACATAAAAATATGCATCGCCCCGAACAGGGCAGGACAGCAAAAAGCGGGTCTTCAGAGGGTGTCAAACAGAAGCAACCATCTCTCTTTACATGTCAGTAAGACAGAGGGCATCTTTTGAACGCTTTACGCTGACGCGGCTACCCGAAGGCTTGCCCTCAGACGCAGCCTCCTTACTCAAGAAAGGGCTCCCACCCAATCTCTACGAACTGCCTCCAAAACCACAGCGGAATAACACAGGTCTGCGCGAAGCAGTGATCTTAGCAATGATTCACAGCAGAACTACTGCCTCGGAGGGCCACTTGTTCCAGCTTCGAAGTTTCTTATCAGAGTTGTGATACGAATGACTAAACAAGGCCGTGCCACTGCGTGGCGTTCACATCGATTCACATCGCCTGTTTTGCCGAAACGTAGGCTCCTACTTCACAAAGACGTACGGCAGGTGCCACTCCCTTTTTGCTGATGGAACGTTCATTTGCGACTTGATTAGGCAAAATGATACCATCACAGGATGCACGGGAATGTCCAAGTGCACATCACTGCAATCTGTACGGTCATCGCTACCATTATCTGAGATACCGCTACAATGAGCCGTCCAGCATTCAGGGTTAACACCTTTGACGCCACTTCAGCTGCGCTTTTCGTGTGACAAGTACACAAAAAATGACCTGAGGCGAATGGGAAAAGGACAAGGATATAACGGGTAACGAAATAATACAAGGACAACGATATAATTAGTAATGACAACATCTTGCTGTCTCACACGTTCCCTTCGTGGAGGTGGCCACCAACTTTTTCACGAGGTTTACGTGTCATCGTCACGGTGCCGGGATAAAGCGTGGACTTCGCAGTCAGCGAGCTCGTCACTGGTCAAATGGCAGTGACGACTCGTGTTCGCCACGCGTCAGTAACACCGCGGCCAGGACGGGACGAGCGTCGGTGCGGACTGGACTGTCAGCAGCCAACCATCTAGACTCATTGAGTACTTAGTCTGTGTCGGCGTCGACGTTTATTTTCTGGCATGTCAATTTAACCGTAAGAATTGCGTCCTAGCTTCCCTGCTGTTTGATTACAGACATGGTATACCTGCCACTTAATGAAGCCTAAATTCTGCAAAGCAAAGGAGCTCACAATATGGCTCACGTCTTGAATGCTATCTTTAGCATAACATGTAAAACAGCAGCAATCGTGTAAGATCACGTGTGCGGTCAACAGTATTTGAAACTGATGGCAATGAGCGATGATTTAGTTACGTTAGCTCCCCGTCTACATAATACGCACTTATGACCTCAACACAGATCCTAATAACAGTGCTTCTTACTGCAACAGGAATCTGCGATAGTCAAACAAAAAACGCAAACAAGTCGCAACTAGAATTAGCTGTATCATGCAAGGCCGTTACACCCCAGGATGCTACACTTCGTAAGCACGCATCACGTTTTGACTGTACATGCCGTGCTTATGAACCTACACGCTGAAATCGACTCCCTTAAACGTCAAGCGGGAGTAAATCAGGTGATCGACGGGGGAAAGCAAATGCACCTCGCGAGTGAAATGGGTCCCACCTATTTTCCCACCCACCGTGGACATGGCGGTTCACTTTCCGTCACCACGGAGGCCAAACAGAGGACCGCACCTTTTCAGCTGGCGCCGCGAGCCGCCGGCGCCAGTCTTTCAGAGGGATGATTGGTGGCCCGGAGTGGGATGTATCGCGTTCCGAGTCGCCGCAAGGGACAGCAGAAGAGTTATATCGCAATTTCACGGGTCAACGGGCATCAAACTGGATTTGTAAGTGATTGGGTGGAAACGACGACAGACGCTCCGACCTAGAATTTCGTGGTATCAACCGCCAGCTGAGGGCGACATTTAATGAAAACGACCACAGAATCAAATGAAGTCAGCGCACACACAAGCTGCCAGCAGCCGATTCTTGTCACTCTCCTTCAGGCCGGCAGCCTCATGATTTTTTACATTACGCACAGGGCGGGTTCTGAAGTTTGTGAGTCGTCTTAAAAGCGCCACGTCAGAGAGCCTTTTACAAAGCATGGAAATAAGCGGTACGTGGTGAAATAAAATGTGAAAATGAACGACAAGCCAGACATTTCAGTTAACTGTTGCACGGTGACATCATTCTGGTATGTATAAGCAGTGTGATCGTAAACAAAGGCGTAGGTACATCTACCCTTTTTTTTTGGGGGGGGGGGGGTGAGGCAATGAAAGATTTCAACAAAATTCTTCGCATTCAATTCTAATGACTAACTGATAAGATTTAAAAGGCGTGAGGGAGCCAATCCGACTTCTTATTCACCCAGCGCCAACACCGATGATCGCATATGCTTAACTTCAATCCAACAACTGGAGCACTGGTAAATCTTGCATTGGCAGATTCAGAAGGCTTCTTCGTACGAATGGTTCTATCTCCGATCCCGCACAGCACCAGCACCAGCACGCACCTGCCTGAAGTCCTGCCCTCAGACCTGATCCTGGCCCGATTCTGCGCGACAGAGAACAGCTGAGGTCCTGTTTTCAGACCTGCGCCCGGCACAGCCCCGTGTCCTGTGTCACAGGCGGCAGCTGACGTCCGTCCCCAGACCTCCCCCCTCAGGCCGGCACCGTGTGACAGGCGCCGCAGATCACGCGGAGATGACAGAACGTTTATCGTCCGCTGCGGTCAGCCCTCCCCTTCCCCACCGATCAGCAGAGCGTCTGTCCGGCACCCCGTCCAAAGAGAAACGACGACACTGATTGGCCGAAAGGGACGACGTTTCGCGCCGCAGAGCAGCCCGCCGGCCGCCGTCCTTGCCTAATGGCCAGCCCGTCGCCAGCGGTGGTGCAGGCTTTCATCAGACTCCGTCATCAGAATTCGCCGAGGAGCCGGCAGTCGCCGGAGGCCGGGGCGGAGACCTGGGCGGAGCCCGCCGCACAGCAGGGTCTGCCAGTGCCGAGGACAGCGGGTGACACCGCCGACCACGCCCCACCCGCCAGCTGGTCCTCGAGCCGCCCCTGCCGCTACCACACCGGAGCCGCGTTCAGAAGCACGTTGGCGACATACCAAGTTTCCTTATTGTTTCGGAACGTCATCTGGGAGTAAAGTTAGCCTTTAGACAGAAGTAAATGAAAACATGACTGCTGCAAAGCACAGGTTACAAGCAAATGATAACTTTTAAATAATACTCGCCAGTTTATGAGCGCGGCCACCGTCAGTGCCGCCGGAGGACGCCCCACCCACCGGCTGCCCTGGAGCCGCCCCTGCCGCCGCGATAGCGGACCACCGTCCGCTCTGCCGGGGACTGGGGGCCCGCCCAGGAGACACGCTGCCGTAAAATGATGGAAATATGGGGCCCGAGCCGCCCACACAACGCGCTGAGCAGAATATCGTCCCGACAGGCCGGACCCCACTCCGCTGAGCAGAATATCGCCTCCCCTCCCCACCTGCCCTGGGGAGGGGAGGGGGGCCGAAGCATGGGTTGAGCTTTTTATCAATTTGTAAAGTCGGAGCTGGCAGTCACAACCACTGCCCGGTTGTTGATAATTAGGTGAGATTATTGACCTAGTCACTCTTGGAAAACCTGAGGAAAAGTTCCATGTCGACATGACAACAAATGTATTCATGGGCCTCATTAGTTCTGTTTTGATAACGGATGAGTCATGGCCTCCCTGGGCAACCAAACTTTCCTCCCTTTTAAACACCACTCATCGGCTGCGGCCAGTGCAAATGTGGATTGTTGTATTCATTTTGTTGGTCTAGTGTACATCCCTTGTCCGCTGTTGCCAGTGATGCAAAGGGAACTTATTTGTCACGACGCTACTCTAAAATATGCCTAACCGATTTAACTCCTTTCCGCCCCCCCCCCTCCCTTAGCAAACGGAGCCGTCAACGTTTTTGTACAGTTGAGTCGTCCAACCTTCTTGAGAAAAACTGGCCGGTGGTGACTTCAGATTGCTGATTGTGTAAAATTATGTTGTTGATCACACCATGGCTACACAGTTACCACATCTTCCACCAGCTGCATCTACCATTTTGCCTGAAAAAATAAATGAGATGAGGAAGACACGTTAACTTTGACACCTCTGTTCTGTTTATCATGATAGCTTAAAGTCAAATTAAATTTGAGATTTCAATACGTCATAGCTGGAGTTTTCGATTATTTCTCTGCTTCTGGCGCAACGGCTCGCGAGATGTCATAGAATGTAATCTGTTCGTGCCTTCGTATCTCCCAACAGTGTTCCAGCTCCCCTGCTATCTGTCCTTAATGGCTAACGTTAACAGCACAGGTATAAATATCTTCTGGCAACCTTTCGTGAAAGCACTGACGACCTGACGAATTGTTTGCCTGTGCAGAAGACTTTCGAACAAAATAGGTACGAAAGAAACGAAAAGGTTTGCGACTAATGACCACGATTCCAAGCCAACAAGGGCGCGGGAAGCGGGGGGGGGGAGGCAGAGGGCAAGCCGCCCCCCAACTTTTCTGAAATTCAACAATGACCCTATTGGCGTTGACTAGAAAGAAATGATCCCAAATGTTTCCCTGCCCCCCTTTCCCCAATCGTGGAGGAGTACCTGCGTCCCTGCAAACTACATCTATGATCGCCGTAATACATAACAATCTCTGATGGTCCTACCCTTGAGTGTAGCAGCCTATTAGGGCAGACATGGGAACTGCCATACCAACTCTGGACAATTTTTAACATAAGAGAAATGGTGCTACATGGAAGATGTAGCCTAAAAGTGGTTCTTTCCAGATCAACTTTGAAAACGCCCATAAAACATCGGTGGTTCTGCCTGAAACATCCTGCAACCTTTTCCACAGACGTACTGTTCAAGCGTTGAAGAATGCAGGAATGCGCTGAAAAATCATGGCGCCAGGTATCATTCTCCCAGTAAGTCTAAGGAAATGGCTAAAAAAACCTTATAGTTTCAGTTTTCTATAGCAATGTTACCATAACACTTTCAGCTTATAAAACTACGGCAGCAAGCGGGAATGTTAATATCATTCGTCTCGTACTGCATTCAGCGCAGTCAGCATTTTACAATACCGAGCAGGTAAAATGGATGTGTGCTCTTCAAGTATTGGGACGCCTTTTGAACAACTTCTGAAAGGCTTATAAAGATGGATCCATACAAAGTTAGACAGAAGCTTCTCAAAAAGTTATCGAAACTTGGACCGTGAGCTTAACTTAATTATCCCAGAAGCCTTTCTCCAAATGTCTCCGCGATGCCGTCTTTCCCCGGGCACGGCGCGGCGTTCTCACGAGTCGCGATCGGACGGCGCGTGTTGACTACGCCGTCACGCCGATACGAGCACGTCAGCTCCGCCGACCCGAGGCCGGGACCTGAGCTCCGTACGGCGCGGCCCCGGCCGGCTGGGGCGCGCCCAGCCTCTCCCCAGCGGCCCCAGCGGGCGGCGCCGCCGGCCGCCGCTGTCGGCACCGGCGCCGATCCTGAGAAATGGATCGGCCGCGCTCGCGGCGGCACGTCGGTAACGACGCACAGCCAATCAAAGCGGCCCGGACGCTGATGAGCCGAGCGGCGCGGCCGCGGTCGACAGCGCGACAAACGACCTCTGCAGCGGCGGCCGGGGACCGGGCGCCGCCGGTCGGACAGGGTGGGACTGTCCGGCCGGCGCCCGCGGCCGACGGAGACGCCGGCCACAGCGCCGCCGGCCGCGCGCGCAGCCGTGACACGGACGGTCACGGCGATCTCGGCCGGTCGTTTGCCCGCATGACTTTTCCGTCGACAGTCCCATTCCGTTTGTCGCCGATCTCACTGCGCAGTAAAGAGACCGTCGGCCGGTCCACTTCAGGTGTCGCCGCGCCAGTCCACGGTCTCAGTACACCCCTCACAGTCTCAGTAAATCCCTCCATAGTGTCACTGCATCCATCCACATTCTCTTTACACCTCTCAACAGTCTTACTGCAACCGTCGACAATACTGGCACACGCCTCCACAGCCTCACTGCACACGTGCACAGTTTTCTTGCACCCGTCAACAGTCTCGCTGCACCCATCCAGCCTAAGTAAATCCCCCAACAGTTTCGGTGCATTCGTCCACAGTCTCACTGCATTCGTCCACAGTCTCAATATACTCCTCCAAAGTCTCACCGTGCCCGTCTATAGTCTCAACACACTTATCCACAGCCTCACTGCACCCGTCCACAGCCTCTCTGCACCCGTCCAGAGTTCCGCTCCTCATATCCGGCAGGTCCGCTGCTGAGGGGAGCAGATAACGACATCAGCATAAATTACACTGCAAAGCAGAAATGCCGAGGCGGACGGTGAGAAATTGGCACGCATAATAAATATGAAGAGCGTTAGCCAGCCGGATGAAAACAACGCAGCGCTAGACGTATTAATGGCAGTCTTAATACCATTTTCATGCAGGAAACATTGCATGATACGAGAAACAAAAAAACAGTCATCATCTTCGGGACAAAACCAAGGGCAGTAATGAGGCCATCTCCGACAACGGTCACGAACGGAAATACGTCTTTTCCTTGTTTTTTTTCTTCACGGTTCCTCTAGTGCAACATGTATTGATGCATATACATAGAGCACAACATACGCATATCGTGGCCCCTTTACTGACTCCCTAGAACAGGTTTTGGTTCAGTCGCACTCGCAAGGTACCAGTGTGCCAACACTCCCAAACACCATTTACGATTTAACCATGCATTTGATCGCGCCCGGAGCACGAGCAATATGGTGTGAATTTGTCTCTGGAATGCAAACGAGCGCACAGCGGATGATTTCGTAACGCCGCATGAAAGATTCCCATACCACCTCAACGGTCTACTCACAAATATTTGTAGCTTGCAAACCTATACTCGACTTAGGGCAAGTGGTGTCGCGCAATGATACCGTTTCCAAAATTTGGGATGAAAAATTCTCTTTTTGCATGTCGCTTCACAGCCTCTTCTTGTCATTCATGCGACGCAAGTCTCCAAAACTGCCAGGAATCAGCCCCACTTTCGTGCTCCCTGTTCCCCACGGCAGTGCATCCTATGAACATCGAGCACGGTTTTCTTGACTCCTCCATGCGATTACTGTTTGTTTCCACTGCTTCCATTCCAATCTACTGGTTGACACTGCTAATCGGTATCCGCAATTTATTCGACGTCTGGGGGTTTCTGCACATTCAAGTATGTATAAACATCTTTACATTTTTCTTGACTCTTCCGTGTGAACATTTTCTGGCGTTTCCTTATTTCACCTTAAGTACGAGCATAGAGAGGGCGATACGAAAGTCACCAAGAGGAAATGTGCACGACAAACCAGACGGAAACTAAATGGGTACACCAGGGTGGCACAATGACAACTGGGTTCGATCCACCTTCGACGACATCCGCAAAGAAATATCATTTAACAAAAGTGAAAATATCCCCCCCAAAAAATAAACAACTTGAACTCAATCGACCGGACGGCACTTTACTAATCGATATCCGTAAATTATTCCACGCCTGGGGGTTTCCGTACATTCAAATATGTACAAACATCAAGCATGACTACGTCGAAACAGGTGTGGGCGCCGAATGACCCTGCAGTCGGTGCGCCCCTAAGCCCACAATAACCAACCTACGTCGAAACAGGTGAGCGCTGCACTGTCCAACTACGCGTAAGCGGGAATGGCAAAAACTCATGCTTATTTCATTGGTTTCATAGAACCATGATATATAATAAGCAAGACTCATCATCTCTACCTGGATATATGGCTGTGGTAATTGGATTTTCAAGGTTCACGCTAAAACTGGCGACTCCGTTAAAATATCTAATCCAAGTATCGTTGAAGGAGATGACGTGGCAAGAATGATGCCAAAAGTCTGGATCATATTTCAAACCACGCACGCGCCAAGGCCTAGAGGTCACGTAACTTGGCTGCAGGCTTTCACGTCCAAACGTTTCTGTACCGCCGGTGATCCGCAGGTGTTCAGACCGCCTACAGCCGCCCGACACCAGTTGAGCTTCGTAAGCCTCGCGTTTCCCGACAACAGCGCGCACCGGCGCATCACAGATGGACCGAAATCCAGAGAGCGCGACTAATGAACGAGGCGCGGGCGGAAGGGGGCCGGCGTCGACGTTATCCGGCCGGCCGTGGGCGGCAGCGGCGGCTGAGGTCAATACCCGTCTGTTGTTTGGCCGGCCTGCAGCGGCGCGGCCCGACGGATATCTCCCCAGGGCGAATCCCCCGGGCCCCGGACGGCCGGAGCGGCGGCTCCCCGCTCCCGACTCCCGGCTCCCGGCGGCTCCCGGCCCGAGCCGGACGGAGCTCACACGCCGGCCGCCACAGCCACGACCGTCGGCCAGGCAAGCCGAGCAGGGCTGCTCCTGCCCTCTGGCGAACCGAGAGGGGCCAGGGAGCTCGTCAAAACCCCGGCACCGCCGGCGACAGCACGCGGCGGAGGGCTGTTCTGGACCTCTAGCGAACCGAGGAGAACCAGGCGGCCCGACAAAACCACGACCGCGGCTGCCAGAGATCACGGCGGAGGTGCTGGACGGCCAAGATCATATTCACAAGATCACACACAAGATCACTTAGAAAAGACGACCTTTAGTCTGCTTTCTCTCTTTATCTCTCCACCGGCGCCGACACTGAAATAACAGCCAATGACGGGTTCGGACAGTCACTGTTCATGTCCACGTTGCTTGGTTCGTGATTCACGACGACTTTCACTCAGGCACTTCCATCAGCCCTGCACGTCAGGCCATGCCGGCACAGACCGCCGTGGGTCCCGCGCCCAGCCCTCTCTGCCGACGACACCAGCGGTGACTTAAACCTCCGCCGCGGCAGCCCCGCCATCTCTCACGGGAAGTTTGCCGCCGACCGGTGCGGCACTCTCCGGCTCGATTTAAGACCGCCGTAGATTAATAAGCACCTTTCAGCGGCCAGTCCACATCGCGGCGGCCTGCCACTTTCCGCCGCCCCGCCCGAATCACAACGAGCAGGCCGGGCGGAGCGCCGCGCGGCCGCCGGATTCGAATCAGGCCCGGCCGGGCCGCGAAACAGCCCCGGTCAAATCATTCACGGCCGTTTCTCGGCCATCGCCGGCGCGTGATTGCACGAGCGATGAGACACGTGCGCGGAATGGCCCAGCGCGGGCCGCGCCCGGCCGGCGCCGCGGTTGCCGACCACCGCAGCTCGGCCGACGCCCGGCCGCCCGGAGCGGTCCGCCGCCGCTCTGCCGTCCCAGGGCGGCCGACGGGCGTCCGCGGCGCTCGTGCCGTCGCTCGTTCTGCCGGCGGCGAGACGGCCGTGGAAGCGTTCCGAGCGTGACCCCGGGAGCCGGCGCTGGCCGTTCTCCCACGGTCAGGCGGCGTTCTCTCGGCGCCGCCGGACGGCGGCCCGCCGGGACGGATCGGTCTCGGCGTGGGCAGGTCATCCCCGGAGCGCGCTGACCGATCACCGGCCGCCCGGACGGAGCATTCCCGGCCGGCTGGATCACGCCCAGTTCGCGTGGATCGCCCCCAGTTAGATAACCCCAGGTACGGCTGGTTCATTTAAAGCTCGGACAGGTCGCCCCAGTTCTGGTGGTGGACAGCCCAGTTTGGCGGACCCCCTCCCAGTTCGGACGGTGCACCGCAACTGAGCGTGGCGGCCGGCCGGAGGCAGGGAACTCCACGGGCACAGCACAGTACTGTCAGTTTCATCGGCATACCGGGGAAATGTTGCCCGCTGTTCTAAAACTTCTGCACTGAAAGCTTATATGACGTCTGAAAAAACCAGCACAAGTTCAACTCCGACAGCGAAGATAGAGAACCATTTTGCATCTCTACTTCAGAGAACAGGAGGAGGAGGTGCAATTGTGCACCTCCAGTCGGAGGTCACACCATCTGCCTTTACCGCAGAGCTGGCAGATGGTGCGCATCGCGCCCATAGCGTCTGGGCTTCTGAGCGAGTCACCGTCAGTCCAAAGCCCGCAGTTCTGAACGAGTCCACACCACCAGCTCCGCGTCGGCAGCTTTGGTCAAGTCCACACCGCCATCCCACTGTCCTGAGACCTTCCACTTCAGACCCCCCCCCCTTTCCCCGCCGCCGCTGCGCGGCCCGCAACGCGGCCGGCACTCACTTGCAGTAGAAGACGCGGCCGTCGTCGGCGCGGTGCGCGCTCCAGCCGGGCCGCAGCCGGCGCCGCTCGGGCCGCGGCGACGGGCACGTCGACGACTCGGCCTCGGACGTGCTCGGCGACGCCGACGGCACGGCCGAGCCGTCGGCGCCGGCCGGGCCCAGGTTGGCGTACCACGGGTTCAGGAACATGCCGCCGGCGCCGGCGTCACATGGCGAGCCTGTCGGCAGACGTAGGCCGTCAGCGGCCGCCCGACCCGGTCCGACGACGCTGACGGGGTTTCGTCGAGTCAGGGGGGGGGGGGGCTGATGACGCTCGTGACGGTCTGGTAGGTTCGAGCAGGGTGAGGTGACGGCGCGACTGGTGGTTTGAGGACGGCTCTGGCGGTGCCAGGGCGGGACTGGTGGTGGCGTTCGAGCATATGTGGCGTTGCTATAGCAAGTCCAGCGACATCGGTACAATTTGCGTGACGCATTAACCACACGCATGAGACACGTTGAATGACACGTTGAACAGCAGGGACATTCTGGCGACATTTCGGTTTGAACTGGTTCGGAAAAAAATCTGGAGACATGAGAACCGTCCCGACACCGCTGGAGGTCACGCTGTTCAGAGATAAACAGATCAGAATGGGAGGCAAAGACACGTCATGGCGCCCAGATCAGGTCACGTCCTTCGGGTCACGTGACGACCAGAACCACCCTCATGAAACCAGCGGCGCTCGCAGCACTTTCGCTGATGCACCCACACGACGATCAAACGATTCGACCGCTGAGGTATGACCAGCCGGAGAGCAGTTCCGCCGGAAACTGGGCACGAGCAGTGGACAACGTGGGTGAAACCAGACAGGGACGCAAAAACGGTTTCGATATTAGCCACAATGCAAACCTATCATCGTAGATGAGTTGGACTGCATAACTAACATAAGGCGACAGGGGATAATTTTTCCTACTAAGACATGTTTTTCTCAATTTTACTTGACCTATCATGCATCTTGGATTTGCAACACATTCCTGTGGATTACGACAAGCACACTAAATGCCAGTGGCCGAAGTAACTACCCCCTCACCCCCCCCCCCTTGGCGCGGTGATTCGCTGCTGAATGCCGCCTGTTGCGGCCCATATCCTGTTTCCGACGAAGCTCATCACTGAAGAACGGACGCTCCGATAGCGTGCTTGCGGTACGAGGGACAAGAGCTCGTTACGAAGCTTAACGGCGGTCCGTGCAGCCGTCTTCTAATTAAGCGGAAATTACCGTGTTTTGCCATGCTGCATGACAACACGTGTCTCCCGTATTATTGCTATACAGGACCTGTAAATGCACGTGATGAATCCGTCGACATACGGTCCGGTATTGTTCACACATTGTTCTGGCATGTCTTCCAAACCAACGAAAGGAAGAAAACGGATGAGACATAGTAGCGTAAAGCGCGTCTGACATGTCTTGGCTCCCACGCCACCGGGTACTTCTGTAACTTCATATCACGACTGTGACCCCCAAAATCTTACACCGCCTCAGATCACACATCCTTCGGCTTGGGAAAACACGTAATATTCCGCCGACAATCAGACATAAATTTCGACAACTCATGCTTAAAAGCACCTTCATAATGCACTAATGGCATCCGATCTTTACTTCCAACCTTCGTGTATGAACACTTCTGTTCTTCTGGCGCCAGACGAACATAAGCCAGCAGTGAACCCAGGACTGAAGCACAATATTGGCGTGACAGTGGCGTGCCACTACAGCCCACCGATGCCAGCTCCCCAAGGTAAACCAATGTCTCAGGAGCCGACTGCCACCGAAGCCTTTGCCCGGTGACAGCGGCAGCCTGTGAGCAGACCCAGATTGCAACGTGTTACCACAACGCCTGAGAGAGGGCGTAATTCTGTTTGACACCGTGCTGACTGCTAAGTCATACGTCATGCAGCCCCGAAACACGACTTGCGAAAATTCAGTTTCCGCCGCACTTGGCGCGGCGCCAAGCCTGAAAGTCTCATAATCCGGCGCACAGCAGAACAATGGCATTCCTGCCGTCGGTAAGTGCGGAGCCGCTCAGCACCAGTGCTCGGCGGCGCCCGGGGTCCGCCGACGGTCGCTGCCGAGCCGAGCCCGCCCCGCCGGCGCGGCCGTTGTTTTGTTCAATCTGCCCGTCAGAACGGAGGCGGCAATTAATTTGCCGGCGCGCGCCTGCCGGGGCTCGGCTTCCGGGCATTGAAAACCGCGCAGCAGCGCAGCGGTAAACGAGAGCCCGACGGCGCAGAGCGCCACGGCTCGGGGCCCGACGGCACAGCGGCTCGACTGGGAACACTGCCGACACAGCGGCAAAACTGACGCCGCTGCTGAAACAGCGCCACAGCCGACAGCACTGTTGAGACGGCGCCACAGCTGAGAGGACTGCTGACACAGAGGCGGAACTGAGAGCACTGCTGACAGCGGCACAGCTGAAAGACTGCCAACACAGCGGCAGAAGTGAGGGCCAGCCGACACAGCGACGGGGCCGAAACCCACTGACAGTGGCAGAGTCACGGCCTGCCGACACAGTGGCGGCATTCGAGCACCAATGGCAGAGTGGGAGGCCGCTAACATGGCAGCAGAACTGAGACCAGCGCTGCACATGTGGCAGTGTGAGCACCGCCGACAGGATCGCCGACAGCACTGCTGACACAGCGGCAGAGTCTGAGCCCGCTGACGGAAGACAGCACGGCTGACACGGCGGCAGAGTCTGAGCTCGCTGACGGGAGACAGCAGCGTTGACACGGTGGCAGAGTCAGAGCTCGCTGACGGGAGACAGCAGCGCTGACACAGCGGCAGAGTCAGAGCGCCGTCGACTCCGCGTAAGAGGTGGGCGAACGCCGCTGGCGTTGGCAGGTAACGGCCGCGGCCGGCAGTTCGGCGCCGGCTCACAACCGCGCCACAGCACCGCAGAGCCGCCATTACCCCAGTTTAGCTCAGCGTCGGCGTGTGTCGACCACAAAGGAAGGAGAGCGGCGGCAACGTCCTGGCAGCCTGCACCATAAACCAGGCCGACCGTCCCAGCAGCGCACACCATCCCGACCGTCCCAGCAGAATACATCGGACCAGTAGTCCCAACAAGACGCACCAGCCTGGCCGTCCCAGTAGCCGGTACTAGTTCGGCTGTCCCGGCAGCCCACACCAGACCAGCAGTCCGAGCAGCATACATCAGATCAGCAGCCCCAGCAGCACACACCAGCGCAGCCGTCCCAGCAGTCCACGCCGGTCCACCCGTCCCGGCAGAACGCACCGAACCAGCCATCCCGGCAGAGCACACGGGCCGGCCGACGCGGCCCACTTGGCGGCCGGGGCGGGAAGCCGGCGCACGGACATCCTGGGGCGGACACGCCGCCGCAGCACGGCACGCGGCGTGCCCGCGGCGGAAACGGCGACCTCGCTCCGGCACGCCAGCGGGTCGGGCGAGGTCACGCCGTGCACCGGGCCACTCCGACGTCGTACACCGGGCCACTCTGAGGCCGTGCACCGGGCCACTCCGGCGCCGGCGCCGAGTTTTCCAGACTCGCGACTCACCAGGCCCGAACCACGGACTGGCCGCCATCCACGCGCATGAACCGCAGCACCGCATACGGTATACGTAGCCAGGAGAACGGCGTGCTTGGCGGTCATCGAGACATCTGGTGCTATGGGCAGCATTCCCCACATCCACCACAGAAGCACCACGACGGCCACCAAGCTAACGAGGTCCCATGGCAACATCCTGGACGTAACGAGACACATCCGTCAGCGATGCCGAGACAGAAACCGGACCAACCTTTCAGAGCCACACCGGCGTGCCCAGCCCTTGCCGGATGAGGGGTGGATGTCACCCCAGAGCAGTGTTTCCGGGACCACGGCAAAACGGCGCTAGAAAGCACTGTGAAATTCGGCATAGCTGACGATACATTCACTGCGCATGTTTCAAAAACACAGTGACCCCAGGCCATCTCAGGCCACTGAGCTATGATGTCACTACTGAAGGCTTTCAGAGCGATTTTTGCGTCAAACGTCGTTTATTTTTCACTGTTTTACGGTAAAAGGTTTGCACAAACGGCAGATGACGGGCACCACATCGGTTCAGAATGGTGGTCCACATGCGATCAGGTCCCTTTAGATGCGTCAATAACCTTTAAAAGGCCAAACGAGGTCAATGACTAAGATGACCTTTTTGGCCTCAGAACGTTCCTATGCTACTTTTTAGCAATGAATATGATAAGGGAGACGATTTTAAGCCTGTTCAGTCCCAAATGTGTCGTTTATAATTCTGGGAAATCGACTTGCAGTCCACAAGTGTAAAGCCTGACCCAACATACAAGGTCACTGGTTGACCTGACAAAGGTCAAACGGGGCGCCCTAGAATTTTCCAGGCCACAGCTATCGATTGCTTTCTGACCCGAAGCGCTAGCTCAGTTATGGGCCAAGCGGCGAGGATGAGGCGCCTACTCCTCCCAATCGTCATCGGAGCGAGTGAAAATCCCTCCCACCGGCGAGGCTTCAGACCGTCTCAGAGCGTCGCTCCTGAGCGGGTCACCAGTGCGCTGTCTGTGGAGCGGGTTTTTGGCGCCGGCCCCGCCGCGGGCGCGTCCGGCGGCCGGCGGCGGCGGCGGCGGCTCGGTCCCGTTGTCGGTGACCGGCGGCCGCGCCGAGCCCAGCCGAGTGTAACGCCGCACCGCGGCCACGCGCCGGCCGGGCCGAGCCGCGCCAAGCCGGACCGGACCGGACCGGACCGGGCCGGGCCGGGCCGGGCCGAGCCGGACCGGACCGGGCCGAGCCGGACCGGGCCGGGCCGGACCGAGCCGGACCGAGCCGGACCGGGCCGGGCCGGGCCTGAGACGGGCCGGACCGGGCCGCGCGGCACGCAGCCCGTCAGACGGACTGCAAACACAGGTCGGGCGCCGCTGGCCAGCGCTGGTCTGACGGGGGACGTCACGCGGCTCGGCTGTCCCCTGACGCAGACCACGGGACGGCGGACCTGCGCTCAGGCGCAGCGCCCACCCGAACCACACGCAACAATACCGGGACGGCAACAGCGACTGCTTCACCGTCTAGGCGCGAACGCAACACAGCGAGGGCTCCGGAGGTATGTGCTTGCCCGCTGCCAGCGCCGGCCGGCCCGGCCCGGCCCGGCGGCTCGGGTTCCGCTGCCGACGTTCCGCCGTCCGCCCGAGGCGCACACACCTCCGCGGGCCGGCGACGGCGTAACGGAAACGTCACAGTCGTTCCCCGCCGGCGCGGCGGACGCTCTGTTTTGCTGATCACGCTCGGCAAACTTCCGGAGGCGGCAGTCGGCGCATGACGGCAGCGGTGGCGTCACGCGCCGAAGTCCGGGCATCAGCGCAGGGGTTTGGAAGGAAGGTGCTACGCGATGGCCACAGGACATGCCCCGTTTCACTGCGAAAAAGTCGGAGACGTGTCCCCCGCGCCCTCCCGCCCCCACCACGGCCATGCCTGAGGTTAACGATTTCCGGCGGTGCTGGCAGATGGGAGCAGTTCGTTAGATACCGAAACGTTGAGTCAGGGTGTTGATGTAAGGCCCATGTCATACCTTGAGCGGATGTAAAGAAGAAATCACGTCATGACAGACGCCAGTCGACAACAATGGTCAACAACTCCGCGCAGGACAGACCAGGAGTAAGACACAACACTGGACGTTCCATTACTCCATTTATGGTCAAAGAAGTTCATGCAAAATATCCTTCAAACGTTGCTCTTCTTCCAAATATGCACTTACGTTTACGACCCATATGTCACTGTACATCAATGTCCTCAAGCACCAAAGGTTTTTCCTGGCAGTTCTTTACCTGTCTTTCAATTTGTTCCTTTTCTATTGCCATCGCCTTGTTCTGTGTCATGTCCTCGCCACTGAACAACCTTGCACGCCGCGCTCCCGGCGGATCACAACAATAACAACCTGTTCCGATTCACCGCAGCCCCGCCTGACCATCATCGCTGTTCCACGTGATTTCAGCAGTACGCCTCGCGGCCAGCAGTTCCACGTAACCGCAGCCTGCACGATTGCACAGCACCCGATCCGGGCCGCAAAAACCCGCCACCGCCGCCGCACACGACGGAGCGGCGGCCCGACGACGCGTCGACGGCCTGAGAACGAGAGCGCGGCGGCCGCGGTCGGACGAAATGGGTCGACCCGGCCGCCGCGGCCGTCCGGCGCCCGCTGCAAATGGTTCCGGCCGCAAATGGCAGGCTCAGCGGACCAGCGCCGCCCGGTGAGGCACGGCCGTCCGCCATCCGGCTGGCAGTCACGTAGAGAGACACACCTGCCCGACGGCAGCCTCAAATAGCTCACAGAGCCGGCCGTGGGCTCTCGGCGAGGGCCGCCTCTCCGCCGTTTAACCAGGGACCGACGGCAAACGAAGTACGAAACTGACTGCTGTGAAGCAACCATGACCGATGCCACCACGGCATCACGCCACCAAAATGGCATGCCAAGCCATACTCACCACTGACATGATGCCAGCAGGTTCCGACTGACAGCTTTAAAACAGACATAGCTGCTTCCTCGCCCGCAGGAAGCACAGAGACTTGGACAAAGCATAGAAATAACGGCCCACGCACTGAAACTAGCCAACGTCACAGCCTACCGTCCTCGCTGGCACAACTGGACACACATGCCGGCACGCACATCCACTAGAACACGTCCGAAGTGCACAACAGCGTGCACGCACGCCCACCGGCGCCTGCCGACGGCCAAACGGACGGACAGATCTGGCGGGCGGGCGGGCAGGCCGGCGACCGCCGCCGGTGGTGAGAACGTTCTCAGCAGGCGCCCGGAAACGAGGCCCTGATCGAGGTCCTCCGCCGGCAATCAGGAGGCAGCCGGCCGGCGCGGGCCGCCATCGACCGGCGCGCGCTGGACGGTCCACCACCCGTCCGAGCTCCCCAACGGACCGGAGGACCAGTGGACCAGCCGACCAGCGCGCACTGGACGGTCCACGACCCGTCCGAGCTCCCCAGCGGACCGGCGGACTAGTGGACCAGCCGACCAGCGCGCACTGGACGGTCCACGACCCGTCCGAGCTCCCCAGCGGACCGGAGGACCAGTGGACCAGCCGACCAGCACACAGTGGACTGCCAGACCAGCAATCCAGCGGGCCAACGCTTCGTGGACGGTCCACCACCCTGTCCGGGCTCCTCAGCGGACCACCAGCTGAGCAGATCAACAGACCAGAGGGCCAGCTGACCACCAGGCCAGCGGACCGGCAGACCAGCAGACCCGCAAACGGTGGACGCGGCCCACGTCCGGGCTTCGGCAGCTGGCCGCCCGTCTCTAGCTCCCCAGCGGAGCAGGGAACGTGACGCGGTCCCTAACCCGTCCCCTCCTCGTCCTCCAGGGTCCACTGCAGGTCTCCGGTACCTCGGCTGGCACGCGCCGGGTGCTGTGAACCCGGGGAGGAAATGCTTGCAGATATGGAGGGCCTCGGCGCAGTGCCCATGAATTCGTCTCCCCGATGCGAGTTCTGCGGACAGGAATTCAAAATGCGTGCATCGGGAAAACCTGCAGCAGTGTATCGCGGCGCATCACTCCAAGTACTCCGGGTGCGCCTTGCTGAAACCGGTCGATCTCACCCACGTAACCCGGCGACAGGAGCATCCGGTCGTGATCACCTGATGCCGGCACGCAAGGTCGGCGGCAACAAGATCTTCCCGTAGTCGAGACGAGACGAGGCTTTTCTGAGAGCCCGTGCGACACTGATGAGCGTGCGGCTTCCGACGGTCCCTCAGGACCTGAGGCGAGGCACGCCGTCCATGCGAGAGCAGCTAACCAAGCACCGCTGGGAAGTCCCGTGACCACGCCTCGCGTCTGACCACCGCGCCATGAACTCATCTCGCCAGAGCGTCACATGACCTACTGAGACCGCAGCGGCCCTGATCGGGGAGGGGGTCACCCTCCTCCTTCTGGTCGGGGTCTCTCTCTGAGCTGGCCAGCAGAGCTCGGCTGTGAGGCGTAACGGAAGTTCGGTCGTCTGTCGCCGCACCGGCCGGCCGCCACCTGTGACAGGCCGCCTGTGATCCGCTGTCCGCTGACTGTGACCTGCGACAGGAAGTCTGTCACCTGCAGTCTGTGGCCCGTCACCTGTGGCCTGTTGTCTGTGACCTGTGCGTAACGCATTAACTGCAGCCCGCGGTCTGTCATCCGCGTTCTGCTGCCTATGACATATGATCCGTGACATGTGGCGCATGGCATGTGCCCTGTGGCCTCCAGCCAGCGACCTGCAAGCAGTGCCTTGTGACCTGTAATCTGTGACCAACAGTCTGGCCACAACAGCGGCTGGGCTGCTGGCTGCCCGCCCGACATTTGCGACGGCATTTGCTACAACGGTCAGCTGATCCCGTCCTGGCGCGGCCGCCGGCCAAGGCATCGGACAACTGACGAAACGGGCCCCGCTCCGGGACATAAACATCTAAACTGTACACACTGTCAGCCTAACGGTATCTAAATGAGCCAGCATCGTCCAGTAATCAGGGCATCGGAGCATCTATACAAAACTACGGAACGAACCACATCGTTGGAACGACCCAAGCTTTTTAGTTCACGCGAATATCCCACACGACAATCATGTTTTCTGTGCACAATGCTCCAAAGGATAATATCGTCACAAGGAAAATACTACAGTCTTGGACATGCTCCTGGACTCGTCCAAGTCAACAACGCAAAAATACAGAAAATGTTAGTTATCAACATGATAACTTACTCTTGCTTTCCTCACACTTCCGAGAACTGAGTCAGCACCGTCATGCACATACATCATGCACGGTATCGTCCTGTGCCCCATCATATTCCAAGTTCCTGAAATCTGCATCGCTCCCCAGAAGGGGTCGTTCCGAGCGCCGTGTCGTAACACCCTGCGAGTTCCTCCGGCCGCAGTGAAAGCGATGATCGCCGTTTCCGTGCGACGCATCCATCACCCGGTGCCGATCTGTCGGCGGAATGTGCAGTCGAGTGCTCCCCGGTGGCGTGCGGTCACGCCGGCACGTGACAGGATGCACGGCCGGCCCGGCGGGCGGCACGCGGCACGTGACGCCGCGCCGGCCGCCGCGGCACGTGACGCCGACACGACAGTCGCGGCCGCACGGCAGCGGGTCAGCGCCGGGCCGCGGCTGAGCACGGCCTCTGTCAGGCGGCCTCCTCGGGTCTCGCGGGATGCAGGACTGAGGTCACGCTCCGGCCGTCGGCTGACTACGTCCCGGCCGTCGGCTGACTACGTCCCGGCCGTCGGCTGACTACGTCCCGGCCGGCGGCTGACTACGTCCCGGCCGTCGGCTGACGGAAGGCCGCGACCGTCAGCGGGCCGACCGACTTCGGCGCCGGCTCCAGGAACCGCTGGCCGAATTCAGCCAACACCCCGCCGCTGCCGACGCGCGCGGAGAGCAAGACGAGCCCTGCCCGGAATGACGACGACGACGACGGGCGGCGGCGGCGGCGGCGGCGGCGGCGGCGGCGGCACCAAAGTGAGCAGGACTGGCCGCCGGCGCAGCTCGGCTGGCCGACCGCCGCTCCGGCAGCAGATCAATCACGGACCCTGTCCCGCGCTCCCGTTTTCAGGCGTTACCGGCGAATGGTGAGACGGCGCCGGTATCAATCATGTAATCCACACGGCAGTGCGGTCCTCAAGTGCCTCCCGCGAGGAGCGGAGTAATGCACCTCTGGGAAGGCTGGGTTGTCAGAACCACATGACGTTAATGAATGGGGCCATTTTTTGCATATCATCCTACGGTGAATCGATCATCCTAAATCTTGTAGGTGCCCAAAGAAGACCAACAAACACGGGTATGAAAAAATGCTTGAAGCGAAGGAGGATGCAGAGCTTGAAAGACGGTAAAGTCCGTGCTGGAAAGGTCCCAGATCGGGCCAAGCATGACTGGCGATTTGACTAACTGGCCTGGACTGCATATTCTCCAGCTGAACTCCGCGAGCACGACTTTGCTCGTCTCCTTTGAGCACTTCTGCGCACACTGTGCACTAATTGCGTTCACGACCAAGCGCCGGTTCACGAGCGGCGCACCACGATGGCACGTCAGGCCGTATGCAGCCTGCCAGTTCCGGCGAGGAAATGAAGCGTAACGCCGCATTAGGCTGCACAAAGAGCCCATTCCGGGAAAAGCGGGCAAGGGAAAACGCTCGGTCAAGGCTCTCAGTAGACGGAAAGCGGCATGGCCAGGCAAAACCATCCAATACGTAAGCCAGCGTCGTTTCCAAGCGTACCACCGGCGCGAGAGTCTGCGGCAGAGCGTCTCTGGCAAACCGCCCCTGACCTGTCCAGTAGAAAGGGGAAGACGGTGAAAATGACGGAGAGAGCACAGAAGAAACAGAAAGAAAGAGAGAAAGCCTGTTAAGGCTTCCAGGATCGTTTCGCATGGAATCCTTCAAAACGCTGACCACCAGTACACCGCGCGTTCCCCAAGAATGACCGACAGCGAGAGAAAGGAGGAAGGGTATGGAGGCAGACCGGCGGACGCACATCAGGCATTCTCCCAGTTTCCGCCTCCACCACAGCGGCGACACGAGACGCAACAGCGCTTCCCGCACCGCCGGCGTCGTCGACGCGTGCCATCGCCGCCGATGGGCGACACCGCGCGCCGAGTCCGACGGCGGCCGCAGCACTCTCTCCCCAGATCGGCCGACCCGGCCGCATACGGACCGGCGGTAATGCACTTTCGCTCTCGGGCCGGCCGTTTGCATGCCGCGCGGCCGGCAGCGCGCGGGAGGGAGCGGGGGGGGGGGGGCGAGGCGGTGTCGACACCGGCGCGGCCCGCGTCGGCCAACAATGGCTGACCGCAGCACGACTCGGCGCGCCGCTGGCCGTAATGAGGCTGACGCGGCTCGGCGCCGGCCGCCGCCGGGGCCGGACCGACGGCGGCCGGCGGCCAGACGCCGAGGCGGCAGCGCGCCTCTGCGTCACTCGCGTCAGCGCGTCGCCCGCCTGAGGCGTCAGGATGTCACCAGCACGGAGAAACCGCGTGTCAGGGTGTCACCAGTTTGAGGACGCCGGAATGTTAGTCTGTCACCTGCCCGAAGATGTCAGGATCCGTGTCGGGAAGTCAGGCCACTGAAATGCTGCCTTGCAGAACCTTGGTTTGTGTTGGTTTGTATTTCCAGCACACACTCCACACAGACTATGGCTGTTATGTGTCATTTGTCAATAACAGACACAACTCAAAGTGGAACATAAATATATACATAAACGACCACGATAACTCAGGCCGCGTCCCAGTCATGTTCGGTGGAAGTTGATGCCAACGCGGGCGCGCAACTGGCTCCACCACGACAACCAGGCGCCAGAGGTAGATGGAACAAGTTTGCTGCAAGCTCGCCGCTGGAATCGATAAAATTCCCGATGCAACAGGTCTGCAATCAAGCGCTCTTTCAGAAGTTACGACGCACGCATGCATGACACCGGTTGGGGTCTATTTTCATGATGGACGATATGCCTTCCATATTCGGAACAGGTGCTGCGAAGCAGGCATTGTGGATGATGCGATAGGAGGCACTTTTCAACAAAAATTTTGATCGCTACAATATATGAGCAGCGCCCTTCGTTCGCAATAGGTTGTAAGCAGTTAACACAAAACGAATCAAGTTATGTAATGCATACATGGGTTTCACTAACCCGGTTTTATCCGCTCGCCGTAAATTTGGTTTCATATGACGACCACAATCGCGTTCATTCTTGACCGCAGCAATAACCATATATTATGAATGATAACGATTGTAATGTTCGCGGTGAGGATTTCGTGCCCGGACGCATGAGCCTCACGCGCGAGAAAATGCATAGCCTGAGAGGCAGTCTGAGAGATCAGATATACTCTGAGACATCTGGCCTACATCAGGGCGCCATCACAAACGCAGAACTGAAAGTTCGCCAGAATTTGGGATCCCATGGCTGGCGATCAGAGACCATCACCAAAACCTTCTTAGGAGGAGCCCCAGAGCCCACCGGAGCACATCCTACATCAAGTTTAGGCGAGGACTGTCACCGTAAAACCACCGCGGAGACAGAGACCCGTGTAAAAAATCCCGGTATACCTGACGTGTAAGATGAACTCACACAGAACAGTCAGAAAAAGGCGCAGACGCCTAGCCCGTCCAAAAATGTCTGAGAAACTATGCACCAATACCATTTACAAGATATCACCAGCGATCCTGAACGATGTTCGGAACCATGACAACACGCTTGACGGCCTACAAGGGACTCAGACTCTGACTATGGCTCTCAGCTTGATGAGCGTGTCCGCTGAAGCAGACTTGATGTGGCCGTCTGGCGCCTCCTCACGCTTCGATGGACTGACGTTGCGTCGTCTGGTGCCCAGCCGTTCCAGCAATGCCCTTCGAAACTGCCTGACCGGACGTCATGATCCAACGTCAGCTGAGTTAGCGTCAGGCTTCCAGCGGCCCGTGGAGCGGGACTGTGAGCGTCAGGGTCGATCGCTCACGGTTCACTTCAGGCTTGTCTCTTCTCTGCAAGAGACAAGCCTGCCGGACGGCATCCCGCCGACGTTCAGTACAGTTCCAGCTTCGGTTACGACCTTTTCGTCGCAGTCCAGTCGCATTTGTCTCAGCAGCTGTCACCGCTCACCACCGGCGGCAAGCTCCGCTGCCGCTCCACACCAGGCAAACAGCCACTCATCCCCAGAACGCTTCTGTAGCCATTGTACCAGGCCGGCTACCGCCATTCCATCACCGGGAACGCACTGGTGTCCATCACCCAGCCCATCATCGTCACCTCATCCCCGACAGCGGCGCTGCTGCCTATCGCCAGGTGCGTGGCCAGCAGTGCATCGCGGGGAGCACCGCTTTCGCGGCGCACCAGGAATTCGCCCGCCCATCAGCGGGCGCGTCAGAGCCCTCTGAGCCGCGGCGGCCGCGGCGCCACCCCATCGCCAGTCGGAGCAGGCCGGGCGGCGTTATCGACGGCCACGCCGGCCGCTCGTCCATCACAGCGGCCGGCCGCCGGACCCAATTTCTGGCCGCCGAACGGATTACGAGTCGGCCCACGGGGCGACGCCGGGTCCTCCCAGCCGGAGACACGAGCCACCCCGAGACACGAGCCCGGCCCCGAGACGCGAGCCCGGCCCCGAGACACGAACCCGGCCCTGAGACACGAACCACCCCGAGACACGAGCCCGGCCCTGAGACACGAGCCCGGCCCCGAGACACGAGCCCGGCCACGAGAGACGAACCCGGCCCTGAGACACGAACCACCCCGAGACACGAGCCCGGCCACGAGACACGAACCCGGCCCTGAGACCGAACCCGGCCCTGGGACACGAACCACCCCGAGACGACACGAGACACGAACCACCCCGAGACACGAACCCAGCCACGAGAGACGAACCCGGCCCCGAGACACGAACCACACCGAGACACGAGCCCGGCCACGAGACACGAACCCGGCCCCGAGACACGAACCCGGCCCCGAGACACGAGCCCGGCCCCGAGACACGAACCACCCCGAGACACGAACCCAGCCACGAGAGACGAACCCGGCCCTGAGACACGAACCACACCGAGACACGAGCCCGGCCACGAGACACGAACCCGGCCCCGAGACACGAACCCGGCCCCGAGACACGAGCCCGGCCCCGAGACACGAACCACCCCGAGACACGAGCCCGGCCCTGAGACACGAACCACCCCGAGACACGAGCCCGGCCACGAGACACGAACCCAGCCCCGAGACACGAACCCGGCCCTGAGACACGAACCACCCCGAGACACGAGCCCGGCCCTGAGACACGAGCCCGGCCCCGAGACACGAACCCGGCCCCGAGACACGAGCCCGGCCCCGAGACACGAGCCCGGCCCCGAGACACGAGCCAGCCCCGAGATTCGAGCCCAGTCCGATACTCGAGTCCAAACCCGAGACTCCAGCCCACTCCCGACACACGAGCCTGTCAGCTCCGTCTCGCCCGGCACCTCCATCCAGCCCCGGGACACAAGCCCGGCAGGCTTCGTCCAGCTCGCTCCTGATGCTGGGCGGAGTCGTGTGAGTGCTCTACTCCCGCGGAGCGGTGTCTCTCCGAGATGTCTAATGGAACGGAGTCGTGTGCCCGTCCGAGTTCACTGCTCTCACACTGATAAGGACTTTCTAATTCCTTTCGTGTCACGGAGTCGCGGCTTCAATCAAATGCCAAAATGTCTTCCGAACTCCGGTTCAGGCCTCCGCCACGTTGTCACACGGCGTAGGGCCTCTCGGTCATCCAATGTCATCAAAAATAGCCGCCCGAATCCTCTCGTGATACTTTGTAGGACCGTCTCCAAGTCCCTCTGACCATGGTGCCAAACCAGCTATCTGCCTACTCCCACCTATCCCCGGTCCCAGATCGAGGCTCCCTCTGACCTCTCCCCGGTCCCTGCTCGAGTCGTGCTCGGGCCGGCTCGCAGCCCATGCCACCTCTCCCGCTCGAGTCGTGCTCGGCCCGGCTCGCAGCCCATGCCACCTCTCCCCGGTACCCGCTCGAGTCGTGCTCGGCCCGGCTCGCGGCTCCCTCTGACCTCTCCCCGGTCCCGGCTCGCGGCTCCCTGACCTCTCCCCGGTCCCGGCTCCGGTCGCGGCCGGCGGCCGGCGGCCGCTCCCTCTGACCTCTCCCCGGACCCGGCTCGCGGCTCCCTGACCTCTCCCCGGTCCCGGTTCGCAGCTCCCTGACCTCTCCCCGGTCCCGGCGCCGGTCGCGGCCGGCGGCGGCTCGGCTCCGGCCCGCCTCGGCCAGATTACGCTGCGCCGGCGGTCGTCCGTCGTGGCCCGGCCGGCGGCCTGCGTCAGATACCGCCGCCCCGGCCGGCCATGAATGCAGATTGAATGGGCGGCGGCGGCGCGCCGGCCGGTGCCGGGCCGGCCGGTCCCGGGTCGGCCGCAGCGCCGTCCACCGCTCCTCGGCGCCGACTCCAGCCGGGGGCGGCACCGACAAGGACCGCTGGGTCCCGGCCAACGCCGGACCGGGCCGCGGACGAAGGTTTACCGTAACCCAGGGGTGCAGGCGCTTACTCAGCTTGTGGAACGGTAACACGACGCCATCCCTTACGATACATGGGAAGCGCTGGCTACAAAGCTGGGCTTGTAGCCTCCGTTATTATTTTAAAAATCAGAAACTTCGTCATCATGTTCATGAGTAAGTCTGGTGCAGAAGTTGGAGGTGGCCTACGAGCAGCGTACAACTCCACGTACCAGCGAGCGTGCATCGCGGGCCCAGCACGTAACCAGCGGCTTAAAAACGCGCCCGGCCGGGACTCCGGTGAGCGTCTGTAACGGTCTCTCACGTACGTCATTCGCGCGACGAAGCGCGACGCTGCCGAGAGCGGCGTCCATCCGCGGCCCCCGAGAACCGGCCGCGGAAACACGGCTCCAACGAGCTCCCGAGCACTGCTCCGCCGAGCTCCCGAGCACTGCTGCACCGAGCTCCCGAACACTGCTGCACCGAGCTCCCGAGCATTGCTGCACCGAGCTCCCGAGGCTGCATCATTCCTCCCCGCCAGAACTGAGCCCGGCCGACGGACCCTCCGTCCGGTTCGCTGCTCCGTCCCCCGGCAGCCCGGTCCTGCCCTCTCTCCCCGGCGCTCTGCCGGTTCGGAACTGGTTCGGACGTGCGCGGCGGCCGGCGCTATTGTCGGAAGCGGCGGCGCCGACCTGTGGCCCAGCCAACGGTACCGGCGCTCGTTAGACGGCCGGTCCGCCCGCCGGCCGCGCCGCCCGCGCCCGCGCCGGCCGGCCGCTGGACGGGACCCCGCCCACCGGTTCTTACGGCAACGCGGCGCCGGGCGCGAGCGCTCCACGTTCACGCGCCGGCTGGAGGTCGAGGGCGGGGTTGGACCGGTTCAGGGACTACGAACTGGACCGGGGTCGGGTCAGAGGCTGCAAGCCGGGCCCGGACGGAGCAGGGGGCTGCAGCTGACACCGGCCCGCGACTGTGGTCATGACATTGAACAGAATACGTCAGGAATCACGGCTTCAAACCAGAATCAGACGCAAAATATGAAACGGACCAGGTCAATCAGGCGGATCCTACAGCCCCATCCAATCCGCCGGAATGGGTCCGGACTGGATGGGAAAATACTTTCAAAAGACGGATTTGGATCGGATATGGATTTGCAATTTGATGAACTTATAGTTAAATAACTGACGAAAATCCTTTCAAAAGTTTAAACAGAGATTTCCGAGAACACAGAGTGTGAAAAACTTAACAGAAATTATATGTTTTGAAAAAAGAAACATGTAGGCAAACAACAGTGGCTAACCCTTATTCATATACATCATTTTTTGTGGTCCCACTACACAGTTTTTGGACAATTTTTTGCACACAAGTTTGCATGAGACTGGATGTAGAGGTTTCTCATTCTGGCTTCTCTAGGTTTTGGCTTATTATTTGCAGCGAATCGGATCCGGATTGCATCAGCCTTGGATGCAGTTCACGGGTTGTGATTGGACCCGGATTCAGCCTGGCCGGATACGGATTGGATTGGATCGAACTGGATCCATCCGTCTCATACGCTAATCAGCCGCGGTTCAAGGGACTGAACAATGATCGAGACTGCGAGCCGCTGTATAGGCCGGCACCAATGGCGGCTCGAACCGACGCAGGAGCGTGACAGCAGCATCTGATAGAAGAAAGGCGATTAAATAAACTGAAGCCACTAAGTTTGATATAAGCCATCGGATTCGTACACAACACGATGACGGCACCGTACGCCTCCGATTGCGTGTGCTGCGCAGCAGCGTGATGGCTGGCTAAATTCCACGAACGTGCATGCTGTGCATGCAGATCACGCCTAACCAAGCACACCAGGATGCAAAGCGCAAGCACGAGCATCTGCTGAACGACAAGGCCTTGTTCTGTTCCGCATGGGTGCCTTTTTCAACTGGTACTCGTCCGACGAGTTCTGAGAGACTTGTCTGTCTGACACTTGTCAGCCTTCTCTGACAAGTGTCAGAAACTCCTCAGGAACATCCCACGCGGCCCCCGTGCCGGTCGACCCCCGCCCGGGCCACTCGCCGATCAGGGGAGGCCCCGTGCCGGTCCCGGACCGTCAGCGGTGCCGGCCGGCGGCGGCGGCGGGCGCGTCGCTCTCGTATGCAGCGGCGTCGCGGCGACGCGGCGCCCACTCAGCCAGAACGCCATATAGCTCTCGGAGACAGAGCCGCTGGGAACGGACGGTCACGCTTCAGCTGCCAGCGGCAGCCGCCGCGCCGGCAGCCTCACGCACCGGAGCGTGCGCCCGCCGTCACAGCGGGACCGGCCGGCCGGCGGACCGGCGGACCGGCGGACAGACAGACCGGCGGACAGATAGACCGGCGGACCGAGAGACCGGCGGACCGACAGGCCGGCGGACAGACAGACCGGCGCACAGACGGACCGGCAGACAGACAGACTGGCGGACCGACAGACCGGCGGACAGACAGACCGGCGGACCGATAGACCGGCGGACAGACTGGAGGACCGACAGACCGGACCGAAGACGCGGACCAACAGAGCTGGTGGACAGATAGACCCGGCCGGCACGGACCACGGCCAGCAGACCATGGAACGGACCGGACCAGACCGAGCCGGACCGGCGGACCAACAGAACGGACGAGCCCTCAGACCAACCTCTTCACAGCATCATTAGGTCAATCTCTTAACAGCATCCTCAGGCCCATTTCTGCACGAGTTCTGATGTCTGCCCCAACCTTGCACAGCATGCTCAGTTCCACCTCTTCCCAGCACCGTTACGTCAATTTGTAAACAGCATTCCCCGTATGCAATCCTGTAAACAACATCTATCTTTGCAGTGTCCTCGGGTCCAGCTCTGCACGGCCTCCTCCGGTCCACCTCCATACGGCCTTCTCGGGCCCACCTCCGGCCGGCCGGGCGGACGGCGGGAGCGGCCGGCCGCCGGGGTCGGCGACCTTCAGAAGGCTGCTGCAGCACTGCAGTACCGCGCGGCGGCGGACCCCGCGCGGACGGCGCCGACCGGAGCCCGCCGGCAGCGGCAGGCGGCCAGGACCGGGGCTCGGGCCGGCTCCCAGGGTGCCCTGTCGCCGGACGTCTCGTGTGATGTCCTACCGGGCGTCCGACGACTCGGCCGCGCGCCGGGGACCCCCGACACCTGATCCGAGGACGGAAGTCGGATCGGGCTGGCTGTTTTATTGCAGCGGATTCGTTGGATATCATGGCGTATCCCAGAAGGTGATGCTACCCTAGAGATGAACAATCCAATCGTAAATTCAAGTAATCATTGTTCAAATCGCCTATTTTCATTTTAACGACACTGGGTACTGGGAGGCCAGATACCGAGGCATTCTCCATGTCCGCTGGCAATATCCCATGGTACATCACGACAAAGATCAAAGCTTGCAGGTCTAGCCGCATTTGCGCGTACGTTTACGCTAGAAACAATCCCGGAGAGTGAAACGCTGGTTACGGCCATGGAACGAGGGTATTCACCAGGGCGGAGAGCGCTCAAACACTCCCTGCCGCCCCAACCCCATCCCAGCCCGAGTTTCATATCTCGTTGCTGGGTTTGGGCCCCCAGGGCCTGTTACCGTGTTTTCCGAGGCCAGACCGAGCGCTGGCAGAAATACGCCGCCGGGGGCTCCAACAGCTCGGGCTCAGCTGGCGCGACCCGCTGCCGCAGCGCCGATCTCATTCTCCAGCCCGGAGCGTCTCGCTGGAGCATATGCAACACCGGCTCGTGCATAGCATTGCGACAACTGAACCAGCTGGTGCCTACACGCTGAAAGGTGCCCTATTGTTAGGGCAACATTTCCATAACAAAGGCTCGTTGGACACCACTCTTCCTGGCGTCAATACCAGCCTCATATTGCACCAGCGCCGGTTTAAAGCCGGCCAACAATGAAAGCGGCCGGCCGTTCTTGAGAAAGGCAGGCGAGGAGCAGGCCGTGCTGTGGGCGGCAACTTTCCACCGCACGGTTCATTGGCCACCCACGAAAACTTGGCAGTCTCGGGGTGGGCTACAACATCGCCGCGACGCTGCGGTCTTTCCGCCCAGCGCCCGCCGCCGCTCGCGCCTGTTCCGCCGGTTTTGGCCGTAATTCGGCCAGATTCGGCCCCGTCCACCAATGCTGGCAACTATTCCGCCGCTACCGGTCGTAATCCGGCCGTGTTTGGACCGTGTTTGGACTGTCTGTCGCCGTTCAGGCCGTTCGCCGCGCGGCGTCCGGGCCCGGCAGGTCCAGGCAGCGGCGTCGGCGGGTGCGCCCGGCTCTCCCGCAGCATCGCTCCGGGCGGGGGCCGTTTGAACGGCCTCCGAGTGCGCTTAGTGGAAGCGGCCGAGGAAAGTAAGGCCTCATGCATAAACCAACTCGGCGAGCGTACTGGCCGCCGTGCCGCAGGAGAGGGGGGGGGGGGTCACGCGCCGTTTCCGTCGCCGGCCTGTGACTGCAGCACGTCCAATGACGCCGAGACCCCACCTGTAGCGCCGCCATGTCACGCGCCGTTCTACAACGCCACGGCCGCCGCGGCAGCGCGGCCACGTCGTGCCAGGCATACAGCTGCAACGACGCGCAGGCTCGCGAGAACGAGGCCTCGTTCCAAGCGCTCGCTCCGAACGAGACGTCAGCGCTGACGTCACAAGACGTCAGCAGCTCAGATATGGCGTCGTCGCACGGAGTCGCCCATCCGCGGATTATCCGGGACTGCATTTGGATCGCGGATTCCCGGCACGTCCTGGCCGGCGGATCTCGGCGTCGCCGTATCCTCGGCTCGTTAGATACGCAGCGGCGACCCCGCGCCGTACAAGCCTGGAGCCGTAGACAGATCACATCTTTCTGCGATTTGGGCTCGTCTGATGTCTGCTCGCAGCCCTACCACCTCTGGCCTCCAACGGGCGCATTAGCGTACCCTTACCCCATTGCTCTTTCTTTGTTTTATTATTATCGCCCTGTAAGAGGCACATACATGATGGTGCAGTATCCGTAACTATGGCTTATAAGTTATTTCGTTCCATTAAACAGGCTACAAAGGCCATCTCAAGCAATGAATACGAAGACTGTAGGCTCAGAAAATCTCATCCAGTCCGTCTCCAGATAAATGGATTCGTAGTTCCGTAAATTCCTCGCCTCTGAGAAGAGCAAATCGACACGATCTAGACATAACTTAAGCCCGCTGGATTGCCAATGGGGGCGTTGGGGAAATTTCTCGTGAGGATCGGACACGGGTCGGGTTCATCAACGCCACCACCGGCCCCGGACTCCTCTGCATTACGGAAATCTCGCAACAATACAGCCCGGCATCTGCTGCAGAATGTTCGGTCCAGTGACGACCATATTCGGTGTCACTGGACACGTGAAAATGCGGAAGACATGCACTCCGACCGGATTGCGAAATATGAAAGTGTGAGACGGCTATGGAACTCCGCGCGGATCGCGGAGCGTGATGTTGGCGATATCCGATCTGTCAGAACTCCTGTTGTATAACATATTTTCACGTCTCGACGTGTCTCGAAAGCGACAATGGGTACAAAGAGAAACGCGCCAGCACGGACGACGTCATTAAAAGACATTACGTCGCCGATCACGATCGTAAGACGCAATCGCATGGTAATGCATTCACTTTCGGCTTCCGAGCAGATTGCAAAGTTTGGAACAAACGATCGGTGAAAGCGCTGGTTTTCCACATTTCAACTTCGATCCTTTCTCATGTAGTGCCGTGGTGCTGCGTTGCCATAGCTGAATCAACTCTCAGGCCAGGCGCGCTAGTGTTGAACTTTTTTAACTATGCCAACTTTTCTGCTTCCGGCTCCAGCCTTGTCCTGATATGTCCGTGGCGTTTTCAAGGAACACATGCAAAACCGAAAAAGGACAACTTGCGGCAGTCCAGTCATAAGGAGGCGTCAGGAGACACCGCTTTTCGTCCCCATTTTCGTCGGCGCCGGCGAGGAGACCGGCTCCGGCAGCAGACACTGTCAGCCCAGTCCGGCACGTCACCGCGACCGCCCTGACCTGACCTGGTTGATCTGATGCGACCCTGCCCTGTTTGGTCAGATAGCCTGACGTGACGACCTGGCCAGATCTGTCCGACAGCTCTGAGCTGCGCTGATCTGACCTAACCTGACCTGAACTGAACTGGCCTGACACTGTCCCATCGAGCCAGACGTCTCCGACCTGAGCTGACCTGACCTGACGCCGCCCCGGGCGGGCGCCGGCCGTCGGCCGCCTCCGGAGACGCCGTCGGCAATCATGCGCGCCGCCGGGCAAATAGCCGTGAACGTGACAAACGACGACCAGCGGCCGACGCAGGGGCGCGCCCAGCCGCCGCCGCCGCCGCCGCCGCCGCCGCCGCCGCCGCCGCCGCCGCCGCCGCCGCCGTCGATGCCGATGATATCGCCGGCGGCCGGGCCGGAGATGTCGGACGAGCGCGCCTCGCGGCGCGCGGCCGCCGGCCATCGATCGACCGGCGGCGACGGGGGTGGCGGTGACCTATTGACAGAACGACGCCCGCGGCACACCGGCCGGCTGATAGGCCGGCCGGGACGCGGCACGCCGCCGGGGCCTGTCGAGACCGCGCCACGCCGACGCCGACCGGCCGCCGGCCGGCAGCTGGGAAGCGACGACCAGCGGGGCCGACATAAATTGGAAACCGGGGACAAATACGGTGCCGAGGTGTAAACAGCAGATCGAGTGAAGAAAAAACAGCCTCCTGCTCGCCAGCGCCGCGCCGGAGCTTCAAAGCAGATCTGGCCGCACCGGACTGGTGGCTTTCGTTATGGCATAAATTGGCGAGCACCCGTACAGCTGCTGTCTGCCGAGCATCAAACGCAGCAGGCCGTTCCGAGACGGCTAAACGCGGCTAGATTGGCTGCCGCCGCCGGCTCTTCGCCACGTGGGCTGGTTCTGCCCCACAGGCGCTGCCAGCCTGCCGCTCAGCGCTCTCCCGCTGTCGAGACCGCTTCAGCAGCAGCAGCAGCAGAGCCCGCCAGCTCCAACGTACGCTGGATGCTTACGTTCGACATCAGTCCAACGGATTGCGCATTGTGCATGTAGGTGTGGAAAATAAGCACCAATGCCGCCATGAATATAAATAACTCATTACCTTAGTTTTCTGTATGGTTGCCTCTATGAATAAAATTTTGTTACTTTCGCTTGAACGGACAGACAGTAAATCATTGCAATACTATGAGAGAATTATGACAAGTAATTTACCCATGTCACGGAAAATGCCACTTAAGAACAAACATGCTGAAAGCTTCCATCGGTCTCCCTCATCCGGCTACGCTAAAACGAATGGTCAAACTTCGTCGACCTTTCAGAAATAGATTCCATTACAGTTGGTCCGGAAAATGTCCCGGATCACGTTTCCAGAGCGCATTTTTATGGAAAATATTAAATAATTAAAAGGTGCGATAAATCAAGAATTTACTCTGACGCCACCATTCTGACGCAAAAGCTGCCTTCTGCTGACGTTCCATAGCCTTTGATAGCTAGTGTCGTCACGCAGTATCTGGAAATACGAAACATATAAATAGGTCAAAAAGGAAATTCATGAAGCACTGCTTTGAAATTCCGTAATTATACAGCTTTGACAGAACGTGCAAAGAAGTTCGTTCCCAGATTACACCTTCGTTATTTCATCCCAAAACACGAGTTAAAGGTCGGACATCTCGGCATTTCACGGCTGTTCTATGGCACCCACGAATTAAATGTGGTTTCCTCTTCGTATCACTATGGTAAGCGCTTGGCGCCGCCAGCATATTTTTTAGATCGTCCTCGAATGACGTGGCCCAGTTTTTTGCGCCAGATTACAAAGTGGTTCCGTCGGTTCCAGTGGTCGGCCCTGCCCGTCAACTACCAACTGCCGAAGACGTACAAATTCACAGCGCGGACCAAAATCTCTAGGACTGGGAATGAGAAAAAAGGTGCGGGAAATGGAGGAGATATGGAGAGGAAGACGGAGGAGCGAGAGTGTGAGAGGTAATGAGCAAGGGGGAAAGAGAGTGGGAGAGGGTTTGTTCATGACTCTGTGTATGAGATTAAAACTGCGTATGCAGCGTAATGTCCGAGGTTCGTATACTGTTCAGACGATTCTTCAGCCCACAAACCCCTTTCATTACCAGAGTACGTTGAACGCTGGCCTAAACTCCCTTTGTTTTGTTCCCATTCGTTCCAAAAGCACTGCGTGATTTGCTTAACGCTTCCCAAACTGGAACGTGGCTGTCGTTTATTGACACTCGACGACTGGCAGAATCAAAATGTCCTCCATAAAAACTACACGAAAACATCACCTTCGGTCTGCCAATATAGATATGGCTGTCTTGGACATTCTGCATACCCCACACACTCCGGCTCAAACACTGTGCTCCATACTAAGATTAATTTGCCCTCCCGACGTATTAGTTTGGACGTGGCCGAACCGTTGGATTGCGACAAGCAGATTTCACAAATTGAATGCATAATGAAATAGGCTGGCCTGGGAGTGGATCACAGGGCCGGGCGAAATCCAGGAAAGACCGCACCTAACTCTAGCCAATTTAGCCAGTACCGCAGTGCCGACGATTCACATGCAGAGCTGCGCACTGAAACACCAACGGGCCAGTTGAAACGAGGTCATCTATAATGCATCTGATTAAACCAAAACGTGGTAACAGCGCACATTGTTAACTGACAAGTATCTACATATCAACAGCTCCCAGAGAAGAAAGCGCACTTCACGTAACACGTCGTGGTATTTCCGTGGCTGAATGTAGACATTTTTCAACAGCCAAACGCAGCCATGCACGCGATGACAGGCTTTTTCGGTTTGGAATGCTCTGAATAATGTACGCGCATTGTACCATTTGCTATCACAAGGCTAAGCAGATGGCCACATACGAAGATAGATATATTCTCCGTCCGATGTAACGCTTATTAACCTCGACCTTTGTTAATCCAGAACTAGGCGTGTTGTGATTCCCAGACCTCGCGTCCATGTTTGCGTGCCGAGCATGGGTTTTGGCACGGTCTGTTTGACCGTGCCATCTTTTTCAATTCTCTCGGCTTTGAACGCTATATCTACGCCACTGAACAGTGTTGTAATGTCAGGTACAAAGCGATGCAATCGTTACTCCGTTGTCAACACGAATATCGTATCCACAAAAGTTGGAAAACGTAGTTCGTTCTCCACTCCAGTAAGCAATAAACAAAAATTACTTGCAGGACGACCGATCTAATCCCCCAGCTTTCTACGGTTGGAATTCCTAATTGTCCATGGCTTTAGTGCATTTCGGCAGGCTTGTACTCTCTTGCTGAAGGAAACACACCATCTCCGAAGATTTAAGCTCCGCCGACAGGGAATCGGGAAATGAGTGCGCCCTGAAGCCGCAGAGCATCTGGCGGACCGCAAAACGGCTACCAGACACGGACAACATGGCGCTGTAACAGAGACCACCGCATCGGCGGTAACTGCGGAGAACAGCAGGATTCTCAGCTTTCACGGCTTCCTGGCCTGAACTGCAGGCCGACCCAACGGAACACAGGAAAAGCGGGCACGGTGAGCCGGCCGCCACGCCACGCCGCCAGCGGGCTCATGAAACACGACCCACTTCGGGCGGAGGTAAAAAACCAAACCAGTCGCATCTGAGTGGAAACGCGACGGTTGTCGTCGCTCTTGGTCCGAGCGCACCATCCTACGCCTCCGCGGACGGGAGACCGACCACCCGCTCACCTTGAGTCGATGCAAATGCGCCGCCCACGCCCGGCCGCGAAGCTACGTTCCGCGGCCGGATGTCATTCCGCTCCAAACGCGCTACCACTGTTTACTAGCACCGTCTGCCCGAGCCGCACACCGTCCACCGTTCGCAGTCTGCCGTCTCTCGTACTCCGCTCAACACTCGCTGACCGTGGCGGCGGCCGTGCGTCCCCGGCGCGCGCTAGCCTCCCTACACCTGTTGGAGTCCGTGCAGTCACCTCTCGGTCCCGGTGTATGCCCGGCGGGCACGCCGCCGGCGCCGGCCGCCGCGCGCCGCACGACCGCCACTGCCACCTGTCGAGCGGGCGGCGAACTTCGGCTACGGGCGGGCGAATCGATAGCGGCCGCGGCCGCGCGGGCTGGGCGCCGGTCGCAGGTGGGCGCGGCAAAAAGGCCTGCGTCGCCTCGCGCGCCCAGATGGAAGACAAACATTTGATGAGGCCGGATGGCGTATTGATGGAGTGGCGATCGACCGCGCTGGGGTGACCGGGGGCGGCGTCGGCCGCCCGGCCGGGCCGGGACCGTCACGGAGGCCGCGTTCCCCCCCCCGCGTGCACGGCCGGTGGCCGCTCGGCTCCGCGGCAGGTCGCGGCTCCGGGCGCGGAATCGGCGCGTCTGCGACGAGTGGAGGGCACTCAGGCGTGCGGCGACTCGAACGAGAGTGCGGCTGTGGGACACGATGGGGGTGGCCGAACGATTAACCAGCTCTCAGGGCTATTTATGGAGCGTTGAAGGAAAGAAAAAGCGTCACGTTGTTCATGCGACTTCCGATTTTTACAGCACTGATGACCTTGTGAAGGTTTTGTTTGCTTCCTTTTAATGCGTACAATATATAATGCTACCGTACTTCGAGTTTCATGTGCGCACAGGCTGGTGCATCCATGTTTTACGAATCTGAAGCCTAAACCGCATGCCTTATTCAGTAACTTCCGCACCATTTACTGCAGATGTGGTTTAAATTCGACCCAGATTAGACGCAGTTACTTGCAGTACTGGAATGCGTCCTTCGGTCGCCGAAACACCTCAATTTACGCAGCCGTTTGTGAATCAGGTGGGGCATGAAAATACTTTTTACTGAACAGACCGCACTTTCGTGCCAAACTGGCTGACGAGTCCCCGCCCTGCCTTTGGTATGATAGAAAGTGATATGAAAGTGGTATGAAAGAAAATCCCACATGCAATATTTGTCCGGTCGGACGATTTTTAGTACCTTCGCCTTTTCGCTTCCAAGACCCGGACGCTCCAAATTTAAGGACTAAGCTCAGGACCAACGTCATAATCTACCAGCGAACAGTAATCGGCGTTTAAATTTCACATACCGGTGCGCCGTAAAGGGCGTGGGTTGAAAAGATAATGGAAGGTGCTCCACAGAAGACCTCCATTTTTCTCTTGAAGTGCAACATTTTTCATTCTGACGTCGAGAGAGGAGAGCACGGTAAAAATGGTCGCGATCCATCCCATGTCCAGTTGCTCTCTCCTTGTCCAGTTTGCGATGATGTCGTCGAGGTGACTGCATATTTTCAGTTGCAGGGCATTCGTGACTTAATGGCACATCATATGCAGGTCATTGTGCGTTGCGTGTATTTTGATATCGCCAATGTATTGAATCGAAAACGCTGGGATCAAAGTCCATGCCAAACCGCCCTCGCTGCGCGGACCATAACCGCACGACCCAAGTGTTCTCCAGCGACGGAATACTTTTGCCAAAGAATTGGAGCCTGAGAATTACTCTACAGGAGGAGTAAATCCCAAGCGCCGAGCCGTTAGTTGAAGCAACTAATGGTGCCGTGCTAACCCGTGATACGGAGACCCGCGACCGGCCGACCCTCTCTCTGCCTGGGGTCAAGGCCAGACGCCCGCTCTGGGACTCGCACCCACTACAATGTACTGGACTCTGTTGTCCGGCTCCTAGACGCTACGTCACGGAGAGACAACGCAGCAGGGGCGGCGGAAGCTATTTCGGTAAGGGGCGGGGGGAGGGAAACCGTTCGCGGATCCAGCCACCTCATTCGGCGGAATCTAAGTTACCCGCAAAGTCCGATTTTTCCTCGGATTTCGGTAATTTTGTTTCAGGTCCAGACCAGACATGGCAGAAAAATAAATGTGACGAAACTGCGGTGATGATGATCGAAGAATCACTCGACTCCACAATGCCCGCCGGTACTGAATTTTTAGTTTCTAATGAGGTCTTAATCCGCCCCCGTACCAGTGGCTAGATCCACCTTCCCCGTACCAGACAGGGTGTTTGAACACCCCCTCTAGCTCGCGAACCAGGTATCGGAGGAAATGAAGGATATATGATGAGGAAGCACTTGAAGAGCAGAGTTCGAAACCGGTAACATTTTTGAACCTTGCCCAAAATGTTAAAGAAATACAGCCGAAAACTCTACAGTTTAGCTTTCTCTTTTGTCTGTTTACAGTTCAATAACTAATCCATATTTTGCCCTAAACTGTGCCCCATGCAATAGCTAACAACTCGCCAAACAATTTTTTAAGTACGTTTACCTCTTTTTGACCATCAGCGCGAATCAGGTGAGGTCACACCTTCGTTCCAAAATGGTACATTGGTAAAATGTACGTCCTCTTTATTCATCTTACTGATGAACATTTTTATGGCTAATTTGCACTTAAGATGGTGCTGATGAGGCACCTAGGCACATTTGAGATGCCCAAGGACGATTTCAGACTGAATCAAAGATCAGCTGGGGTCAACTTAAGTCAAATTTTTAAATGATAGGAATCGAGAAATTTAAAGTTTTAGCGGGGTCTACGTGACAAGCGCAATATTTTTCAGGGTTCAGGAAATGTCATTGGAGACCAAGAGAGGTCATTTGAAGTCACCAGCCGACGGCCTATGACGCCACTTGACGCGTCTGCAGTGGAGAGGAATAAGTAAAGTGCGCACTGCCATGAAGAAGTTTTCTTTTACTGGAACCTTCCTGCAGCAATTTATCCTTAACATTGTTTTTACACATGACAGTGACCCATTCAAGGCCACAACAAACCCTTTCGTGCATTGCTCAGGTGAAGCAGAGTCATTGACCTCGGATGACCTCTAGTGACCTCTTTTTGCCCTACACTGTGAGATAAGGCTATTTTGGGCCTTAAATTCGAATTCAGCGCCCATTCTGACCCTATAGAACCGCAAATTACTAATTCTGAGCAAAACGTTTGAGTTTAAAACTTGCACCCATATTTGTGGGTCATGGCTTTCGCCAAGGTCTCGGTTGCTCTGGTGACGCGATGGTAGCACATATGAGCGGTCATGCTGGTGACGATATCTGAGCATCGCAATCCCGTAAAATTTCGCTAAAACCTAGACACAGTCTCAAAAAAGGGCTTAAATTGACCTGACCTTCGGTCCTTGACCTAGAAATTTCCAAAAAGTCTGAAACATGCAAAATGTACCGACTGTTATATACCATAGCTCCTGTAAGTTTTAGCAAACTCAGTTCAGTCCCGGAAAAGCTATAGGTGGAGGATGACCTCTTTAACCTGGCCTAGGTCAGTCACCCGACCTGATCCGGGGCAAACATTTTGGTAGGATATGTGCAATAAAGGGTAGATAAGGCACTGTAAATTTGGTGGCTCTGTGTTTTTCCGTTTTTCCGCCATGGCGGAAAAACCTGAGGGGAATGTCCAAACATCCCCCCTTGGTACGGTGAGGGTTAATAATTTACTGTCTATTTTACACAACGACCAAACGAACACAAAGATATATTGCCTCATTTGATAGAAGTGGTTTGGTCTGGCGTACCGAGGGCGCGAAATGTGCCGCTTAAACGACAATGTGAACTGTATGTTTACCCCATTTCTTGTCATTTGCGCCAACACTTCACCTGGTTTAATATGCTGAAAGGACTGGGACTGTAGCAGGGACGTAGCCAAGGGGGCCATGGGGGCCATGCCCCCCCCCCCCCGAGCCAAGGGGTGCTCGCTAGATATATGGCGATTTCGCACGAATACGGAATAGTGATCATACTCGTATATATGTGTTGCAAAAGCAAACATTATATGTTTTCCTGTGCATTAAATACGAGGTAAGTTACAAAAAATTACTGTTTTCCCTATAAACTGTGTCATATACCAGTAGCATTTGGAAAAACTTGACATTCCCCCGCTGAGGAAAATCCTGGCTACGTGCTTGGACTACAGTCTGCAAGAGAATGTTTCAAATGACTTTATCGGACTCGCATGCATGTCGAGGACACAGAGCAAATACTTTCGCAAAGAGAACAACGTTTCAGAAAGGTATCTTGAACGTCAGTCAAGACCGTTCAAGGCAGTGGCGTAGCTCGGGCTTTTTTGAGTGGGTGTTCCAGAGAGTGAGGGGCCCCAACACTGAGGGATCCCTTGAGAACCACGGGTGTCGCCATGGCTAGAGCGCAGGATGTACTTGGCACTTATGTTTCAATGTCTTCAAGAATGCGTATGCCCGACAGCGTTAAAACATATGGGGACTCCATGTGTATGACTTCTGGCCTGCGCTGTGCGAGGTTTCGAACCGTTTCTATTTTATTCGCCGGTGCGTACCACATTTCAAAGACTGCAAACCGCAAGGGTGAATTAACACTCAGCACTATTCCAGTTAATTGTGTTTTACGGCGCTACGACCAAATTTGATTGCACTGTCCAGGGATTTGCCCAGGACCATACGCCCTGCGTCCTTGGGCCTGACCCACAGGTAGGTATGCTTCAGTCGTGCATAACAAGTGTCATAGATTGGTAAATGTCAATAATTACACCAATGTAGTATTCCAGTCTCCGTCTTGCTTGATCTGTCTCTGCCCATCTCTGTCTAGAGGCAGTTTTTTATAACGTTTTTGAAATCCCGAAATAGGAGGGCGCCTCAAACCCAGTACCATCGGGCAATGACATTTTCAGCTCTAAACAAAAATTGAGCTGGTTTTGATCACGCTCGGCAAAAACACGCAAAACACGACATGTATTCTTTTTGTGCACCTTCATTCGAATCAACCTCAAAGAAACACGACCAATTAAATTTACGGACGTGTTCATGATTGATTAAGGAACTTGGTGGCGCAGCGGTAGAAGTAATGAAGTTTTGAAACGGCGTAACATGATACCCAGTTCCCATCTAAAGACTCGGCTGGCAAAAACTTGTACGTGGCACGCAGTCATGTTAACTGTGGGGGCAAAAAGATATGTTTGCCCCTATGTCTTTGGATGGGTGGGGGGCACTTTGCCCCCGTTGCCCCGCGCTTCCGCCGCCACCGCAGCGCCCTGCTTAACGTCTGGTCATTTTCGAAACTCCCCCAGATTTGAATACAACCAGAATCTAACTGTGCAATTGCGCTTCTCATGGAGGGTGATGCAGATATTGTTTCACTTAGATATGACTGAGTAGGACATGGCGAAATGGTAATGCGTAGTAGTGTGCCAGCAATTTAGCAACAACATTTGGGCAAATATGGACAATCACATGCAGCTGCCGATTGTAAAAAAAGGTAAGGGACTTCAGTTGGTTGGGAACACAAATTTTCTAATGATCCTTAAGTCCTAGAATTGCCAAACATTTTGTTCAGTTACTCACCAAGTTCGGACATCGAACAACATATACGCTTTAGCCGGGGTATGTACACGGCGATCAACACTCCGCAAACCCAAATCCTTGAACAAACTCTTCTCTGATATCAAAGCTAGCAGCATCCAACTGTCGCTTTTAGCTCAGTCCAACCTCCAGAGCCGCTTTGCCTCCACGGCCGTGCGATGCAATGTATGTGTGAATGTATGCGGTATGAAGGAATGTATGAACATGTCCGTTCTGCATTTATTTTTTGTGTTTTTTAGTACGTCACGAGATGAGATTAACCACTGTCTGAAAAGATGCCCTAAAATTCAGTACGTTGTCTTATGAGTACCTGTTACGCTAACTAAGGTCCGAAAGCTGTGGCAGGTTGGCCAGGTTAGGAATTTCCGGTCTCTGGTAAGTGAAAGAATAAATATCGCCAAATGTAGCAATAATCTGACATTAATAAAGTCTTGCATTTAGCAAGTGATCTCATGAGCACGAGCGTCAAGCTGTGGGTAACACTGCACTCACGAATGACTAAGGGTGAGGTAATGCATCTCATAGGAGGCGTCCGTGCGATCTAAAAAAAAAAAAAAAAAAACATATTTAGCATGACATTCAAGGAGAGGATGGAAGCCGATCCCGTGCAAAATGCAGGCCCACATTGATTCACATTTTCCACTTCCCTTCGAGCTGATGACGATAGCCTCACATTTCGACTGTTCCACACCGAACGAGGAGTGCTGACGAATATGAACGTTTAACGTGACAGGACACCCTGCCGTTCCATCATCGTTGACAACCCTTTCTGTCCCAACAATCAAATCATGCCGCCTCAGATTAATGTGGGTACCACTCACGCACGGCTTTACATGCTGAGACTGGAGAACAAAGAAAGCGATCATATTACGTGGTAGGAAACTGCCATGTTCCAAGATGCAGTGGCGGCACCACCGGGATAGCGGGGGGGGGGGGCAGCGGGAAAACTGCCCCGTTTGTGGAGGAAACTTAGCAATATCCCAGTGGGCGAGGCGTGGAGAAAAAAGGACTCGAAAATGTCGCTGCCCTCGCTGTTCTGAACACACAGCACCGACACGCCTTGCTTAGACTTTGGGAGGGATAGGTGATGACAGCCCGTCCGTCCGGTCTGTGGCTTAAAGCACGGCGTATAGTAGGTAGCCTGACTACCCGCGCCGTACCGAAGGCATGACTGGTAGCTGTCCAGACGTCTCTCGAAACGATCGAATAATTCCTGAGCCATGACAGGAATGAAATCAGGCAAATATGGAGCCTCATAGTGGTCGCTCTTGCTCAAACCGGACCTGGAGATTTACGGAGGGGATTACTTACTGCGGTGGTTGTTGACACAAACTGCGCACGTGGCGTAAGGGCCGGATAGCTGGAGCTGACTCACTGGCGGATCCGGGGGGAGGGGCACCGGGGCCATGGCTCTCCCTTTCCGTTGAAAAACCTGGGGCCAATAGGTCTTTTGCCGCTTCATTTCAGACGGAAATAGGAAATATTTTGTTAAAATTGGCCAAAATCCGAGAAGAAATCAGCATTTTGGGATAGTTCAGGTCCCACGGATCGAAATTCCCATCCTCCTTCCCTCCGCCCTCAACACATGGTCCGGACCCGCCCTTGGTTTGACTGTCACCGCTCGCCCTCAGAAAGGTCCCGGGCATTGGTCAACGGGGATGCGGAATCGGACATCGCGGCGACGAGAGGGTGGGGAGACGAGTATAAAGACAGTTCTGCTGTTCCACGTTGCTGTGTTCCTTGCACAATGCAGCAATTCAGTGTCTGGTCGATATCGTGTCGAATTCTGAAATTTTTGCAAGAGCTCCGTCATGATGCTAAGCTGACGATTTTTTAGGTTTAACTGATGCAATGCAGGAAATTTCCCTTAAAATGTTCTTTTTTTTGGTGCGTGGCCAGTAGGGCTAACACCACTTTTTGCATGCTACAAAATATTATATGTACATCAGCACGTCATTGCCTCCTGAAATAGGGGAGACCAGGGAAAGCGAACACTTGGGGCAAAGTGGATTTTTGGAAAATCGGTATTGTGCAACAAGCATAATATATATTGGCGACTAAACCTGTGTTGTTAAGTTATAGTTATAATTTGGGATTCATGTGACGCATGCATTAAAGCATCAAAAACACGAAAAAAGCAAATAAAAAACGAAACAAAAAAACAATAACATGGAAACCAACGCTTAGCGTGCGTAGCAGTAGCCACTTTGTTCCGCTGCAAAATGGTCGAATTTCCTGACAAGGAATACTTTGTTCACGTTTTTAAATAGTCGATTGCTTGCGATTTCGTGCACCATGTATTTCAGATACATATACCATTTGGTGTAGAACATATCAGATGACGTATCCTGCCCGTTTTTGGACATTGTAGGCATATATTTTGGAATGCAGTACCCACATTCGATGGTGGTGCACTTGAGGGCAAGTTTGAGCAAAGTAGACAAAAGGGGACTTCAAAGGTTGCCACATTGCCCTAACGATACGGGTACGGATCTTGGATCATGTCAACCATGGATATCGTGTCATTATCCTAAATGTAGGTAGGTGACGCATCACTTGTTACAGGATTCAGGAGCTGGACTGAAAAATGGTTCGAAAGTACAAACGAACCAGCTCTCGATACCAGCGAAGCGAAGTGTCGAGGCGGAAAGCCATCAAAGCTGTAAAAAGGAAAACGATGAATATCAAAAAGCCGTCGATGCATTTCGGCATTGGGGTTTCGGGGTCAGAGGCTTCCCTGTTTCTGGGATTTTCCACGAACAGACTGGTTTTTCACGTGGAAGACTTTGCGGCCTCACAGACCACTGGCCCGCCTGAGCTGTATGTGTTGGAGCAAGATGTTACACGTGCTACTATGTTCCATTCCCCGGCTGAATCCGACATCCTGTGCAATGGAGCAGCGGCGCTCCAGCCTTTGCCTCTCATTCCGAGCGGTTGCAGTGAACAGCGGCAGAGCTTGTTCCAATGGAGGCCGATATCTCTTGGCGCGAGAGTAATCCACTGACCCCAGCTTCACAAGAGTGTGACGATGCAGGTAGTCTTCCCGGCGCGAGCCGCACGGAGCGTGGAGCTGCAGTCGGCACAGATAATTCATCCTCGAAGAGAGAGGGTGAAGGCAGCTGGACACCAGAGAAAAGGTGCCGCAGGCGAAAAAGGAGTGGGTAATATCGGACACGTTGTTACATGTGAGCTCCCCGATATTTTCTTAACCTTCAATGTTTGGTGCTCCTAGGATTGGCAGCAGTTCGATGCGATAACAAGAAAATTGTTCGCACCTCCGAAACAAGTTTTTACCGCAGTGATTTTTTCTTGAGGAGTGCGCATAAAGAGTGTATCGGAGACGTGGTGTTAATACTGGACACTTGTCCATTATGCCCAATATACCTACCTGAGGCCACCAAATGGAATTTTGATACCATTATCTTGTGTCAGGAAGTTATTAGCTGCATATGGAAGGAAAGCCATACCCTGATACGCGTTCCCGCTGCCAAAGGCAGGTTTCGGTCACAAAATTAGGACCCTTCAGTGTAAGCCCCACTAAACAGATTTGCGACTCTTCCCCTACCAGACTGGAAATTAAACATGTTAGATGATCCCCTGACTAACAGCATGGTCATGGAATGCGCTATGTATTTCGGGTGGAAACCTCTGGGGATGGACCTACGCCCCATACTTTATTTGGACCGCCAGCCCTCATCCTTCTTTAGCTCCACGTTCCATTGAATTAATGTGCTGAGAAGCACCAAAATCAGCTGACGCCACTGAAACGTTAAAATTATGTCACGGGAAACCGATTTTTAATCCATTTACGTCTAATGCGACTTCACAATTCAGGGCAAAAGGGAAGGGCCCGCGCTATTTTTCTTGAAATGATGTTTTTCTCCCGTCACATGGCATGTCTCTGCGAAATTCGAATGTCAGATATTAGCTGTCGTCCGGTACTACCCAAATGTTTCCTGCGTTTTAATCCATTGCCAGCAAAGGCGACATAATGGAGCTTAAGCTTGAAAGTTGAAAAGGGGTGTTGACCTGTGCCGTCCCGCCATGTGCATGTTTGGGTTGTATTTGGTCTGTGCACCATACACCCTACGTTAAAACTGTTAAGCGGCCGGGGATCTTTGCTTTTCACATTCAAGCAATGAAACAAAACTGCCATGAAAATAACTAACTGATTTACAAGTCATCGCAGCCCCGATTAGTCTTCGCACTGCTTGGCTTCTGCTGGACGCAATTACACCACACCAGGGGTGTCGATCTGTCTTCTTTTGAGAGGGCCCTGACCCACCCAATGCTGATTTGGGCCCCTAGTGTCGGTTTGTCCCCCTCTCAATGTTTTCTGTCGGTTTTAAAGGGGTATGAGTAGCAATAAAGAAAAACAGCCGCAGTTGATAAGACATAGGCGAGAAGTAAAAAATAAAGTGTAAGCGATGTATCAATCTATCTTTCTATCATATATATATATATATATATATATATATATATATATATATATATATATATATAGCTATATGTAACTATTTACATGGGGGTAAATGCAGCTTTTTATTTCATAAATAGTAACAAGAAATTTACAAATTTCCGTTGGTCAAAACAAAGTGGGTTAATTCTGTTGAGAAACCCACATTTGGGGGTAGGTTGGGTTGTCGTGCCCTCGGCTCGCCCCTCCCCCTTTCCAATCATTTACAGAAATCGACACCTCAGCACCACACTGACTGGGCCTCGCGCAGGATCCGCTCTTCTCGCGAGAGGAGACCACTCTTGAGTGGCCGGTGTTTGTGTTGGGCATGCTACCCGGCTGGTGATCAGCCCATTATGGCTGCAGTGGTCGGTCGGCCACATGGGACGGTGCAGCGTCGGCTCCTGTTGGCGCAGACCATCTCCCGGCCATTCCCGCCCGGCCCGCTGGCTTCTGATGGTCTCTATAACTTGTATAGCCCTCACAGCCCGACGACGGTGCGGGAGGAGGTGCGTCAGATAAAGTAGTCTGAACGGCCTGCAAAAATCACGCTTATGATGGGAAACCGCAACGGGGATTTTTCCTTCAGGTCTAAATCAGGCATCAAATAAAGACCTTGGTCGAGTTGATAATCGTATGCGACCCCTGTGCAAGTAAAGTTGTGTTCGGCACACGGGCATTCAAATTAACCAATATCAATGACACAGAAAAGTTGAGAGGACCAAATAACGGGAGGTACCAGAGGTAATTGCGTAAAGTCATTGCCTGAGCCTGATGTGAAGCATAAATCCACTCACTTCCGATTTTAATTCTCCATACGACCTTTCCGTTAAAAAGTTGAGTAATGTTTGAAGTTTGGACGTCCGATGGCTCAGGCGTTCTTTGTCGTGGACGTCGTCCGAATAACGCCGCAAACACTTCACAGAAATAAGGCTGGATGCATACAGGGAGAACTTAGAAACCCTAACCTAGAGGTAGAAATTACATTTAAGGCGCTTTGCATAGGTGATGTTCAAAAGTACGCAGTTTTCAATTTTTTTTTGCGTGGACTGTCACTCATAATTTGGAAGAGAAAGTCTGTAGAAGCAATCTTTTTCAAAGTTCTTCACTACTTCATCTTTTCCATGGCTCCTGTGGATTGTGCTTGTGCATCATGCACAAGCGTAATTCACCTAAATGAACAAGAGAACAGCGCAACAGTTACCCAATGAATGTTGGAAGGCGCGTTTGCTTCACGCGAAACTAAACTAGGCACGAACTAAAAGTTTTTGGGGCTCCATTGTGTAAGAAAAATATCTATTGTCTTACAAATATGGAGCTTATGCTACGTTTGTAGCGGGCTGTGGAATTTCCCGCCTCTGCGCCGTTATACTACAAGAACAAGAACAAGAACAAGGTGTAGTTCACCTGAGCCAACCGGGATTGTTCGTCTATTAAGATGCTGCTGGTCTGGACAGTGGTATCTATTGGTCTTGTTAATTTTATACTGCTTGCTCTGAAGAAAAATACTCCACGGCAGCGAGTAAGAAAATACTGGGAGATAGTACAAGATCACATTTGACCTGATAATCCCTTTTCTGTTCTTTCTTTGGGTCCTCCGAATGGTTCATTTTTACTAAAAACCAGTATTGTTGCTAGCCCGCTGTATGAAATTGACATCATTATGTGCATTATTTTAAGTCACATATGAAGCTGCCATAAAGTTTGGCAATGAAAATGTCTGAATGCAGAAACCCAATTTGCAGAATTTGGAAGATTTTGAACTGCCAGGAAGTGTGCTTTCTTCTGGATGCTGCCAGTCATTCTGGTATTTGTACCCAGAGTTTTTGTTTCCCTCACATTAAACTGAGATACTGTATGCTTGAACAACATATTAAACCATATCCTAGCTTTATGTTCAGTTTATATGAAATTGATAGGAAGCATACTAAAATCAGCATATGAAAAGATAAACTAGCAGTAATCATACACATGCATAATACATGCACATGCACACATAGATATATATTTCTATGTATGCCTGTACATATATGCTATATAATTTTGTAAATCACGTTTCCAGAGCACTTGATGATATAGCCAGTTTGGTATAGCTGATTCCCAGCAGGGATGGTGGTTTTGCCCCCCCCCCCCAGTGTCATAAGAACTATGTGTGTGATTTCATTGCAACAAACAACAATCAGTCTGTTATGATGTAAACCACATCTTTATCAAAAGAAGATTTCAAGATCTTGAGAGGGATAATAATAGGGAAAAAAGTGAAAATAGGAGATATTTGTGGACTTGTTATGGTTCTGCCTTTTATGGTCAGATTTCAATGAAATTGGCATGAATTGACAATTTATAGATGGGAGTTTTACCATTATTTTGTACATTTGACATTTTGAGAAAATTCATGAGTGTCCATAGGATTTTGAAAATGGATGATAAGGCTTTCAAAAACTAGAGTGAAAAGATTAAAATCACTTTAAGCTTTAACTATTCTGTCATGGTGTAGAATTGCAAGTCATATTACATTGTTTATATCATGTTAGCATAGGTAGTGCCAATGCATGAAAAAGGGGAACTGCCATGGTCACATGTTTATTAGGTCAGCTTATGACCTTTGACCTTAAATGACCTTAAAGTCACATGGGATCATCTTGAGTACATTTCATGTTGTTTGAAAATGTTCCAAGTCATTTGAATTTACTCATTTTCTAAAATACCATTTTTCAGCTGCCATGATATATGGTTCACACAATGACATTTTAGGCCATAGCTCCATGACCTGACCTGATATCAACCTGAAACTTGGCACACAAGTAGAGGGTATCCTTTTATGCCATATGTGTTCTGGTTTGTTTGGCATTTGGAAAAATAATGTCAAAATTATTACAATAAAACAAAATTTTGATGCACCAATGGATGTGTATGTTGTAGCAGCAGGTGCCTTTGGTATGTGTGATGTGGTTGGTGCTGGGATGTTCAGTTGGGTTCCAGTTGGTGGTGTCCTTTTTGGCATTAGCCTAGTATGGTACTGAACTCTTCCAGACTGTGTCTGCCATTGCAGCAGATGGTTATGGTGTGTGTAAGGCAGCTGGTGCCAAGCTCCAGTGGGTGATGCCTGACCTTGTGACCTTGTGAAGGGACTTCATATGAACAAAATCAAATTTGTTTGCTTACCTAACTTTTTGCCTATACATCCATATCAGGTTTTAACATTTGGTTTAAAAAACATTTTTAGCAGCCATTTTCCTTTTACCTTCAACATGGGCCAAAATAGCCTGAAGTGCCTCCCAAAATGCTGCCTGGCTCCACCTCTGCACAAAATATAATTATGAAGTTTAAACAAAATACATAGAAAGAATAAGTAGGAAAAAATGACCAAGTTTCATGAAGCTAAGTAAAAAGCCCTAGAATTGGCAAACAAAAAAGCCAAGGGGTGGATTCAGCTCCCCCCTGTCAGGAGTAGGGTTAGTGACTAGTTGCTAACCTTATTTTTTTCTGTCATTTGGGTAGTCCCTGATTTTCCAGTCATCATGCCTTAAACTGCTCTGCATTTGGAAATGAGTTCATGAAAAATTTGATTTTTGCTCTGCAGCTGTTGGGATTGCATAATTTGTTGTGCCTTCCAGGAGCTGTCATATTGGATGGGTAAGATTCTGTCTTTAAAATGAGGCATGCTTTGATGAGATCTTGTTGAGGCATAGCTGAGCACCTTTTAAGAAGTTTGGGACCAAGCAACCAAAATTGGGGTTGCAGATTGGACCAAGCTCACATGAAAGTGACAATAATGCCACTGTGCCACAGCTGTCAGAAAAAAAATATACATTCCACAACCCACACTGGTTTTCATAGTCATGCATCATATGCGTGTACACTGACCAGCCACTGTGTTTGTTTTACCAGTGTTATTGCAACATATGTTTTTTGCCAGTATAAGTGGCCAGGCATTTCAGTGAAAAAACTGGCAGCAGACAGCTTAGCCAAGAAGCTGCCATTCTGCCACTGCTGTCCAAATTATTGGGACCAAGTGACAAAACTGTCTAAAAGAGGCATTCACGAAAATGACAAACCTTTGTTTCCTGGCATGATTGCCTGCATTAACAGCAGTTCTTTTTGTAACGATGATAGCAATTTTATGTACGAAATTGGAGCGAGCTCTGTGGCATGCAGAGGATGGGCCCATACTTCTTCAACAAATAAATTGACCCCTGCATTGTTGTTTTTGTTGACGTGATTTTGACACAGAACATGTAATGTTGGTGTCCCATTTCTCTGACATGAACTACTGTCAAAAGATATGGAATATATGTGGACTACAACATTATGTGGCCCTAAATGTGGTGGAAAAACTTGTACAGGGTAGGCTAGGATCATACACGTTATCCTATGTGGAGTAATTTCCTGCCCCATGTGGGGGAGAATTGAGGCTTCCTCAAGTATCTGGTTGACTGCAGTGATATGGTTGCAGATTGGGGTGTGATGCATGTGCTGTGTCTGGCTCTTGGGCATCTGGCTGAACTCTAGCTGGCACTGACTGTTGCTTTCATGGATGAGTGTGGTGTGGGTGGTGTGGTTAGTGTGGGGCACCAATGGATGTGTATGTTGTAGCAACAGGTGCCTTTGGTATGTGTGATGTGGTTGGTGCTGGGATGTTCAGTTGGGTTCCAGTTGGTGGTGTCCTTTTTGGCATTGGGCCAGTATGGTACTGAACTCTTCCAGACTGTGTCCGCCATTGCAGCAGATGGTTATGGTGTGTGTACGGCAACTGGTGCCGAGCTCCAGCTGGTGATGCCTGCGCCCGCAGCAGCAGGCGGGCATTGCGTGCGTGCTGCGGCTGGTGCTGAGTTCCAGTGGGTGGTGTCTGTTGCTGCAGCCGGCGGGTATGGTGAATGTGCTTCAGTTGGTGCTGAGCTCCAGTGGGTGGTGTCTGTTGTTATAGCCGACGAGTATGGTGTGTGTACGGCAGCTGGTGTCGAGCTCCAGTGGGTGATGCCTGCGCCCGCAGCAGCAGGCGGGCATTGCGTGCGTGCTGTAGTTGGTGCTGAGTTCCAGTGGGTGGTGTCTGTTGCTGCAGCCGGCGGGTATGGTGCGCGTGCTGCAGTTGGTGCTGGGCTCCAGTGGGTGGTGTCTGTTGCTGCAGCCGGCGGGTATGGTGCGCTTGCTGCAGTCGGTGCTGGGCTCCAGTGGGTGGTGTCTGTTGCTGTAGCCGGCGGGTATGGTGCGCGTGCTGCAGTCGGTGCTGGGCTCCAGTGGGTGGTGTCTGTTGCTGCAGCCGGCGGGTATGGTGCGCGTGCTGCAGTTGGTGCTGGGCTCCAGAGAGTGGTGTCTGTTGTTGCAGCCGGCGGGTATGGTGCGCTTGCTGCAGCTGGTGCTGGACTCCAGTGGGTGGTGTCTGTTGTTGCAGCCGGCGGGTATGGTGCGCGTGCTTCGGCTTGTGCCGGGACGTCTGGCCGAGTACGAGGTGAGCGGAGCACCGTTTGACGTTCGTCTCTGGCTGAACCTGACAGCCGTGCTGACGCTGCTGCTCTTCTGGCTGGGCCTGCACACACAGGAGAACTGGGTGCTGCTCAGCCTGCTGATCGGCCTGTCGGTGGCACTGCTGGCAAAATTGCATCTCAAGGTATGGAGTGGGAGACACTGGCAGGATTTCTATTTTCTTCCATCGATAAGTCTCGACTGTCTCGGTTTATCATTAAGCAAACCTGTGTACACTGTGGCAAGCTCTTATGGGTGTGCATGACCAAACTTGGTGGAATTTCTGACCGCTTATTTGTCAACGTCTTGACCGTGTTTGGTTGGATGTCAGTGTTCTGACACTATCCAAACTGTAATGGTCATTGGTCTGTTGGTGAATTGCCATCTGTGTATTCATGATCATCGTTCACTAAATGGATACATTTTACCACATGAAAGTTTCCACTTTGATCCACGTGGCATAAATAGACGTGGTTGTTCTGAAAAACGTTATTGGTAAACGATTTTATCACTCATTTTCCTTAGCAGTACCGTGAAGTCATAACAAATATGTAATTAATTGAAGACCGTACTCTGCGGTCATCCATTGATGTAACGTGATACGGACCCTCTGAAAGCGTTCATTGCCATGCGCTCATTCACGATGTCACGTAACAGCTGGAAATAGGACGCAGTTGAATAGGACACAGGGGAGAAACCATGGAACGTTGCTATGAAACTCTGTAAACACAGAACTTTGATGATGACGTACGTTATAGATGGAGTTCCAAGATTCCGGACTGTTGGGTATGTTGTGGTTAAATTCCCGGGAACGTTGTTCCAATTTACTTCCATCACAAAAACAGGCTGTCTCAGCTCAAAATATATGGTAAGTGTGAAGCATTCCATTTCAAAGATGTTGTAAATCAAAGAATATTCTTCTGTGAGGTGCCTGTGGAAACGAAGCATGGTTTCCTTCCATCCGTTTATCAAAAAGCCACATCTTGTGTATAGACTGCAACGCATTTTAAACGAGCACGTCTTTCCCTGTCGTCTATCAACTTCTCATCTGTTTCTTCTTCCATGCACACGTCTTTCGTGTGTCTATTCAGCCCATTTCCAATGTGTTTTCATGCCTGATGTTACGAATCGGATAATACATTTCACATCGAGCAATTTTGTTTACAGTTTGGGCATACTACGTCTAGTTTTATTTTCAATGCAAAACTGTGCTGGATTTGTGACATATTTACCTACCACGCCTCCCGCTCAGTCATTAAGCATGCCATGAAATGGTTGATGTCCTCTACATGCACACCTGTCTGCGTGGCACCACACGGCGTGTGATGGTTGTTTGAGGTACAAAAATGGAAGCATCCTCAGTTGTACACGGAGGATGTTCCCCGCCAACTGAAGAACTGTCCCTGACCAACTCTGCTTTAATGCGTGGAATGGGTCAGCAGACACCCATTTGCAGTTTGAACAGCAGACGCTATGGTCCAGTTACCTTGTGTCAAGAGAAATGAGGGACACTACTGTTCGTCTGAGTGGTTTTTCTGAGTTCTGAGTCCCGTTTCAGTCCTTCTCTGAGATGAAGAGGAAGGCACTGTGGTTCGGTGTTCGGGCCAGATGTTGGAACTCTGTTTCCCTCCGTCATGGGTGGAGGGAGACGCTGGCCTCGGCATGTGTCAGACGTCATGACCGTGTACCCCTCCGTCAGATGACGAGGGAGACGCTGCCGCTGGTCTGTCAGACGCGCTGACACGGCACTACTCCTTCAGGTGAAGAGGGAGACGCTGCTGGTGGAGTCGTCGCTGGGCGTGCAGCTGACCACCACGTTCGCCAGCGGGCGGCAGAGCTCGCTGTTCATCCAGCGCGGACGTCTGAGCGACGTGGTGGTGGCCGAGGCCATCACCATGCACCGGGTGGTGTCCTACCTGGCGATCGTGCTGCGCGAGCCGCCGCGGCTGGTGCCGCTGTTCCGGCACACGTGGCCGCGCATCGCCCAGCTGCGGGACATGTACAGAGGCATCCAGCCGATCCTGCGGCCAGAGGGCTGCCTGGTCGGGCCGGCGGACGGCCACGGCGGCTGTCTGTCCAGCTAGCCGGCGGCGCCGACCGGCCTGCGCAGCTGCCGCTGCCGACGGGGCGCTCCGATAGTCAGCGGAGGAACGTGCTGGAGTCCAGAGATAGCCTGCTGGAGTACTCGGACGGCAGGGAAACGGAACCAGATCTGTGCCGGTGATAGCAGCGTGGAGTGCAGGTGATTCTGCGATGGGACGATCGCCACAGGGCGGCAAACCAAACCCACCGAGCATTGTGTGAAATCTCTGTCATATCTGTGATCTCGAACTCGTGCTGCAACGTTGCGGCTACGTACCGTCGCCATAGCGATGTCGAAGAGGCAGAGTGCGGGAGGCGTGGGTCGTTCTCCGTCCGACACCCGCGACGGAATCCAGTCCGGCAGAGGGAGACCGGACAGAGCGAACCTCGTCGGACAGGCTCGTGCCGATGTGAAGGGAGACAGAGGGAACCCGGACAAAGCGAACGCTCGTCGAAAAGGCTCGTGCCGATGTGAAGGGGCGGCAGAGGGAGCCCGGACAGAGCGAGCGCCGTCAGCGAGCCTCCGTCCGAGCCGTGCGCCCCCGCGCCGGGCAGCTGGTCCGGGCCGGCGCTGACCGAGCCGCTGCTGTTCGCGCCGCGGCCGCTGGCGCCGTCCGGCCTGCCGCCCGACTGCGTGCGGCGCGTGGTCAGCAACGGCCGCTACCTGGCCGTGCAGACGGCGGCGCCGGAGCTGCTGCTCTGGAGGCTGGGCGACGGCGCGCCGCTCTCGGCTCAGGTGAGCCGGCGCTGCGGGAGGCCGGCTGCCGTACGGCCGGTCAGCAGCTGGGCGGCCGGTGGGGCGTCGCTGGACAGCTGGCAGGCTGCTGGGGGAGTGCCGATGAACAGCTGCTGGATCGCTATTGGGAAGCCAACTTACAGCTCATTGGCAAATGATAGGGAGGTAGTTTGCAGCTGGTGACAGCTAGTGAGCACTTGGTGGGCAGCTGGTGGAAAGCTGGCAGGCAGCTGGGAACAGGGCGGCTCCCTCCCGCGGTGCTTGAAGTATTTTAATTTTGCATGTTATTTGTATGTGATGTTATCAGTCAGATTTTCCTTTGATTTGACACGGTACCATGTCATGTCCGGCACAACTGAGTCTTGCGTGTCTAGAGAAACACCTCATGATGACCATCTGCATTTATTTGTGGACCGGATTTGTCCCTGGATTTCAGCCGATGGGGAGCATTCTGCTCCCGCATCGTCGTGTGGAATGCATGGCGCTGGAGGACAAGTTTGGACACCTGTTGGTCACCTGCGGCCGGGACGTGTTGCTGTGGGACCTCAGAGGTGAGCCACTCGCCGTTCGCTGGACGGATTCTGTCGACAACTGCGGCCGGAGAATGCAGCCTTCGGGAGGCGGTGCGGCCTAATGCGGCCGTGCCGGGGGATCACGGCTGGGACTGCACGGAGCTGCCAGAGCCATTCCAGTCACTCCCGCGAGCATTGGTCGTGTAATGCGGATAACTACCGAGAACAGCGCCGACTCCCTCAGTATTTAACCTCGGAGTCTGAACGGTCTCCATGTGAAACTGTCGAAGTAGAACTTGAACGAAGTAGAACTCTTGGGAACTTGAGGCCAATATAAAACTAGCGTACATAGTAATGAGCATAAATCCGTTCTAATGAACCTGTCTCTTGCTGTTTAAGAGTTGTCCCGTTCACCGGTGAAACTTGGCGAAGACTTTTCGACCGTTACATGCTGCCATCTGTCGTCCAATGATGAAGCTGAATCCACCAAAGCGGCCGCAGTTCTGGCGCTGGGCGTGTCCCAGCATGTCTGGCTGCTGGACACGCGTGCTGTGAGACACCTGACGACCCTGCGCGGCCACGAGTGCGCCGTGACCTGCGTGTGCCTGGAGGGCACCCTGTGTGCCGCTGGCAGCGAATCCGGTCAGCTGAAGGTCAGATGGCTGCGTCATGTTGGCAGGCCTGGCTGTCTCATTGGTGTCGCTGCCTCTTATGCCTTTGATCTGCTCTGTGATGTCAGACCGTCGGCAGCGTGCCGCCGTCGCTTTAACCCGTATTGGAATAGGTAGGGTTGTGTTTGGTTAGCTTGTAAGGATTTTTGTCAGAATAGCAGGAGCGGACGCCCGCGCCGTCAGGTGTGGGAGACGCGGGGCCCGTCTCTGCTGTACACCTCGCACGTGACGGCGCCGCGGCCCGTCGGTGACGTCATCATCGACAGCGGCGAGCGCCTGGTGGCGGCCGGCTGGGGCTCCCAGGTCACGGTGGTGGCCGAGACGGCCGGCAGGTGGCGGGAGGTGGCCACTGCGGAGCTGGACCGACCCGCCGCTGACGGTCAGTCGCGGGAGATCTGACCGCTGACGGCCGGCCGCCGGCAGAGCTCAGTTCTGGCCGCCGTCAGAAGGCAGAACCGAGTCTCAGTGATCGGCCAGCAGCACATTCACTTCTCGACCATACTTCCTGTTTCTTTTTCTCTCTGTACGTCATCTACACGCCTCTGTGTGCGTTCATTTACCCTTCTCACGTGTTCGCCTATTCTCTGTGTTACTCAGTCCTTCATTCCTTGCCTTTCACTCCATACTTGGAACATGTGTTCGTAATAACGAAAATTATCTAACGTAAGGTGCAATCATGTTATTATCGTGACGTGTCACCTGCTGGTGACCGGGCAGTGCGCGTGCTCGGCGCCGGCCGGCTGGCCGCTCCGCTGACGCTGTGTCCGTCGGCGCAGGCCGCAGCGCCAGCCCGCGGCCCGAGTGCGCCGTGCTCGCCCTGCTGCGGCTGCCGCGGCCCAGCGCGGCGATGTTCGGGCCCGACCACCTGCTGCTGGCGGCCACCACCTGCGGCCTGCGCGCGCTCAACCCGCGCACCTGGCTCAGCGTCTTCTCCTCGCCGGACACCGGTACGGCGGCCGCGGTCGGCGGCTCCGGCGCTGACGTTACGGCGGCGGCCGCCAGCGCAGTCGCTCCAGCTGTGTCCGTCCTGCGTGCTGATACGAAGACAGACGCGTAATTTTTCGTTCGTTTGGTTCATTGTCCATGTCAGCAATGTGAAGAAATGCCCGATTTATCGACCATTTGAGGTAGTGGTAAATAGTAGCTCCGTATGGAGCCCGTTGAATTTGAAGTTCTGGTCCTGTGATAGGTCCTGAGCTGTTGGGGCAGCTGTCCGTGACGTCACCGTTCTGTGTCAGGTCCTGAGGCATGGGGCGACTGTCCGTGACGTCACTGTCTTGTGTCAGGTCCTGAGCCGTGGGGCGACTGTCCGTGACGTCACTGTCCTGTGTCAGGTCCTGAGCCGTGGAGCGGCTGTCCGTGACGCCACTGTCCTGTGTCAAGTCCTGAGCCGTGGAGCGGCTGTCCGTGACGTCGCTGTCCTGTGTCAGGTCCTGAGCCGTGGGGCGGCTGCTCTCTGGCTCTGACGCCGGCCGGTTCTGCGGTTGTCTGCGGTCGAACCGCCCTGGAGGGCCGGCCTGTGGTCTTCTCTTTGGAGGTCGCCTCTGATGCGGTGGACGACCAACTCAGCGAGCTGTCCATCGTGTGCAGGTGGTGTGCCCCGGGCGCCGGGACGGGCTGCAGCTGACGACCAGACCTCACCTCTGCCTGGGAGGAGGGCTTTGGGAGCCGAGCGGCGGGGGGAGGGTTCACCCGTGTCCGTGTACGTGGCCGGAGTCGGGAGGCCCCTCGTCTGCGGTGGGCCTCGTTGCGCTGACGGGCCGGGCCCGGTTGACCACGGAGCTGTTCTGTGTTGTCCGGGAGGGAGCTCGCGGACGCCTCCTGTCCGGTGCTCTGTTGTTTGCTGTGCCGTTCCGTCCGGCCGCGTGACAGTGTTTATGATCCACTGAACTGCGCGGGTCGCGTCTCTTCACCGTGTTGGCGGGGTTGGGGAAGCCCGTGTGGTTGACTGAATTTGACAAGTTGTCATGTGGCCGAGGGCAAAAGAAGCGCAATCATTCGCCATATCATGAACGTATTCGATATGCTGAAGTCTAAGCTTGGGCTTATTGTACTGAATGAGAAACGTTTGACGTCATACGTTTAAGTCATCCCAAAATTTTCATCGGCTTGGGTTAGACAGTGCTGTTTTGATGTGAGCCGTATGGATTGGGGCTTTTTTTTAGGCAGTTCGGTCCCATCTCATTGTTCTTTCGGACACTGCCGCGTTTCTGTATATGCCGCTGTAATCAGGTAACGGGGTAACTAACAGCGAGAAAACACGGACAACAGTGACCAGATTACAGCGGCGTATACAGAATATTGCCAGTATTTGGTCACTGTCAGACATCCCGTACTCACCTGGGCATCTGATCCGGTCACCCGTGTCATTATCCTGCCGGTGACCCTCTCTGGCTGGTGGCAGGTCCCCGCTGGCGGACGACTCGGTGCTGCGGCCCCGGCCGGCTGCCCGGTCCCGGCCGCCGCCGACACCGCCCGCCAGCAGGGTGCGCTCCTCTGGATACGGCTCGGCGCCGCGTCGCACCATGTTCCAGCCGCGGACCAACGCCTCGCGCGCCGCCAAGGTGGGGAGACGCTGTGGGACAGACGGAGGCTCGGCCTGGGAGGGCGAGGGCTGTGTCGGATGGCCGGAGTGGATTCGGGTAATGTGTCGTATCCTGCACATTTGTGGGGTGACCCAGGATTGTGTGTTGTGTACTTGATCAACGGAGATGTGTATGGTTAGGCCAATGTGTCACTCAGGTGGTTTGATTTTATTTATTGATTATTTTTGTCTTAATGCATTTCACCCATCGCTGGATCTTAGCTGAACCGACATGTTACCTTTCCCTTTGGTAGACTAGTCTTCCTGGAGTCGATGGATTTTTTTTATTTCATTTTTTTAGGATTTTTAGCATTTCACAAATTTAGAATATGTGATGTGACACGGTGAATGCCTCTTCCTTCCAGATCAAAAGTGTGTTAGCTTTTTATGAGGTGAAAAGGCTGATACGTGAGTACTCTTTGTTGATCAGACATGCTACCAAAAATCTATTACAGCCACTCGCATTGATTAGGCGAATGACTGTTACTATGGGTCTCCAGGCTTTGCACTGCCTTCCAGGTGAACACATCGTCAGTTTGTCCCAACCGCAGTTGTCCACGGGTCTGCTCTTCAGGTGGACTCTTCTTCAGTATCTCACCCAGCGTCAGCCGTCCACTGTTGTGCCTTCAGGTGAACTCGTCTCGGCTCTCTCTGTCCAACCTGCCCAGCCCGGAGGACCGGCCGAGCGAGTCACGTGACGCGCCCGCTGGCTGGCACGCCGCCGAGTACGAGTGTCACGTGACAGCGGCCGAGGGCCGGCGACCGCTGAGGATCCTCCGCCAGGGAGACACGCTGCTCAGGATTTCCCTGTCCGGTTGGTGACGCCTTCTGGTTTCAGAACTGATGGATGTTTAGTGAATATGTGCACTCGGGAAATTCTCCGTCATGAATTTCTTCTCACGGCTCTGGGAATGGGTGGACTGTTTGGGTCATACGCATCTCGCGACTGTTGAATTCTCAGCACGTGGCAGATATGTTCAGATGGGGTTAACCCATGGCATATGGGCTTGAGCAACATGAACAGTGATGCATGGCCGTGGGATGCGATGGCCCGTGGCGTAGGGTTCAGACGCTAAGTGACACTAGGCGTGTGGGTTCACTGGGCCAAGAACACGTGGCATTGGGTTCATTTAGCTGTGATTGGTGACTTATGACTTGAGGCGGTGATCCGTACGCGTATCAAGCAGTCATCCATCCTGTGGCGGCTGACCTGTGGGGTGTGTCCTCAGGCGGTGGACGACACGTGGTGTATGGGTTCCTGTAGCGGCTGACCTGTGGGGTGTTTCCTCAGGCGGTGGACGACACGTGGTGTATGGGTTCCTGTGGCGGCTGACCTGTGGGGTGTGTCCTCAGGTGGTGGACAACACGTGGCCTGCACCAGTCGACAGGGCGGCTCTCTGGAAGTGGCTCGACTGAATGGTCTGGAGGTGATTCAGGACAAGTTTTTGATGGGCGCACAGAGGCCGATATACTCTGTGTCCTGGAACCTGTCTGCCAACAAATTGGTAAGCATGCAGACTGTTCCTGAAACAGACGTAACTGCTCAGTTTCGGATCAGTTCTGTTGCACCGTGTCAAAGCAGGTCTTGGAACGAAACCAGCAAGTTAATCACAACTGCTTATGTTACTATTTTTTTTAGTCAAATTTTCAAAGCAAAATTTTTTCACAGTCTAGAAATTCTCAGTCCCCTAATTATTGTAATTAACAGATAATTACCGCCGCGTCAGTTCGAGAGATCCACGCCTTTAACTTGAGCTGTAACTTTAACTTTTACGTTACCAAATCCGAACGTAATTCGGCGTACTGACGACAGGTGGCAGCATCGGCGGCTGGTATTCAACTGTGGAACTTTCCCTCGGGAGAGTCGATAGGCGGCCGGCCGGCAGAGAAGGCGCCACTCAGCGCCGCTCAGTTCTTCTTCATGGACGAGTTCATTCTGGCGTCGTGGGGAGACACAATCGGACTGTTCCGAATGCCGGAAAAAAGCAATGCACACACGTGAGGTTTCACAACTCTTTGACTGCTGACGATCATTAGTTCTCCGCTTACCATAACAGAAGGCCGTTTTAAGGTTAACTTTGTGAACATGTACCCTGAAGCATGCAGTTTTTGAATAATGTCGGCCTTTGAAACAAGAGGTAACAAGCAAATCGTACGTACCTCTTTATCCAAGTCTCATGAAACTTAGAAAGAAGCAGTCCGTAGCATCGGAACTTGTTCGTTGCAAACCTCAGTCGGCCCAGCCTCCCAGCTTCTTGCTCGATCCAGGGTGCTTGTGAAAGCCAGTGTGTGTATGCGGCCGACTGGTTCTAGTCCCAGCCCTTTTCCACCGTGGCATGGATACGTTCATCCTGCCTCCCTCGTCTTTCTCACGGTCTCTCCTCTGCCTCATCCCACCCTTCTGCGTTGTCTCTCGTCTCCCTGCCACTCGTCCCGTCTCCCGCCACGCCGGCTGCCGTCTCCCCTGTCGCCGTATCTGTAGGTATGGTATCGTCTCCCGTCCGTGCGCCGCCTGCCAGTACCCCGTCTCCCTTGCGCCGTCCGCCGGCCGCTGTTGACCGGCTGTTGCCGGCGGCAGGTCGCTGCGCGCCGCGCTGCGCTGCCGCCTGCCGTGCCGGGAGGTGCTGCACGTGGCCGGCGCCGGCCAGTTCCGCTCGGCGCTGGCGGTGGCGTGCTGCTCGGACCACGCGCTGCGCCTGGTCGACCTGCAGCAGGGCCGCGCCGTGACGACGCTGGCGCACGCGCACCCGCGCCCACCGCACCTGGCGCGCCTGTGCGAGGGCTCGGCGTACGTGCCGGCCGCGCTGCCGCTGCACGACGTGGTCGGCTCGGCGGCGGCCGGCGACGGCGTGCGCCTGTGGGACGCGCGCTGCGGCCGGCTGGCGCAGCGGCACGCGGCGCCCGAGCTGCGCGCCCTGCCGGCCGGCTTCCACGTGAGCCCGTGCGGCCGGCTGCTGGCGCTGGGCTCCGACGCGGCGCAGCTCTGGTTGTGGGACGTGCGCCAACCGCGCGGCCCGCTGGCGCGCCTGCGAGCCGCTGCCGCCGGCGTCAGCGACGTGGCCTTCCACCCGCGCCGGCCCGGCCTGCTGGCCGCCCTGCTGGACGGCCGCCTGCAAAGCTGGGACCTGAGCAAGAGCTGAGCCGGGCCGGAGCTGAGCAGGGCAGGAGCTGAGTCGTGCCGGAGCTGAGCCGGACCGGAGGTGAGCTAGACAAGAGCTGAGCTGGATAGGGGCTGAGTTGGACAAAAACTGAACGGGGCAGGAGCTGAGCCGGGCCGGAGCTGAGCTGGACCGGAGCTGAGCTAGACAAGGGCTGAGTCGGGCAGGAACTGAGCTGGACAGAAACCGAGCCGGACAGGAGCTGAGCCGGGCCGGAGCTGAGTCGGGCCAGAGCTGAGCTGGACAAGAGCTTAGCTGGGCAGGAGCTAAGCTGGGCAGGAGCCGAGGTGGATAGGAGCTGATCTGGACTGGGGCTGAGTTTGACAGGAGCTAGACTAGATAGGAACTGAACCTGTCAAAAACTGGATTGGACAGAGGAACTCGACAGGAGCTGAACTAAACAGGGGCTGAACTCGACAGGAGCTGATCTCGACAGGAGCTGAGCTGTGCAGGGATGCAGTGGACGGTAGCTGAGCTGGACAGAAGCTGAGATGGAGGTGTTGGAGGAGATGGGAGCTCATGTTGGCCCGAACCCTGAACGGAAGCCGAACCGAAGTGGAGCTGAGCTCCAGTTAACAATGCGCTGACAATGTCGGCGCCTAACAATGCTTTTCAGGTTCGCGAGACTGATTTCTAACAAACTCGTGACTGCCGTTTGGTTCCATTAACAGTGGGAAGCCGCGTTGTCCGGAAAAAACGCCGGCATTCGTGATGATTTTCTTCTCCGTGCTGTTTATGGCAGTATGAGGCTGTGTTTGCGTTCCGAGCTGCTTAGCTTCTGTTGAGAGGCCTGCATGCGTTCATGATAACGTGCGTGCGTCGGACTCACGGTTCCGACACGTGCAGCTTGTTGGCGTTTGTCGGATCATTGTCGGATTATGCGTTGCGAACAAACCGTACTGGACGATGAATTCCATGAGAAGGGGACCATAGGATTTCTCTCAAGTGTCATTGAAACAGTAGCAAATCCTGATATTCATTTCTAGTCATAACCAAGATTATCACTGCCTCCCCCTATCACAGTTTTAGGACATTAGTGACGTGGCTATATCGTATTTTATGACTGAATGCGTTGTGGCGTTTTGTACCGTGGCAATATACCTCGCCACTACATCAGTCCACGAGTTTTCTTCCCGCGCCGGACAGCCCGGCTGGTTCTGAGGGTGGATGTACAAGACCCCATCCGGTGGTGGCCATCTTGTGTCGAGTGCTTTGTTGGCGCTCATCGGAGCACAGGCAGGAGCTCGTGCAGCAGTACTGCGGGAATTGAACGCCAGCCATACATGAACATAAGGCAAGTGGCGTGTGTGGCGTCACGAACAGTCGCAAATTGCACTTCAAAACGGGCAGGAGATGTACAAGTGTTGCGTTCTGGTAGACCCCCGTCGCACGCATGCGCCCTCGCTGTCGCACGGGTCCTGTGAGGCTCCGCCCGCTGTCGCTTTGCGTCGCCTCCGACGCGACAGCCTGTCATTGCCGATGAATAGAACATGGCGCGGTCTGGGACCAGACTCTTCCGACACCCCGGCGGCATAGCGTCACGTCCTCGTGACCCGCGCCAGTGTAGAACACACGACGAGTTACGGAGAGCGGCTAACAACGCTGCTGGCGCAGCAAGCCGAGCTGGCGGCAGAGGGGAGAACCGTTTGGCAGTTATGGTGGAACAAATGGGGATGGGCCGATGCTCTGCTCGTGTCCCTGGACGGCCCGCCCTCGTCAGGCGGACGGTCCGCGGGACGCCTCCGGTCGGTGGCGCTGCTGCTGCGCTGGCCGGCTGGCTCTCAGGCGTCCCTGTCCTGCCCTCCCCGTCCCTGTCCCTGTCCCTGAGTGTCCCTGAGAGCGGCGTGTTCGGCGTCCCGAGAGGCGGCAGCGCGGACTGTTCAGGGTCTGGTCCTGGAGAGGAGCGATACGCACGCCGTCGCCGGACACGGCGCTTGAGGCCGCCACGACCGGGGCAGAGCTTCTGAAGCCTCTCGAGTGGCTCGCCCTCGGCCGCTGGGGCGCTGACTGGAGCACAGGACAGCGCGTCGGGTGTCTGGTGGGCGGTCCTCTTTTGCCAGCTCGCTATGAAGCTGCGCCGAATGAGCTTCTCTCGCGTCCGCTGTAGACGGGGGTTTTCGGTTACACCGTGCATCTTCCTGTTCACGATTGGCACCGGTAGTCGGTGGTGCGGAAGTCCAGCCTGGAAGGTCGTGCATTTTGGCACGCGATACAGCAGCAGCCTTCTCGATCTCGCATGTACCGTATCGAGATTCCGTGTCAGTGAGAAATCTGGAGCCAAACTGTATCAGTCGTTAATGCTCCGCGTGTTTCTGGAGGAGGGTAAAGCCTAGCCCATACGTTCTTCACGCGCCTTCTGTCGACAGCGTGGTGCGCAGGGACGGACTGAAAAAGGCCAGGGTTGGTGGGGCGATCACCGCTGTACTGACATCTCCAAATCCCGCGTCGTGCTGCACGGTCCAGTGCCGGATGTTCTTGGGTTTCAGGAGGCCTCGCAGAGCTGCCCGGTGTGGACGATCTCGGCAGAGAATCCGCTCAGCTGGTTGACAAGGACTTTAAATGACCGCCGGTCTGTAAGCCGGAAACTCGGCGATGGTCTGCGTCTTGTGGCCGTCCGGGGCGTATCCCGACTGGAAGTTAGCGTACCTCCAGGACTCCACGCTCCGGCGGGCCAGCCGGAATTTCTTCTGCGTTCAAGGTGACCCCTTGCTCGTAACACCGGCGGACGATGACGACGACGTGGAAGAGATGAGATTTGTACGTGTCGTCGTAGGCCAGAATACCATCTACGATCTTGGTTGTCTTCGGAATGTCTCCCAGTGCTTGGTCGCCTCGTCGGTTATACATATCGTCACTGCCGGAGTAGCACATAGGTGCCCTTTTGAAGACATATCTGCCTCAAGGCGTCATAAAGCAAGCCACGTCTTGGCGCTCCTGAGCGAGAGATATCTGAAAAAATCCAGATTTGGCAGCTGGATATTTTCGCGTAGGGTGATGAGACAGCGTGAACCGGCGCCGATCGTCACACTGGCGTCCTGTGGCTGTCGTGCTGGAGGGGTCGACCTGCGGACGAACTGATTCAGTCTCGTGAGGTCCACACACAGGCGCACGGCGCTGGATTCTTTGGGACCATTATTGGTTGTCACCAAACCGTTCGACGGCTGACAGGCGCAACGACGTCTTGCGCCCCAGCTGATCCAGCCGTCGCTTAGCCTCCTCTCGCCAGCGGCGCGGCGTGGCCCGGGCAGCCTTCACAGCGAAGAGCTAGGCGTCAGCTTGCTCCTCTATGCACATGACCTGCCCGTCATCTCGCGGAGTTTCGGAACATCTCCAAATGCTCGAGGAAAGTTCGCCATGATGACAGCCGCGTGTTATGGCGGATGCACTCGGATGGGTCACTGTCGTGCAGCCTCACTGGCAGTGGCGGCGCGCGGCAGACCCGTCCCGGGTCTCCTGGGACGTCGTCCCGGGAGACCCGATCGAGAGAGATCGTCGTCCCGGGCGCTCCCGCCTGTGCGAGACCCGGGCGTGGCGGATCCCTTGGGGGCTCCATGGTTCCGTCGACAGGTGGCGATCTCGTCTCCGCGAATGGCGCTGTCATCCTCGTGGTTTCCACAGCGGGCCGCTCCGGTTGCATCACCGCCGCGGTAGATGACGTTTCGGGCGCTGTCGGCAGCTCTTTCCAAGTCACGAAATGAGTCCCTTTGGCAGGATTACAAGCCGCCCAGCCCTGTGTTCAAATCCATGTCGGTTGATTACTTTCCTGTTGCCGGGCGGACCTATCTGGTCTACGCCGACCGGCTGTATGGATGGCCGTATGTCTTGGTCTGCCCTAGGACGGCGTCTGCCGAACTTCTACTCCGCGCCCTCGGGCACCTGTTAGCTCGAACTGGTGTCCAGGCCATCCTCCGGTCAGACAGTGAGCCCCAGTTCACCTCGTTCACCCTGCGGCGGTTTCTGGACCGCTGGTACGTACATCACATTATGTTGCCGACGTACGCCTGCGCAAATGGCCGTGCCGAGACCACGATGAAAACCGTCAAGAAATCGGTGATCATGGCTTCCACCAAGGGCAATCTGGACCATGAAGCGTTCGACATAGGGCTCCAAGAACTACGGAACACCCCACCAGCCGACGACAGATCCGTCTCTCAGATCCTGCTCGGGCGCCCTCTTCGTTTCCCGTCCGTCGCGACGCAACAATGCACCACGCACCATGACGCATCACCGAGCCTTCGCGCCCGAGTGGCAGCGGGCCGCAGGTGACTGCGACGCCCGCGCTGAGGACATTTGCCTCAAGGTCAAGGCTCGATACGACGCCTCGGCCCGCCCTCTTGCATTTACATATCGGCACGCGACGTGCAGGACTACGTCACCCGGCATCGGTGGGATCGGACCGGCATCATTTGTCGGGATTGGGAGTCACCGGACCTGTTTCATAAACCCGTTCAGCGGCCACATCCTGTGGCGCATCCGTCGTTTTCTGGCGCGCCATCGCCCCACGATCGTGCCCGGCGGCTCAGCTGGCAGAGTCTCGTCGGCCACGCCGGCCGGCCCCGCGCCGGACGCCCCGACCCCTGAGCCCCCTGCCCGCCGCAGTTCCCTTCCCGCAGTCAGCAGCGGCCCCACGTCAGCTGGGGCCTCACGTCAGATGTCAGCAGCGTGTGCGCTTGCGCGGCTACGTTTTGTGCGCGCAGCCCCGTTCCGGGCCGTTGTCACGAACGTAAGCTGTCGTCTCACTGCTGCGTGCGTGCCGCCCCGTTTTTCGTGACTGGCCAGACGAACGGCAGCTGCTGTTCGTCTCGGGGGAAGGTGTTGTGTTTTGGTAGACCCTCGACGCACGCATACGCCCTCGCTATCACGCAGGCCCTGTGAGGCTCCGCACCCCGCCCCTCTCCCCCCTGCCGGCCCGCGTCGCCCGCGACGCGACAGTCTGTCTTTGTCACCGGTGAAAAGGACAAAAAAGTAACCAGCCGATGGAGCTGACTCACTGGCTCTGCGAGTCGACTAGATGAACTCCATCACTCGCTGGCTACAACTATGCTCTCTTTGGTGATTCTGGACGGTGTTAATTGTTCGTCGTGCTGCGTCCGAACGTCGGGTACTGCACCACCCTGCACAGAGTTCATGGACGTGCCGGCACAACCCAACCGGCCACCGGTACGCCGCTCGTCACTGTGATCCGTCCCTGGTACCGGACTAGCCGGAAAACACTGCCAAACGGCCCCGTTGTGTCCCATGTCATCAGATTTAGTCTGACTTTTTGGCAGTCTCTTCACAAAAAGCGGAAGCACAATACACTACTCTGTCTCGAGTCCGTCAGGATGGTCAGGGTGTGGCCAGCTGCGGGTTTACCTGGACACGAAGCGACTGTTTGGTCGGCTAAGTCCACGAACGATCCAGCCCAGAGGAAAACATGACTTATCTTATCATCAACGAACTTCTTCCTCCAGTGGCATGGGGCGTCCGAGCTGGAGAGGCACATGAACACGCTCTCGGAGACTGTGGAACAGAAGGGATGGTCGTGGGGAACATGCGCGGCGAGGGCCCTTCGGAAAGACAGGCATTCATATGTTTTTTGAGAACATCTGTCCGCGACAGTAGCGTTAATAACGTCTTTGAGGACCTTTGGATTACACTTACTCAGTGTTTTATCATGCCCTAAATAAGGTCCGTTCGCTACACGATTGCCATTTCTCCTCAGTCAGCATCCAGTGACGCGTGCGAACGCGCCAGCCAGCGCCCGCAGCCTCGCGACCGGGAATACCGGCAACCTAAACTGGTCTCACCACCCGGCTGCCCGTGCCTGGCACAGAAACGCGACTTCTAGAAAATCGGAAATTACCTGAGCGGTTCCCAGCCTCACGCAATGAGCCCTCGGGCGTTCCGATGCGCCGGCCGACACACGTTTACTTGTTGACAGTGGGGCGGCGCATCTGATGTCACGCGCAACGTTGCCACCGTCGTACACGAGCCGTGTTTAGGGTACGAATACGGCCGAGGACAGCAGTCTTTTTGCATCTATCGTGCGTGTGTCACATGTGTGACGCAGACCGTCGTTTATGGTTGTTGCCCCCTACGACCACGGACGCGCGCCCCACTGCCACCTGTCTCCTACAGCCAGTCGCATACGAGCAGAGCTCGAACCGACATCGTGCGTATGGTGCTGAGTTAATATTAAGGGTGCGCATCGCAGCAACATCTCGCAAATTAATATATATACTTTATGATGTGCACTAAGCACATTTTGCGTATGTCATGATCCTGGTGTCTCCTTTTAATGTTCTGCGTACTCGAGTTAACATTAACATTGCGAAAGTGGTGTGGGGCAGGACGTCTATTGTCAACGACGAAAAGAAATATACCGCCATCGGAGAAAAACAGGCGCTCACCATTTTCATATCAGATATTAATCTGGTGCTAGGACTGCAACTGGAGGCAGGCGGTCCAAAGCAGCCATCGTGCGACTCATGCTCAAAAAAGCCTTCTGCGCAATCAGAAGTCCGCATCTCGTTAGGGTGAGGCCCGCTGTAGGCGGGCTATGGTCGCCGTGACGGGCAAACGCACTGACGCGTGTCAAGTTACAAGTCACTGAGACCGAACTGTTCGCTGGTGTTTATTCAAAGCGATCTGCATATGGAGTCCGATGCAACCCCCTCCAAAAAATTATTTCGTTTACTCACAGTTTCCCGTTCTTGTTTCTGCGTTTCGCGTCCCGGCGGCCTGCTGCGCAGTGAATGGTGTAGAGGCAGGACCTGAGACGATGTGTGACGGTCATTGCTGTGGTTTCGAACCGTTGTGCAACGACGTGGGAAAGAAAGGCAAAGTGTAATTTCAAGCTAAGCAGCAATCTCACGGGTGCGTTCAGCCCGCGCCCAACCCAAAACGGATCCGAATATCTGAAAGTGGTTAGCGTTAAATGCGTTTCGTATCCAAAACAGGATTTGCTGCGCAGAACCAAATCCTCCACTTAAGCCCATTGTCGCGTGCCGTCGTGCGACATGGCTTTGGAGGGATTGGGCGCACCTTGCAGCTCAGCAGCATAGCCACCCAGTGACAAGCTGACCCACTCGCCTTTCATAAATTTCTAGCTGGAGCTCAGTATATGGATACGTATACGGGTTCATTCATCCGTTTTAATGCCCGCTGAACCGCTACTTTCACGTAAGCCTGTTTCTCGTGGGCCGTGTTTGACGAGCCTTGACGCGCATTCATACGGCTGTAGCTACGGCTGCGGAAGTTAAGCTCCAAGGTCGAATGCAAGTTTCTCGATGTGAGAACCGTGGCAGAGCTGTTGCATCCAGTCAAGAGGAAAAGTGGGCGAATGGAGAATGCATTCGCTGCGTTGTACGTCGGAACGGCGCTGACGAGTTACAGGTTTCCATGAGATGAACGGCTCCGTGCGTTGCCGTCAGTTTTGCAGTGCAGCAGTCGTGCCTGGCCAGCCGACGGTACGTGAAGCAGTCCTACCGACGGCGGCGCGCGGGCTGCGGGCTGGCGGGCCGCGGGCTTCCGTGGGGTGGGCCGCGGGCTGTGTGCTGGCGGGCCGCGGGCTATGTGCTGGCGGACCACGGGCTGCGGCGGGCGGGCCGCGGGCTGTGTGCTGGCGGGCCGCGGGCTGTGTGCTGGCGGACCACGGGCTGCGGCGGGGCGGGCCGCGGGCTGTGGGCTGACGGGCCGCGGGCTTCGGTGAGGTGGGCCGCGGGCTGTGGGCTGGCGGGCCGCGTGCTGTGGCGGGAGGAGCCTCCTTTCACCTCGGCCGGCGCCGGACCGGCCTCGCCGGCCCGGCCACAGCAGCGGGCGGCGCCGCGGAGAGAGGGCGGCAAGCCGCGGTGGCCGGCAGCAGCCACTCTCCCGATCCAGGTGAGACGCTCTCTGCCGCGGAGCCGCCGGGAAAGCCGGGCAGGGGTGAAGGCAAAGATGTTGCAATAATGGCAGAATGTGGAGAGGCTGCCCCTCATACAGACGCTCTTCATGCAGAACTTTTCTGGGCAATTCTGCTTCGGTAAAGGATGTAAAAGTGTGCGTTGCTTTACCTCACGTTAAACGTAAATATCCGTGTAGATTTTAGTATGTATATTGTATGTTGTTCATGCGTCCCAGCCTTAAGGGTCTCGTGTTTCAACTCAGCACTTCGTCATTCTCATGTTCAAGGACACATATCGGTGGTATTCGAGGTTAGTTTGATCAAGGACACGGGGTAATGGGCCGGAGGAACCATAGCGCAAACAGCGTCGCGCTTGCTTGCAGTCTGGTCCTTGAAATGAAGGAAGGCAGGCAACCAGTCACACCGACGCCAGGACGCACATTTCCCACAATGGTTGCAAATGCGCATTTTCAGTAGGCTCTCCCGGTAACTGAAATATGTGCCTGGAGTTACAGAGATATGATCAGGACGTAGGTCGCTGTTGTTTTTTAATTCAACATTTTTTTTTATAAAACGTGTTTTGCCTATTGGTAGCCGAAATTTGGAAACCACTGTGTTGTTGAGACGCCAGAAATCGAGGAATCTTTGTTGCGTGATCTACGACGATCTACGGTCGGACGATGCTTCTGTTGGTCGTTCTGCTATGAGCAAAGCGCCTTAAACTCATCGCTGAAGAAATGATCATGATCCTCGGACGCTGAAGAATAGAAGCCGGTAGCCATCACATACGTGGGACGTTTTATCTCCTCACGTGCGGCCTCATGTCCCGACGGCGGCCAGCTTTGCGGGCTTTGTGCGTCGCTATTATGCTGTGTGGGAACACGCAAACATATCATCTCAACCAATTGACTGCGACGAAAGCCGTGTGGGCAGACACTGCCGTGAACGCGGACCTGCCTGCGGCACCTGCCAAGCCGTCTGGGGCCAGTCTCACTGCACGGGAGGCTGAGGCTCCGACAGGCACACCGCCGACTGTTTTGCCAATGGCCCGTCAAGGTCGTCGAGATAGGCGGAGTCGGCCGTGAGTGCGGGTGCCTTACCAGCCGGATCCGGCCGCGCAGGGGTGAAATCCGAGTACGCAGCGTTCACCCCCTCCCCACACACTCTCCAGCATTGTTCAGGGGTCAGCTCGGTCGTCGTCATGTCAGTTTGACACCGGCTGAACCGGAACCTTTTCATGCTGCGCGGCGGCAGGCGGCAGTGTGTTGTGGCCACACGTGCTCCCGACAAGGGCACGTGCATCGGCTGAATGCGTCTCTATGGGTCAGGGGCGTTTGGGGATCCAGAAAGTTGGGGGAGACGTTTTTTCCACAGTGCTGCAGTTAATCCCCCTCAAAGTGAGGAGTATGGCCCCGCCCTTCCCCCGGTGCCTTCGCCTTTACTAAAGGGTAAAGGTCGCTGAATCAAACCCGATTGTATTCGTTGTGGCTATTCCGTAGCCAGCGGCAAACAACGGCTGACTCACGCAGCAAACAGCTGAACAAGCGGCCGCAGTGGCCGCGGAGGAAGCTGTTGTCAGCGGTTCGTTGGTTCCTCTTGCGGCTGTCCGGCAGAATTCTGTCGGCCTGCGCCGTTGTTTGGTGATTCAGCCTCGTACGGTACGGAACGGGTGCCGGGCGAAAAAAAGGGAGGCGAGGAAAGAATGATCTCGACCATGGATTGGCTCCGGAAACGCGAAAGCTGGAGGGAGAGACCTGAAAAAGCACACTTGCCTTCATCTGGGCGGGGGATCTCCAGGGAGGAGGACGAAAGCTTTGGCTTCTTTTTCACTTAAAGAAGCCCGATTGGAGTGGCAATAGGCCAAGTCGATTCCTAGTTTTTTCCTTTTTTCATTCCACCGTCTGGACTTTCCGTGCTGTCCGAGGGGCCTTGATTTCCTTATAGCCATCGTGTGGGCCAACAGGAACCACATGAACGTTTCCCTGCCCTGCCTGGTGGGTTCCATGATGTTACACGACTCGTCGGAGGCCCGAAAAGCTACATGCCATCAAGCTGGGTGCCATCTGGTCAAGAGTGGTGGGGAGGTCTCTTGTCCAAGATTTTCTTTCATGCAGCGCTCATGGACTTAACAGTTAATCTAGTAACATTTGGATGATCATTGTCTTTAACCTCCTTTGAGCGACGCCTATGTAACCAGGCTGAAAACGTCAGTGGAATGCCACGGCTGTTGTCAGTCGTGAATGTTGATGGGCATTTTCCTCTGCTTAACAAGTATGAGAAACCGTTAATGCCCGTGCTGTTACCTTATGGACGTACAGGGAGTCTTAAAAAAGGTATCCGAATCTTTGTTAGCAGCTTTTGTTGTAATTCTTCTAAATACACCAAACTTACACAGTAGTACCTCCGTTATATGTATGACATTTTTGTCAAGTTTCAAAGACGTAGATGACATGGCTCTGAAATGGCAGTTGATTATTAAAATAACGTTTTTTGCACTTGCCCTAATTACTCATCAATCTGATGCGCAATGAAAGTGCAGAACACCAAGAGTTCGCCTTTGGTCACAGTTTTGTTGTTTCACAGCCGTTTCTAAAGTTATTGTTGTGGAAGCGGCCAACCCTTTGCGAAGTTGAATGGCACGCTTCTTATTGCCCTGTGTTTGATACCATGGTCAGTCTGCAACAAGTCATTGTGCGTATGTCGTTACGTGGAAACAGGGTCCTTCATACGCACCAAAAGGTGCAAATTCCGGAGATTTTACGTTAAGGTTACGCAAAGGGCCTTGATTCATGGATTCGTTTGTCCATTTTGGTATTCTGGTCTTCACTGGAAATTCCCTATTGTTGAATTAATTTGGAATTATTTTCGGTGTGTTTGATGGATCCGGTTCTCACGTAAAGCTCTGCGTAAAATGCCTCCCCGCAGATCGACCATGGCATGCCTGGTATCCAACAGAGCACAGTGAGAAGGGTTCCATTCAACTTTGCAAAGGGTTGGCTGTTTCCACTACAATAACTACGGGAACGGCTGCGAAGAAGCCCAATGTTGACCAAAAGCGACATCTTGGTTTTTGACACTTTCACTGCGTTTGAAATTTATGAACCATTAAGTGAAAAAATGTTTTTTTTTAACAATTGAGAGCCATTTCAGCTATGCCGTTGATCAAACATAAACGCAGGACGGAGATACTACTGTGAAACTTAAGTCAGTTGCCGTTTTTTTTTTTAGAAACACCCTGTATGTATGTGAGCACCTACTTCATAAGGACTGTGTCGCAACAGCCTGTGTTTATATACGTTGAGAGGGGAGGACACAGAAGACGATCTGTGCATCATAGGTCTTATGTCAAAACCACACCAACAAAGAAACAACAATGCTGGGGCCATTTTATTTGGTGGAGAACCTCGGGGCCATCCTCCATATGTCATGGAGCCCGGCCCCATTTCGGAAAAAATTGCTTTAGTCATGATAAAAACAAACTGCTGTCATTGCAGGTAATTGTGTCGGGAAACAAAGGTGCGTCGTTCCCGTGAAGGTCTCTTTTAGATAGTTTCGTTGCCTGATTCCAATAATTTTGATACCGTTATCAGTGTGGTAACTTCCCAGCTCAGCCGCCTGCTGCCGCAGTTTTTTCTTTGCACCGAAACGTCTGGCCACCAATACTGGTGAAAAGCGTGTTACAGTGTCATCGGTAAAACAAAAAGAGTGTCCAGTCAATGCGCACACATATAACGCTCGACAACAAAAACCAGTGTGGATCGTGGAACGAATGGCCGGGGACTCATTCAACACAAAAGCCAGCGTAAACCGTTTCACGATGACGCATGACAGTCAAGTTTCAGGAGACGCCACGTCAGCTGCAGTGACGTCGGCGCTTGACCGGGGGTTAACACGGCGCCTGGAACTGATAACGATCTGGCGCCGACCCGTCCTCTCCGCCGTCCACCGAACGGCTGCCCCGATAGCGTTATCTGCCTGCTCCCGCTGACCTGTGTCCGGTCCGCAGGGCCTCCGACGCCGATAAGATGGACAACAGAGCGTTCTCGGCCAGTGCGTCCGACCAGGAGGCCGGCGCCGTGCGGCCGCCGCCGCTCGAGATGAAGTCCTGCCGGCCGTCGGAGGAGACGCAGCCGCTCTGCCAGTGCGACAGCCGGTGCGTCTGCGGCGTGGAGGCGGCGGCCGCGCCGCGCCGCCAGCCGCAGCTGCAGCTCAAGCACTGGAGCCGGCTCAAGTCGGTGGTGCTGGCGGTCGCCCTGCTGGCGCTGCTCGTGTGGTGCGGCGTCATGGCCGCCATGTACCACCTGGGTGTCCTCTGAGGTGTGTGATGTCAGCTGGAATGTCCTCCGAGTGTGGCGTCAGCCGCAGCGTCCGCTAAGGATAGTGGCGTCAGCAGGAGCGTCCTCTGACGAGTGTGACGTCAGGCGAGTCGTCATGTGAGTAGTGTGGCGTCAGCAGGATCGTCCTCTCAGGAGTGTGACATCAGCTGGGGAGTCCTCTGAGGAGTTTGACAGCAGCTGGAGCGTCCTCCGAGGACTGTGAATTGTGTAGATCAGCACCCACATTTTCTGTCGAACGATTGTCCGTGATATGACGACGCTGGATTTCACCTACATCAAGCTGCTGTGTTAGTTCTATGCTCGTCAAGGACCACATCATGCTGCTGCCATCCAGCGGGAAAAATCAACTGTACCCCCTAAGACCTATGACGGTGAGAATCAGAACTCGACAAAGCTGCGACGCTCTCGTAACGAAGACGGCGCCACCGGCACGATCTGCGTCGGTTGGCTGCGATGAGCTGAAGATCAAAACTTCATCATTCTCGCTGCGGTGGGGACTGCGATTCCATCTGGTGACATGCCAGGAAGTGGGCGACAGCTTGAGGTGAGCTGGGGGGGGGGGAGGCGAGACCATCGGCTTCTCAGCCACGGCTGTGCTGGACGTGCCGGTCGGGGAGAGCGCTGGCCATGGCTGCTGGACAGCATCGCGGCGCCGTACGGCGGTGGCGCCATCTGCCCCAGCAGACTCCGAAGTGGACCTGCCACCGCCGCCGACAGGCGGCGCTGTCCGGCGGTGGCGCGCTTGCATCAAATGACGTCAACGGCGGACCGGCCGCCGCCGCCGGTCGTCTGGCAGCTCTGCCGCCGCAGTCTCCCCAGCCGTGTCTGATCCGTTCAGGAGAGGGTCGGAATGAACGGTGGTCCTCCGGCTGCTGCTCCAGCGGCCCGCAGGGGCCTGCCGGGCGGAACTGCTGCACGACAGACAGGGCGGTCGGCTCACCTGACGGCGGCCACAGCGTGAACCGCCAGGCGGCGCCGGCATGACGAGGGGGTCTCGATGTGGTGACGGACGGTCACAGAGCGGCGCCCAGGCCCTGTGACAGCCGGGTCTGGTGACGGTGGTGACAGACTGGCCCGCCAGGCAGCCCTGGTGTGATTTGGAAAGGACGGCTCGGGCTAGTGGCAGCTGTACTGGAGTGCTGCATCAAAGTCCCAATTACACTACGAGCAGGACCACTGTTGTTGGAATTCTGCCTCCGTACAGGTTTCCGGGGCTGCTGGCAGGAGGGTTGTCAGATCCGTGATGGATGCCACTGAAACGCTGTGATACGCGGACGAATACTGAGCATCGCGAAAGTAATTGCGACCACGCCAACCCATATCACATGTACATACGTGTGCGATGATTAAAACATCGAAAATTTGTAAGTTGCTACACGATAAAGTCGTATGATCTTACGCATGGATACCTATATGGATAAATATTACGCGCGACATATCTGGACTGTTTGTGGGTGGTCAAGGGTAGGGTCGTGTCCCTGAGTTGGGAACATACGAAGTATTCTGGCGTACCCATGTCGCGGGGCGGAAGGCGCAGATCTCTCTGTCTCTGAAGACGTGTGTATAAACCATTCTGACTGGCAGGGTAGAATACATATACTAACGTGCAGTGTTTTGTCTTCTCTTGGTGGCAAATTGCGTACCTGTACAAATGCACCGAAGTAAGTAATAAATGCTTGGTTTTGCAGTAAGGTTCGGTCGCGTGGGGCGTCGGTAGCCGCAAATTGCTCCATTGAAATGCCGTGAATGTCAACTGGCGGCGTGTGTCTGGAGGGCTCGGTCATTGCCGCAATTTTGTAAGCCTGTTATATGTAATTCACTCGCCTTTCCTGCTTGATTGCATCACCTGCCCGTTGATAGTCTGAACACGCACGGGCCACAGACTACAGATCACATTTCTAAAATCGCAATTGGGTGCCTACGCCTGTCAGGCTAACCGCTGATACATCCCCGGGGTAAGTCTGCTCTGCGTCATATTGCACGTCTTGTCACAAAACATCATGTCTCGGTAGCTGGAGAGCACCGCAAATAAATTTTTAATCGTATTGTTACATCAGTAAAACGGTGCCAAATCAGTGCACCAAAAGTACATTTGCTTTTGCTGGGGCCAAAAGACTCAGGCTTTGGTTACCATACCAGACGATGCTAATGATCGCCACAGTCACTGCTGCGTTTGACTCCGTCCCGACCGACACGTAAGTGATTCAGCAGCACTGTTCACCCCGGTGCGCAGAACAGACCGCTTAAACCACGCTGCCCGACAGCCGGCAGGCGTCTTTGTGGCCGAGCCTTGTCCGGGCAGGGTGCGCAGCCCGACGCACGGGTTGTCCAGCTGCTGCCATTTTTAGCCGGGGCTGCACGCGCCGGGGGTCGCAGGTGCGGCCGGCAAGGAAAAAGGAGGGTCTTTGTGACGGCGACAGCCTCGTGCGGGAATGTCCAGGGCCGAGCCCGACAACGGAGTTTCGCTGAAGACGGACTTCCCCTTCTAGAACCATAACCACGTCCGCGCCGCTAACACACGTGACAGTCATGGCATCCCCGTTAGTTCTCATAATGCAGGGACGAGTGGGCGGCGGTAGGCAAGGCGCATCGCATCACCCGAAGCTGGCGTTGCGGCGCGCACAATCAGCTGACTATCCCCGCCGTGATCCGACCTGTTTGGGCCCAGCCCGCCCTCCTGCTCCACCGGGTCACGCACAATCCGTTACAGGCAGCCTCCTCTTCCTAAGTCTTCGCTGCAGACTTAAGGCGGGTTTTGATCTAACAGTGACTAACAATGCGCACACAGAAAAGTGTATTTTCAGACAATGTACAAAAGACAGAGGCGTTCTTGAATACAAATCGGCCGTTCCAGTGGAAGGAACGGATTTTAATGGCATCCAAGTGTGATACGAGAGATCAGCTACACCCCCTCCCGCAACGGATATTGGATGTCAGCTCCAACTGCCTTCAGTCGTGATCGGTAGCTCAGCTGGTAGAACGCTACTCTCCCCGTCCTGGTAGACGGGTTCGAATCGTCTCGGCGCTCAATAGTTGGCCGGCGGGTTAGCTGGCAGCTGGCCAGTGGAGGATGATGCTGACTACCCCACGCTGGTGCCGGATCTTTGACGGCGCTTGAACTTTTGCCTCCAGATCAAGAGTTGCTTTAAATTGTGCTGTGGGGAGTGAACAAGCTTTGCTTAGCACCGGCCCAGATCCTAAACATCACCAAAGCAAATCATTCCGGTGAAATTTACACAACAAATGTGATGCGAGGCTTCTGCTCGACTCCGGTTCACCTGAGCAAAACTTTCAAACAATGCGAGACTTCATCTCCATCTTCACCCTGCATAAGTGACGTCAGCTCCACCCAACTTTACCCAGGATGCCTGACGTCAGCCGGACTGACGGGTCTCGTGCGAAGATTACTTACCACACAAGCCCCAGCCGCCCGCCAGCGGGCACTGGCCGCGCCCGGCCCTAATGCAACGCCCGCTGAAACCCACGAGCAGCTTACGTCCTGTTGGAAAACCGACGGCTAAAAGTGTCGACGACGACGACTCGGCCCGGCCGCTGGCGGTCTGCCAGCCGGGTCACGTGGACCCCGGTCGGTTGCGATGCGCAATTCGTCGTGCGCCTTTGCGGGAACTCCGCGCTTCCAACGTCGAATCGCGCCGAGCGGCTTCAGTTGAAGCCGCGGTCTCGAGGTGAAGACGTCGAGCGCCGAACTGTGCACGAGGTGAGCCGGCCGCAGCCCAACGTCCAGGCTGAGCCGAATCGAGAGAACTGGCCGCACTCGTCGACCTGGCATATTGGCAGGCGTGTGACAGTCCGTACGACAGGAAGAACGGTGGGCCTACCAATTTGATGGCGGCCTTACCAGCTTTGAACAATGAGAAAGCTAATGTAAACTCTCTAGTACTGTATGGAACAAAATTGCTCAGACATGGTTCTGACTCAACCAATCTGAAAACGCCCATACACTAATGCGTCTTGTTGTGCAGCAGCTTGTTCAACGTTTGCTTCCTTGCAGGTAAATGCAAAGTCAGGTATTATATTTAAATGATGAGAAGATGAAAAGACGTAATGAGCTCTCCCTCCTTCAGCATGGCTTGGGCCACGCACACATGTCTGATGGTGTGTAGGTGCCCGACCCACACCCACAAATCCCAGCCACCGCAGACGTAATAGCGAATTTCTTGAAGCGTCATCTGCGAACGTACTTCCTCCAGAGGTCCACCTTATCGTCCCGTCCCGTGCAGCATTGTGCCGCACCGCCACGTGCAGCACCGTGCCGCACAGGGTGTACCGCTGATGGAGAGATGATTCTTCTTGCACTGTCCTCTGGAAATGTTCACACGGCAAAGTCTCTGGCGTTTGGTAGTTCACTTGTCGTCCTCGGCTGGAACTCTGATGTTAAGTCTGTATGCACATTGAATTACGTAATAAAGTAGCAGAATGTGGTAGTTTAGCCATGCAAGCTCGGCAACGTACTCACCTGCCAATGGCAGTGCCTTCTACGTATTTGAGACATCGCGCCATGGTCGACTTGTCATACGTAGGCTTAGGTGGTCTGGAAAATGACACTGATCGTTTTCCATGGCAATTTTGCTGAAAATGCCTGGAAGGTTGAAAAAATGTACTTTATTGCAATAATATTCTGCAACGATACGTCGATATGACGAAGGCGATCGGGTGCAGCTTGATGAAGGCAAGCGTTTATCGGCCTGCACCCGTTAGTGCCGTCACGCAGGAAGTGTGATTAGGACGTGGTTGAAGAGAGCACATGAGGAAACCGCGGAAAAACGCTCTGATCATCTGTGAGTGTAGAGTTTTGAGGCACAACGTGTGCTGCAGTTTTATCTTAAGACTACAAGCTATTTACTTTTTAGACTCGGCTGTACCAGCTGAAAACACACGCTAGGGTGGAACGTTCCCTTTAAAAAGACACCATTGCTCGGGTTAAGTTCGTCAATCAGCTGGGTGCTAGTCCATGTATGGAACTATATCAAAGTCGTGCGACTTGGCCAAGTTATAATGTATCCATATGTAAATTCGGTTATTCCATTTATCCTCCAAAGCATGCTTCTGCTCTGCAAGACTGTGTTCAGTGCTTCCACAAACAGGCAGTATTAGGCAAAACGTCCCGTTAAGAGAGGGCTTTAGGGCAGCCTATGAAATTCGACAGGAATATCTGTCAATGTATCATGTAGGGTGAACTTTAAAAGACAGCCTCAGCTGAATCACTGGACTCTCCACGCAGGTTAAAGAGTCCAACGGACTGGCGATGATGGCACATGCGCCACAAGAGCCGGCAGTCAAAACGCAAAGACGACTCGGAATGATCTCCGCGTCTCCGTCGTTGGCAAACGTTTCCGTTACATCACTGGATTTTCGCGTTTAGTTTCGTCATTTCCAGAAGTGGCCGCCGCGCAACGAGGTCTGGCGTTTTGGTGGGTCATTGGCCGTGCCGGTTAGAGGTCAGTCTTTGTTTGCCCCCCGGCGCTGCGGGGCCGACACTGACGCAGCACGTGGGCCGGCCTTCTGTGGAGTTGGCCCCCGGCCAGCCGCCCATCAGCACGTCCTTCCTAGTGCGTATTTCGCGCCGGAGCGCAGTGCCGTAGTACGTCCGCAAGGCCGACGCGGAGGGGCTCGCGTCACGTGACGGGAGGCCGTCACTGTCACGGTCGGCGCCCTGCGGGCCGGAGCCGGCCGCCGGCAGACCGGGCGGCGGCCGGACGCAGCGGAGATGTTTTGGTTCGGTGAGCCAAGTCGCCGGCGGCGCCGCGGCCGTCAACCGGCCCCAGTGAGCCCGGCCCGAGGCGACCGTCTGGCGCCGACGCCGCTGGCGACGCCCGGGGGTCGCAGCCGGCGGCGGCCGCGCAGTTCCGCGTCGGCCGGAGCAGCGCGAAGTGTTTCCGAGAGTTCCCGAAGCGATCCCGAAGGTGGGGCGTCCGCCTCCGATTCAGGGAGGACGTCCCAGGAGCCAGTTACATCTGATGGTGTAACGGCCTGCGCAAACACTGCAATCGCGGCAGCGATGACTTCGCTGGTTACTGGGGTGCAAGAGCGACTTGGCTGCAGAGAAAGGTTTTTGCCCACTGTAATCAAGTGTCTGACGTTGGGAGAATGGTCCGAGTTTAGTTTCGGCATCATTTTGCTTGGCCAGAGATGATAAATTAAGGAAGATGACAATTACATTGTAACATAAGTAACTCGTGGCTCATGGCCAGCAACGGCGTCGTCCTAAATGCCTGTCCAGATTTCTGTGCCTCGGTATTTGATCTGCAGCATCGATGAAGCCGAGCAAACGCAGGCAAACATCAGTAAGTCACTAAGGCACTACCCATCTTTCAACTCCGGATCTGCTTTCTGAACGCAGCAAAGGACGTCCAGAGCCAGAGCTGCCAGAGCTGATGCGTGCAGATGTCTGTGTTACCTATCTGACTTGGTGGCTCCACGCCGGCTGGTCTGTCTTGCAGTGCAGGTCTCCTGCGTCTCAGCCTTGTTTCTATTACCGTCGACGCTCTTCGCAGCAGACTGCCCTCGACGGCCAGTTTTTCTTTCGGCAGCCGCGGCGCGTTGCTGACTTTTTGCGGTACCTATCGCCGTTGCACGTGCTCAGGAGGAGACCGGCTTTGTCCGCTCGAGAGTCAGTGATCCCCGCGCCTGGCCAGCGGCCAGCCGGCTGTGTTTTCCCGCCAGACGCCGCCGGCCTGGCAACTGACGGTCGAACGCCCGGCCACGCGGCGCAGTGTTACGCAACGTCCGGCCGCATCGTCACAAAGATCGGAGAAAATGGCCGCCAGCCGCGCGGCGCAACATCAGCATTCTGTGATCACGCTTGGTCTAAATGATGCAGTGGTTTTAGGGTCTATTTGGTTCAGGATGTCTGTTTCAGAACTGGTGCGGTCAGTGCCCGTTGAACAAATAATGCATGTGATTGTGCAATGCAAGGAAAACATCAAAGCCGTATGCGTCCATCAGAAAAGAACTGAAAGTGCCAACCGTTTCTGGTTAGACCAGATAAGAGGAACTGTGACGCAGTTTTGTTGGCTTTGGATGCACTCAATGGCTGGAAATACCCGTTGACGGACTAATTTCGTCACGACGTAGAACCTGCCAGGAAGGCTTGCGTGTTTCCCAGAACGCCTCGGGCAAAGTTCCTATGTTGCCTAAGTCGTACGTTCCTTTGCGTTCATTTTCCTTTCCCAGTCGTCACTACGCAAGGGAAGACTTCCATGCATTTTTCTTTACAAACAACAGGATGCTGCATTGTCTCTCATAGGTCACCTTTGTCGGCTCACAGCTGGCATGTTAGGAGTGCATACGGAATTTCCCGACGCCGGGGATGTCTGAGGCCCTTTCGTTGATGTTTGTGGACATTCAGAGGTTGTTTTGATATGCGTATTCGGTGCCTTTACCGATTACTGTGCTTCGGAGTAAAAGTTTCCTGCTGGGCAATTGACGTAACCTCTGACGTTTATTTGAACTCAGAACGAGCCTTTAAATTTGATCTCAACTGCAGCGCTTCCAGCTCTTGCTTTTTTGCTTACATCCAGTTGCACTTATACGCAGTAACAGCAGAAATTTTAGGAGTTTGGTACCATTAAATATTTTTTTGCGGTCTATTTCCATACAACGGGAAGGTTTACGTTAATTCTGTCAGGCCGCCATTCCCGCCTCACGGCGCTTCCTTTTGCCATGCCTGCCCATTGGTTCTCCTGCAGTCGGCCTAGTACCATCTTTCAAACGGCGACAGTCTCGCACCTCTGACCGTGTGTCCGCCTGCCCCCAGCGCCAGCACAGAGCCGTCTCAGTGGCAATCGTCTCCGCACCGCTGACCGTCCGTCCGTCCCAGCGCCAGCTCCGAGCCGTCTCAGTCCGCGTCAGCCGCCGCCCGAAGATGCCCGTCCAGGTGCTGCGCCCGTCGCCGTCGCCGGCGCCGGAGCCCTGCCTGCAGCGCGCGCTGGCCGACTGCATCACGCGCTCGGCGCCGCTCGACGAGCTGCGCATCCTGATCGCGTGCGGCGCCAAGGTGAACGCGCCAGTAACGCTGGGCCTGCGGCCGCTGCACTACGCCGTCTGGCAGCGCTACCCGGAGGCGGCGCGCTGGCTGCTGACGCGCGGCTGCGACGTCGACGCCGCCGACGACCTGGGCCACACGCCGCTGCACCTGTGCGCCGAGAAGGGCTACGCCGAGCTGGCGGCGCTCTTCCTCGAGTTCGGCGCGCGCGTCGACTTCACCGAGCTGCACGGCGGCGAGGTGGACGAGCCGCTGCGCATGGCCATCAAGCACGGCCACTACGGCATCGCCGAGATGCTGCTGCAGCACGGCGCCAACCCGAACGCGCGCTACTTCCTGGGGCCCGAGCTGTGCCTGCTGAACCCGCTCGACCTCAAGAACGCCGAGCTGCTGCTTATGTTCGGAGCCGACCCGAACGCGCCCGACCGCGCCGGCCTCAGTCAGCTGATGCGCGCTGCCCGACTGCCGGACGTAAGTGGGGGGAGGGAGGGACCGGGCCTCTGGCAGACTGCAGGGCTAGGGAAGGGGTCTGACCGTTCTCCGTGTCTCTTGGGGCTACAACAGGGAACGGACGTGAGGATGTGTGACACCGACGTGTTTCCTTCGACAATGAAAGGCAGCCAATGGGACACTGCTTTGTTCCTCCTCACCGTGACAGAGAACGTGCCTTACGCCATGCGTCTCCGTCTCCTCTTTCAGTGGGACGCATCATGTCTGAATTCTGAAGATGCTCCTCTGACCTAGACTGTCACATGGAACATGTCGAAGCTGCTTTTCCCCAAGTTTACAACATGGAACGGGACACTTTTCCTTTTTACGGGTTAGAGAAACATCTGACGTCACGCTGGCCATCTTTTTTATTTTCAACGGTATATTGTAAAACGTTTCGCAGAAGCAGGGAAAGACAAAATGCAAGCGTTGTTAAATGTCCGTGTACTGAATAAGTAGGCTGAGACATAGCACTGCTTGATTAAAAGCCTCCTGAAGTAACAGTGGGAGTTTTCCCTCATTGACGACCCAGAGCTCGTAACCAGCGGCCCACCGAGTGACCGCCGCTCCCGAACGTGCCGCAGGGGCTACCGGCCGTGCAGCTGTACGTCAAGTACGGCGGCGACGTGAACGCCACGGCCGGCGAGCGGCACGACTTCCGGACGGTGCTGCACTACGCCGTCATGTCGGGCCAGCGCCGCACCGTGCAGTTCCTGGTGCGCAGTGGCGCGCGCGTCAACTTCCCCTGCGACTACGAGAAGCCCACGCCGCTCGACCTGGCCATTCTCAAGGGCGACGTGGCCATGGTGCGTCTGCTCATCGAACTGGGTGAGTGGAGTGCCGCGGTCGGCGGGGACGCGCGGGGAAACGGGTGCCGGCCGCTCTTCTTACGCGGAGCGATATGGATGATTGCTTGGATATTGGGTTATTTAACGACGCGCTCGACTGCCAGGGTCATTTCGGGTCGCAGCCTCTCACGTCGGTTGTCGCTGACGGGGGACGACGAAATGTCGCTCTTGCCCGGACTTGGACCGGGGGCCTTCCGGGTGCAAGGAGAAAAATGATAACCACTACATTACACCGCCCTCGCGTTATGGATGAAACAGCTGGATGAGATGTAAGCGTCTGCTCATTGTGTTAAAATGCTTTGCTGACGTTCGGATAGGCTTGAACTACGGATCCGATGGGAACTAAACCTGCAATGCACGAATGGGGGCGCACGTTCTGGAAATCTGGCATATAGCTTGCCTATGTTGCCTTTTGATTAAAACTAGTGTTTGGACATGTTCACAAATATGGCAGTTTATTTGATAAGATATATTCATTTTGATAATCCGTTGATTACGATTATTGATAATGACTATCGATTAGTTGGTTTATGATCAAATGAAAACGTAATTTGGCGATGCCTCTTGGCGATGTTGCAACTGAATCGACCATGTGCCGTTGACCTAACCCCAGCAGCGTCCTCGAGCGGCCCTGGCAGCTCGGCTGACGTACCCTCCCTCTGGCCGCCAGGAGCGGACGTGAACGCCCACTCTCCGATCATCGGTTCGCCGCTGCACGTGGCCTGCTCCGAGTACATCGAGAACCGCACCGTCATCCTGGAGATGCTGCTGACGGCCGGCGCCGACCCGAACGTGGTGGTCAAGTCGGAGGACGGCTTCTTCCTGCGGCCCGTGCTGGGCGAGTACCTGACCAGTAACCAGCAGCACCTCTCCATTGACATCATCCAGCTGCTGCTGCAGTACGGCACCAGGGTGAGTCCGCTCTCAGAGCGGCGGCTGACGTCTCCCGTCAGTCCGGTGACGGAGCAGAGTCCGGTCTGCTCGGCATTAGTTTGTTTCTTTCGCCTCCCCCCCCCCCTCCCAGACACACGTGTCCAAAAACGAACGAAATTAACTTTTATGTTAGATGGGGATCGTAATGTAAATGGTACTGTAGAGTGAGGCTGAATAAGATTGACGTCGTGTCCAGAGTCAAACACGTTTTTTTGGTATCGTCGGATGACGTCACGTTTCCACGCCGACCGTTCGCTGTGCGCTGCTCGTGTTGATCTCGCTCCGGATGTTGATCTCGCTCCGGATCTCGCCCGGACCCGGACGGGTCCTCCGGGTCCGGGCAGGCAGGACGGGACCCGCCTGCCGTCCCGCCGGTCGCCGCCCGCGGCGCTGGCCTCCGTCCGGGCGTTCTAACCCCCCCCCCCGCGCCGCCAGGTGGTGCTCAAGAGCCAGTTCCGCGACCCGATGGGCCTGCTGAACTCGCTGCCGAACCTGCAGCGGCTGCCGGGCCTGTTCGCGCTGTTCGCCTCCAGCGCGGACGCGTTCGACCCACCGATCCTGCGCCGCAGCCGCGCGCTCTCCGATGAACAGCGCAGCCAGCTGCTGCGGCTGGCGCGCGCTCCGCGGCCACTGCTCAGCCTGGCGCGCGACGCGGTGCGGCGCGCGCTCGGCGCCCGGCTGCGCTCGGCCGCCGGCCAGCTGCTGGTGCCGCGCGAGCTGCACCAGTACCTGCTGTTCCTCAGCACGTGAGCCGGCTGGCCGCCGCCGCGCCGGGCCGGCCCGAGGCGGGCTGGTCCCGGCGCTGAGGCTGCGTGACGCTGGCCGGTCGCCTTGGCCGCGGCCGCGCCGAGATGACCGCCGCTCGACCGTCAGCTGTCCGCCGTCCGACCGCCGCCGCAGCCAGCCGTGCGTTATTTATATTTATCCCTGTACGTTCCCTGTCAGCAAGTGGTGGGTAGTGATGCGTTGGTTTGACGCAGAGCTAGTGCTTTCGCCTTTTTAGATATTTATTTTCATCACATCTGAGCAGAGGTGATACTTGCAGGCTGTAGAATTTAACGTCGCTGTGGAATCGGAATGTTGGAGTTCCGATCGCCGCCGATAAACAGCGCATTTTGCGATCAAAGTTTAATTTTATATGTAGTCGTCTGTGGCAGCAAACCATTCGAAGTGTCCATACTTGGGGCACGGAATGTGGAGACTATTTTTGTCATTTTAGGATTTCCTGGCGAACTGCTTGCTTAGCATAGATCTCTTTGCACGTTTTGATTGTTCTGCTCGTGGCCATAGGAAAACATCAAGCCATATGCATCAAGAATGCTTTCTTGGGCCAATACGCTACAAAATCACCACAGACTGGATCAGTCTGGAGGCTCCTGGAGAGCAGTCTGAGAAACTGGTCTGTCGCTTTTGTTGTGTTATCTGAGCCCTGGTGGGTCATAGTTACCTTTCTGCAGAAATGGCGGCTATTCACCAAATTAGCAATCCAGCACGATTTGCTGCTATGTGTTTAGCCAAGGGCACGATTTTCTGAGGGCGCGACCTGGCCAGGATTACATCACCTCGCAATCTTTATTCTTGCGCCCTGCCGGTACGGGCTACGGTCATACCCCGTGTCATGACCCCAAGAGCGACCATGTTATGCCGTTTCCCCGGGACACGGGGCCGCGCGGGAAGCGACAAGGCGAAGGCTGCTTGCTGGAGATCAAGCTGCCCTGAACAATACGTCATTCTGCTTCCTCAAACACCTGCTCACTGTTCTACACTGCTCCATGGTTTTCCGAAAACGACATGGGCGTCCACCTTAACTTTTGGCACCTCTGGTTGCGTGCGCCGTGCTAACGGATGCTGACATCGCACTGAACGCACAGCGACAGTTAAAATCGACTGATTCATGTGGCCTTGTCGGCCATGTTTCCCGATATTCGTTTCCTGACATTTTCTGCTCAATCACGTGCCTACATACAATGCAGTATTGTGGCTTGGTGCGCCATTTTGTACCAACGTATTTATTGTTGCTGTATTGTGCCTGTCAATTACACAAGGCGGATGCTTGTGCAATGTGACTGCAAATATATTTTATGAGATGATATGCAATGAGTTTGCTTGGACGTTAGCTGAAACCGCGTTTTCGGGCATATTTCTTTGAATCGTAGCATTATACCTTGATTCTTGGCTGGAATTTTTGCTGGTCACGAACAGTATTACTTGTGGAATAACTGCTCATCGATGCAAAAAATAGCCTGCACGGCATGTGCAAACTACATGGGATCTCAGGCATGATTTTCTTACGGGGAACGTCAGAAGCGCTTCAGAAGACAGATGCCTCAGAGGAAAATTTATTTTCTATTTTCATGGGCTGTCTCTATGAAGTAGACTCGGTGAACAGCCCAGTGAGGTGGGCAGAAATAATAAACAACAGAAGAGAGCACATTTGTCGGATCTTCCGCATCATAACAACAAAGACAGCAACACTGCAATAGAACGCCAGTCTCCGAGAGTGCTGGCGCTAGTCAAATGTAACAAACGCAAGTCCACGGGCGTGGAAAGCGTGTAGTGTTTCGGCCATTCCACACAACCACCGACTGCAGCCGCCGTCCCCGCAGTTTGCCGTCAGAACCCTGTGGAATATCACGCACAAGGACACTAGTGTCCGGCAAAGGTGGGACCGGCACTGGCAGTCCCCGGCGGAAACAGGGAGACCCTGAACAGCTCCCAACAATTTATTACCGAATCTTAAACGACGGCGGCGTACGAGCGGAGTTCAAGAGGGCGCGACGCAGAGGCGGCATCCTCGGTTCATACGGGCCATTAGCGCCCGCGCGGCTGGCCTCCGACGGAGCAGACGGACCATGCCACCGCACAGTATTGCATAGCATCACTGCCACCGGTCGGGGGCACGCCAGCACCTCTGACGGTCGATATTTACATGAAATTCTTCTTCTTCTGGCGCATGCTGCTAGAACACAGCAGCCGGCCAGCCAGCGCATCATCAGCCGCCAGTTTCCATCGGTCGCCAATCGCCATCAGTCGGCAGCTCCACCAGTCAGCAGTCATCGCCAGCGAGCACTCGGCAGGCACATAAGCCAACGCTCCCGACATTCAGAGTTCCTGTAGCTAGTGTCATAGTGCTGCCATCTATAAAAGTCTTCCCGCAGTTAGAAACAACACAGGAGACCTAGGTCCAGACCCACGCCGACTTTGTGACATTCCATTGCATACTTTTCTGCTTTATTGTTTTGCTTGCATGCGTCCATGCAAGAATGCGACTTAAAACGTGTACAAGCTCGTGTTGGTTGAGTTCATGCGAAAGTCGCCCATTGGCTACTACGGCATGGCGTCGAAGACAACAAATCTCAACCACAGTCCAGGACATCTCGGTGTCATCACCAACTTGACTTCACCGTCATGCCAGACGACACGTGCCTGTACAGCCATAAAATCAGGGACCATACCGTCGCCAGCCACGGGTGGTTAGTCTTGAGCCCACCGGACTCCGGAGCGCCCCTGGCACTCTGCAGAAATCTGCTTCGCTTCGGAGATTAGCTCCACCGACCATCAGACTGCCTTGAGACTGTTGCCTAAGACCTACTGTTCCCTCATCTCTGTAGCCGCCTAGCCGTAAAGGGATTCATACAGGACGGAAGTGCAGCAGTCAAACTGCCAATCATCAGTATTGCCAGTCATTTTACTACCGGTTGTTGGCTATTGGTTTGCATTTGGCATCAGATGCTCGCAGTATCGTCCACACGTCCCCGTTTCTACAAGGGGAGGATGAAGTCAACAAGTTCTTGAAAAAATGCTTTCTTGAGTAGCCGAAAATGCGGGACTATGTGCAAAAACGCTATTGTTATTTTTCACATGAAAACAGTTCTAGGGACAGAATGCCTCTGACGACTTCCGTATCAAGAGATCGGATGAGCCGGAACGACAAGAGGTCACCGTCATAGGCACAGGGCTGTTGGGGCGTCGTATCACAACAGCAGCCGATCACTGTGTCGACAAAACTCGCGACGAAACAACCATGGCTGGAAAACTCGGGAACGAGAAGCCCAAAGTCCTCATGCACGTTTATCTCATTGTGGACCTAATGGTTGATGGATTTAGACAAATGACCCGATTCTACTTTTCAAGCTGTAGCTCTAGGGTACATGCAGTATATGCGAGCATGGATCCGTTTGTCTAGGTCCCAACATCCGCGCTGTTAGGCAGAGGCTCAATATGTGGTAGGAATTACCACAATACAAAGACGGAAGATAATATCCAGACAATGAATGCCAAACTTTTACCCCATAAATGCCTCGTTATGGCACTGACTGGTAATGGTCTTCAAACTGTCCCTTTATAAGGTCCCGTCAACATTGCTGCGTTTCTGTCCTAGGTGGCACATTGGGACGTGAGATGTCAAAATATTTGATTTAAAGTACCTGTCAGCTAAACCCTACCGATAACACCTGTTTTGATATTGGCAAATGCCACTTCCGTACAACGTCCTCTTGGGAACAAACATCGCAATTGTAAGCAGATCACGTGTTGACCACAATGTTCCTCAAAACGTGACGATTGTTAAAGCATCCTCCAGCGTCCTACCACCACAGACATATTGACAACGCGTACGGAGCACCGAAAAATACGTTTAAAGCGGGGTATCCGCACTTTCCGCACCGCTCGATTCCACGCTGGATCCTCGCAAGGGGAGAGTAAGCAAAACTCTGCACTCTGTCGGAGATGAGTGTAACCTCTCATTCTCAATTCTGGCACTAGGTGTCGGGGCTGCTGCGACGGGAGAAGACCCCTCCTGTTCAGGACACGACAAAGTCATTTCAAAGCGAGGGCCACTTCCGATCACCGCCTCCTCCCCATTCAGCTTCAGGGCGGCTTCCGTTTCAGCGGCCCCGGGAGGTCCGGCGGAATCATCTGCGGTCGCCGTCGGCGAGCTGACGTCACGGGAGAGCGAGTCGTCGCGACTGATGGTGGCCGACGACGCGGGCCGCTCCTCCGAGGCGGTCAGCGTGCCGGCGTTGGTCGAGACGTCGCTGCTCGCCGCGTCGTCGTCGGCGGCCGACTGCAAGCAGCGTTCGGCGCCGGCCGGCGCCGCGGGCTCGGCCGGCAGCGAAGTCGTCGACGACGAGGACGACGAGGAGCCGCCGCCGCAGCAGACGGACGTCTGGCGGCCGAGCGCTGCGAGGCGGCGGCCGGCGGCGCCCGGGCTCACCGGCGGCGGCGGCGGGCTCATGGAGCGCACCGGGCCGTACGTCGGCGGCGGCGGCGACAGGAAGTGGGGCGAGCGGCGCGCAGGCGGGCTGCGCGGCGCGCCGTGCGCCGTCGGCACGGTGAGGAACTGCGGCGAGGCGGACCGCGGCGCGCCGCCGCCGTCCGGCCGCGGCGCGCGAAGCGAGCCCGCCTCCAGGCCGGGCGCGAACAGCAGCTCGGTGCGCGAGGCCGCCTCCGGCGGCGCGTCCGGCGCCGGCTCGTCGTCCAGGCAGACGCTGGCCTGGCGCGACAGCGGCGAGCGGCGGCGGCCGCGCGGCGTGCCGGCCGCCTCCGAGCACGACGACCAGTCGTCGTCGGCCAGGAACACCGAGTCGGAGCCGATGCTGTGAGAGTCGCAGTCGGTCAAGTCCGACGAGCTGACGACGGAGCCGCGCCGCGGCCGCGGCAGCTCCAGCCGTGGCACAGCCACGGCCGCGGCAGCCGGCTCGCCGTCGGCCGCCAGGCACCGCAGGCTCGGCGACGGCGTCACGCTCGGCGTCGGCTGGATCACGTTGATGTCGACGCGCTGCCACCAGCCCTCCGGCACGCTGGCCTTTTCGTCGAAGCTGTAGGCGTAGCGGGGCGGGCCGCGCCGCGGCGGGTGGTGCACGCGCAGCTCCAGCTGGTGGCCGGCGTCTGTGCTCGAGCCTCCGGAAGAGAGCCGCGGCCGCCGCGACAGCCGCTGCACCGAGCCCGGCGCCGAGCACGCGCACTTGCCGGCCAGCGAGTGTCGGCTGCCGCGGCCGGCCGCCAGCGAGTGCCGGCTGCCGACGGCCGTGCCGGCCGGCGTCGACTCCAGGCTCAGGTGACGCGCTGAGCCCAGGCTCAGGCCGTCGGCCACCGAGCTGCCCAGGAAGGCGGCCTCCCACGGCTCCAGCAGGCTCACCTCGCCGTCCTCGACGCTCGGGCACGGCGGGTACTTGCTGCGCCGCTTGCACTTGGACTTGTAGAGCAGCAGCAGGATGAGCAGCAGGAAGAAGCCGCCCAGCGAGGCGGCGATGTTAATGCCCGTCCAGGCGTTGTACGTGTTGTAGAACTGCCGCCGCTCCAGTTCGTCTGCGTTCAGCGTGCGCGCGTCCAGCGGCGGCGGCGGCTCGGCCGACGATAAGCTGTGTCGCCGTGCTGTCGGAGAACAGAGCACAGGCCCGGGGCGTCAGTGAGTTCCCAGCAGCACAGAATCTCGAACAGCACATAGCAGAACCGTAGCAGCAGACAGCGCCCAACAATACAGAATGCCAGGCAAGGGCGAAGCCAAAGATAGAATTACAAGGGGCTAATGCTACCCCCTTGGAATTGGAAATTCAAAATTTTTCTACGCACCAAGGATGAAAACACGTAGAAACTTTCGGAATCCGAAATAAGGCCGCCGAAATCCGAGGGGTTTTCAGTCTCAATTGGGCTGGCCTTGCCTTGATCCTCTCGGTGAAATTCTATCCACGCCCCGATATTAGGACTGTACAGAACACGTACGAAGCTCCATGAGCTTTACCACGGCACAAGCTGCGGTTTCAGTCAGTATCCGAACGGCACGACCCAAACATTATAAAATGGCTCGACGGCGCAGCACATCATGACGGGACAGCACAAAATAGAGACATTATTGCATATTCAACATCTCCCGGAGTCCTGGAACCCATCGGAAGCCTGAATAAAGGGTGTGTCGCAGGCAGATTTGGACGTAGGTCCTTCCACGTATTCTCTTGACTTTGTGACGGATGCATAATGAAAGTGAATGGGCCCGTGCCGAAATAATGTTTCCCGAATTCAAGTAGCGCTGAATAACGTGGCGATGGCATTCAGCGAACGATTCACATCTCACTGTTCCTCGACAGTTTTAAATTGTCGTCGCACTGAATAAAGTTTGCCGCGACAAGTTCGTTGGAATGCCGAGATAACCCAGTTATTTTTATTCGTAATTCCTTTTTTAGTGACGTCATCCCACGGTCGCGCGTTCGTCCTTGTTTCGTGATGATAAGAAGACATTCTGAAAGTTTCCTGAGTAATGCTGCTGCATGCATCCTAATTCGGCGGCCACTGTCAAGCGGAGTCCAGTAACTTCAAAACTGACTACAGCAAAGTTCAATGGAAGTTTACAACATCTCGAACTACGGCCGGGATATCTATTTTAGGAGTTTCCAGGAGCTCTCGTCCATGTACCGCTTCCATGACGAATGTACGTAACGCTTATGCATGTAAGACAAATGCAGATACGCAAATGTGCATACGCAAACGTACGTAAGACCAAATGTCCTTACGGCAAATGTACGTGGACGCAGATCTACGTAAGCACAAAGGTACAGCGCAAATGAACGTAAGCGTCAATGTAGATAAGGGCAAATGTACCCAAACGAAGATGTACATACAGCAAATGTGCGGGCGCACAGATGTACGTCAGCGCAAATGTACGTGAGGCAAACGAACGTATGACAAACCTAAGCATGCGCAGATGTGCGTAGCCAAACATACGAATGTGCAAATGCACCGTCCTGACGTGGAGACGGTGCTAGGACTCCCGATCTGACACCACGGAGTCAGCGGTGTTTAATATTCAGCCTTCAGGTCATGCTGATATGTAATGTAAGCCACAACTGTCATGCAGCGTAAAAGTACTGACAATGAATCAGCGAAGTAAAACTGAACGTCGGACCGCCAAACATGGGTGTCTTTATGATGCTTTTGAACGTGACCTAGAATTGCTTGCTTTTTGATTTGTTACGAGCACCAGAGAAGTTGATGTAAAAAGAAGCATAGTTTCAGGACGGTTTCGTAAAACGTTGGGAAATTCTAGCGAGTAACGGGTTTACGTAATTTATCAGAGGTTTCAAAGTCAACCAGTCAGACGATGTATTTGGCACATCGTGACATAAAAAGCATTGTTATGCGTTGAATTTTACCGAAATTAAAAGCAAAGTGGTAGCATGATGTCAGGCGATTTTGGGGCGCGCGCATTGGCTGGAGTTCGGTGAGCTTTTATTTGTAGATGTATATGTTATAATCTGGGTATGCCTCCAAGAAAGACATAGAAACATGCACATCTTTTTACGTCGAAATTAACCGGCAATCGAATGGTGGAAGTACTTTGTCATTTCAGTTGTCAAATTTGCCAATATAAGGAAGTTTCACTGTCTAAATATATTGCGAATTTGAAAGTTGTCTCACAACTGAGATCCAACGGAATCACAGACCATGACTGATTTTCGGACATAACATCATGGTAAAATTTTGCATCTCACTGTACAAAAACCACACCAATCCGACAAAGAAAATGTAGTGTCCATGGCCTGATATACGTTAGAAGGACCGGCCCGCCGGGCGTTGTCGGCCGGGTCAGCTGCCGCCGGGAGTTGTCACTTTTCGCCAAACTGTTCGCAATACGAGACGTAAACATCGTGTCGCGCGATGCGCAAGTGACTGTAAATCGAAACAGCACAATTTGAGAAGGAGAAAGCGAAATCTGAATAGGAGAGAACGGCCAGGAATACGATAGCAGCGTGACCGTTTGGCGACCACTGTCATAATCTGACCATAACTTCACACCCGAATGTTTTAAAACTCTCCCAGGCTACTCCAGGACTAGAGACAAAGCAATGCATTACGCATTTGGTTTGGGGCCAAAATGGAGGCTCTGTGTCGCACGCAGACCTGTGCACCCACTTAGCACCTTAATCTAAAGTTAATTATTTATAAATTGGGAAATTGTTTATAAATCAATTAATTAAGTTAATATATTAACAAAGATGTGAAATATGATGGATAAACGTGACTAAAGGAGGATGACATCGAGCCACTGATGCCCTAAATCTTGTTTTTGCTGGATGGCATTTGTGACTTTGCAGCCCACCACAAAATTTGACCCCTCCGGCATCAACGATTCCCAAGTCAAAAGCTTGAATGGCAAAGGCGTACACCTCAGCATGTGCGTCCCGCACACACCAGGCTGAAACTAATGAGATGCAAAACGGTCCCACATATCGACTGCCATGTATCATGTGCTCATGATCGCCAATTTTCGACATCCCAGCGGTAGTACTTTTGCAGTTATGAACAAAGGGTGTTATTCTTGCATCTCGCGCTTCACGTGCAAGCTGCAACCCCGTTTCGGCCTGAATCCAACGAAGTTGATCGCTTAGCTACCCGTTCACTTTTCCAAGCCACTAACATGCGCACGTGCGCGGCACGTGACTCATTGTGGCATGCTCATCATGTGGGGTGTTGTCAGATAGCCCTAGCACTGTACCCACCAACGTTTAGCTACCTAGGTCACTTTTGACGACACTCGGAGGTCTCCAAGTCCAGATCAAAAAACGTGCCTATGAATCGCCACGTCGATCGCACGTGGGTGCCGACTACAAAAGCGAGTACACGCAAGTGGAGGCCACGTTGTCAGTAAGTCTTGAGTCAACAGCACCCGACGTTTGATCTGAACCCGTGATTAACTGAATTCTGCAGAGGTCCTGCTCGCGCTACGAGGCGCGTGCCACGCGCGACGAATCGCTTCGAAACATGCACTTAAATTTGTCCGCCGAGTCGGCGCACCCGATAGTGCCACTTGTGTCGCGATCGACCAGCGCTTTCGGTTGCTGGAGGCTCCAAAGCTTGCAGCACTGACACACTGACTGACAAACACCTCGATCTGAATTTTCTCGGGATATCGCCACGCATGAAATCTCACTCGCTGAGAGCGTGCAAAGCACTCTTTCATCTCCTTCGACTTTGAAATAACGTTAACTGTACTTGTGGCATCACACCAGACATGAGAAACTGCGACCTTTCGTTTGATAAGAATTTCAGCGACTCCACTGAAGTGCTAGATCTGATTTAACACATCGCATTTTTGGCCATTAATTCTGACATTTTCGTGACCTGTGGCGTCCCAGTTAACAAAAGAGTTTAATTTTCACATTCTGAAATGACAAAGATACGCCCCTTCGCCTGCTTTGGAATCATTAGATCGTATTCTCAGTTTTTGAGATACGAGGGAGGTCGATTTAACCTGCAGGATGTCGCAGGTGGAGGTTAAAAAATGACCGATGCCACCGTTTTACCACTAATGCACCACCGAAGCGGCTGTTTATATACGATTTCCACAGGTTTACCCAAGACTAGGTTAATGAATGATTTTCCCCTTTGTTTATCGGAAAAGTGAACGTTTCTTATTAACACGCTGCATACAAAACCAAATCTTTCATGTAAAGGAAGATTAGGAAAGGCATTTTGCACCACTTTTCAAACAAAATATAGTCAGCCCAGCTAGTCATTTACGTGCCAATGCTGGGGCAAATCAAAAGTTAGTTCTATGAAGATATGCGTATATTTTCTTGTGTACGCTTATTTTGCGTTTACGAGCTTAACACATACGTGCTTTTGCGCATACGTACATCCGCAATGCTAACATTTGCGCTTACATATATTTGCGCCTGCTTACACTTGCCATACTTACATTTGCGGTTACGCTAACTACATCTGCGCATTCGTGTATTTGCCACACGTACATCTGCGGAACGCGTATTTACGTTTACGTACGTTTGCGCTTGTGTACATTTGCGTACGTACATTTGTTGATACACGGGGCATTCCATGCCAAATTGCACAAGAGTTGCCCCGACCCCTTCCAGTTTTGATGAAATCTGATAGGCTTGTAGTCGTCATGGACCAATGGGCAGCTACCAGTGCTTAGCTCTGGGTGACCTTTAGGATCAAAATTATGGGTCACGAAAAGTCGCCGGTTTTTGCGGACATTGCATGATTTAAATGCCCATAACTCGGTGATAAGTCATCGCTGGGAGGTGCGATTAGCGCAGTTGAATGCAAAAATATTCCAGTTTTCATAATAAGGCCATTTTGTTTCGTTGACTTAGCGATGACAGTTGACCTTACTAGGTCCAATTAAGTATTTTCGGGTATGACCATGCTTGGCCTCTGATCTTCGCGAAGATATGCCACAAGAGGTGCCTTAGTATCTGTAACAAGCGTGGTAAAAACATTTCTGGGCAAATCCAACTTCCTATGATGTCAACTGTCAACTTATGTACTGCCAAGTGGCGCTTGATAAATATGCCCTGAGGTTATTTGACAAATGCTAGTTGATTTCGTGCCTTTTGTTTGTCCGATTATGCTACAATTTTGTTTCCAAAGTTGCCTGTGCGTGTGATATACATCAGCGTGACCTTGAATTGCTTGACCTAAGAGTTTAAGAATCAAAAATCATGACACCTCATCACCAATTAATTCCCTGCCATTCAGATTTGACATATAACTTTTCTCCACTTTTTAAGAAGAGTGAGTCTGCCCAATGTTCTTGAAACGTAAAGCCAACGGAGACAACCTTAGCCGTGCAGCCGGACCATCTGAAGATCAACCGAGGTCAATGACATTGATTAACCCCAGGCGAATTATGACGGTTATAGATTCTAGTTTTTTTAGGACACTAATTCCGACCTATGTTACATATTTTTTCTTTCATCAGACTGTCTACATGTCGGTAATTTCTTTTTTAATAATGAAGCCATTTTTTGAATCCGTTGATTGGAAAACACATGTTGAGTATTTGTGCACACCGCCAGTTGCAACAATAGCTCCAGCTTTTCAGGAAAGAGTTGCCATAGCATTACATTCATGCGAATAAAAGTGATATCTGGAATCAGTGTCTTAAAAATACTTAAATCCATGGTCATCATAGCCCGTCCAAGGTCATTTAGGGCCAAAGGCCTCGTTTGACCTTCAGATGGTCCCTATGCACGGCTAAGATTGTCTCAGTTGGCTAGGGTCCATTAGCATTGGGTAGACTAACTTTCGTTAAGAAAAAAAAATGGAGAGATTGTACATGTCAAATGTGGATGGCCGGGAGTCGACTGGTAAGGGGGTGTCATGACCTTTAACCCTTGACGTTTTAGTTCAAGAAATTTAAGATTAAGGTGGTGCGTGATACACAAGAGGGACATTGTGCACACCAAATTGTGGCATAATCTGACAAATAAACGGCACAAAATCAACTAACATTCACCAGATAGCCTCAAGGTATATTCATCAAACGCCATCTGGCATTACAGCATTACCTAAGCTGAGGTATCTAAAGAGGTCGGAATTTTCCCAGAAATGTTTTTTCCAGTTTTATAGCGGATTTTAGCGCACCTGTTGTGCTGCGTTTTCGCAAAGATCAGGGGCAAAACCCATTATAATCAAACCCAATAATACTCAATACCAAACGTCATCGCGAGGTCAGCGCAACAGTTCACCCATTTACGAAAGCTGGAAAATTTCTGCATCCAGTCGCGCTAACTGCACATTGCTGTGACGATCCATCGCCAAGTTTTGGGCATCTCAGTCATGTGATACGAAAAGAAGATGACTTAGCCTCAACAATATTAAATATCATACCATCAATGCAGTCTAATGATATCCAGATGGTTAATGGGACTACCCAATGGCTGATCCAGGTCATGCACTAAGTGGGGAGGGGCAAATGTCCATCCGTATGTCCTAACCTATTCTAAAATATTGATTTCCCAGTGGATTTCGGCCACTTTGTTTCACCATTTTCGAAAATTAAGACGTATTTTTTAATGTTTCAAAAAATGCACCCGTCCGAAAAGGGGCGGACCAAAAGACATCTTGCCCCATCCCCCATTTTCGACGAAGGAGGCATGGCTCCGATGATCCTGCCTCCTTCCCCTCCCCCTGGACCCGCCAGTGGAACTACCTTTATGAAAGCAAGATGATCCTCCGAACCGAGGACGAACCGAATGTTGTACGGAGACCGGAGTTACCAATTCTCACTTCCAGTGCCACATCTGCCACATACCATCACTCTCTGAGTCGCCGGTTGAAGAGATGTCCTGTTTCCGGTAACTGTACACAGGTCATCTTCATACACCACGTCGCACCTCATCTGCTTTTCCCAGACGGCAAAACACACGGATATCTGAGTCCCGCCTTCTCTTTACTACCGAAAAATCGGATGCGTCTCTCTGCCAAGGGTGTCAGAGAAGCGCTGAATGGAGCAGCTACACCTGACATGGGCCTCCTGGTGCCCGGCCAACACCGTTCCACCGGTGGTGCGTAAGGCCCGAGTCTGAAGTCTGCCTATGGTGCAGACGGCTCAAGACGGCAGTCTGCTTGTGGTCCATTCGGCAGTCCAAAGTCTGCGTACCGTCTGTGCTGCCTGAGTCTACAGTTTGCGTTTTAAACGAACGCTCAAATATAGTCCACGTGTGGCCCATACCCATTGCTCGGTGCTCAGTCTGCGTGTTCATCTCCAGCCGTCGGCCCTGTTCAACGCCCAGTCTGCGTGTTCACCTCCAGCCGTCCGCCCTCTTCAGCGCGCAGTCCGCGTGTACACCTCCAGCCGTCGGCCCTGTTCAGTGCGCAGTCTGCGTGTTCACCCCCAGCCATCGGCCCTGTTCAGTGCGCAGTCTGCGTGTTCACCTCCAGCCGTCGGCCCTGTTCAGTGCCCAGTCTGCGTGTTCACCTCCAGCCGTCGGCGCTGTTCAGTGCGCAGTCTGCGTGTACACCTCCAGCCGTCGGTGCTGTTTAGCGCGCAGTCTGCGTGTTCACCTCCAGCCGTCGGCCCTGTTCAGTGCGTAGTCTGCGTGTACACCTCCAGCCGTCGGCTCTGTTCAGCGCGCAGTCTGCGTGTGCGCCGCCGACCGGCCGGCCCGGCGGCCGGTGGCAAGCCGTGCACGCCCGTCGTCCGACGATCGATTTCGGCCAGAAATGGAAGCTGCGACGTCAGAGACGCGCCGCTGCGGCGGCTGAGGCCCACCGCTCGATCTCGGCTCGGTGAGAGCCGCGGACCGCCGTCACGTCTCCCGGCGATCCGGATATCCCGATCAACCGGCGTCTCCTGATGGCGGGCTGAAGTCGCGAAGGACAGAGGCCCGGTATCCCTAAACGGTGAACCGACGCGGCAGGATAACGGAGCCTCCTGATGGCGCCCAGCCCTCGGGTGTCCAGGGGAGAGGATCTCCTGATATGACCCAGAGTTTTTGGATACGGGGTATGCCTTATGACAGCCGAGGACTTCGCGTGATTTGAATATCCCCATGGCAGTCCAGAGATTCAAAGGACGTGGGTTACTTGACAATGGCCGAGAATTGTAGGGGCTGGCGAACGCCTAATGGTTCGGAGGACCGGAATGACGCACGAAGGTTGAAAGTTTTTAACAATCGAGATATTCCGAACATACGCGTGCTGTTGTTGACTGGTGAGATTTCTTGTTTCTTGGCGAAGTCATCTCCAAGCCAGCACGTAATAAATTTAAAAAAAAAACGGTTAGAATTTAGTGAAAGAGCTCCGAAATGTGAGAAATACTAGTAAAAAGGTTTTTCGGAAAATCACGTGCTTGCTACAGGAAGTTTCATTTTCTGCACAGACTAAGACTCTACCGAGTTCGCATGTTTGTCAATGCTTGTGTTGAGGAATGATGACTCGCAGATTACCAACAAAGTTACCAAGAACCCTTTGTGTTCTTTCCCCGTTTTCATTACTTTTTTTGTTTGTTGTGCTGGTAAATAACTAAAAAATAGGGCATTAAACGTAAGATAGCCAACAAGGTAGCGAACAGCCCGTTGTGAGCTTTCTCAGGCTTTCATCACTTTGTTACGCTGGTTAGTAAATACAAAGAAAAAGTAAGACCCGCGGGCAGCGAATGCGCCGCGTCCCATAAGCAACCTGCGGACAATGGAACTTGTTGGAAATCTGGAAATGACCCGATAACCGGGAAAGGTGTTTCACTTAACTAAGCAAATTCAGAATTTCTGAAGAAAGTATTGGGAATAAAATGAGAAACTAGTCAGTGCTTCGCGATTGGCAGAATCCGCGGGCCAATGGGCTCCGCTAGAGTCTTTTTGCTCCTCACCAAGTTAAATTCTGACCACTGTTCTATGAATCACAAGTCTTCTATCAAGTCACTGGGAACTGTCCAGCCAACTGCACCGAACACCACCATAACTGTCTCGTAACTTCGACCGCAGAAGAAGGACGCTTTTTGCTTTGTCAAGCACCGCTAGCCGAGCTGTCACCATCCCCGATGTGGACCACTTTTTAGTGCCGCCGCAGGCTCCATTTCGCCCGTATATAAGGTCTTTTGCTCTTACTGAAACCATTCGAGGGCTGTCGCTGCCTTTTGCGACGCCTGGAAAAATGCCATTAGAGACTGCATGACATATGCCATTTTGGACACTACGGGCGGCAAATGTAGACAAATACGAGGAACGCTTCGACGAAACATATGGACAATACGTAGCGCATGTGATATCATTTAAGGTTCAATGATAGCCAGGTTAAACATTTGGCAGCAGTTCTGCATTGACGTCAGGCGACCCCATGCACCACTCTCAAGCACCAATAAAGGCACCAGTGTAACGAGGAACACGAAACATCACTGTACGACAACAATGGGTTTGTCTGGTACCACATCTGTTTACCACCGGCCACGGCTATCATGATCACAGGCCATCAATGACCTCATCTGGCACCGCTGCAAGTAACCAAGTGAGCTCACCAGACACCATTGCTGGTCATCATCGCACCAGCCTACACCGCTGCATGTCACCAGTGGGCTGACACCACCCCAGTGCAGGCGACACGACGGGCTCACCTGGTATCATGGTGGTGCGGGTGCAGGGAAGTGAAGAGCAGGGATCGCTAGGCTCTAGTGTTGTCCGAACGTCCGCCGGCGACTGAGTCATGCTGCGAAAACAGAGCCGCGCCCGCCGTCAGTGGCAATCCCGTGACATCATCCTCCGCTCACGAACCACGGCTCTCGTGCTGGCAGCCGCGAACGCCGACGGTGACGAGGCTGCAGGGAGGGCTGGAGCTCCGGGGGAGGCGGGTTCTAGACCCCCGCTTTTCAGAGATTTGAGAATTAGTCCTCTGGCAATGACTGGAAAGAATCGGTCTGAAATCCTAGCCAGACCCCCAGTGAGACCTTCCCCCCTTCCCCATTATTTTCGGAAGTCTCAAGCCATGGTGACGTGACTCTTCCAGGCGTGTCGTGGCTCGTTTGGTCAGTTTTGGCTCGCGCTGGCCGGTGTCTGGCAACACGCGGCCAAGACTGGAGGTAGCTACGTCCCAGCTGCACTGTTTTGATCTCGAAATGCATAAGACGGGCTTTTATTTCAGACAGTGCACGTTTAAAATCAGTGGGCCGGGGTTTCAAGAGTCATTTTTGTAAGGTGGCAAGTTAATGTGACTTTTTCGCGGATACCTTTAACACCTTTTGACTCAATATTTTGCGGGGTCATGGGTAATCCACCAGGATTTGTGTTTTCGCCTATTGCATGTCACTGTACAACAGCACGGCGCCATCTGACCTGTAGAAGTGATTCACATATTTCGTAACATCAGCTTTAAAAATGTCGGCTAAGTCATAAAGCATGTCAGAAGCTAGTGAGGAAAGCTGAAAGATGAAACTGACTGTCGCCAGTCTACTAAAAAGCCCGACATGTTTGTATGTAACAGTACGTAGAAAGCACGAAATGAAACCATGTATCTGTTCCCCCGGGCTGGCACACTAAAACTACCTGTGGCAGTTTTATCCACCCGATCCCTGCTCGACCGTCTGACACGAACACGGACAAATATACTGCCGCCATATGGGCTCGGACCGTCCAGTTGAACGACGCGACGGCTTCTGGTGACGGCTCGAGGTCACAGCGCTGTTTCTCGCCGCCAGGTGGCATTTTAGGTGGTTACAGCAGTCCGTCTCGCCTCTTATTGACCTAACGTAGTCATAACTGGCCGCCTTGCCGTTTAGTGACGTCGCAACACCCCGGACCGCCGTTCAGTAACGTGGCGTGGTCACAACGATCCGTTTAATCGGTTTGCGGCGTCACGTGGCCACGATGCTCCGTCTCACCGTACAGTGACGGCACGCAATCATGACGGTCCGTCTTGGTATCGAGTGCCATCACGCGGCCAGGATGCGCCATGTCGCCGTTCAGTGACGTCACGCGGTCACGACGCTCGTCTCGCCGTTCGGAAACGTCACGTGATCACGCGCCGCGGCTCGTCGTCCGGCGGCGGGGTCGGAATGAAGACTAAGGGCGCATGTCGTCGGCACCGACGGCAGCGTAGGCCGGCCGCAGCGGCGGACAGATGGGCTGTCGGCGCCCAGCCGGCCGCTGACTGATGGCTGCGGCGAGCAGCGCCGCGCAGGTCGAGCGAAGCCACGTCGGGGAGGGCAGCCCCACGTGCTGAGTCGTGGCGTCGGCGCCGCAGATTCTGTTGTCATGTGTTGTCGGAGGGGAATGTCGCACCGATGGAGGAGAGGCACCCGTCAGTTGTATGCACTGCGCCGTGACCGCCGTAGTTTCTGCTGTCGTGTGCTGCTGTTGGGGTACGCTGAGCGCCGTCACGGTTTTTCCATTCTCGCAACAACGCCTGCTTCCCAAGGAGTTTCCGAGCTGTGAGTTGAGGCAAATTCATGTCTATATAATCAGTTACACGGGTTATTGGGTTAACAATGCACAACCCACGATATTATTGCTTCTAAAAACAGGACGGTGGCGTGGTGGATCATTTACGTAATCTTTTGATATATCTCATAATTTGACGACATTTTTTGCATGTAATTTAGGAGGCCATGTTTCATACCAATCGGCGCTTGACATACTTGTGCTTTATTTCAGGCCGATGTGTCCCATATATTTTTGATTTGTAACTGATTTATATAACAATGCAGTCTCCTAGGATGCTGAAGGTTATAATCAAAATTATTTAAAAGCTATTCTTCCAGATCTTAGAACCCCAAAACTTCATGGGTTACGTGACATCACTCCGTCAATTTTGTTTTCGCCCGGATTTTCTTCAGAGACGATTTTTTACTTGCAAAAAAAAACACATCTCATTTCCATTGCATAGTCCGGCTTGTGATTTCATAGAATGGGCAAACGCGTCTCCATATCACATCAATATGTCACTTTATTCTTGGCTTCCGATTTGTTTCCAGCGTCAAGTTGTAGACCAGTATCATAGCCGAGGGACTGGTTTGAAATGCTTCAGGCGATTGCTTCTGTTAAAAGTTCGCATTTATGGTGAACCAGTAAAATGGAACAGAAGGAACAAGGAACGTATTTTTTTACAGAACCGAACTTACATTTTCATTACTCTTAACGTACTCATCTTTAATTATCAAGATCTAAATGTAAAACTTCCATATCTCACCACCAGGACGGTGCTAATGGTCGAAGTCCGCTGTCGTTCCCTAACGTTCCTTGCATCATTTGCTTCGGATTCTAGTTGATTTAAAGCTTACTGGCCCTTCTAGCGGGCATACAACTTTTTAAGATCGTTTTTGAGTGCCCACCCTTGGGAATCAAATGTCTGAGGGTTCCCAGTCATTATGGCCGCATGCTTAATTGGCTGGGGGTGTCCAACCATTAGTGGGGTGCCAAGAAACCATTACCTTGAGAATCAAATGTTTGAGGGTGTCCAATCACTGTGGTCGTATGCCGATCGGTTTTATTTTGGTTTTTTTGTTTCAATTCGGAAAATTTTCCATATGGAGCCTCCTAATTTAAAATATTATATTGACAAGTATATAGGATTGGGACATGTATTGCTTCTCTGATCCTACAAATTTGTGAATATGATTTTGCCGGTAACACTGACAAATTGGCAAAATAATAGAATTATCGCTCAAGGTCAGGCTGCTCGCTCTTCCTGTTTTTCTAAGATTGTACGACTGAAGTACATGGCTGCTCTTTTGCCATGGGTGTAATCTCTGCGGGGGGTGGAACATGTCTCCCGAAGTTTTTCAGACATGGTGATTTGTCCCCCAAATTTCTAAGGTACCAGATAGTTATTTCTCACTGACAACACAGTTACTTGAACTTTGAATCCCAACAAAAGGAATTTTAACTGTAGTTTGCTGTGCAATGCACGAAAAAAGTGATTCCCAAATCTACCTATTCTGGGTGGACTGCGTAGTCAGATTATTCTCTATTCATGACCTGTGTCTCCTTCCCCCCATGGAAACTGGGTGCTGCCACCGTGGTTAACTCGCCCCCGACTGGGGGTAGTTGACTACTCCCCTGAGGTTTTTCTGGGATTGCGAGAGAACGAACAAACACAGAGCCACGAAATTTCGTGCACCTTTTGATTGATCATTTTTACACCTTGTGTCAAGGGGTTGGCCTCAGGTCAAGTCAGATGTCTGGCCTAGGTCAGGTCAAACAGACCTATGTAAAAAAAGTTTAGCACCCTGTAACTTTTTTCGGAAAACAAGATATCACAAGAATACGTTCAGGGATTAGTGATCTCCATAGGCGTAACAAATCTGCTATCTCAGATTTTTCGGAATTTTCCGGGTCATTGTCCTGAGGCCAAGTCCATTTTTAACGCATGTCTTTGTTTTTCGGAAATTGGTAGAATTTTTCATAACATTTTTAGTGTGGAGTGAAGCAGAAATCTAGTTACCGCCAATGGGCAAAGTATCAGTGACTTCCAGCCATTGACCTGAGGTCAGGTCACGAATAACTGTTGTGAGCCAAAATGTACCACAGCCAAAATTAGCGGTAAATTACTCAGAGTGGGTAGAAAATGGCAGAACTGTCTTGCACAGGCCTAAGTAATACCAAGAACTTTAGAAAGTTTGAAAAAAATTGCATAGTTTGGAAATGAACAGGCTCTCGCGAAAAAAGTTCCGCCAGTTGTGTAGATTGGTAACTAATGAATTTTTCTAAAATTTAAACATGAGAAACCGTCACAAGAACCACTAAGATCAATAAAATTTACAAGGATAGGCTTATGTCGCGAAAATAAAGGAACGCTAAAATTAGTTCCCGCTAATTTCTTTCTACGTACGACTGCGGCGCCCGCTGACAGCCGGCGCGAAAACTGCCGTGTCTTTAACTCAACGTTTCGGCGTATATATTGAACAAATCTTAGAAATTTGGCGTGTATCGGCATCCGCGGACCTTTACTTGTACGCTGGTGTCTTTACCTCTGCGTTATTAGTCACAGCCCTTGAGATTCAGGCCATTTCTCGGTCTCATGCAGTTGGCTATGAGAAAACATATATGGGACGGAAATTGCTTACATATTATCTAAATCTAAAAATGAGTCAAGTTTCGAGCTCTAATCGTTACAAGCTTCCCAAAGGTGTGTTTATTTTTATCGTGCGACAAACCGTTCGTGAATTAGAGCGGGGGGGGGGGGCGGTGCACCCCCCTCCAGTCGGGCGTGATCGTCGCCGACAGACGGTCGTGTGCAGGTTAAGGTTACCATAGGTGGCGGTCATGAATTGAGGTCTGTGATATTTCTTGCCTTTTATTGAACTCGAATGACTCATAACTATTTAGAAGCGTTGATTTTCGTGGTAGGTAACAGCATTTTCGATTTTTATTGATCGTAAACAATCATTCTGGGTTCCTCAAAGACGCACTGACACCCTAGAGGATCCAATGGGAACCAAAATCCATTCACATGAACCTCTGAGGTGGCCTGTAAGGTCACTGTAATGTGAAATGGTCAAACCGGTCACTGTTAAGTAGCCAAAGGACCAAGATACTGTCTCGTGTTTATTGTCTCTCACGTCAGATTCACACAGCCACCCGTATTGTCGAAGATGGCCAGATGGAGAAAATGGGAGCCATTTAATGATTTCCAAACATTATTATATATAATCGTTTTAATAACTTTAAGTATTTCATTTCATTATTCGCCATTCAATCACACACTATTCAAGCAATCGTACGGCTCTGGCCCAGAACGCGCGCAGCTCCGGACCAATTCTGCGTGCCAGCGGGACCCGATGCCCGCGCTGCGAGCGGCTCCGGGCTGCGATGGCGCGTGCCCGGGCGGGACACGGTCGCAATGGCCATCGAGCGCAGCCATCGACGCATCGAACAAGCGGTTCAGCTTCCCGATATAGCCGCCCGCAGCCGCAAACGCCCCTTCATTTCGAAGCATGAGCCCTGATGGCCGGGCCCTGAATCACCGGCCGTAAATACAGGCCTGTGCATGCGGTCTGAACAAAGAGCGGACAGTTCGGGCGGACCAACAAAGAGCCTTCGCTGTTTAAACATCGGACAGACATTGGCTGACCCAAAACGGGACGTGTGTAATCCGGTCGGTCCAGAACGCAATTAAGTAGTCCCATCCAATGTAAAGACATGGATGGAGGAGTTGTACAGGAGCTGTACATGTGTAGTACAAACAAACTCGCATGTCTGATGGAGCTTAGATTTACAGAGCTGTGGTGAATGAGACTTGATAAACAGCCATGCGTCCTGGCAACCAGCTGACTACACACCACGGCACCCGAAAGGCTTTTTGAGGTACTGGTGTGTGACACCGTTCGTTTCACAGACCTACCTCGGGATATGAGACTAAATTGAACGCTACTCTCCGGAAGCGGAGGGCAGTGGTATTCTTTAATGTGGGCTGTCCTCTAACATTACACTTGGACTCGGCACTAAACATTGGGCAATTTGAGCAGCGGCAGTGCAGAAAGGGCGCGTTTTGCGGCGGGCCGCAAACTTTCAGGTTTGACCTTTCCGCCACGTTTACTTTCGTTGTTTTCTATGTCAGATTAAAGGTAAATATTTGATGTTTCCAAATCTGAACTTTGTTTTGATGTATATGAAGATGTTAAGCTCATGCATACAAGAAAATGTTGCATATTCTCCTAGATATTTCGTCGTTTTTTTATCAGACGCATTTTCCGATTCGGCGTTGATTGCCACACTTACATTGTTCACTTTCCTGCGTTTTTTTCAGGTGAGATCTTCGGATTTGGACGTCATTGCCCTAATTATCCAAGTCCGTATGCTTAACACGATGAACACCAAAGCCGAAATGCCGGCTGATGAACACTCCATGGAAATAAAATGAAGCAAGCTACAAGTTTTACACCAACCACCGCCGACCAATAACGACCAGCATCCAATGTCCAGCGACGAATCTCAATTCGTCACAAGTCTCCACATACTTACGTGCAAGAACAAATTGCGTACTTTTTAAGTCAAATACTCCAAAAAACGAATGATGAGTTGACGTGTTTGAAACGTGACGATCTTCCATCATGTCACATAATCGCCGGCTATTATTTTCACCCAATCCTCACCCCTTACTTTCCTTTACCAATTTACATACCGGTCTGTTGAGGGCAGCGCCCCAGCCGGCTTTTCCCAGGCCACCAAGTCCACCTCCCATCTACACAATAAACCTCACATCCTTCCAGGGACGTAGCCTGGGAGGGGGAGGTATAGGGTCATGCCTTTCCCCGGGCCAGGCGGTCTTCGCTAGATATTTACCGATTTTGCAGGAATACGGAATAGTGATCATATGTATCCTACAAAAGCAAACATTGTATGCTTTTGCTGTGCATTAAGTATAACCTCAGTCGCATAAAATCCTCCCTTTTTCTATAAATGTCGTCGTATGCCAGTGGCACATGACAAAATTTGGCACTTGCCCCCCCCCCTCCTGAGAAAAATGCTGGTTACGTTCCTGCATCTTTCCTCGTTCTTGCCGACATCATCCATACCCCCTCCTAGTTCCACTTTTCGTTTCCTCCGCGACGACACGTTAATAGTCTCGATATCTGGAGGATGTATTTGTACATAAATAAATAAATAAATAAATACATCAACAGTCCAGGTTATGTCGGAATCCCCGGTCCTTCACTTCACTGACGTGAGATTCTCCAAAACTTAAAACCATCTTCACAAACTCCGGCCGAGAGCACTTCGAAGGTTAGCTGCCGTTCGAGCGAAGTAGAGGAGACGCTTGGGGACGTCGCTGTACATGTGAAGAGACATGCCAGACTCCGCTGAGTGCCCCAGCGACTTTTCCACATTGCCGAAGTTGATAAGGCCGACGACGAAACGTGGAAGACTCTGAAACTCGTGCTGCATATTAAGGATGCTTTCGTTCATTTCATGCCTTCCGCAGCATTTTAGTAGCATAAACATCAAAAGTTCGTGAGCATGTTGGAATCAAAAGAAAATGTTGATACGAATTAAATGATTATTTGCATCAAATGTTGAAAGCCTTCCAATGATGTGAGCGTATCCAGTTTGCTTGAAGTCATCTACGTTCACGTCCGAGGGAGGAGGTGTTTTCAACTACCCAGTCGCCATGGGCTGGTTCCACCAAAGTCCAGCGGAGCAGTCGGCTAGCCTTCGCTGGTCAGGAACCATTGATAAATATTTTAAGAAATGAAGCAGACACCAACTCGTTAGCTGCACTCTCGGGCCGTCTCTTTACAGAATGGCGCCATTTTATACCATAAAGTTCGTCTGTCTTGTTCATTACAGAGCACCCATAAGCCGTGTAGCGCACCAGTCATGGTCGAAACATCAAGCATGAGACTGAAGCGCCATCACATTGCTGCGGCAGTAATCATAGAACCGGAGCACCAGCGGCGTAGCTCTGGACCCGGACTGAGTGCCCTTTGTGGTCCGAATGACCCTTAGGCCGTGAGGTCTATTTCAGGACAAAAATATGCCAGCCAAACGATATCGGACTAGTCAGCCACGTGCAGTACGTATCAGGCGGCGATCCACGCTATCGATTCCTCCACCGCTGGCGAGGTCGCCATCTGATCTGACGGTATTTTTAGGCAGTGTATATTAGGGCCGGTCGGCTCCTGAACGAACGCAGTATCCAACCGCGGTACCTGGCGCTGACAGACCTAAGCCGATCTGACCCTGGTCGTTGCACTGACTCGTCAGATACCGGCCAGTGGGGAGCTCTCCACTACTCGGGCAATCCCCGTTAACACTGCGCAAATGGCATGCGAATCCATAAAGAATATTCTGGGGCACAGAACACGGGGCTCGAGTGCCTGGGACGCAGAAGGCCTATTCACAACGCATCAGCAAGGCATCTGCGTTATTATGCTGGTAGGCCCATGGCGCAGACGTCAATCGCTTGCGTTGTTTTTGCCAAATCAGGTGAAACGACACGCAACAGACTTGAGTCTCGTGGGCTCTGCACTCACGACATTCGTAAGTAGACTGCTCAACATCATGATTGTTAGGTACGTTTAATTATTTGAAAGGCTCTCAGATTATTGTGCAACGCACGCCTGTTTTTGTAGCGAAATCCACTCGGTTCCTGTCGTGGCCCGGGCTCGACAGGGTGTGGTTTCGGCTGCTGGAGATAGAACAACTTGACCAGACGCCGATCAATACGTGAGGCCGCTGTGTTGACGAGACAGATGAGCCAACTTGGTCCGTTTCCAGCCGAGCAAGAACGGACAAGCCAGCGCGCTAACGGCATGTCTGAGCGAATGGTTTCCTCCGGAGCGGAAATTAAACCGCGCCCTGTCTCCTGTCTGAAATGTAAACTCCAACAAATCGTTTCACATGAGCAACACGTTATTCCGCAACAATTTCTGGAACCGTCCGCGCCGACGTGCATTTATTATTATTATTATTATTATTATTAGTAGTATTAGTAGTAGTATTATCATCATCATCATTATTATTATTATTGTTATTATTATTATTATTGCTGCTTTTTGAGGTAGATTGCAATGGAAGTTAGCCAAAGGACTACAAACGTGTTTAACACACGATTTCCTGAGGTCAGAACCAAATTTTCTCGATCATAGAACTCCGTAAGCCAAATGCACAGTGTCGTCAGATTTCAACACCCATCAGATCTCTCACTGTGCACAGTTAAGTTTTTGGGAAAAATAAAGTTTAGCCGAGGCAACGTCAAAATGTCCGCGGTACGTCGATGTTTTTCAATTTTGCTGTGTTTTCCAATGTACTAGATTTGGATCTTGTTTGATCCTAACATCAATATACTGGTACTGCAAGATTACCGAAAGAGTGCAGTACCTGCGTGTTATAATGCTAAGAGATGTCAATGCATATCACGCATTACCTCATACAAGGTTTTCGTGGGTCTTATTTATATTATTTGTTTTCGAACAGTGTCAATTTGCGCCATAAAACCAGCTGTGAGAGCCATTTGAAGCTTTTAATATATAAATGAACATTCAGATGCATTTTGTGGAATTTTATGGTGTTCATGAAGTTTTGTGAATAAGGCATAAGGCACACTTAAAATTAACAAATAATTTATTTCTTAAAATCTCATGACCTCGCTTCATATGTGTCACTTGTGATCATGACAACAACATTCCCCATTCGAATATCAATGAGAACAACCAAGAAGACTCATTTGTTAGCGGAAAAGTATAGGTTTTAGCGACTGTGATATGGAAATATGAAATATTTTTTTGTATGCGAAGTCCAATATGTTCCCTAAACGTCAAACCAAAATATAATTAGCAGGACTTACATCATGATAGAAAAGATTGATCATCTAAAGGAAATGTGTTTTTTGACATTTTCGAAATCTTTTTTGGACATTAATTTTAGCAGAATGGAGACTTTTGTGACAACAGTTTGGTATGTCTGGTAACATTCAGTGCAGATATTTAGAACATTTTCCTTGAAACGTCCTACGTCATTAGCTCCTATAAGCATTAAATTTTTTATCTGCAGTGACCGCGCTCAAAAAGTTGACATTTGTCAACCATTTTTACGTCTTCGCAGGTTTAACAAAAATATAACCACTTTATGATGTAAGTATTATGTAACTTATAAATACACCCAGCATGATGCTATTTAAATATATCATATGGAAACAAATCATGTTTCAAAACATTGTTGTCAAACTGGGGTCATACATCAGAGCAGATCGACATTACATTAAATCTTGCACTGCATTACTTCAACTGAAGTTGAAGCCGAGATGTCAACCAATAGTTGTCATTCCACATCAATGGAATTTTCAAACATTTTACTCTGACATAATGGCTTCAGGCCCGCTTCTGGCAGACAGCTGATCACGACAGTGATCCTCTAGCATTACCAAAGAAATTTTGCTGCCTAAAATACGCCGTTTTCAGCCAAATCTAGAGCGAATCCAATGCAGCTATTTAAACAACTCGATGTGACATTTTTCCCTCGTGACATTTTTTCTTTGAACCACCCTATCCTTTAGTTGCTTATGTGCAACTGCACAGAGGTCCCCAATCAGTAGCGTGCCAGAGAAGATTAGCAGGGTCAGTTGACTGCCCTCTCCCTTTTGGCGAAAGGTTTCCAAAAAATTGCTATATCTCAAATGTTTTTTTAAGGCAAAGATCTTCCAGAATTAAAAAGCAATGTGCCGTTATTCTCAAAATTTCCACGCGCGCTATTCCGTAAAGTACTATCAAACCTTCCTTATGTTAGTCTTGACCTCTTTGTCGAAAATCCTGGCTTTGCTAGCGTTTCCAAAGTTTTCGTGCAAAACCATAAGACTTCATAAAAAATAAAAACCATAAAACCAAAAACCAAATGAGTTAAATGAAAAACAAAAACTTCAAAATCTACATCGTGTGCTGATTAACGTCATATTTATTACGGTTTCGTACTCAAGTGCATACAGAACATGAAAGCTGAAACGCGCTGCATTTGTGAATTTTCAAGCCGATTTCCTGCGATTTTCCTTACTTTATCCATCTCATACACCTGTGACTTGTCAACACTCTCGAGACTGATGTTACTATGTCAAGCACGGTGACTTGTTATTTGATACTGATATCTATGATCGAAGCGCGTGAGACTCGGAAAAGACCTTATAATGAATGTCGGTCCCGTAACATCCCACTGACGATGTTTATTGCCTCTGCACACTGATGCACTTCACCCCTGTCGTAATTCGTCCGGATGGGCATTAGTAAGTTCCTGATGCGGCGACCGTGAGGAGTAACCCAGAGCGACCGCGTTCGACGCGGAGGCCGTATTGTATCGCTAACGAATGCATTTGAGTGGAAACCGTTGTTACTGCACCATAGTGAAAACGTGCGGAAAGGAAAAAGAATGATGCTTATTTAGTAGCCGGCTGCTACTGATACCGTGGCGAGGCGCAGTTTCCCGTCCCTCACAGGCAGGGTATGCACATGCTCTGGTCTCTGGTTCAGGGTAGCGACGGATTCCTTCTTGCGATGGCGGGCGACGGTCAGAGCCGCTGCCTCCCGCGCTCTCAGCAAGGTCGGCCTCACCGCAATTCAGCGGGCGGGTGCACGGAAAACGGCTAATGCATCGCGGCGGGGCCTTTTCACCGTTCGGGCTCTGGGCGAGCTGGGGAACTACCGGCGGCAGAATGCTGTTGGCAACAGGAACCAGTGTCCAATAACCGCGGGCTGTGGCTGTCTTCATGGTAGCCTCGCTTCTCTAAAAGGTATAAATAAATTCAAACCAATGGGACGCAGTCTGAAAATGAGCTGCTTGCATCCGGAGCTATGGTCTATAAACGCCCAAACGCAAGTTTTTTTTATCGCCAAAGCGACATTTTGAGCACTAGAACACTTGATATGAGGAAGGAATTCCGCTGAAATGCATCTCGCTATGCGGAGTCCTCTAAGAATTTAAGGCGCGCGATGTCAGTATTGCAAAACCACACGCACTATGCGGCCTGCACATTAAAAGCACGCAGATAGTATTCGCAATTCCGCAGCGAAACTGAAATCGTCGTCCACACCGAGCGTGAAAGAGCAGCAGATTGGTCATGGATCAGTACTGAAGTGCTGTCAATACTGCTCGCGGTATCGAACATTAGCGACCGTGTGACCTGGCCTAACCGACCCCACAGCCAGCGCACAGATACTTAATAGCTTCCAGAGTGGACAAATAATGCTACGGCACGAAAAACACCGCACACATTAAGTGCATTGGAACAATTAAAGCCATAAAATTGCTTGGTTTGCATGAGAATGAACCTGGTAATAGGAAATGGTGACGACAATACTTCAACATAAATAAATTTCACAAATATGTTACCAGAAAAACAACGTTGTAAGCAGCGACACCATCCTCACAAACAACAGCGGTTTAAACACTGACATTCTCTGGACTGAAATTTTCCGCCACCGCACCACCACCTTCCCACTTATTTTTGTCTCATTGTGTGTTCATCGGCCTTTAGTCTTTCAGCACGGTGTCTTTCAACACAGAAAATCACCCGCACAGGCGAAGGATAACGAAACTGGTGGACCACCCCGAAGGTTGAAACCGTGAAACTACAGACGGTATGGCAACAGTGGTAGAACGAATCACAGCCGCGCACAGTGGTTTGCAGCACGCCGACGCCAATGGGTCAACACGGAGACCTGCGCTCTGTACTGAACATTAGCCGCCGTGTGATCTGGCCTAGCCGGCCTGGGGCTGGTGCTATGCCCCGAGGCGGTCGGCACGTGACCCGAGCCGGCTGGGGCTGGGGCCTGTAGAGCCGGCCGGGGGCTGGGGCTATGCCCCGAGGCGGTCGGCACGTGACCTGGCCGGCTGGGGACTGAGGTCTTGGAAGCCGGCCGGGGCGCGGAGGCGTTCTTTATTGACACGTCTCGTCATCTGATCCAGTGCGACATTTACGTTTAGGAAGAAGAACATCAGTAGCCTCTACAAAAGCAACAAGTGAACAGATGCTAGTTTCCAGTGCAGACTTCATAAACAGCCAACTGCAAAATCTTAAACGGGCTGAAGGAGGTCACTTGTTAAAAATGCAAAGTACGTGGATGCTATAGCGAAATGTGCGTGGCAAACAGGCCTAAAAATGCACTGGTATACCCACGCTACTGCAACTACTTAGCCAATTTAAGAACAGCGCAAAAACCTTGGTTTTTCATGAATAATAAATGCTTCATATGTGCGTTCACGAAAGTGTTAATTTTAGCTTCAGGTACTGACTTTTCATACTACATGGTAGTAACTACGCATCTTACCTTTTCATTCACTTAGTTGGAAATAACTCATTGAACGAATTATGCTTAGCCTCAATCTTCCAGTTTCATTGACTGCTGCCAATTATTATAACAGCATGAGACACTGCGATGCCGCGTTATTTAATAATGCGACGCGTCATAAGGCAAACCTGTTATGAACTCCATTCATGTTTTTAACAAATCCCACTTTTTCCGCGCCATCTTGTGCCATTTGAGGAAGTTTTTACAAAAGCGGCTTTTAAGTCATCGCCGTTTATTCCCGTCACTGAGCTCCATGACACCAACCCTACTCCATGTAATCTTGTTCAAGTGGTTAGGCTCCGTCAAATTCCACTGCCAGTGGGCCAGAATGCAGTCCGCGGACAGCTATTCGACCCTCTGACGATCAAAATCCTGCAGCTGAAAATGAGACGGAGAATCGTTTTGGCCCACGAAATAGCCTAGAATTGGTCGCTCGATCGCACGTCGTTTCCAGGCTCCAGCCGTCGGCAGCTCAGGGAGACTATCCAGTGGTGTCCTGAGCTTCGGTACCCGGCTGGATTAGTCGTCGTGGGATTCCGCGGACGGCTAGGCTGGGATTCTCCGCTCGGTGAAGCATGAATGTCTGGGTCTATACTCCCAGATGCATAGGACATTTTTGGCCTCTGCGACCCTAGATGGGATGTTTCAGAACTGTGCGGCTGCCTCACCCAGTCTACGAAAATCTTCCAGGACACGGCATATATTACTGGCACAGTCTGGTGTGCATAAATGGGACACAAAATGCGTTATGCCAGCAGACCCGGTCAGACCCATCGATGCCATTCGAGTCATAGTTTAACATATCTGTTGGGACCATAAATAAAAACGTAAATAAAGTTTCTCTTCAATCCTACGAATCGCGCCTTAACATGTCCGTTGGGGCCATAAATTAAAACATAAATAGGGTTTCGTTCAGTCTTACGGCGATGACTCATGACAAAGAGGAGCCGTGCCGTGAGATATTGCAGTCTGCATTCGACAGCTTTCAGCACACGGAAAATACGGCTGCCAGTATCGAGCCACACTTGTTTAAGGCTTCAGGATCAGGATACCTGATGTGGCCAGCGTCCTGTGACGCAGCGGCGAAATCGCGAATGCAAGGGAAGACCGGCTAAAGTGGGCCACTCGAGAGTCGACTATTCTGTCCAGCTGAGTGAGACCTGGTGCCACGCAGGAAACGCAGTCTGCTGGCAGTCTGTTGGTCTTTGCCATGTGCCAGCGTCCCTTTCGTCGCGTCTGGAATAATCGTGCCAAACTGAGCTTTACTGTAGCGTGACGCAGGGTGTCGTTCAAAAAAGTGCATGATTAATTATCATTCTGGATATCCTTTTACCCCATGATGTGCTTAGACTGGCCGCTTTTGCATGCCGGTTTTTCATTATCCCAGTGGTTGCCATTCCAATGACCATTTGTTCATCAGTGGTGTCTGAAAACTGTCACGAGCTGAGTACGAAACGAGCATGACATCCGGCCATGGGCGCTACTTTAATTCATAAAACTGAACACCTACGCCAAAAAATACAGAGTTGAAACATCGGATGAGCAGTGACCGACCTTACGTTAAGGGGACTGAAACACCAGTTACGCACAAAGGGAAACCCATACGTGCAGGCCACGGTCATGCAGTTTCCTCCTGTCCTGTAAGACGGTGAGTAACAGCATCAGCCGGTTGAGCGCTTTATCCTAACCTAAGTTTCAGGTCTGAGCGGGATTTTCGAGTGCGCCACGCCGAGATGCTGTATGCTTCTGTCGGTAACCAGGATGACCAGTCTCTAGGGTCCTGGCGATGCACATTCACCTGGACGTTCGCGGATTCGTGTCCGCTGTGGTTCCGGCAGCCCACCATGGAGCATGATTCGTGAGCTGTCGTGCCGGAATGACTCGGCACGCGTGGCGTGCGAACTTCACGGCGTCTTGTCCTTCTGCAGTCGTGAGGGAATGTAACAGCTTTAACGGAGAGTTTGCCGTGTTATTTTCATTCGTTTTTCATATGTCCATGTCATATGTCATGTTCATTTTCATATGTCGATGTTCACATGTCAACATCGGGATCATATTTCGCAAGTGGCAGTATAGAAACTGTGCAGCATAAGCAGTGATATGACGCAATTAAAACAAGTTTATCTACAATGTTAACTATAAATGGAAGACGTTTAAATTCTGCAAGCTCTGAACACAAAAAAGGTTTGTGCAATCTTGCCCGCGAGGTCAAGGTATGAGCCCTCGCCAGACCGGGGCTTATGAGAACCCTCCCCGGTTATTTTCGCGGACCGAGAGCTAACGATGACTGACGGTGACGCAAAACTTTGATTAACTTCGCTTCCATCGTTTTGACGCCTTATGTGCATATTCAAGTTCTGATTTTCCTCGAGTCACTGGCCTGGGACAGATCAAACAAGACCGCGTTAAAAAAGTTGAGTCTTAGCATTTGTGAATTGTGTCCGTTGATATGAAACTTACCACTTTAACAGAGCACAACGTAACTATCCTGTCCCGATTTTCGAGAAGTTTCATAGTCATTGACCTTAGATCACATGATCTTTCTTTGAACTTTGATCTTTCCTTGAATCTTTCTTTGAACATGAACTTTCGGCCTTTTCGCGTTTGTTCTAGATATTTCAGGTCTGATTCGATGACTTTAACATCTAAATGTATGCACTGATGCTCTGTATCTTGTGAACAAATGTTTTTTCTGCCTGTTGGCGTGTGCTTTAGAAGCAGTCAACCTGACCTGGTCCGACCTTTTGAACTATCACGCTTGTTTTTTATGCGAATACTCTTTGTATAGACACAAGCGTATGTGTAATTCTCAGAAGAAACCCACCGTGCGTGTTGGTAATGTGCAGGCGTTGGTGTTAACTTGGAACTATCGCATATGCCTTATATATCCCAAATTTTGTCACCGTATTATTTGGAAACGGCAACTGGAAAGTTACAGATGTTGTCTGCGTAACCAAAGGTTTCCTAAACAAGTGGCTCTGTCGTTGGTAACCCTGGCGCCGGTCGATGCGGAAAGCAGCAGAGGACCGCCTGACATTGCTGACAGCTGCCGCTGTGCACTTTGGCCGCGCGCGGCCCGCGACGGCTCTGCCGCCACCTGGCAGAGCGGAGAGAGGACGGGGGCTGGGAGGGAGACCCTGCCGTCTTGTCCGCGAGGCCGCATCGATTTTCAGACCTGAGCCGAGTGTCTACCGCACTGCTGGGCCGCAGGTACCCGATCACCGCGGAGAGCTCCAGCAGCGGCGGCGGGCCAGGCACCGGCCGCTCCACCGCGGCGGTGGGGAGGTCTTTCCCCGCCCGACGTCTCATTATTGTGACGGTGGTGTGCGTGTCAGCGTGCTGAGGCGTTGCCGTAAATAGGGACGGTGATTACCTCCAGAGGGGAAAATGGAAAAGAGGAATCCCCTCACTCTGGCGGAAGACGCTTGATTAAGAAATAACATCCAGCTGGAACATAGTCGCTCAAGTCAGAGTTAAAAATATTATGTTTTTTGCGTACTTAAATAAACTTTTTTTTCTGCCCGAACGAGAGATGTGGCACAGTTCTTGTGCAGGAGACCTGGAACTTATAAAGACCGATTCGACTGACTTTGTCGTTATTCCTTGCTGCTTTTGACTATTATATCTGGCCTTGGGCTTTCTGAAGATGCGCTGGAATTTCGACACCGCTTCATTGATCTTATTGCAGCAGACTATTCTTGCACTGCAAGTTGCTTAAAACCAGAAGAGATAACCATAGAACAGCGTTCTATTTTTGTCGGGCGTACACCGCTGACAACGAATTCGCTCAAGATGCGAGTAGGATAGGACAACGATAACGGTCAAGTAAAGTGGAATAATCATACGGTTGAAATACCAGGCAAGCATTATTTACGCACACCAACAGGGGAGCGAAGTCTTAACAAACGTCAGGGATGGGATGTTTCTGACGGTTTACCTTTCACGGGTCCGCAGGAAGACGGTATCAGGTATCCGCAGGGATAACGCCCACGACTGACGCAAGCAGTGTGGACATGTGACTAAGAAATGAAACCATACACCTATTATCGATAGCCATAGGAATCATACAAGGTTCCATTTATCCATTCCCTGTCTTCGAGTAGTGAACATCAAACGACTTTCGTTGGACGATCAGACGGCAAGCAGACACAAAGGCCACTTGGCTAAAAAAATATACTAATTTTCCTTAAGGTAGCTTAAGATGTACTCCACACAAGGCCGGAGTAGTCTCCTTCATTGGCAATAATCCTCACAACAGCGCTCCCGAAAAAATTGTTAGGTCAGGTAGTAATTGTCTAAAGTAGAATGCCTCAATGTGCAAACAGTTCAGGTATAGTAAAGCCATTTACTGCCCATGAATAATTCAAATAAGCAATCAAACGACATATAGCAGTTTACAAAAGCATCATAATTTCGACGCCGGCTGTCAGTGTGTTGTTTTTTTCTTACGTACTGGTCATCCCTGTATTTCAAAGGCTAAGCAGGAACTCATTATCAAATGTGCGCTGAGACGGAGTATTCGTGTGCACCAGTCTGCCATGTGTTATTCTCTTCAGGCATTTAAAGGCAACCAAAAGATCATTTCAGCATGAATGCTAGGGAATCCTTTCCGTACATCTCGCTGTGTACACCGCGAGGCTTTGTTGGTTGCCAACCAACCCAAACTCGAACTAATTTCCAAACTTTACGGCATTGCTAAGTTTTTCGACCGTGACCGGAGGGTCATCATCCAACCCAGAACAAAACCTGATAACCATTTTCATCCATGGTTCATCTCGCATGTTGTCCACATTTAATTTATTACATGAATGCTTTATGTCATGTTATTATAACCAGAAAGTACAAATACATCACGGACTGTGATGAGCGACCTACAAATGGTCAGAAGTCCCCATCACTTTCGCCCGTTTCCGCAGTACTTGTTGGGAGGAAATCTGAAACTGCTGTGAAGATTCCCGTCATTTCTCTAGTTCGAAAATAGCACAATTGAATACATACATGTGCACGTATATTCAAGCAGGTACATCGATACACTCATCGGAGAAAATACCTTGAGCCGGAGAGGAGCCACATTTTGTCCCCCCTCTAATGTCGCAAATTATCAGCCGATTTCAACGAAATTATGCAACGACGTAGCGGCAGTACAGCAATTACTGTCCGTGAACACACATGATCTTAGATCACTATTGCACATATCAAGTGAGACTGGGTGAACAAAAAATCGGCGATTTTGCGGCCTGAACTCGGTGAAAGACATCTTGCGTACGTCATGCATTCCGAAGACTGCAAAAGGCTCCACATTTCCGCAGGAATAAAGACCAATCCTAACATTTGCCTTAGAAATAACGAAGACTCACGCGAAATATGAAAAGTAAAAACTTTCCCTTCCATAGAGGCTTATATCAGATATCAGCGCTCCCACAGATATGCAGACACCTTTCTCTAATTTGTTCTGCAGTCACAAATCAACAACATACATTACCTTGCCCAATTTTGTACCGATGAAACAGAACTATTTAGAGATTCGAAAAATAAGACACCTTTTATTGTCAGTTTTGAAACCTGAAACAGCGAATTTGCGAGCGTTCCGCACCAGGCCATTATCCCACCGTGAAGGCCAAATTAACCCATGTGGGGCATTATTATCCCTTCGTTGGGAATCACTACCGTAAGAAATAAACCCAAAACCGTGGTCTCATGCGGCCGCCTCAGCTGCAGCCAACAGAATGGTCAGGTAACAGATCGTAGGTAAAAGGATGCGTAAGACCGATCTGCAGGGACAAACGGAGAATGCATTCTGCAAACGTGAGTGAGCACATGATTACAAACGCATTTCAAAATTTTAATTTTAACTTTAAAGTAATTTTGTGACGCGCCTGAATCCATATCTCAGGAAAGAAAAGTATTAAGCCTCTGGCGTCACATGGCAGTATTGGGTTTCAGTAGGACGTATCTAAACTCAACATTTATGGAAAAGTTCCGTCCGTGAGCGTTACTGCCGGACCACAGGCATCAGCCTGTAGAGTCCAGGCCCTCTCTGTCTGTGCTCCGTGGAAGGCCGGGCTACACTGGCCGCGGCTGGCCGTCCGAGCTGCCGCCGCGGTCATTGATTTTCCTCCGGCCTCGCCAATCGGCCTCTAACAGCCTTACGACCCTATTGAAATCCGATTAATTGCAGGTCGTGAGCCGCGGCGCTCGAGCACCGTTCAGAGCAGAAGTAATGGTCTCAGTTTTGCGCCAAGACTGCGTCAACAGGACTTGCGTCTGTCGGGGTTCGGTCAGAAACTTCGGCCTGGTCCAGACGTCCTGTCGAGTCTGGTCCAGGCCCGGGGTGCGGTATGCATACTGACCTGGGGTCCGGGGTGCTGTGTGTATACTGACCCGAGGCCCGAGGTGCGGTGTGTATACTAACCTCGGGCCCGATTGCGATGTGTATATGGGCCTGAGGCCCGGGTGCGGTGCGTATACTGACCTGAGGCCCGGGTGTGCTGTGTATGCCGACCTGAGGCCCGCGTGCGCTGTGTATACCGACACGAGGCCCGGGTACGGTGTGTACACCGATCTAAGGTCCGGGTGCGGTGTGTATACCGACCTGAGGCCTGGGTGCGTTATGTATACCAACCTGAGGCTCGGGGTGCGGTATGTACGTCGACCTGAGGCCGGGGTGTGGTGTGTATACCGACCTAATGCCCGGCTGCGCTGTGTATACTGACCTGAGGCCCGGGGCGTGGTTGGGCCGCCGTGCTCCGGCTGCTCCAGGCCGCCGCTCATGGCCAGACGGCGTTTACCCGGCGGATAAACAGGCCCGGCCGCCGCCGACCTCGGAACCCCGTGACGTCACCAGGACTCAGGTGGGCCGGCTTCTGTCGGCAGAACCGGAGCAGAGTACAGAGTCTGCATACAGGCCACGGTGTCGTGTGGCGTATGTCGTGCATATGTAAGCGGGAAACCGATGCCAACATATTGTACCGAAGGGAGCAGCGGTGTCACCTTTCACATTCCAGGCCAGACACGGCGAATCGTTTAGTCCTGGGGCGCCATTGTCGGCCAGAGCACGGCATCGGACCGGTGGTCCTGCAAGTTTAAAGTCGGCGGCCAGGCAACTTCAGTCAAAAAGACACGGCGAATTGTGTAGTTCTCTGGCGTCACAGTACGCTGGAGCACGGCATCGGGCCCCGTGGTCCTGCAAGTTTAAAGTTGGCGGCCAGGCAGCTTCTGTCAAAGGACTGAAACGGTTCCTGCACCACGTTCGCCGTCGCTGAACTTGCTAACGGTCCACTGGTGGGGAGCTCACATGAAACTACACCACAAGTAGCCAGTACATGATAAGCCAGCCCGTGAGCAGCTAGTCCGTTCGTATTCAGATTCCAAGCAGCCAAGCCAAGCAGCTCACGTGAAGATGTGCATACAGACCAGCTTTCAATGCAATTTACGCCCAGTGTGTAAAAGTGCAGCCCTCCAGTTCATCGCTTTAATGGAGCTGGAGTGCATTCCATCGCGCTAGTTCATTGCAATTCATCCGCTGTTTAAAGTCAGTTTAAAGGCAGTTTAAAGGCAGTTTAAAGTCCGGCGGCCAGGCAGCTTCTGTCAAAGGACTGAAAGAACTAGTTCAAAGAACTAGTTCCAAAGAGCTAGTTCATTGGAATTCATCCGCTGCTCGCCTCTCTATATGCATTATCCATCATTGCATTTTCCGAACTGATATGAATACTGTGCTTCCCTGTACAGTGAAGTACGAGGTATACAGATCGTCCATATACCTCGCATATCTTATGCGCATAGAAATGTATGCCAGTGGCTATTTCTCGGAAATCAAATCATGGATTTTCTACCTAGCTGCGCTGACGGCGGCGCTGACGCTGGCCAATTGCTCCTGTAGGTTGTTTTCATTCCGTGGATCGATTCCTAAGACGGTTGTCAGGACTCAACACTGGCGTTACGTGATCGGTGATCTACCTGGGGGTCGAGCCTGCGGGGAGCAGCTCCTTCTGAGGTCGGGACGCTGAGCGCAGGCACGCCCTGACGACAGCCTATCATGCCGGCCATTCGATTAAGCCCCCGAACCTGACGCTTCGCAGCTCAGCGTTATCGCGGGAAACGGCCGCGCTGAATATTGCACGAGTGATGGACGAGGCCTGCCGAGAGCGCGCGCCCGAACGGCCGCCGACCGTCGCCGGGGATGGTCCGGGATACTGCTTTATTGCCGACGGCTTCTGATGGAGCCATCAATAATGCTCAGCTCCAGCGCGGGGACTACTGACCGCCGGCAGCACCGATCCGTTCTGCTGTCCGCCTCCTCCAGCCCTGCGGAGTTACCTGCGGCGGCTCACGTGCCCTGCACATTCGATTAAGGAGATGGTCCAAGATACTGCTTTCTTGTGGGCGGCTTCTGATCGAGCCATCAATAATGCTCGACTCAAGCCCACTGCCTGCCCAGCCCAGCCCATTACCTGCGGCAGCTTCCGTTGCCCTGCACAAATCCGAAGGAGCTGGGCGGGGCAGCTCCTGTTCTCCCGAGATCCAGCGGCATTGCCCGGGGCGGTTCGCACCGGTCCATTGAGGTCCAGCGGCACTGCCCGTGGCATTTCATACCGGTGCGCTGAGGCCCAACGGCACTGTCCGAGTTAGTCCGTATTGGTGGTCCAGCGGAACTGCTCAGGGCAGCTCGTATGGTGACGCACGGCGTTGTTGGAGCGTGCGGTCCGGATGCTTTGATTCGGTAAAACGATTGTTACATAAACCCGCGCTTCGATGACATGTTTAGCATCGTTTTCATGCTGCCAGCTTGTAATCCGTTCTGCGGCAAACGGTAGACTCGCCGTGGCCTCGGACACTCGAAGCACTGCCGCCACACATTGTGCTGCCGGGAGCAGTGTGGCGCGAGGCTCCACTGCGCCCCGACTATAACCAGCCCTCTGCCTCCTGTACCCCACACAACGGGCGTAAGATCACGCACCAACCTGGCCGGCCCGCGACCAACCCGGCAGCAGGCGCTGCAGAATACCGGCCCGCCGAACAGCTCCGTCCTTGCGGAATACTAACCCGCCGGGCAGCCCCACCCCTGATGGATACCGGCCCGCCGAACAGCCCACCCCTGCAGAATACCGTCCCGCCGGACAACCCCACTCCTGCAGCATACCGGCCCGCCGGACAGCCCCACCCCTGCAGAATACCGGCCCGCCGGGCAGGACGCGGCTTCGGCCAGAGGCGAGCCACACAAGCACACCGCCAGCGCCGGACGGGCCGAACGGACTGAAGCCCCAGCTCATTGATGAACTGGTGACGTAAGTACACGGCAAGGCGATATTGTGCCCTTCCTGCTCGTGGGAATATCATGGTGAAAAAAACGAAAATGCAAATGCAAATGCAGCATGCTCTCACGTATAGGACATCTAATTAGAACGATACCATTAGTCTTTCTTTCTGGAGACGAACGGCGAATGGCAGAATGGAAGCGGCGACGACTGGTGGACAACCCGACGTGATGTAAAGTTCCACAGTGCCGGTTTTTCTCCCTTCGTCTTATCTCGCAAAGTAGTGGCGCCAGAGGCTGCGGGGCTGTAGGAGTGGGTTCCTCTGTCACCGGCCGTCGACACAACTCCCGGGAATCGTCGAGATCGATGGGAGGCCGAGACCGACGAGGACCCGGAGAGGCTCTCGGAGGCAGAGCGCTTATTGTGCTGACTCGGCCGCGCGGCGACAGTCCGAGGGACCGCGCCCGAAGGTGTGAAAGCTCTGACAGTTCGACATATCACTGGCGGACAGCCCCGGCGCTCCCGTTCTCTCTTGCCCCGTGCGATTGTCTCGGTAAAGGCACGCCTGTCTTTGCCGTGGCCGCAAGAAAACTGTGCGTTCCTGGGGGTTGTAATTAGTATTTATCACGCAATAATGCATGAATAGTTGTCATTACCAGTTTTTTTTTTGGCGGCAGATGATGTCGTAAGAATAATGCGCGAGTTACAGATTCGGCAAAACCTTGTGAAGCGATATGACTGTAGCGCATGGGGGGTTAGGGTTTCACTCTTGTCCGGTGTTGAACTGAGCCATATGATGATCCATAGAAAGGATGATCTCAGGTCAAAGCGCCCTCCTCCAGCTGATCCAGTGTTTTAAGGTCAAATGGTAGAATCAATAGTTGGCGAACACTTTAACATAACACAGTTGCAGAGGAAACAACATACTGATATGCAAATCATGTGGCTCAGAATTCCTAAATGCGTATTCTGTTCGTTTTCAAGTACGATTTCTGTTTTTGCGTATTCTGTCCGTTTTTCACGAGCGAGGACATGAAATCGATTAATTTATCAGATCCGTAAATGTTAGGTTCATGCAGGTTCCTTCATGACAAGCGATAAGGGAAAAAGCACGTAAATGTCAGAAGTTCCAATGATGACGTTTTTCAGTTTGCGTCACGTTTGCGGCGCCCGCCCGCAGCAGACAGCAGACAGGTTTTGATCCGGGACCGCAGAAAACAGCAGGTGATGTGGTAATCAGTCTCCTGAGCGGCGAAACAACCTGTCTTTAGTGGGATCGCAGACTGGTGATTGTACAGGAAGTCACGAGAAGGGACGCCAAGTCTAAGTCAGCCCTGAATGGGTCCGTCTTGGGACATTTTTGTGCTATTGATCCTTGGAGAGCGCTCAGATTCCGACAGGATCCCAGATATCCGTCCGGTCGTGATCCCGTAGTCGGCTTTCGAGCCGTGATTAACCGTCGCCCAACTGAGGGGATGTTTTGACGCCCCCCCCCCAAGGATTTCTGGTGATAGTAAAAAATCAGCGCATGCTGTGCAGAAAAAATCGTTCCCTTTCTTACATGCTTTGCACATGTCTTCTGTTATCTTCAACTTCCAGCCGTGTCAGGCCACGTAAAAGAAGTCAGTCTCCTTTTTTAAGTCTTCTACGAACTATCCCGTGCAATCGATCGACCTGAAACTTCAGGGATAATAGTCGAAGACATTCCTTTCAACTGTGGCTTCTCGAATTTGTTGCTGAGGTCAAGGTCAGTGACTTTAGGTTAGTCTAATTGCCGCCCTATTTCCTGTTCTTAACGCCTTTGAACCATTTATTCGGCTTGTTGCTGCCTGAAATACATTCCTGAGCAACAAAGTCACCGGGTGAACTAACAAAAAAGGGTCTAAAACCACCGTTTGATGACCTCGGAGGGAACAATAGGAAATGAAGTCGGTTTTAAGGTCCAACGTTGCAACAAGACACTTCCAACCTGTGAAATGGCTTTAGGTCACCTGAACTCATCCGAGGTCATCGTGGTATAAGCTGAGTTCATATCCAGATGTTCAGCTTCATCTCCCTAGTTTATTTCATGAGTCAATGGCAGATCCAGGCATAAAAATGAAACCGAAGCGCGCTGCAAATGAGATCTTGATCCTCAGTTAAATCAGGATATACGACCGACCTGATGTAGCTCCCAATTGGCCACGGTTGTGAAACCCAAGGAGTTTCAGTACAAAGGTACTCCTAGCCCTTTTGTTTGCATTGCTATTCATCCACGACAGATCATGAAATAAAGCAAAGAAAACGGTTGAATCTTAGGTCATATCACGTCGCGTCATTGGCGTTCTATTCTGTCGGTATTTAAAAAAATGTTCGTTTAGATCATTCCTAGCGTTTTGGAAGCAAACATAGACAAAATCTTATAAATTATGTCATCGTAATTTGCATTTCATTAGCTTTCCATTGGTATGCTCAGAAGTGCTCTACCGTTATTAGGGGCGGAGCTAGAAGCTAGCGGAGCTAGCCCTTTTTAGAAAGTCCTATTTTTAACATCTATAAGCCAAAAAGCCGCAGTACTGTTTATAATTTCGAAAAAAAATGTTGAGTAGAAGAATATTTATGGCGAGCTTTCCGATGATATACGTTTCATTTTGCTCCGCCGTTCCGTTCGCGAGATAGAGCGGGCGTCGAACCGCTCCGGCTCCGATCGCCCACGTCAGGGTTCCGGCCGGGCGAGCGTTAACGACGTCTTTTTTTGCCGGCGCATTTTCGCCGCCAAACGCCTAAGCAGCGGCGAGCAACAGGTCGCGGGAAACGGCGCCCAGCCGCGGGAACAACAGCTCGAACGCGGCTCCCATAGCAATCAGCGACGACCGGCGGCCGGCCGCCGCCGCCACCGACGTTCCGGAAACGCTCCGTCTGCGAGCGATCTGAGCACCTTTCTCGTGCGGCTGCGCACGCTCCCCGCGCGATCCGCGCCTCTTCTGCTTGCGATGAGGAGCGTCCGCCGCCGTCAGAGTATGCGGGAACACAGGCGTCATCGCGCCGGCTCGCAGCGTCGAATTCGGTCCCAGACTGCGACAGTTCTAGCAGATCCAATATAGATGCAAAGCAGGCGGCCGACCGGCGGCACTGGCCGCCTCGCCCTGCCAAGAGCGGAGACCGCGCGGGCGGTGAGACCGGCGAGGTGGGGCCTGGCCCGGCTCTGCCCGCCCGTCTGCCTCTTCCCCTCCCCTCGCCCCTCCGCCGCGAGCAGTTGTCGATCGTCGCGCTGGCGGCAGACCACATCGATTCTGCGGTGCACAGAGTCGACCTGTGGCCGAGCGAGGCCTGGTTCTGACGGGTATCATCGGTCACCGCCGGCGACCGGCGGCGAACCGACGCCGGCTGTTCGACCGCCTCGGCCTCCTCTGAACCACTGAGTCCGAGGTTCCCCTGCACTTCCGTTCAAGTCGTGGTTTATCTGCCTGCATTTCTAACCTTAGGCAATGTGTCAGCCTCACGGGTTATCACCCCCCTCCGTCGTCACCACTTATTTCTCTGCAGTAGTCATGACCAGGTGTCAGACGCCCTGGCAGCGAGCTGGTAAGTGGTACTCTGTAATGTATGTCAATGCAGCATTGTTTATGAGCGAGGCCGTAGGCAAACTTATCATGCTGTCTCGCTGTCAGTCATACAGTTGTCACGGAAAGATAGCCAACTTATTTCAAAGTTAAGTATTTTCATGCACATAGTACAATAGACTGCATGTTTCTTTGCAAGCCTTCCGAGGGTGATATTTCCGAGGTTCGACGTATTTCTCGACGTTTTTAAGTAGCTCATTGACAGCAGCAAATAATGGCCTGTGCGCATGGTTTGCAGTGGTCATTTCCGAGGGTTGAAATGCTCAAAGATAATATTTGCTTTGCGAAATCAAGGGAGAAATAAATATACGAAACACATGGAATAATAACGGGAATAATACGTGCAACAACTCGGGACAAAGCGGAAATCTCACCAATACACATAACAAACTCATACAATGACATCCACTTGACTTTAAACAAAATAGAAATGGATGAGATTATGCCACGGTTATCCTCGTTCAGATGCTAATGGCAACAGTCGATGCATGCTAACAGTACACTAACGGCACTGTGAACTTATTTCCGTGTTGAAAGGTACCTGCCTAACAGTGGGGAGCCTCCGTCATGGCCAGCTGGAAAAAGAGACGGACAGCAGAATCCGGTTTGCGGCAGACGCTGGATGTTGGAGTCGGATTCCCGAAATGACGCCTGTATTTGGTCCGAGACTGAGAGTCAGCCGGCCATGGACGGCCACGTCATGTACTCATATTATATATATATATATATATATATATATATATATATATATATATATATATATGTATGCATATGATTATATATACATGTATGCATGTAATAATATACACAATTACGATCTCCCAGCGCGCTCTGGTTTGGCCTCTAGGGCAATACGAGGACATATTTGGAAGCATTTTGCATAACAGGGTTAGGGTCACCTTAACATGGTCGGCTTAGCAGGAGCCCGGATCTCGACATTTCCTTACATCCAGACATCCGGGCTAAATAAGTAACAGCATAACAAGAAACGTCCTGGAATGACATTTAAGCGTTACGGCAGGTCGTGGCAGAAAGAGGATTTTCAACTTTGGGAGACGCAGGAAATCGTTTAGGGAGGACTGTTCCATAGCTATACTCAGAGAAGAAACCGAGAAATGGAGCAGTGAAGTAATTCTTTCAGTTGTAACTGCGTGTGCCATTCTCCATTTTGCAAACGCCATAATCCTAAACTAAATAGTCAGGCAGCAAAAACTTAGATGAATCCCTCACTTGCTGTTTTTCGCTGTCCCCCAGCCCAGGCAGTGAGGCCGCTCAGTTCCAAATCTGCGCAGGTCATCAAACTGAAGGAGGTGGCCGAGACCCCGTCACGCGACGGACCGATCGGTCGGGCTGGGCCGGGCACAGGTGGCCGGCCGACCACCGGTGGCGGACCCGCCGCGGGCGCCGCCAGCCGGCCTCCTCGGTCGTCCAAACACGGGGCCTTGTTTATCTAACCAATGGTGGCCCCGGGCGCGGCGGCCGGCGCGTGTCAAGGGTGTCTAAATCAGGCCACGGCGCGCCCAGGGGCGCGGGGAACGACCACCAACGGCGACTTATCCAGGGCGGACTTAACCCGGTACCGCTTGGGAGTCAGAAAGGTCATCCTCCTCGATTTTTCGTGGGAAACTTCTGAACGGTTTGAGCCAGCCCATTCACTATCTGGTCATTTATCAATTTTACGTGTTTTGACATAAAAATTATTCCTATGCTATGTCAGGTCACGGGGATATGACGTCATAAATGAACCCTTGCATGCATGTTTTTGCCGCTTCGAGCGATGGCACGAACATACTTGTTTTTTTATAATGTTTGCAAATGCAAGGCATGGATTATCGGAATTCACATAGGACACGGTGCCCAAAAGGATATACAACCTTGACGCGTCAGCATTAGAGGTCATTCTTGGTCACATGCATGATGGCAGTTGGACTGATTTGCATGGTGGGTGGCAGAAATGGTTAGCGCTGACCTTCCCCATCTTTCAAGCCAGGCAAGCAAGTCTATATGTGCCTCTGCGAAATTCATTAAACACAATGTGAGGTCATGTCAGGTCACGTCATAAGCTCAAAAAAACGTTATCGTCAAAACGAAATGAAACACAACATTGTGGAAAATCGTTCCGTGGCAGCAGGGAGCAATTATTGTTCCTAGTCAGAAAATGAAAAATGGTTATTTGACATGACCTGGTTAGACCTTCACTCAATAACGAGCAGATAGAGCACATTTAATTACCACGGGATACCATACCCGTTCTGTTCTTGACGCAATTAAGAATCCCCACGAGTAATTACTGTTCTTTGTCAGGAACAGAAATGCAGCTTTATCTGACCTGACCTGACCTAGACTGACCTTGACTGCATGGAAAGCAGGTAATGCAGAACTGGTCCTCAGAAGGTTTCATTTCTGTCCTTGTTGCGTGGACCAAAACGCTTCGTGTAAGTATCGATCTTTGGCATGTAAAGTAAGACTAATATTTTATCCTGACCTAGGATGACCTTGACCTGGCATTTTCCAAATTTTGGCAGCTTTTGATAATAAGATCGTGGCCTTTCCTTTGATAAACAGGTGGATGCTCGAAGCCCAGTATTGCCGATGATATGGTGACGAACCGGTGTCAGTTTTTTCGACGTCGCGTTATGCGTTTTGCTTGACCTATAGGCACACTGCCAGGATTTTCCTCAGGGGAGGGGAATGTCAAATTTTGCCATACGCCATTGACATGTTGCAAAATTTGTAGAAAAAACAAGAATTTTATGCAGCTGACCTCATACTTAACGAATAGGAAAAACATAATGTTTACTTTGGTAGCATAAAGATGTTCATTATTCCGTATTTCTGCGAAATCGCCAAATATCTAGTGTAGAAGACTTGGATCAGGGGATGGGGTATGACCCCATGCCCCTCCTTGACTACTTTTTTGACGGTCTGTGACGTCATCAGCTATGTAACCAGGGCTAACATGGTATTTTCTGAATCGCAATACTCAGCGCTATTGACTGGTGGTACCCCGGTTAAGATCCGAAGGTTAGGTCCTGAAATAACAAGGGGGTGTCCTTTCTGACACCCCAAGGAGGCCACGCGTATAAAAACACGATGCCAGGCGGTGCCGATTGAGCAAGAAGGCGAGTTTTTTATTTTTATTGTCTAATAATACATTTAACTCGAACACCTTGAAACAGGTAGCAGTGGGATCAGAGTCCATGGTAAGGCGCGCTTTTTGCCGGACCCTCGGCCCGCTGCCCGCGTGCTCCTAAATATGGAGTAACGTCCCTCAGGCGTCGAAGTGGATGGCCCTGAACGATCTCTATCGTGTCGTGCAACTCCATGCACGGTCGCGCTGTGGCCGGCTGACCTTTTCCGTCTCGGGCCAAATACAGGTGCCCGTTCTGGAACTCGAACGCAGTACCGGCCACGCACAGAACTTCGTTGTAAGGCTCCTTAACCACCAGGCGGTGGGACAAGTACTTACAAGAGTTTACAAAGTACTCAACGAAAACTTTAAAGAGGCATGGACGCTTGTTGGGGCTTGTTCCCTTCTTGCATGCACTTTGTGTAGGTAATTGCCACAACGACAGAGTTCTCGAAAGCCGTGAATGTTTGCTCAAGTCATACTTTACGTGCTCAAGCGAGCTGGGCGATGGGGTCCATGGGTTGCATTGCAGTCAAGCAGATGAGAAATGCCTTTGGCACACATCAAAGGCAAAAGCGGCCAAAAATCGCAAATCGAAGTGTATGTGGATGAGCAAGTTAACAAACGAAAACAGTTGTCAATGATCGCAAATCGAAGTGTATCTAGGCAGGCAAATCAATAAACGAAAACAACTATTATTGCTTAAAGTAATACCCCTCGTCCTAACTGCATTGAAGCGGCGACAGTCTATGCTTTCTTTGACTAAAAGGTACTTCTTAGTTTTTTTCATATTCGATCAATGTCTCATCTGTGCTTTCGTTGACTGAAAGGTACTTCTTAGCCTGTCATTTTCGAATGTTCCTAAGTAAAGCAAAGAAGAACCTGAACTCATCAGCACCTCCTTTACAACCTACGTCTGGGTTGTGGGGGTACACAGGCCCCATATCTCTTTTGTGGTGGTGTTTTCGCAGTATGCATGTATGCCCGCAGTGAATGATCCCGTCAGCCGGACTTTACGGACGAGATGCCGTAGTAGATCCATGCGCGAGGCCCTTGGGGGACGTTTCTGAGATCGTCTCGGCCCGTCTGTGATGATAAATGGGTCCTACCACCAAGGTTTCGCTGATATAAAGGGAACGTGACTCATGTGGGCCAGCTACGCCAACGGCACCGGATTCCCAGACGGAGCCGCCAGACCGATTCGATGTGTCATCACGGTCAGCCCCAGTAGGGTTTCGGAACCATCGATGGCCATTCTCGGTCATGGCAGAGAGGTGTTACTTTGTCCAGACCTTTGTGATGTCATCCGCATGTGTCTGACCACATGGTGACTCATAGGTATAACGTATAAGAATACAGGCCCCAACTGGGGCAGCGACGAGAAGATAGCTGGACCGTAACGAGAGGTGAGGCGGTTCCATTTGATCTGTATCGAATCACTTGGAATATAATAACGGTCACGTAAGTTATCTAAGCCATCAGGACTAGACCTAAAGATGGTCACAGCTCCCCTCGTCTACCTGTCCGACATTGAGCACAGTTCAACCAGCAACACATGTGACGCGGTCTCAGGCGTTCGAAGCGCGGCCCTCCCGTCACTGAGCGGTCCCAGCTCGGTTATTCCGTCCCGTCGCACTGACAACATTGGCCTCACAACAGCAGAGAAAAGGCAGAAAAACAGCCGTTTATTTCAATATCGCTGGAGGAAGTCGGATCTTCCTCGATACCATACAAGGAAATGGCATGAACGTATCGCAATGCCCTTTCATCACTGCCGGCTCCAAGCCGGCTAGCTTGTCGGCTGTGGACTAGGTTTCAAAAGGAAGGAAACATGACGACTGCCTTCGGTGCGTGATTGCGGGCGCATTAATGGTCTTTGAGAGAGTAGAGCATAACACCACAGAAACTGTTCGTTACGATTCTAACCGGGGTAAATTTGGGTCACTTCCTAACAAATTTATGACTTGATCGGTAACCAAGCTGTGGTTTAGACGTGGAAGCTCCTCAATGAAGGCTCACAAATGAACTCATTTTTATCACATCCGCAACGATGTATCTACTGCTAGAAGAGTGATGTCGTTGACCTGCCCAAAACAATTGGAAACAAACCAGCAAACGCGTCCTCAATTACTTCATATGAAATTACCAATAACTTCGTCAGTCTTCCGTGAGACATCTATGACGCAACTAATGCGTTTCTTGCAATTTTTGTACAAACAGAGCAGGGCAAGCAAAGCAAACAGAAAAATGCACGAAGTGGCAACCCACACTCATCTTAAGGAATTAAGAGAAATGCCTTATGATGAAGCCATCTCATTGGATTACGGCCTAAAACTCTACATTTACGGAGTACGTTTTCCCGTGGTTTTCTCGTGGGGCTCATTCAGCCGTATTCTATTTACAGCTGTTGCAAGACGTCAAGAACGGGTGAACGCCAACAGACCTTAATAATGTCACTCAACACACTCAGCCGATAAGCTCAAGTCCATGTTGCCATGTTGCCTCTTTTGAGTCACGACTTCAGAGCATGACTTTAAATGAATTGCGTTTGATGACGCTTATGGACATTTTTCAGAAAAATGAGCACTGAAAACGTTCTCAGTGACATTGTTTCGGACCAGCGAGGTCTACTGATGAAAAGTCGACAGAGGTGGAACATTCCTTTTCATTAAATGTTTCGTGCCCTTCTAAACAAAAATAATTCGGCGCGTTTTAAGCACGACTGCAAAGTAAGGAACACCATGGCTTGTGAACACTGATGGTATAAGCGTAGTCCGTATCGTATTAGTTCAGCGATGTCTCGTCTTTTTTCCACGCACTGTTTGTATATCATGCAACATCAACTTCATGTCACAGCGCATATCCTAATGCATATTTCCTCGACAACTTTCGCTCGTTTTTGTTTCGTTTTGTCGCTTTTTTCTTGAGAAGTTTCCACCACCATCAAACCCACTCTGTAGGCGTCCACCTTATACAGAACTCCCCCCTCCCCGAAAAAAAAACTTACACAAGCGTCAACTTAGCGTCGGCAGTAGACTGCCGGTCAGATCTACTGCCGACCAGCTCAGGACGTGACCGCAGACTGCCTGGGTTACGACTTCTGGACGACTGTGTGCCGCTGGATACCTCGTGGCGGGGCCCTGAGGGTCTGATCTTCAATGCTGGTCCCGTCACCCAATCCCAGTCTCATTCCATTAATCTCAGAACATCTTAATAACCTCGATCACAAAATCTTGGTAAAAAAAACGCAGATGCAGCATGACAGGTCAGTGACAAAACATCTACGTGCTGATACCGAATCTCGATCTTCAAAATTGGGAACTGGGTGCATATGCTCCGAGTAGGAGACTGGCAACATGCCCTCCAAAATTTCTAAAGAGACGTTGTCCCCGTCAGAGATCTAACAACAGCTCATAGGTGCGGGCCGGCGCGTAGAATGCAAATCTGAAGACAAACACGGGGCGGGCGTGGTGTTCCACAGGACGCAAGACTCGTGAGGTGCTCCTTAGTTAGGTGCATAGCCGATTTGGTGCTCCGCAGTTAGGTAAAGTACCGGTCTGGTGCTCCACGGCTAGATACAGAACCGGTGTGGTGTTACACAGGCATGTCCATGGCCGGTTTGTCTCACGAAGACGTCTTATGTAAATGATTGGCAGGAGGCCGGGGGGGGGGGGGGGGCGCAAGCCGAGGGTCCGACAAGCTAACCTCCACCAAATTTGGATTTTTCAAAGAATTTGGCCCAATCTGTTTGCAGCAACGGAAATTTGCAAGTTTTTTGTTACTATTTGTTAGACGAAAAATTGCACATGTGCAATAGATATGGTTATATATATATATACAGGTACGTAGGTACATAAATAGAAATAAATATAGATACACGGTGTGTATATGATTCCTGGCAGGGGGAACGGATTCGGCCCTACCCCAAGATCTCGAGAACTCTACACCTGATTTCATCGCAACAAACGACAATGGATGTACCATGACGTAAACTACATGTTTACAAAAGAAGTTTCTGAAATTCTCAAAGGGGTAGATAGAGGGGAACAAAAAAGTCAAAATGGAGGATATTTTTGGAGACGTTTTAACTCTGTTGTTGAGGACCGATTTTAATGAATTTTCGCATGAATCAAGAGATTATGAATGGGGCTTTTACCATTAGTCCAAACATTTCAAATTTTGACAAATTTCATAGACGTTCACAGTGCTAAGAAAATAGCAGGAGTGATTTTTCAAAAACCAAATTAGCAAGAAATCTGAAAACACCTTTTTAGTTTGTACTAGGCATGTTATGCTGAAGAGGTGCAAATCGTATTAAAATTTTTGTATAATGCTAGCATAGGCGGTGCCAGGGACATGAAAAGGGAAAACTCTCATGGTCAAACGTTTTTCAGATCAACTTACGACCTTTGACCTTAAATGACCTCCAATGGCCTAAGAGTCATTTGAAATGATCTTCATGTTATTTGCGTTTATTTCGTATTATTTGAAGACGTTTCCAATTATCTGAATTCACTCTGTTTCTAAAATTCCATTTTACTGCTCTTGTGATATCAGGTGCGCGTACTGACATTTTAGGTCATAGCTCCGTGACCCGATCTGATATCAAGCTGGAACTTGGTACACAAGTGGAGGGCACCCTTCTACGTCATGTGTATTCCAGGTTTGGCATTTGAAAAACACAGCGCCAAAATTATTGCTATGAGACCAAATTTTAACTTTGACCTTGACCTGACCTTGTAAAGTGGCTTCAGACAAACGAAATTGTATTTATATGTTGCTCAACTATTTGCCGATACATCTATATAACGTTTTAAGCTCTATCTTAAACACGCTATTTTTGACAGCCATTTTCCCTTTACCCTCGACAGTGCCAAAAATGGTCTGAAGGTGCCTCCCAAAAATGCTGCCTGGCTCCGCCCCTGAGCAAAATGGAATTAGGAAATTCTGTTACAATACGAAGAAAAAACAGCTAGGAAAAGTTACCAAGTTTCGTGAAACTGCGGCAAAAATCCTGGAATTAGCAAACAAAAAACCCGAGAGGGGCGGATTCAGGCCCTCCCCTTTCGGGAATAGAGTTATATAAATGTTGTTAGGCCCCTCATACTACTAGGCGTGTAGAAATCGACGCCCCTGAACTGCGTGCCCGTTTCATCTCAAAATCTGTCTCCGTTTCTTTTCTAAATGGTTTAGGTCACGTTATGCTTTATTTCTATGCTTTCTGCGTAGTTTTTTTTTCTGTTGCGGTCGTCCTTTTGGTCATTATTGCCTATTTCCCTCATTAAAACCGGAAGAAAATATTGGGGGGCTAACCAAACCAAACCAACATGAGGGAGGGGAAGGCCCTCACAAAAAAAATGCAAATCGACACCCCGCTCACAATCACAGACCATGACTGTCACGCAGCTTGTGTCGTTTGTCAGTGTCGGGATGCAAGTCGACTCGTATTATTGGATCCAGGACTGGAGCCAGCACTGTTCTTGTATCTGACTGCAGGACATCATTCAAGCCCAGAACTAGCTTATGAGTCCCGGTGTCCAACGACCTTCAATAACCACTATGGGCAAACATACAAAATCCATTAAATGTCCAATTCTTTTTAGTATAATTACTCTCTCGATACATTTATCTTATGCTTGAAATGTTTTGTATAGTAAAAATGACTGCGAGAATCACGAATTTACATATGACGGTTTTCAAAACATTTAGAGATGTAATTCACACATCAGGAACAAATAGCTGTGCTTACGTCTATGTACAGTCATGTCCAGCCGTCAAAATAAATAAAAGATGCAAAGTAAACCAAGTCAAGAGGCTGAAAATACGTCCTTCAAGAACGCGAAATGGCTGGATGCCCAAACATCACTGATAATAAAATAAAGAAAACGGAGCTAAAAAGTGAGCGCGGTCGTTTCCTGGTCCATTTGCAACGATTTTGGCGAGAGGTAAGGGAAAATTACATGCGGATAAGACAGGGTGAATGGGAAGCTGGGCGAAAACCTCTGGATTGGAAGACGAAGCACGCTATCAACGCGTTTCCCGGACCCGAAACAGGACTGAAAGCGCATTGCATTCTTGAACAGACTCCTGGCGTCCCAAGCGTAAATGCCGCACTCACGGATATGCGAGAGGCGGATGGCAGCAACGCGCAGCCCCCGACTTGCGACACCAGAGGACCGCTCCAATGCCGCTCTGCCGAGGTCACGGTCACGCCTCCCGAGCGCCAGGACCACGGCCGGGTCTCCAGGTCACGGCCGGTCTCCTCCGAGCCGCCGGTCGGCGCGGACCTTCCCTTGGCTCCAGGTCACTGAGCAGACGTTCAGGTCACCGAGCGATGTGGGCTCACTGTGCGGTAGCGGGCCGACGACGGCAGTCGCAGTCGGTTCCGCCGCCGTCCGGCCGCGCGCCCACAGGTGCACTGGATCTATTGACCGCCGGGCACAGCGCACACCCACCGTCGCCGCCGCCGACGCTGCCGACGCCGACGCCGACGGCGCGCCGGCCCGGCATCGATACAGCCAGGTGCGGCCGCGACCTATGGCATCGGCCCTGCATCGGCCTGTGGGTCCCCGCACCGGTCCTGCGTCTGCCTGTGGGTCCCCGCACCGGCCCTGCGTCTGTCTGTGAGTTCCCGCACCGGCCCTGCGTCTGCCTGAGGGTTCCCGCAGCTGCCCTGCGTCTGTCTGTGAGTTCCCGCAGCTCCCCTGCGTCTGTCTGTGAGTTCCCGCACCGATCCTGTGTCTGTCTGTGAGTTCCCGCAGCTCCCCTGCGTCTGTCTGTGAGTTTCCGCAGCTGCCCTGCGTCTGTCTGTGAGTTCCCGCAGCTGCCCTGCGTCTCTCCGGTATACCCCCATAATGGTCCTGCTTCTATCTGGGGATTTCCATATACCTGTTCGGTATCTGCAAAACACTATACATCGTCCATATGCCTGCCTGTAAAACAATACACCGACCTTCCACCTGTCTGCGAGACGCTCTGCCGGTGTCCGCTGACAGGTAACACTGCATTGCATCTCACATCACTGCATCTTGTTGCCGTGATGGAAAGGATGCAGATGGTTAAGTATAACCTACTACTCGCTTGAACTGTCAAGAATTTTAGTTTCATTATCTCGTACTTAGCGCAGGCCAGGAATACATTTCTCTCTCTCTCTCTCTCTCTCTCTCTCTCTCTCTCTCTCTCTCTATCCTATCCACGGCCAGATCCATACCACGTGCCAATGGGGGCCGAATCTCCATCCGAGTAACCTAACTTAACCCGAAATATTGATATCGTCTTGGCTTTCGGTCACTTTGCTCCGCCAGGTTCAAAACTGACGAGCTTTTAATGGAAAGTTTGTTTGGAAAGCAAAATGCCTGCAAATGTCGCCTGAAAACTAGGCTACAAAACCTGTTGGCCCAAAGCTTTTCAACACAAGGGAGACACTGGCCCTGATGAGTCCCCGCCGAATTCGTCAGCACCAGACCCTCGCACACACTCATTACCATCAACACGAAACACGTGTTTAGAACGGGTGCCGGGCTCAGTGCCTGTGTGCGGGGGGCCGCTGAGCGCAGGCGTTGACGATCGAGAGCCGAATTTAGTTACCGTGTATAGAGGGCTGCAAAATGCTTTTTTTCCGCGGTTTTACGGCAATGGGCTTTTGGTGCAAAAATTGTGTTTTCTTTATAAGAACCGTACTTTAAGTACCTGGAACATTTGTTCATGTACATTTCTATTTATAATGTATATTAATATATCATTCGTTCTCATTCTTTCCAGGCTTTTTGGTTTAAGATTTGACTTATATATATATATATATATATATATATATATATATATATATATATATATATATATATATTACATGTTAAAATGCACAGTACTTGGTTAAAAATTCAGGGGTTTTAGCGTCATGTGCAATTGGGAGATGCACAGCTTGGAACCAGTTATGGAGTTTTATTCAGCGCATTATTGATCTAGCGCATTACTCTCTACTTTACGCCTCCCCACCAAAAAAAATACCACACCTCCGCATATGTGTTGACCAGGCTTTCGAAGCTGCTAATGATCGTCTATCGCACCGTTTGCTCCCATGTCACTCGTATTTGGAGCATGGCGACTTTTTGCGTTTAGGCTCCTCCGCCACGGCTACCTGCGTGTGAAGTCACTTTTGAATTTGCCCTTGAACCATATTTTTCCGTAGCTATTTCAAGATAATTTAAATCAAACACGAAGCCCTCGGAGATGAGAAGCAGTATATTTGAGATCAGGGTAACGTCTCTGTTTAAAATCTAGTATTGGTCCAATTCACGCCAGAAGTCCATTGCCACACTGGGTGGACCACAAAACACACATTTGCCAGTAGTAACGTAAGTAAGCCGCAATTTAGCTCGTCTGAAATCCTGTCAGAATCATCAAAAACGACATCTGCGCCGTTTCGATGCCATTTGTTCTGGTCTGTTCATGGAGCGCATTTAATGAACTTTTTTTTATTCTGTGAGCCGAACGCATTTTCGGCCCACAGAATGAGACCGAAACGCTGAGGTAGACAGAAACACCATATCGAAACCCAAACCATTTTCGCACATCGTTTTGTGTAATTCACATCTCAATACTCGATTTGGCTACATCAGCTCATCATGCCTTTTGAAAGAAAAACATGTTTAGCGTGACGTTCACAAGGGCCAAAAAAGTGTTATGCAGTCCAGTAGTTGATATAAATGCACATTCTTACAACATATGAGGATACTGGGACTCATCGTGCCTTGCTAAGCATTGAATCCATCCTGTATCTGGTTAGGTAGGGTTCAGCCTTTAGGGCTGGTAGGGCGGTGGGCCACCGTCTGGGTCCGCCGCGGCACCGTCCCGGCCCGCCGCCGAGTGTCAGCCAGTCCCGAGCAGTGTCCGTGATCCCGTCCCACGGCGGCGGTGGCTGTAATCCGCCGCGGCGGGGGATCGCACCGAGCGACGCGCACGGCACGGTGTCGCAGACACGGACGAAGTAACGCCATGAGTTCAGTTAGCAACACTTTCCTCAGATTTGACCGGGACCTGCATCTCATGTCAAAATTTCCAGTAGTTGTGCAGCGAGCCCAGCATTATTTAAGGCCTCGGTTTTAGCTCGAGATGGCAAGCCACATCATAGGTTTCATCGGTTCCGGTAGTGCCCTGTCAGCTGATGGGCACTGAATAGGCCGTTTAATCATAGTCACTTGCGTTCCTTCGCAAGCTTTCTCACTTCAGCCCTTAAAGCAATAACGGAATAGGAAAGGTTGAATAATGCCCGTCATATCACGGCCATAGCTAATATACAAATGGGTTTGAAATTCACTACTTAATTCAAAATTCACGTTTCGAACCCCATTTGGATTGATTCGGCAGCTTCAAGGCCTTCAGAGATGTTAGTACATTGCGATTTAAAACTGGCCACATCATGTGCAAAATTTTTCTACGCAACTAACAATTAATAGGTAAGGCTGATATAGCCACCAGTTTCGTTTTAGGAGTACACATGAGCTATATCCAGGGACCGAATAAAGGAGGGGAGACGTCCCACCACTCTTCATCCCGGCAGTCCCCCTCAAAGGTACGTCAGGAGAGACTGCTCAATGTCCTCAGGCATTGCCAGGGCCTTTGTTTAGCACGGAGAGGACTCTTACTGCGCCAAAAGGTCCACTCGTCGCCAGAGGTGTCTTCTCCCCAACACAGGAGACCCCTCGCCGCTCCATGAGGCCCCTTACCGCCACAGCAGAACGACAGGTTTGGGATGCGCGCCAGGTCCTCTATCGCGTTAGGAGGCCCATGTAAGGTCCCGATGGTCCTGAGGATGGTCCCGAGAAAAGGAGGCCCCCTGCTGTCTCCGTCGCCTCCACTCTAGGACTCGTGGTGAGGTCCGCCCCTACAGTTTTTGTTATTTTCCGCACATTTCGAAACTTTATATGGTGTCTTCTTCGGTTGTCTTCCACCGCCAAAGAAGACCCCCAAGTATATTTCAAAACACATGGAAAACAATGGAAAATACAAGGCAGCTCAAACTCATCTTTTCACGTCAGGCACTTTGATCTCGTCTGGGAAAAACGCAAATTATGTGGGCAATGCGCGCAAGAAATTTGAACAACATTACGATTCATGTGTAATGGAAACGAAATGAAAGAATGAAGATATGAAAAAGACGGATACCAGTACCAAAGGAGACTTATTTAAACAGATCTCCTATGAGTGTCGCAGTTTCCTGCACCTGTTGCTGGTGCATTTTTCCTAAAATTGCTTATTTATTCCAAGATACACAAAATACGCAGTGTTATTATTAATTCAGAATTGCCGTATGCCTGCTACATTTTGGACTCTGTCGCCGGAATGCATCCACAGTATTATGTAACACATGCATATATTTAATTCTTTTAACCTACTGTCTTGTATGAAGATGAATGTATTAGTACAATGTGGTGACATCTATGACTAACACGCAATCTAAAACAAAAAAAACTTCGGAACAGTTTTAACGCCACCAATCGCCAGTGGTTTCCATTCCTTGGGGTCGGAGTGAACGATCCAAACGATTTTCTGGCCACTGCGACTTTGCCTGTGACTGGGATGCAGCCCGTTGACGATAAACGTGAACTGAAGTCTGAAACTACGCGGATTTAATCGCAGCAGATCAACATAAAATCCGGGTGAGACCCATCATTTCCTTCCAGGGGTCACGCGGCCCACTTCCAATATTGCCGGATTGCTCTCATCATCTATTGAACTTTATTACTTTAGGGACAAATTGCATCGCCTATCGTCCAAGAGACAAGCAAAAGCCAGCGCTCCATCCACGAGATGAGACGGATGAAGCCCGATACAGACGCGGAGGAGACCTGACATCATCGCCTCCGACAACACCGACACAGACCCGACACAGACACGGAAAAGACCCGACATCATCGCCTCCCGTCCGACATGGACCCTGTCACCGGCCGCCCGACATCATCGTCTCGCCTCCAACACGGACCATGCCACCGGCCATCCGACATCATCACATCACGTCAGACATGGACCCTGCTACCGGTCATCCAACATCTGACGACATCATGTCCAAAATGGATACTATCACCGGTCATATGGCATCACCACCTGATATCCGACACGGATGTCGCAGCGTTTATCGGACATCCCGACCTTCTAAAGTCAGATCCCTAGGTGTATTTTGTTACCGAACATCTCCCATTCGCCGCGACCTAGATCTAGTGGTATTGGCTTCTGGCGTACGTCAGGGCTGTTGCTATCTGAATTTTTTGGTACGTGAGAAATAAGGAAGTGTCCGAGAAGTACCCAGCGGGTCGCAAGTTAACTCGCTCGCGCTGTCATTTGTGAGTGTAAGTGCATGCGACGTCTTTTTGCTTTTAGACCAATAAATATATGGACTAATTTCGTCGCCAATAGATTTATAGGTTATTCTTTTTTACATTTTACTTTGTTATATATATCTATATTATGTTAAAATATATTTTAATATATTTCAATGCATATATCGAAATAATAGTGTATTTATATATTATTACGTCACCTGCAGATATGTGTTATTGCTCGTTCAAAAGAGATACTAATTCATTATTTCTGGAGATAAAAGAGCCCGTTCGTAATCTGACGGTTGACGAAACACCCCAAGGCTGGCTTGTGCACAAATTTTCAGCACAGACTACCTGGAACTCCAACAAAAGGCGGTTGGAGCCCCTAGCGCCACACTCTCCTATTTTCCGCGGTGGGCGCGGCGGCTCGGCCCAACTGGTGCCGGCCAGGCACGTGGCTGCCGACTAACGAGCTGCTGATGAGGCTCCTTGGACGGCAGCCAACCCACTCTCGACCGGCGGCTGAAGCCCCCCCCCCCGGCCCGGTCTGACCCCTAACAAGGAAACGCCGCTCTGAGCGTGGACATCCGGGAAAAACTGGCGATAATTGCGTTAATTAAAGACTCGGACGGCATGTCAGCCGTGCCAAGGCAAGGGTGAGCCAGTAGCAAAACATCCGAGATTTGGCCCCTGCATGCACGGCACGCCATTCCGCCATAGTTTCAAAAACGTTCCTGCCGCTTTCAGAAGGCCGGGCGGGACTAAACAGCGCCAGAACCAGCAGCACTGGCACTGCATGGCCAGAACCGGGGATTCTCAATGATCCGCACAATATCGGTATACAATAAAGCTGCAAAGAACACAAAACCGCTCCAAAACTCGTTAGCTTTTAGGAAGAAAGTGACCACACATAACTTAAACCTAATAGACCCAAAGAAAGGTGACACTACGTCCTTAAATTTCATTTCGAGATCGTATCAATATCGGGAGACCTTAATGGGTTGTTGATTTCTGAGCGCTAGTGGCAAGTCTGCTCTGAACGTTTAAAACATCATTGGTATAGTGACTGGAAATATAATGCTATACGTTTTTCACTTCCACGTTCGCGTCACTTCCAACGACCAAGGTTTCTCTGCTTTGCTCCATTTGTGTTTTATATCTACGTTTGGCTTTGAAATCCGGTTGTTTCATTCGTCTACAGGAATGGCAACGACCAGCAAAGCAAGGGCTCATCATGCTTCATCGCAGCGCACTTTACGCTGTACGCGATAACTTTTTTAAAACTGTCGTTTTATTTCGGATTCTGCGAACTTTATTGCAAAGAATCCTTCAAAACGTCATCCACGTTTCAGTCAAGCCAAATCAGGTCTTCGGTATCAACCAATATCTGTCCGATACAAGGTAACTCGCGCGAACAATATGCACCGCCGTCCGTTGACCATGGGGCCAGCGTTCTCCGACTGCCCCGGCCGTCCACGCCTTACACAAAAACACGGCGTCTAGAGCAGAGGGGAAACGCCTGGACGGTTTCCGACTTCTCGCTACCAACCCTCGAGCGTTTCCACGCGCCGGCCGACTACCCGACGTTTGCTTGCCGCTGATTGGGCGGCCGGATCTGACGTCACGCGCAAGGCCGCCGTCGCACAACAGGCGCCGCACCACAGGAGACGCGGGAAGGACGATTACGGTCGAATGCAACATTGCTGACTGTGGATGAGTCACCATGTGATGGAAACAATGACATTGTTTAGTCGGAAGCCTTCTCAGTAACTTACTTGTTGACAAATTCTAACGACTTGCCTCAAAAGTTTCGAAACAAATGACGTGCTTTCCAGCCCGACTCGATGACAAAAAAATGGATTATTTCTCACGCATCTGAATAAAAGTCGTTTAACGTTTTTTCACGTTACAAGTAGTCTCAGAAGGAGCGGTTTACTATGCCGTCATTACCGATGCGTAACATGTCGGCCAAATAATTCACAGTGGTTTGGTTCCAGGTGCATATTTAAGTTGCTTGATATGTAACTTTCTCAACCCACGCCATTTTTTTTACACAGGAGGTCTAGGTCGGTCTACGTGCGGACGGAGGCGGCAAGCAGAGGACGTCACGCATGAGTACTCAGATATCAGACGTCAGACACGGATATATGTATATGTATATATATATATATATATATATATATATATATATATATATATACATATATATATATATACATTTATCCGTATATATATACATATGTATATACATATATTTATATTTATATATATACATGAATTACGCAGTACCACCAGGTTGCGTTTTCCATTGTTTCCTGAAAAAACCAGTGTGGTGGCCAGCTCATCCATTTTCATCGAGACCTCTTTATTCACGAATCAACGAAAACACAAACGCACACAATCGAACCGTATTTAAGTATCAAACAGTCGGAAATGTCGTTACGAATAGGTACCGCAACAAAGGCTACCATAAACATAGGATGCAAGTTGGTCCTCTCCACACTCTGTCGCCTTTGACCCGCAGCTGGCCGTAGTCAGCACCTCCTCATGACCGGGACTGGGACCCAAAATCTTCGCGATGAGGTGAAGCTTATCCATGTGCACGACGGGGCGACGTTCACCCCGTCATCCCATGGAGCAGGTACTCACAAGGTGGAGTGAGACCTGTCCTTCGACGCGGCGCGCCGCTGGATCAGTGGCGAGAGGCGCCGACGCAGCGTGGAGACCGACACAGTATGTCCCGACCAGGGCCGCTTTCAAGATTGGAGACGGGGGAGAGTGAGCACCCACTTGGAGTACATATTTAAAAGCTTTTTTGCACACCAAAACATAAAAATAATTATAGCTTTCGAAGCTCCGAAAGTGGCCGAAATCCGAGGAATTTCCAGTTTTGAAAGGGTTTGGGTTTGTTTTAGCGCCTTCATGGCGAAATCCTGGCTACGCTTCTGTACCAGGCACATTATCGTGCATTCACAACTGAGGAGATCGGGCGGCTGGACTAAGGACATTTCAGTCGGTCAAACACTAATCGGTCACTGCGACTTCTGATTAGTCATTGCTCGTACGATGACACACTGTATGGCACATTAGCGGACGTTCTGGCCTCCGGTGCTGTACGCAGCTCGAGCTCGCAGCTGTTGGCACTTCCATTTTTTACGTGCATAAGAAATGCCGCACAGGACGGTTCACTTTCACAGTAAAGAAGCAACACTTCGAACCATGCTGCCCGACGATGGAAAGCGTAACCAGGAACAGGTGGTGAGCAAAGTCATCCGGCAACGAGCGGACAGAGACATGGCCGACAAACCCGGCGTGAACAAACCACAAACCCGGCCTGGTACCTGCCGAATGTTAATCGACATAACGCCTGAGAAATTAAGGATCAACGAGTCAATGATTTCGCTAAACAGCAGGCACAATGAAGACTGGGTGAGTCGAAAGTTTACTAGATACGGCGAAACTGAATCGGGCTAGCTCCGCTCCGTTGGCAGTTGCCAAGAGTCGCGTCTGACAGCTGTTGGGTCAATGGTGACGGTGAAGGCGCTCCCTTCGCGTCACTCGCACCCCGGAGCTTATATCCGCGCGGACCGCCTCAGAGCTTTAGCCTGCTCGGCCGGCTCGGGGGCCGACCGTTAGGCGCCCAAGTCGGGTTTCTGAAACCAGCTTTGACCGCCTGGGTCAGACTCCTGAGACCGTCCCTGGCCGTCCAGGTCAGACTCCTGGCACTGTCCTCCCTGGCCGTCCGGGTCAGACTCCTGAGACCGTCCCTGGCCGCCTGGGTCAGACTCCTGACACTGTCCTTCGTGTCAGGCCGAATCCGGCTCCTAATATCGGCTCCGTCCGGTGTCGTTTTTCCGCGATTTTCGCCGTCTCTGAGCACCGGTCAGCCTTGGCTGGGCATTACCGAGCGCCGTCCCGGCCGGCCCGCGGCTCAGCCGCAGCATGGCGACCCCCCTCCCCCCGCGGCCCGGTTGCCGCTGGACTGACGGTGCTCACGCTCCCCGAGCCGCCGCTGTGACCGCGCCCGCGCCCACCACCGGCGGCGCTAAACCTCCTGCGGGTCGTCCCGGTCCGCGATGGGCACGCGGACGCCGCCCCAGTCGACCAGCCGGTGGTCGGCGTCCAGCACCAGCTGGGTCAGGCAGACGGAGCTGGGTGGCGCCTGCAGCAGCGGCACGGGCCGCCCGTCGGCGCGGCGCACCGCCAGCGGATAGCCGTCGCCGCCGCCGGCCGCCGCCACCACCGCGTCCAGCTCGGCGACGCGCGTCGCCACCAGCTGGTCCTCGGGGAAGCCGGCGTTGCCCAGGCCCAGCACGAGCGGCACGCCGTTGCCGCGCAGCCGGCGCGCCTCGCGGCGCACGGCCTCCACCGCGTCGGAGACGTGCACGCCGAGCGCGGCCGCCGCCGGGCTGCTCTGCAGCCGCGCCGACACGAAGCCGACCACGCCGACGCGCAGGCCGCCGGCGGCCGACAGCACGGTGGAGCCGCGCACGTGCGCGCTGCCCGGCACGCGCACGTTGGCCGCCAGCAGCGGGTCGAGGCCGGCGGCGCGCGGCTCGTCGGCCGCCCGCCGGCTCACGATGTCGGCCAGGTTCGGCGCCGACGCGTCGTGCTGGATCCAGAGCCGCTTGCCCCGGTGGCCAGTGGGATTGAGCAACAGCGCCGCCGGGTAGGCGAGCAGCGCCTGGTGCAGCGCGCGCATCAGGCCCGCCGTGCTGGCCAGGCTGCTGTTCGACGGGCCGAGGTCGTAGTGGAGCAGCGTCAGCGTCGTGTTGTCGGCGGCGGCGGGCCGCAGCAGCACGGCAGCGGCCAGCACCGACGCAAGCAGCGGCAGCAGGGCCATCGCGGCGCACTAGCGACGGACCCGGCGGCAGCGGTCAGCTGACGGGCGTCCGGCGAGCTCACGCGGCGCGCACGCGAAGAGTCACAGTTTGGGCGCACGGACCGAGCGCTGGCGGCTCCGCGGGTACGGGCGCGGCCGCGCTTCACGCGGGCCGGACGGCGAGTGGCGTCGCCGCGGCGGCCGGCGGCCGGCGGCCGGTCTCTGGGCCGGCTCCCGCTCCTCTCCCCCGCCCACCGGCCAGGGGGCGGCGCCGGGCGGTGACCCAGTCTGCGGTGAGCCGCGCCCGGCCTTGCACAACGGCGCCCTGCCGGTCCAGCACCGAACGGACCGGACCGGCTGCTGGCCAGCGGCGAACGGACGGTCTCGCTCCCGTCCTGTTGGGATCTGACGCCTCGGCTCCTGTCCCACTGGGAGCTGACAGCTGGCTCCTCTCTACGGGAAAATGACGGCCGGCTCCCGTCCTGTCGGGATCTGGCTCCTGTCGTGGCGGCAACACCGTGCCGCCGGTGTCCGACGGCGCGGCTCTTTCCTACGGGCAACTGTCGACCCCGCTCCCGTCCGGTCGGGAGCTGGCATTTCGGCTCCTGTCCTGGAAGGACCCGAAGGTCCAGCGCTTGTCCCGCCGTGATACAAGACGAAGAACGCTGTTATCGGAAATAGTGACCAATGTCTCTGCCGCCGTCCGTGACGGGCTACGCCTAAAATGCGGCATCCAGAACAATCGAGCACGTCCTGCTAGGAATCATAGTTTTGCCATGATATCACAGTTTTGTAGATGACATGCTCAGCGCCATCAAACGTCAAGATAACGGCGGAATTCAAAATCGCCACGAGCGGTAACAGCGATACTCATTGCGGCCACGAGCAAGTGCTGTGCCGAACTGAAGACCACCACCAGGATATTGTCGCCATGACCGTTCCAGGGTGTCGGGCAGAGAACAACACAGGGCAACAGTCGCGTGAGACATGACGCTGTTCCACGCGTGACTTGGCTGTCCATGAACTTCACCTCCTATTAATGTAGACTGGGTGACCAAAAACCACCCTTACAAACGCAGATAATGGATGGAAGCTCGGCGTAATTCTGTAATCCTGGCAGCGCGTCAGCTTACTTCACTAATTCCGAGCTTAAAAGCTCACTAATGCCGAACAAAAGGACGTTCCGTCTTAAACATCCAGACATTTTAAGTTCGTCGTCAGTGAGTCAACTTTACGGGCGGGAATCAGAAATGCCTCGCAGGGTTGACTCTGGCAAAAAAATGTCCCTTTAAACGGTAACGGTTCCGTTTGTTTTCGTGACTGTTCAAGCAGCTCGGCCGAAGAGCCATTTTCTTTTCGTTTGACGTACCTACGTGACGTGTTTCGTGGTCTTCTAACGAGCCCTGTCAGAAGGAAACAAGGGCAGAGGGAGGCAGTGTACACCAGGGCCTTGTATAGGAGGCATGCCATCAGCCCTGCGCTTCTCCTTTGGGTGCCGAAGGCCCCGTGTCGGGTATACGTTTACTGGCTACTATGTCGCCGATATATATATATATATATATATATATATATATATATATGGCACATGCACATATATAATCTGTATATGTGATCACCATCGAGCACCGTCATCAGCTTCTGTTTCGGCGCTGAATGACTAATGCGTGGCAGTAGAGAGGCATGGTTTGCTTCATCTGGATGACCAGGTTAATGGTGTCATTGGATCGCCGACGATTATGATGAAGGGTACCGATTAAATCTATTTTAAATATGTGGTGTAAAATATCTAGAATTAGGGGGTCTGTAGCGCTTAGTATGGCAAAGGCAATCGTATGCATAGGAGGCTGAGACTCCTATCTGTATGCTGCACTAGAGGATCGTCGCGAACCAGTTGCATACTACGATTCGCTCCCGTGTGTCACGCTCAGTGCCGCATTCCGGCAATTCTGTGGTCGATATCCTGCCCCGCTACCGCAGTATCACCTGCCCTGGGCAGAAAAAGTGGCATCTAAGACATAGTGTAATGACAGAAAGTGTCCGGCTACCTGCCAGCCCAGGCGACGCGGGACCATCTCTCCGCACAGCCTTTACACACACAATACACAACGCCAAAATACACACACACAAAAAATACATGGCGGCATTGTTGAGTTCCAGCTGCCTCTCCGTCCCCACCATATGCATTGGCATCCCCTAAAACTCGCGGCGCCCCCCTAAAGGATGACGGATCCCCCTTAGCCAGTTTCTAAATACGCCCCTGTTGCACGCATGTACAGAAATTATGAACCGGGCTTTATCTAATTATGATCTGACGAGTAAAGCAATGACATGCCAGTCACGTGTTTTCCACACAAATAACCCTGATACTACACTTAACTCGTGTACTTGTGGGGGGCGTGGCAAAATTGTCCACCCCTAGCAATTTTTACGTATAACATCCTCGGTAATACCGCTATAGCGGTGACATTGTGTGTGTGCGTGTTTTTATGAATACGTAGAGCATCGACTGCCGTTTGAACATATTAGATCGGTCTGTAAGTTTGGGAAGTTTGTCTATGTTGTAAATTTAAAATCCAATGACACGGGTAACCTGGGTCAGGTCAGTCCAGGCAAACCAAAATCAAACAATGAGTTGGTAAAAAGTCTTTTTCTTGCATATCTATTCATCAGATCTCAACGGAACATTGCGCGAAGCTAGTCTTCAAGCTTGTACTTAGCTCAAAGTACGAGTAAACTAGGTCAAGTCAGTCAAGGCCAAACAACGCCATGTATTGAGAATATAGTAAAGGTGTCATACAGGAATGTGGAAGGGACTTGGACTGCATGATGAATGCAAGTGTTAAGGCAAAAGCAAGCTTGGTCAAGTTAACCGAGGCGGTTCAAGGTCAACAAGCGAAGATGCAACATGCTTTCTTTTTTCATTGATTGTTTCGTCTTTGTCAACATTATTTTTTTTCTTTCCAGACCTACCAGAATGATCTCATTTGGACTTCGTGAGGATGCTCTTCCTGAACTACACTGATCTCGACTGGCCTCCTCCTATGACTTGCGCATGTCCCCTAACGTATGGTTATATAAGGGTGCCCTGTCTACTGACAACATACCGCATTATGTATGGTCGATTTCGACAAAATGCAGCATTTTCAAACGCTGACCTGGTTTGACCTCGTTCACTCTGACCCATGTCAAAAGAGGTCATCAGATCATCAAGTGTTCAAGTCATCAGGCGATATGACGCAATACGGGCCTGAGCCGGCCGATGGACGTAAGCGTTCGTTGGCCGGCGCCCGCTGGCTGTTGCGCAGCGTCGTCACGCAACAGCTGTAAATAGGACACGGTCGCAATAGGACACACCGAAAACCGCGGGAAATCACTCTGAAGCTCCGTAAGGGGGGAGTTTTGAGGCTTGACATAAATTACAGACCGATTTCCAAGAAAAGACTGGCTATCTTAACAACCTGCAACTTCACAGCTTGGCTGTGTTAACAGTTACCGTGTCCGAACATCGCAAGATGCGGAGTTGGACAGACCGGCCTTCTCGCTCCCCGACTGCCTTGGTGTCATCGACTCTCGCCTTAGCAGCCTAAGCCATGATACGAGAATCGGAGGAAGAGGCTGCAACGCTGGTAAATTGACTGTTTAAATGCGTCGCAAAAGCTCCATGAAAGGGTACGCCAACCAAGCATGCCATAATGTCCGTGGTAATGACCGGAATCAGGACTACCAGCCCGCCTCGGCGGATCTTTCCTGATCGCAGGTGTTTTCGACTGAATGGAAAGAATGCTGAATGAGATGTCTAAGACTACATTCAGCTTCATAAAAGTGGCGGCTGAGTAACAGTAAGCGAGGAAAAGGAGGCAGTCTTTTTACCAAAACATTTATTAAAAAGTCTGGTGCAGAGACGATGGTGTGCTGCAAACAAGACCCGACAAGGATTGCAACATAAGCGGTCGTTATCCACCACACCATGATGAATCCTGTCAGCCACTTCAACTAACCAATTTTACAGGGTACTCTCTGCGATCCAAATCTTGACGTTCGCCTTTCCTGCTCAGTTCTTGTGTTGGGAATTTAGATGCGGATTCGCTGCGTCATAAACAACGAAGCAATCATTGAAATGTGAAACAGGACGAATAAATCCCTATCTACGAGGATCTCCAATAACTGAGTTCACTGTCGGACACTACCCAACAAACGTGAAATACATCCGAGATCACGGGGGCCCTGACCGCATCCTGTGACTCATCCGCCGTCAGCCTCGAACAACATCCTGGTGCGCCACAAACAGACGGCCATCCCCTGCACGAGATCATCACTTGAGAACGCGCCCCACAGGTGGCGTCAGCGGCGGCCACGACGGCTCTCCGTCAGGCGGCGCGACGGGCGTCAGGACAGCTGAGCGGGCGGGATCCAGCTGGGAGGGTTCACAGCGGAGCCAGCTAGAGCATGCGCGGGAATTATCCAGGACGGGCAAGGGCAGAGCTGACCAGTACACGAGCGGGAATGGAGGTGGCCAGGAGCAGGAGTATGGTCAGTCAGAGCAGGAGCAGGAGTCCGACTGGTCGGAGCCAGTCAGCCTGGATTCCCGGGGGATATGTATGTATATAATGAAGGCGTCAACGCAGTGGCTGTTCTGCCCTCTTGTCAAAACTACAAAGGCGATCTTGCAAGTAACTTGTCAGGTGAACTAAAACGCGCAAAAACGAATACAAACAGGCAACCACATTGTCAAATGTTTCGAGTATTTTAAAAAAGATGCGTATGAGGCGTCACTGGAGGCTGCTGGAGGCAGGCGGTTTCAGGCCACTGCGGCTCGGTAGAAGAGCCGCTGGGTCGCCGCCAGCCGCACGCGAGGCAGATGTATGGCACCTGTGCCAACAGCAACCGCGCGGATGCGGTGGCAGCAGACCTGGGAACACGTGGAGAACAGCGCGGGGGGAGGGGGGAGGGTTACAAAGCACTATGAACCTTCCGGAGGTCGGTCGGTTCGATGAGCTGACTACGTTGTGAGGAGTTTCGAATGGGATCAGCTGGCCCCGCAAAGAACCCCAGCTGGGGAGGTTCAGAATCCGACGGACCAACGGCGCTGAGCTCAGATTTTCGATAGAGCCTCCAGAGGGAAGCAAAACACAATTACGATATTGCGAAGCCTGTTTTATTTTCCAAATGGCTGGAAGATGATGGACAACCAGTTACTATGAGCATATAATCCTGCAGACACACCAAATCTTCGAAACAAAACAACCCTATAGACTCGCGAATTTCCTAACAAAAATGATAACATATTGTGCGGCACGAAACAGAACGTTAGATTTCACACATAGTGAATAACTTTCCCATTTACGGCATATTCTTCTGTGATGTCATTACTTTTCGGACAACAATGAAGGTCAGTCTCGATAAAAAATCGGGCCATAGATTTCGGACGATTTCGCTCGTCCTTGGACACTGGTCAAGTACATATGGTCTGATTTTTTTTTATCGAAATCGGCCTTCGATGTTGTCCGAAAAGTCGAAATCACATAGACTAACCTGAAGATAAACGACAACGAAATGACACTGCGCCAACATATAAAGGCATATTCTTCGTCAAAACACCTGGTCACCACCAACACTTCCGAGTTTCAGGCTCACGCATAGAGTTCGGTACGTCTTGTACTAAACTGAATATTTCCTTCAGGAACAATTCCGTCCCGCAATGTTGCAAGGTCACATGTACCGAACGTTGCACCAATGTCGCATTTTATGCTCATGGCTACGCGTGAAGATGGTCATAAATATCCCAACATCTCCTGAAGTATTCATGAATATATGATATGGGAGCAGCATGGAAACGCCCAAATAACCTTAACTTTCCCCCACATCAACGAATATCATGAGGCAGACCCACAGGTGCAGCCAAGGGGTCCGGGGCCCCCTCCTTAGGCCCACATTTTTGCGAAAACCATTGCGCATCGTCTTCCCAGCAAGCCGTTTTCGCATGATTTCAATTTATGCTGATAACCGCCCTTCCTCCCCCCCCCTCTCCAAGAATGCGTCCCTGGGCAGACCCCATGGTTTTTCAAGTTTCCTTAGAAACCACAGTTCTAAGAAAACCTCCAGGGCTACTTCATCTACGTTTTGAACAGCGGTATCAAACGACTGAGTGGACGGGTAACAATGTTCATGCGCAGTTGTATAACATCGCTAATGCGCCGCATAAACGATAATATCTCACGTTCGTCCCATCACCGGGTACAGCAATCACGAGGTACCCGCAAAATATTACAGCGTTTGGTCCCGTTGAGTAAACTGTCATCAGCATTGGAAGGCCCAACACCAGTGAGTCTTGTACATCGCGTATAGCACAATTACCCTGAAATCCGAGCACACTGCGAAACGAGTTCATTTCACTGGAATTCCAGACGCATAGCAAACCGTAAATATCACGCTGGAGCGAGTGACCAATCATCAAATAAGCCCACAAACATAATCATCCCGAGCTCTGAGCTGCTTCGATTACTTTCAGAGCTACCAAATGGAGGCAGCAGCCTGATACAGCATCTTCCTCGGGTATCAGATTGCGGCGACTAGTAACACGCTGCTGACGCAGAGGTCTCAAATACCATTATGCAAGCAGGCGACGGGAAGCAAAGCACACAGCCCACGCTCAGGGATGCCTAATTACTCGCACAGTGGTAAACACTGCATGTATGGTAGAGAACCCAACTGGCATTGGATAATTGGAATCCCAGCTCCATAGGAACACGATTGCGTCATCCGCAATCTTTGATTTCAAAACACCAGCTTAGCTTGTCTGGTACGGTTTTTCGTTATGCTTTCCCTGTGACATTTTCACCGCATTCCCCTTGGTATCTGCGGGATACCAGAAGCTTGAAGTGACGTCATCAAACAATACACCACGTGACGCCCCCGGGGCAGCGGCTGCTCGCGGGGCGCCGTTCCGCTCACTTCACGTCGTCCGCGTACCAGCCGCCGAAGCGGGCCAAGGCGCGCTCCCAGTCGGCCATCTGGGCGCGGAGCCGGGCGCCGGCGTCCGGGTCGGGCCGGAACTCGCGGCCGAGCCAGCCCAGCGCGACCACCTCCTCCTCGGAGCGCCAGACGTCGGCGGCCAGGCCGGCCAGCGCCGCCGCGCCGCGCACCGACGTCTCCACGTCGGCCGGCCGCCGCAGCGGCACGCCCAGCACGTCGGCCGCCAGCTGGCAGACCAGGTCATTGTTGGCCACGCCGCCGGCGACGGTCACGCGGCCGAGCGGGAACGCCGCCTCCGCCTGCATGCTGTCGTGCAGCTGGCGCAGGCGGAAGGCGACGGCCTGCAGCAGGGCGCGCGTCAGGTGCGCCGGCGTCGTCGCCGGCGTGACGCCGATGAAGCCGGCCGCCGCCTTGAAGTCGTTGACGGGCGCCGCGAGGCCGGAGAAGGCCGGCACGAAGCTCACGCCGCCGGCGTCCGGCACGGAGGCGGCCAGCGCGGCCGACTCCTCGACGCGGCCGTACAGGCCCAGCCGGCGGCCCCAGAGCACGGTGTTGGCCGTGTCGCCGGCCGAGCCCTCGGCCATGAAGACGAGCCGCTCGCCGTGCTGCCAGCCGACGGCCGGGTACAGGCCGCGCACGGACGTGTGCGGCCGCCCGCCCGTGTTCACGTCCATGAACGAGCCGGTGCCGAGCGTGACGGCCACGTCGCCCTGCCGCGTGCAGCCGGCGCCCAGCAGCGAGGCGCTCTGGTCGCCAACCACGCAGCCGATCGGCACGGCCGCGCCCAGCAGCGCCGGCTCCGTGCGGCCGAAGTCGAACGTGTTCTCGACGACGGCCGGCAGCATGCTGGCCGGCGCCACGCCGAACAGGAAGCGCGGGTAGCCAGACCAGCGCATCAGGTACGGGTCGAAGAAGCCGGTGGCGGCTGCGTTCGTGCAGTCGGAGACGTGCAGCCGGCCGGCCGTCAGCCGGTACAGCAGGAACGTCTCCACCGTGCCGAACAGCGCCTGCTCGCGCGCGATGTCCGCCTTCAGCGCCGGCACGTTCTGCATGCACCACAGCAGCCGCATCGTCACCTGCCGGCCGGCGAGGGAAGGGGATCAGCCACCGTTTGCCGCCTCAGCCGGCGTTGTCCGAACACAGAGTCGTGATGCGGGGAGAGAGCAGCATTACGTCGGCGGGTGAAAAAAAATAAAATCTGGGAAAGAAGGATTTACGGCCACCGGCCAGCAAGGTCTCGGTCTCCTTTCATTAGTTTCCCAGAACTGAGCAAAAGCCTGCTTTCATTCGCTCCCTATACGTGGGTGAATGCCAGTCTGTCGTAAACAATTTGCCACAACAACATCGTCGGCTTCACTGCGGCACGGTTTTAATTAATTTCGACAGGGATAAATCGAACACACAGACAGGAGGCAGGGATCTGGAAAGGGTAGGAAAGATGCCCGATGGAGATGTTGTAATGCTCTGAACACATTGCACTGCTCGAGACGTCGCATCCATATGCATGACCGCAGTCGCGTCGGTCACAAATCAATACGCAGTGAACTATGTTCCAGCAGATATGACTGGGGCAACGGTGGCGCCAGTCCGACGACCATGCACAGACCATTTAATAATATCAAAAAGGTTTTTCATGCTCTTGGGCCTTAGCCATGGTCGGGAAAATAAACGACTTTCCTTACGTCGGGAGAAGCTTGGGTTTACAAACAAAATATATATGTGAACACTGAACTCATCGCTTCGGCCATGGGCCATCTTGAGCTGTCTCAGCAGAATACGCTTTGCTTTTGTGGGTAAACATGCTCCTTACGGCAGAAAGACGCTTGTCTATTCCCATGATCATACACAGATCACGCCAGGTCGGCGCCTGTCGACTGGATAACACGCGCCGGTATTCGGACTCGCCGTGTCCAGCCCCACCTGCTGGTTCATCAGACGCAGCACGCTGACCGCCAGGAAGCGCGGATTTCTCGTGACCAGGTGCAGCAGCCGGCAGGCGTACGCCGGAACACGGAACAGCAACGACCTGAACGGCCCGAACTCAGTCAGCTGATTTATGACGTCAATACGGGACGACAGCGCATGTCCAGAGACGTTTCAATTTCTTCAAAAGCCGGATGAGACTGGTCCACAATTTAAGGCCCAATGACAAAACGGCTCAAAAATAAGGGATACATGTCGGGATGAGTACCTCCGCAGCAAGCGTAACATTAATTCTGATCCTTACGGAACCACATAAATGCCATGTTCCTCAGCGACGACCTTATTATCTGTCGACGGGTTGAAATGCGATTATACCTCTCCATGGTTATTAACAAAAGCTGAAGCATTCATTAATTGCAACACCAATGATGATACAAGTCAGGGTCAATTCACTACAGCGACGATTTAGCGCCTTGTCCCACGTAAGGAAAACGATTTAAACTTAACCGGCTACATACACAGCGATAAAGACAGTTAAATGATGCAACTGTTCGAAAACTTTTCCCCACCACGCACAGGGCACTTACGAATTCCACGATTTGACAAGGCTGCTGGCGCGCCTGTCGCTCCAGCAGACGATGTTGTGGTAGCACTTGCCAGTTTCCTTGCTCCAGGTCGTGAAGGATGACCTCTGAGTACTGATGCCCAGCGTTGTTATCTGCAACAAAAGGTAGCTTACATCTTAGTCACATACTTCCGCACCATTGCAGTGGAGCACAAGATGGCAAGTGCACAAGAGGCGTGGGCAAATAAGGGAGAAAAATACATGAACAAACAAATGTCACGGACCACGTTTTAAGCGGCAAAACAAGTGATGTCAAAACAACAAGAAATAGAAGCCCACCATTATCGAACGCATACTGAAACACCAGCCCCAAATATATCACCAACAAAATGCAAAATAATTAATCCGATCGAATCTCAGAACATCTGGGTGGAACAACAGAGTATTCCAAAGCGACAAAATGAAACGTGACGTAACAACCAGTGAAGGAACCTGACGTGAGAATAAGGAGTGTGAGGATAACGAACCATCTGAGGACACGTCCAGAGCAGCAATGGACAGCGTGAGGACAGACCCGGAACGACAGCCCACAGCGAGGACAGACGCCTGGGGAGACAAAAGACGTGAGCGCAGACGACTGACTGACGCCCGACGAGACAGAAGACAAGACTCAAGACACGGACGCCTGGCCCTCGAGGCTGTGCGTCCTAATCCACAACAAACAAACAAACAAACAGACAACGTGAGGCGTGAGGACGCATCCAGGGCAACAGTGGACAGCGTGAGGACACAACTGAAGCGACAACAGAAACTGAGGACGCACCTGGGGTCACTGAATACAGTGTAACGACACGTATTGAGCGAAACTAGACGAGGACACACATGGAGGGGCAGCAGGAACTGTGAGAACACGCGTACGGCAGTAGACAGTGCGAGAACACATCTGGAGCGACAACGGGGTATGAGAAGTCACCTGGGGCGACAACAGATAACGTGAGGCGTCAGGACATACCTAACGCAATGGTGGACGATGCAAGCACATACTTGGAGTGGCAACAGTGTGAGAAGACACCTGGGACGACAATGGAAGGTCAACTGTGAGAGCATCTCGATAAACAGTGGACAGTGCAGGGTCACACATAACATGATAATAATGTGACGACACATCTGGAACGACGGGGAGGACACAACTACAGTCAGTGTGCACACATTTTGCAGACACACCTGAAGCTAAAATGGACAGTGAGGACACAGCTGAGGAGGCAGCGGACGAGGTACGTCCACATCGCGACAACAGACAGTGTGAGAGCACATCCAAAGCGACAAGGGAGCGTGAGAAGGCACATACAACATACAATGTGAAGCGCGGGGACAAATCTAGGGCAATAGTGGAGAGCGTGAGGACACATCTGAACCGGCAATAAAGTAAGGACACGCCTGGAGCGACTGCATCAAGTGTGAGGACACACCTAGAGCGAAAACACGCAGTGAGGACACATCTTGAGAGGTAACAGACACTGTGAGGACACGCACACAAGAGACAGTGTGGGGAGCACGCCTGGAGCGCCAACTGAGAGCGAGGACACACCTGGACCGAAAGCAGGCCGAGGCCGCAAGGACAGCCCAGAGCATCACCAGACGGCGTGAGGACATACCTGGTCGGCGGTGAGGCCGGCGTCTTTAATGGCGCCTCGGATGACCTCGCAGACGGCGCTGAACAACTGGTCCGGGTCGATCTCCACGTGCTCCGGCTGTGGGTAGAGCAGCTGGACCGGCCGACGGCAGACGCCGCGCCGCTCCAGCCTCTTGTCGAGCACCACGCAGCGAACCGACGTCGTGCCCACGTCGAGAGCGGCCACCCACGGCCCGCCGGCCGGCTCCGGGCCGTCGTCATCGGCGGCCGTTAGCTTCTGGCCGTCGTCAGCGGCGGCCGCCCGCTCCGCCGGCTTCTGGCCGTCGTCAGCGGCGGCCGTCGGCTTCTGGCCGCCGTCAGCGGTGGCCACCGACTTCTGGCCGTCGTCAGCGGTGGCCGCCGGCTCCGGGCCGTCGTCAGCGACGGTCGCCGCCTCTGGGCCGCCGTCGGCGTCGGCCGTCGCCTCCGTGCCGCCCCCGGACGGGTCGCCTCGACCACCGGACATCACTTGTTCTCCCGTCGAGCGCCGCCGTCCGCCACGTGCGCCGCCGCCGCACCGGCGCCACCAGTCCACCTGCGGACCCGGTCGGAGGCCACTGAGCGGCGGTCGAGACCGGCCACGCCGCGGTCGGTCGACCGACGGCGGCGGACCGAGGGTCGGCTGATAACGGACCCGCCGGAGACATGGGCGGCCGCGGCCGCCGGGGGTAGTGACCGGGCCGCCCGGCCGGCCATAACGGCGGCAGTTGCCACACGCCAGAAATGCGGGGCTTGCACGTGCTTCCGACGCGTGGCACGGTAGGTACAAGAGGGATCTTCGGACTCATGGCGTGGGTACTATGGGAACCGAGAAAACTATGGGAACTGTGGGAACCGTGGGATGCGTCGCACCACCACTCGAGGAACGCGGGGACACAATTCCCACACTGAGGTGGACGTGGTAAACCGACAATGCTGAAAACCAATCCCGTGCGCGGCGAGTGAAATCAAAGGCACTTTTGTGTTATACTCATGACGCCTGGGGTAACACCACAGATCGACCAGTGCCAACAACTCCATCTCTCAGATCTGATGAAAGTTGGTACCAGGGGTAATTTCGGGATCTGAATACGGCTGACAAAATATTTCACCTATCAGATCAAAGGTCTGTGAATGATGGACGACGAAACTTTAAGGTGTTGGCTGAGAAGGATGTCTTTCCGACAGTAAAACTGGCATAATTCACGACAATAACGTATAAAAATACACTGTGATATTCAAAGACGTGCAGTTTATCTTAAATCAGTAATCAATATATTTATAATCATTGCATCCATAATCAATAAATCAACAAATCAACAGTGGCCTATCAAACCAATCCGATCAAACCTATAAAAATTAAAACTCTAAAAATGATGTCTTTTTGCGAAATCGCATAGAATTTACACAATTGAGCACAAGGCCGAATGTTATGTAACCTGGCTTGATCTTAAGCAAAGTAAGACATTTGCTTTTCCAGCACAGCAATACGAGTAAAACCAATTTACTTCATATTTAACCCTATTCCCGGCAGGGGGGGGGGCGGAATCCGCCCCCCTCGGGTTTTTTGCTTGCCAATTCAAGGCTTTTTAACGCAGCTTCACGAAACTTGGTCACTTTTCCTAGCTATTCTTTCTACGTGCTGTGACAAAATTTCAAAATTCTATTTTACTCAGGGGCGGAGCCAGGCAACGTTTTTGGGAGGTCACCTCATGCCATTTTTGGCCATTTTAAGGGTAAAATGAAAATGTCTGCCAAAAACAGAGTTTTAAAGCTAGAACTTAAACCTTTATATGGATGTATAGCTAAATAGTTGGGCAATGTGCAGATATAATTTTGTTTATCTGAGGTCATTTTACAAGGTCAGGTCAAGGTCAAAAGTCAAAATTTGTTTCTTTCGCTATAATTTCGGCGCCATTTTTTCAAATGCAAAACCCGGAATATATATGACGTAGAAGGGTGCCCTCTACTTGTGTACCAAGTTTCAGCTTGATATCGGGTCGGGTCACGGAGATATGACCTAAAATATCAGTGCGCGTACCCTATATCGCAATAGCCAAAAAATGAAATTTTTGAAATAGAGTGAATTCAAATGATTGAAAACGTTTACAGACAATATTAAATGCACACGACATCATTCCAGGTGACCCCAAGGTCACTGGAGGTCATTTAAGGTCAAAGGTCACAAGTTGATCTGAGAAACGTGTGACCGTGACAGTTCCCCCTTTTTCATATCCCTGGCACCGCCTATGCTAACATTATACAAACATTGTAATGCGATTTGTACTTCTTTAGTATAACATGACTAGCAGAAGCCAAAAAAGGGTGTTTGCCTCTTTTCTTCATTCAGTTGTTAGAAAACTAATCCTCCTATTTTTGAAACCCTGTGAACGCCCATGAATTTTCCCCATGGTAAAAGCCCTATTCATAATCTCTCGATTGATGCCAGCTTCATCGAAATCGGTCCATAAACAACGGAGTTATAAGAAGTCCAAAAGTACCCCCCATTTTGACCTTTTTGCCCCCCTGTATCCACAAATTTCGAAATTTTGGAAATTTCTTTTTATAAAAATGTAGCTCACGTCACGGCGAATCGATTGCCGTTTGTTGCGATGAAATCGGACGAGTAGTTCTCGAGATCTCAGGGGGGGACCGAATCCGCCCCCCCCTGCCGGGAATCGACCATACCGTCTAGCCCTCCGGGAATAGGGTTAAACAAGAAAAAGATGGGCATCTTCTGAAATTGCTCTATTTATTCATTTTTGCTAAATGTTTATAAAATGCCATTTACACGGTGTTCAGTTATATGTCCACATTTCAGAGACATCTGAGTGCTTTTAAATGCTACTAGATATCCTGAATTCAAATGTTTTTTATTGAAATTCTAAACAAAGTGCCGGAAGCCGTTAATTTATACAAACTTACGAACGATGTTTTCGGTTTGTGCATCCCGACACAGAAAAAACAGAAAATCTCGGAAATCCATAATAATCTCGGAAATCCATAATAGCCTATGAAATTGTTCTGACAATCTATGTGCCCATCTGAGCTCTTTTTACCATCTGGCTATCTCTTCTTAGTTTAGCATCCGCCGAAGTCGAACGTGTTTGCTATGTTACGTATTCTCTCCATAGATGGCGATAGCAACGCAACAAGTTTCGCAAATTGTCGGCATATACGAGGTTCATTCACAGACATGTGGTTTGTTTTTCCTCAGCCGAAGACATTCCAGCATTTGTGGCTTGGCCTTCCATTGCGAAAAGTGTGCATACGTGCCACACGTGGCACGTATGGGAGGCACCCAGTATTTTTCTAAGCGAGTGACAGAGGCAAAAATGCGCGATTTCCAGGCAGGAAAGTTTTCATTCTGTGCTTCCTTCCTTACTGCGCATCCAGGCAGACTGCCTGGAGCGGCCGGCCCCCCTCTGAATGCGCCTGAGGCGGGACCCCTCTTGAATGCGCCTCTGAATAATCAAAAGTCGTTGTGTGGCGGCGGGAACATGGGTCAGAGATTGTCGGCAGATTGTATGTTATGTTATAGATGTCTTTCCCAGCCACCACACGGTACACTGGGCGGCGGGCGTTGATGTCCACCCGCGTTACCATAGCCAGGGACGCAATCGGAATCTTTTGAGGGTGCCGGTGGTAATGCGTTAGTGGTTTGTCATCCCTGAACACAATGTAAGCCTTCTTCCCTGTGCTTACCGCCATTTGGCCTGTTGAAATCTTCACTTCATATGGGTAAATAACTAAGCACTGCATGAATGCGTGCCCCAAGCCACCACGGTGCCACTCGGTTCGCGGGACCCCGAGGCAACAGCGCACCCGACGCCTGCCGCCCGCTCACTTCACCAATCGCAGCGCCGTCAGCCTACGAGTCAGTCAACGATCCGTAGAGGTTGCCGGCCGGTCTGGCTAGCAGCGACGCCGAGTTTTTCATACCGGGCATCAAAAAGGGTGAAAATGCCTCAAAGCATGAAACAAACTTGGCAGTAGAAACACGACTGATGCTTAAATAAAAAATAAGAGGTGTTGACCAGTAAACTGTCCCACGTGACCACATACATGTCTCAACACAACCGGCTCTGACTAGCTTATCCCACATCGATGGTTTGACCCAAAGCAAATGTGACGTAGCCGGAGGGACGGCTCAGGGCATCCAGGCCAGTAGACTGAAATGCTAGAATGACTTCTGCAAAATCATTCAAGAGACATTTGGTGCATGCACTGCAGGAATCCTTCAAACAATGATGCCTCATCACTTCCACCAACGAACCCGTCCGAAACAAACATACATTGCACAGGGAAAGCCGCAATAAACCACCCGCACACCCAAGACGGTGTGCTAGTAATATAAAATATAGCTCCGCTGCAGGGCGATTTTCATTGTTGCTTTTTCTAGCTACTCGCTGACTTTTCTAAAAAAAAAACTTGGTGGCGACATGGTTTCACGATTAAAGCAAGGGCAAAAATTTCGCCACGACCTATTTTCGGTGATAACGTCGAGACACAGCTCCACATCTGGGGCGTAGCCGGGGGGGGGGGTATGGGGACCATGCCCCCTGAACGAAACGATCTACACTAGATATTTAGCGATTTCTCGGGAATATGAAATCATATGTATGCTAAAAAGCAAACATTATATGTCTTTCCTGTGCGTTAAGTATGAGATAAATCACATAAAATTGTTGCTTTTTTCTATAAATTTTGTCATACGCCAGTGGCATATGGCAAAATTCGAACTTTGCCCCATTCCCCTTGAGGAAAATCCTGGCCACGTGCCTGCAGCCAAGTCTTGCACCACTTGTCTCGGTACAACGGTTGGGGTCGAGCAGGCTTCCCGAGCTCCAAACCCTGCACTATCTCGACAATCGAACACCCAACTGACCACCTGTATGTGGCGTGTACGAATACTGCCTTGTCCGCTGCATTAAGCTAGACATGATGCATGAGCCCCTGCACCGGCCAAACATAAAATACAGCCTGGACCGCGAACTAAAGGAACTGATCCGGCTTCGTCGACTTTTCATGAAAAAATTTGGTTGGTCTGAAAATGCCACTTAATACGTTCCCAGCACTCATTTTTAATGAAAACCTACAAGCTTCAAAATGTAAACAGTCAGAACTACATTTTGCAGTTTTCTGCCGGTATGACGCAATCCGGGCCAACAAGCGCACGCCCTCTGCAAATGTTCATCGACCTGCACCTGCTCGTGGAGTCACGCAACGCCTGTAAATAGAACACGGCTGAATATGTGATGAGGGACAACCACAGCAACTCGCTCTGAACCAACGCAGGCGTAGACCTTTGAGACATATGTAAATCACAGGCTGGCGTCTAAGACTGCAAGCACCAGCTTGGCTATCTCGGGTCAAAACACGTGTCAAAAGTGAGCATTCCCTTTAATGGACGTGACAGTCAGTGTTCCCGGTACGCTGAACGGAGTGTGCGGTCGTGCTTACGTCGCCGTATTGTCTCGGAACACCGGACCTTGTCAGCAATGAATGCGATCTTAGGCAGACCATCGCGCAAACCGGTGCTGCGAGGTTTTCACGCGTCATGACTATACCATGACCTCCAGCCGATCAGCACCTACAACAGCGGCACGTGGGGGCCCCTTAACACCACGTCAGAGAAGATGCCGAACGGCCCATCGCATTCATTGCAGCGGACGGGGCTAGCGCCCAGTGGCGCCGCCCAGCGACAGTTCTCGGAACCAGGCCGCGGGACGACCTTCGCATGGGATCATCTTGTTGCGATAAGAGGCTTAGCGGCGACTGCCGCATTGCACCTGAGACTGCCTCCGGCACGCGACCCCGCTCTCCGCACCAAATCCGGGTGTGTTGTTCTCTGGACGGCAGGGTGCGGACCGGGCGCGCCAGGCGGCTGGTCTGCGTCCCGGCAGACCGGCCCGTCTCTGGACAGACTAGCCTACGTCCCGGCAAACCTACCCATCTCTGGGCAGACCAGCCCGTCTCTGGACAGACCGGCCTGCATTTCGGCACACCGGCCTGTCTCTGGGCAGACCAGTCCGTCTCTGGACAGACCAGCCTGCGTCCCGGCAGACCGACCCGTCTCTGGGCAGACCAGCCTGCGTCCAGACAGACCGACCCGTCTCTGCATACACCAGCCCGTCTCTGGACAGAGCAGCCCGTCTCTGGGAAGATCAGGCCGCCTCAGGGGTAAACAGCTCGTTTCTAAGGAAGAGCGGCCGATCTCTGGGCAAACCAGCCAATCTTTGGGTAGAATAGTCATTCCTTGACCAGACCAGCCGGTCTCCGGGCGGACCAGTCTGTACCTAACACGCATGAGCGGTGTTCCAGAATTACGTCCAGCCAATATTCCACATCTATATTTACACATGAACACAATGCACATGAACAGTGGGTACGTACTGACGTGCGCTAAGCTCAGAAGCTCATAATACCACCGGTGTAAGCACAGCTGAAAGTATTTCTATGAACCTCTGCCGACGGAATCAAAGTTGCGAAAAGATACGTTAACCGCGCACAGGGCGTTTTGACCCGTGAAAGGCGAGGCGCTCGAGACAGTGAGCCGTGATCGAGCCGAAGAAAACCAGGATCGTCCAGTCGAGCACGACCGCTGCCAATCAAGGGCTCCTTCGCCGGGCGAGAGGCGGCAGCGAGGCCGCGTCTCAGCACCTCGGCATCCACCAGAGGTGTTTTAAAGCCGCCTGAGCAGTCAGCGGCACACCATGAGACGCAACCCCTTTCCCTTATCTTATCCCGACATCACCAAGAGGTTCCCGGTTAGGCCCAACCACTTTGGGACCGGGAGGATCATCTCTAGGGCTCAGGGTTAGGACCGCACTTCTCAGAATGTCGCAACGCAAGAGAGTTGAGGCCCACTGCAGGTGATCACTCACGACGTCATTCACGCGCCACGCGATCCTGCCCAAACAGGCTAGCAAACAGGTTTGCGGAAAATATAACCAAACTTGTCCGCCATTCGCTGAAACGCTAGTCCGACGTGCCAGTCCTGCAGGTGCATATCTCTTAGCTTTACCGAGAACATCATAATTCGATTGTTTTCGACTTCGCCGACTGCTCCTCAAGCTTTATGGCACAACGACCAACCATACATATTGATGCAGCAAGCGACAGTGTCCAAAGCACAATGCAGTCGCAAACACAAATCACTGAAGACAGAGAGCGATCAAGTGCTGCATTGGCAAAAATGTTAATCAACCCCCTCCTCAGGCATCGCCCTTCGATCCCTCCCTTTTCGCCCCTGCTCCAGAAACTCTCCTCCACCGGTGCCTCTCAGCATCTCCGCTCGCGCTCCTGATCCTTCCCGCCAGTGTCCCTCGATCCCTTCGGGCCGCCGGTGTCGGACAATCGCCTCCGTGCCCGCCGACGGCCTCTCCCAGCCGGGACGCGCGGCGGTCCCGTGCACCTCCCGCCCCACTCCGCGCTGAAGACGCCCCGCGCCTGTCCACCACTCGGCCGATATCGGCTATCAGACCGCGCCGCCGATACGGCCGGCGGCCGGCGGCCGGGGCGCAGTACCGGCCGCACTCGCCGCCCGCCCGCAGATCGCCCGCCATGACCCGCACCAGCGACGGCATCACGGCGCTGCTGGCCGCCGAGAAGAAGGCCACCGACAAGATCGAGGAGGCCAAGCGGCGCAAGGTGCGCCGCCTGAAGGCCGCCAAGGAGGAGGCCGACAAGGAGATCGAACTGCTGCAGAGGTGAGCGCCACGGCCGACCGCCTGCCGCTCGCGGCCGCGGCTGCCTGGTGAGCGGACGGCCGCATGCCAGCCGCGCCGCACAGACGGACCGCCGGCCACCGGAAACTAGAGCGTTTTCTTTTCGGGTTCCTTGTTTTTTTTTTCTTGAATGCACTTATTTATTTAAGGTCACGTACAGTGATCAGAACAAATTTAAGATGGCTACAATTCACTGACTTCTTTCTATTATCCTGAGAGGTATCATTTGCGATAAACCTGTCCGAAGGGGTGGCGAAAGTTTCCGCGGACCGACGAGGAAAGGACATGCGCCCTTATCAGCTGTCTCACGTGAGGTCTAAGCGACAGCGAGCGCCACCTACGTCACATGAGCGCCGGGAACACAAGACGAACGGAAGGGCCATGTCGTAACAATGCAAGTCTTTTTGACGTCACAGTAGCCATGTACGTGTCATTTAGTAAGTGCCCTTCACAACACAGATATGAGCAAGAAACATATTCGAACCCAAATATTAACCCATGCTGCGAGACATGCTCTGGCAATCCATAACCCAGAACAGGAAACAAATGCGGTGGTTACCTTAAAACATTCAGCCCCAGTAAAGCAAAGTGCACAAAATTTAAAAGAGAGTTTTCGCCTTCACACCTCAACGTCGGTCCTTTTCTACTTTTTTCCAATTCTACTCACCCTTCAAACAAATGCACCAACAGTTCTGAGGCCAGGGTGGGACTGAAAAAAATAGTGGCGCCATTAGAAATAACAACCTTAACTTCACTGTGACAGCCAGGCCATAATTGGCGCATTTCACGCCACCTTTTATTTTGTTTCAGCTCTAGGTGATCTGCAGGAAGACGAGAGCCCAATTCCTCCCGGCAGAGACAAGGCTGTTCCCCCATAACCATGCCAAAAACATACAACCCTCCACATTAAACATGGCGCCTCTCCTGACTGCGTTTTGATCGTTCGTGTCCCCCTGACGGTATATACAGAGCTCAGTACAAGATTGCTCCAATCCCTCATTCCCGCAGAATGAGAGAACACAGTTTTATTATAACTTATATCAATATATGTGGTTTTAAAGCCGACTGACCTGACCTAATGATACTGGCCCTTAGTGGATAAGCCCGCTCTATCATTCAGACGTGCAGTAGTGTAGCCAGGATTATCGTATAGGGGGTCATGGCTACAACAGAAAGGTTTGTAGCTTCCTCTTACGCTTTCACTGCAAACATGGGGAAATGACCTTATGAAAGTGCGCATCTGGGAATCTGAAAACGTAAGTTAATTTTGTAACAACCTTGTCTTTTAAACAAACCATTTATTGTACGCGCCAATTTTCGGAAACATTCAACCATCAAAGGTAGTCAGTGGACCCCTCTGATCCCTCTGGTTCAGGAGGGTCAATTTGTACTCTTTTGAGAGGGCCCTGGCCCAACCAATGTTGATTTAGGCCCGCCCACTGTTGGTTTGCTCCCCCCACACACATTTTCTGCCGATTTTAAGGGGAAATGAGTAATAATAACGAAAAGCGGATGCAACAGATAACAAATACGCAGAAAGTAAAAAATAACGTCAAAAGCAATGTAGCTATCTATCTTCTATCTACACACATACACCTATATATATGGGGATAAATGCAATGTCTTCTTTGATAAATTGTAACACAAAACTTATAAATTTCCGTTGGTCAAAATGCAGTGGGCTAAATCCGTTGAGAAACCCACATGGGAGGAGGAGGTTAGGCGGTCGAGTCCTCGGCTCCGCCCCCAATCATTTACCGAAATCGACGCCTCTGTTCTGGTTACGCTGCTGAATAAACGTATCATGCCATTTGGACCTGTCATTTCATACACTGAAGTGTCTCATCCAGCAAGATTCCCGCAGAATGACAAAAACGATCTCTTCGTAGGACCGCCTTAGGTCAGGTCAGTCGTATTTTCAAAACAACGAAAACCCGCGCTGTATAGCGAATAAATAAGCGATTCGTGTTTTTCGTATGTTCGTTATGGCAGTCGCTGGCCGAAACCCAAACATTTCTTTACATGCTCTGCTGGAATACATAAAAGGTCAGCAAACTGACACGACCTGGCTTTGCCAGTTTCCCGGAAACGCACGAGATGTTGCAAAAATAGGAACTGAGAGGTTCATGGTTTTCCTCATTTCGTAAATGAGCTAAGTCAAAAAAATCAGGTCCTCCAGAACCAACAGGAGGTACGTTAGTGAACCGAGCAAAAATGGTCTTTACTAGCAACAAGCAGCATCAAATGGGCTTAGTTTCCAACAATGAATCAGATCCTTGCAAAAAGTACCTTGTGGTCAGCCTAGGTCAGGAGGCCAAACGAGGTCACGAACTAACCCTAAACTTTTAGACCGTTTTCGGTGTAAAATATCACCCAAATCCCAGAATGAATGTCTCCTTTGCATCTGAAACATTTAAGTCACTATAGCTACATTTATCTTACAACAGAAGTTACTCAGCAGTGTGTGATGCCATCATAAGATCGTCGCTGACGTCATCTGAGTCCACACGTGACTTGCATGACCATCTACTTCGGCCCTCACGTCACCCCTGATCAGATTCTTGCACGTCTTGTGATATATGACTCCAAACGGTGCAAGACAGCCACATGACTCATATTATGTCGTCACACGACGTTGCCTACGATGGCCTGGCCTAAATTGGTCCACCAAAAGATGAACTTAATGTTCAGGCAAAAGTGACAGGAAAAAAATTAAATCGCTGGTATTTGCCATTCGACAGTTACACTGGGAAAACAAATGAAGAGTGCAAAAAACATACCGTTGGTCGTGGCTTATAATTCTGAACAATCATCCATATGTCAGACCTGACTAATACACTTCGCCCTCATGATTCAATAAAGAACTGTAACGTGCAATAGAACTATGCATGTCAGTACGTCTTTTTGCCGCGAAAAAAATACTTCACACCAAAACTCACTGCTGTCATGCTGCAAAAGGGACACTAATTCACAGCTATGGACATCACCAATTTTCATACATAAGTGCTGTCGCACCACACAACAGTTTCAGATCTATTCGTGATGGGACGACGCTTTCCATAGTTCTGTCGATCGGAGAAACGGTGAAGGTCGGCAGATTTCAACCGCCAAGGTCTCTGATGTAATGAACCCTTACCAACCCCTGAACGACTTTGCATCCCACCGACGAATACTCTGTTGCCGCCACACACGTAACGAGGATTTCCCTCGGGGGGCAGGGGCAAATGTCAAATTTTGTCAAATGCCACTGGCACATGGCGAAATTTATACGAAAAACTGCAACCGTATCTAATTTACTTACATATAACGCACAGGAAAACATACACCGTTTGCTTTTGCAACAAATATATGGCCATTATTACGAATTCCTGCAAAATCGCTAAATATCTAGTGCTGACCGCTTGGCTCGGAGGGGACATGACGCCCATGCTCCCTCCCCTCGCTACATCCCTCATTACTGCGAATACTGGTGCCGGGTTCCTCCTGCCTGGGACACCGCCTGACGACTGTTTTTTTTTTTTCAGGAAACAAGAGGAGGAATTCAGAAGGTCGGAGACGACCAACACAGACCACCGAGACGCCATGGTCAGCAACATCAATGACGACACAGCAGTTCGTCTCAAGCAGATGGAAGCTGAGGTGGCCACACACAAGGAACGAATCATCGCCAGAATCCTGGAGAAGGTCTACGAAATTACTCCCAAGATGCATGAGAATGTCCGATTTGAGGAAGAAGACGAATGAACACTGAGTGGATGCTAAGTATGGAAGTAGGACAATATACTACTGTCTACTGACAACCAAAGGAGCAAGATGAACATGGTGATCCAAAAAAAAATAATGATAAAATAAAAATGAGTGGATATTTTAATCAACCAATGATGTTACTGACTGTAATATTTCGCCATGGCAAACGGTTACTAGACATTGCAGGAGCCATACCAAATATCCATTTCTGCCATATGAAGATGTAACACACATTGGAGAAAAACGGTTGTTTTAGCACCTTGGACATCTCGAATTGTTACCAAGATACGGGAACCTGATGATGCGTTTTCATCTATGATGTATGTTGCAACGGCATGCAAAATGTTTGCTAACGCAATGCTATGCATGTGCATCAAATACATGTTATATTGCGCCACCGACAAACTACAAATTGTGTTTTTATGTTAGCGAAATGAAAATTTCCATACAAACGTCATTATCACACGTATCGAGAAAAGGACCGTGGCAATGAACTCTTTCGACTCATAACCATGAGGCTTGCCTGGATACCGGAACAAATTTGAAATAATGGTCGTTTTGCGGTGAAATTAAGTGTTAATACGACCATACGATAAACAGCACAAGCCCCTACTGACCGGTTGAAGTTAACCCGTAAGCCAAACCTAAGGCACGGGCAAATGAGTTCACCCTGCCAGAACGGCGAGACCAACCTTCTAGCAACCAAGCTATCTATAATGATAAATGGACTTAACTGAAGTCATCACGGTAAGTTCTAAACATCTACGATGATCTTTCAGACGCGCGCTGGTGGCCCCCTGCGAATTATGCGCAGTGGTGGGGAGCATATTTTGGTCCCATTTTTTATTTTTATTCAACCAATTGCGGTACAATTTTGCGGAAAAGAAATCTGTAGTGATCTCGCTATCCTTGGAACCTGAATGACCTACGTAAAGCCCAGTGAAGTCAAACGAGGTCAAACATCGAACTGATCGCACCATTTCCATTCTCCAAATCTTCGACCCGATCGCAACCACATTTTGTGGAACCTTAGCCAGCATAATGAACTTACATAATGCAAAGCCAGACTGACCTACCTCGGGTCAAAAACGGTCAATCAGGTCAACATTCGAAAATACTGCACAACTGTCTAAATAACTGGTGGGTTGTTAGTATGCCATCGCCTCCGCTTCACGGAGGCCCCACACCATGTCGATATTATAAGCGGCATCTAAGTTTCGCTCACACACATACAATCCAACATAAAAAAGCACTTGTGTCCACCACTCTTTCACCCTATAACGTTAAATGGAACACTTGCACTATCTTTAAAATCGCCACATACACTCTAACGTAACGTAGCTCACACAGACTTCACAGGCGGCGCATGATGACCAATAGGTCGAGGCACGCCTCTAAACCCAATATCAATCAGTAATATGCCATCCTTGCACATCCGTCACACAAGTCGCCAACTAAGGTCATCTGGGGTCAGCCGAGGTCAACGAAATGCATCCCTACAAAATCTAACAGAGATTATCTGTGTAGATCTAGAGAGGAAGAATGATGCATCTTCACCAACTGACCTTGGATGACCTCGACTCACCTGACGTGGCTTCCCTATGCCTGGAGGCACCAACATTCATTATGCAGTCAAAGTCCCCTCCGTATTCTCGCATGACCTTTTTTTTTACACAATTCTGCATATTCAATACCTCATCTCGGCTGACCTCGAATAACCTGCCCTAGGTCACTTACACTTCAGGGTAAGTGTAACCATGTAGTGCTTTTACTCCCACAAAGTTTTGTTTCCGTCGGATGAATAGATATGCAGGAAACACACAGTGCTATGTGGTTATCATTTGATTTCGGTTAATCTTGGCTGGTCTGACCCCTGACTACCAATGCCTTTGGAATGTAAATTTATCCCATAGGCTAACTCCACACTATGTTTTGTACCTGGCTAACAGAACCCATTCCACGCAACATGATGCCAGGTAACATCCTTTATCCTACGGCCTAGCTTGAGGGGATAGCTTGAGTGTAAATAAGGGGCTGCAAGCTTCTTTTGGCGTATTTTCAATGAAGGTAGCCAACATCGGTACATTTGATCACTTCTAGCGTTTACTAACCTCCGCAAGATCACAAGAAGTGAAGCGAGACCCATTGACCTTGGATGAAGTTTTTGACCTAACACAAACTTTATGCCAATTGTTTGCACTTCAGTATTTCGTTATAATGAGCCCAGTTACATGATGTGATTATTGTAGACGCAAAAAATTATATATATATATATATATATCATTTTTTGCGACTACAATAATCACATCATGTAATTATATGTATGTATATATAATACATAATATTATACAATATATACATATATATGCAAAAAATATATACATATATAAATGTATCAATGCATTAACGTGTTTTTAAGGGTCTCTGAATGCATATTTCATGTAAACCAACAAGCTGCAAAACAAATCTGGATCAGGCCACAAGATAGTTGACCTTGACCTTCAATGACCAAGGTGCATGCAAGCTCATCAATATGCAAAAAGGTGTTTTTACTAAGGTCTTTAAATGCATATTTCATACCAACCGACATGTTGCAAAGCAAATCTTGAACGGACCTCAACCTGGCTGGCCTTAACCTTTGATGACCTTGTGCCTCACTGACCCTGGCTTCGGTCTTGGCACATCCATCAGTTATCCCTCAATGATGTCAGCTGATAATGTTCACAAGGCAATCGCAATCTTACGTAAAGCTTAAGTCCTTGCGCAAAGTTCCCATTTGTAAGGGACAACGTTTATTTCTGTTACGTCTGTTTGACTTTAAATGCTTCAAACTTAGACAATTTCCGGCCGACTTTCGACATTTTTGCATCAATCGACCAGTTACTGAATTGTCAAAAATGTCACAAGGCAGCAGCGACCAGCTCCCGTCCGTTGTCAAGATCCTGAAGAACAACGGGGGGGGGGACACAGTGCCCCACCTTCCAGTTCGCGTTTTAAAGGAAGGGACTTCCGTGACTTTCGGGGTTCCCTTCCTAGATTTCTCTGAAATACCCTTGATATTTTTAGAGGCACATCGTGCATTGTGGAAAGCATGAACCGGACCAATAAATGTTTCAGGGGACCTCTGAAAATATCAGGGATACTCCTAAAATGTTTAGGGCCCGACAAAAACTCTAATGAACACTTTCATCTACAGGACCCAATGAAATGTTTGTGGGGCCCTTTAACCTTTGATGACACTTCATTACCTTTGAGGGGCCACATTCAGGAACATAGTTTTAAGCCGGATAAGGGAATGTTTGCGGACCCTCTACAGATGCCAAAGGCCCTCTCAAAAAGCTTAAGGGTTATATGAAAAACTCCAATGAGCCCTCAAGGTGATTCCAAGGAGGGACCCTAAAACCACAAACAGGGCCTCGTCTTGAATTTAACTAGAGGGCCCATTGTAGTTTTTGTAGGCCCTGATAAACCCTTGGGTCCTTGATCATTGTATTTTTGGAGTAACTTTTAACAATGCCCTAGCATAGCTCACACATTTCTCCTTGCTGTTTTAGGGGTTTTCTGGAAACAACAAGGATCATCTACCTAATGGCACCACAAAAAACCCTTATGACACTTTGGATAAACACAAGGAAGAGTTCCTCACACCTCAAAGAACAACTTGCCATTAAAGTGAGTTGTTTGGGAGCCCAATTTCAAACTGGGGCCCCTTTAGTTCTGCTCCCTATTACTGTCACAAAACAGTGCCTCTATACACATATATGAAAACAAAACAAACACCTTCTATAAATGCATTTTAGAACAACTGCTGTCAGTCAAAACAAAGTGCCCTTAATCCACTGAGAAACTCACATTTGGGGGAGATTAGGTTGCAAGGCCCCTTGATATGCCTCTCCCCCCTCAAGGAAAATTATTTGTACAAAACAACACCCTGGCCATGGGCCCCCATAATATTGAAGGGGCCCCTCAGCACTGGGGTCCCCTCATTCTCTTTGAACCTCTGCAAAAAGTCATAGCTATGCCACCGCAAAGCCACAATTCTTGAAATTATCCCCTTAAGACTATAGAAGGCAGGGTTAGATATTACAAGTAGGTGCAGGATATTGTGCATGGAACAAACAGCATGCTGCACACAGATGCCAATGCCCAAAAAAGAAATGACTGGAATTATAACACTAAACAATTTGTTTCCTTTAGAAAACCATCATTATTATAAGTTATAATATACCAAAATTGTTTTTCTTTGAAAGACTATTATTATTATTCATTCCTTCAGTTAAGCCAAACACATCTGATACTCTGATACTCTGAATGTACTAGTACATTCTAATACATGATCATATATGATGATGATCATATATCTACTAAATCTTGTATGTCTGACATACCAAACTCAAGATTTCACATATTCATGATACATCTGGGATAAATGTGACAGTGAGCATTGGCCAGTTTTCTAGCTTTCATTTCCTTTGTTTTCATCACATTATGTGGGGATATTTTCCCTGTTGCATGTTCCATCTTGCATGCACACATATCCCTGCACTTGATTCAATTTCCCCACCTGATCCCATCAAAATGCATGTCTGGAACCTCATCTGAACTGACAAGATCTCATTGCATATTACTATACTTATCACCATGTCAGTAATGTGGTGGGTATTTAGCAAGGTATCAGAGTGATAAATGCAGTGGTGTGGTGATAGGGACACATGTATTTAAATAATAAGCCAGAGATGATTTCAATCATAATGTTATTGTTCTTTACCTGATAAATCCATTTACTAGCAGCAAAGTAAACAATTAAATAATGTGAAAAAACACATCTAGATGTTTACCATATTAGTAGGCAGCCTGCTGCAGAACTCTGAATGGAAACACATCAGATTTTTTACCATAGTAATGATGGGATGCAGAATAAACCCCATTTACATTTCCAACAATGGTAAATCAACGTTTTTGAACGTTGTGTTGGCAGTTGTGTTCGCATTTCGCATGACAAGGCAGGGCCAGGCTGGTATGTTGGTCCAGTTTCTTCTCACTGAACAGAGATGAAAAAAATATTTCTCAAGTCTTCTTTATTCCACGGGTGACAGCGGTGCACGCAGTACGGGCTGTCGCACCTAATGCAACCATTTTAGAGCCGAATCATGTACCTACTCTTTTCCCGATTTCGAATGGCTTCGCTTCCCATCCATCTTCTATGTTGTATACACGTCTCACATGCGGGACTTTGACGACCAGCTATCAAATCCCCAAAATGTACAGAGTTTTTTTGAAGTAAAGAAAAAACAATTTTTTAGATGTTTAATTTTTAGTTCTTATACAAGAAAGGCTGAAGCCATGAATGCAGATGGAAATGAAACCGAGAAATCCGAGAAGTTCCTCGTCTATCGCAGTCAGCTGTTCCCAGCATCTACGAATACGACGCAATAATGTGCGCCGCCAATGTACCGCATTGTTCGCAGTTGCAGTCGGCGTGTTGCGTGGGGAAACGTGAGAGGGTCGGATGGGTGGTGGGGGTTCTGTGCGCTAGAGGGGTTGTGCTGACCTAAGACTGCGGTTTTCGTGTGTTCGCTTGTGGTGTTATTGTGAAAAGTGCAAAGCCGTTGACGTGACCAAGATTGCAGTGGATGGTGGCCTGCATATCGTGCATGGCACAAAACTGGGATATGAAGCCTAAGAATGCCTTGTAGAGAGTAAGTATTCCTCATGTACATAGCTAAGTGTTGTTTTATTTTTTTACTGCGCGTCACCACGAAGTAGTCATAGAAGACTATCGTACTACTTACTGCCCTGATTGCTAATCACAGGAGGGTACCTACTTGCAAACTGCACTAAAGTATGTATTTTAAGTGCAGGTAGGAGACGAATTTGTGAAGGCAAGGCAGGTACCATCATAAACAAGGAAATTGCTCTGATTGTATGTGCTCTGAAAACAGGATTTTCTGGGGACTTACAAACAAACTTCAGGTAATATGGCCTATGCATGTGTTCCTCCAGAATGTGGTTATGATTCATGCTTGAGAAGTTGTGAAACTGGGCAGGACCTGTAAATGTTAATAGTAGGTAGATGTGTTTAATGCACTTTGTTGAATGGCTGATGTAGTAACTCATGAAATTCATTGTATTTATATTCAGTAAGACTCTGCATGCATTGATCCAGGGAATGATAAGGAGAAACCTCTTTCCTAAGTTGCCATTGTCTTGGGTGTGGAAAGTGAGTGTAATAGATCCAGAGCCTGACTGCTTGTTTTTGGATTCATACATGCAGAGGCAGATATCTGACTCCTGAACAGTCCCCCTGACAAATTATTTCTGGACCTTTCCAATGTTAAATGAACCTTTACAATATGGTTCTAGCCCTCTCTGTTGGGAGATAACATGTTAACATAGAGTTTGCTGCTCTTCAAGAGAGACAGTGCCTTTTTTAAGGCTGGTTGTCCCAAACTGATAGATAGAATTATAAATTTGACATTTGGAATGACATTGGAAATATTTCAGGACAATTCAGGTCCTTTCCAGAAAGTGTTCAACTCATCTCATTCCATAACATAAAACTTAATATCAGTAAGGTCACTGATCAGTGATGATCTATGAGTAAACTCATAAAGGTATGCAGGTATGTTCTTGTCAACCAGCCTTAGCCATCAACCAAGGCTGGTGACATGAACTCTGCTGGTTCACCTGAACCACTGCTGCTCTTATGGCTTTTGAAGCTAAACCAGCTTTTACAGGAACTGGAACCACTGGTAGCCAGTGCTTTTGTGCTTGGCTTCATCACCAGTGCAGATGAGTTTTTTAGGCTATATTTTACATAGGGGTGCACAAGGCCCTGGCATGCCATCTGATTAGCTGATTCTGGATCCAGTATGATGAGCCATCTAATTGTTGCTTGTTCTGAGCCAGTGAATCTCTGTTTCTTACTCAGAACACCTGGATGTTCAGAGTTTCAGCATTGCTATAATGTGGCTAGCTGCATCAGGAGGATATAAGTGGCACCCAAGCTATGCATGGCTTTGTTAAGGTCATGGTTTAAATCTGGTTTGTTGTTAATACAAAATGCATTTAATTGGTTCTGGAGCTCCAGGATTTAGCACAAAAAGCAAAAGGCTGAGTACACTAATTTACAGAGACCATGTTTGAATTGCACACTGATCTGAAAGGTGCCATTGCTGACATGTCTGACAGGCCTTTTGTGACAAATTGGGTGTGTTGTATAGGGTGTTCTTTGTTGTCAGATGATGCACAACACTGTATGTGGGTCCAAAACACAGGACAGATGGGTCTGTGGTGACACGTGCTGCATGTGCCACCTGTTTGTCACTTGCATGTGACATGCAAGCAACAACCACAGTCAGTGGTATCTGCAACACTATGGATCTCTTTGTTGGTCTGTCTTGGAGGCTTTTCTACAAAGGCATGCCATCATGCCATGGAACATGGAACTAGTCCAGGGTTGAAAAGGTTTTTTTCTGGTGTTGAAGAATACCAGAAAATCTGTGCTCCTATAACACATTTTATGCTCCAAAAGTTTGGTCCTGTGTCCCTGTTGAAAAGCTGCCTTATGACCATGTTGCCAGATCTCTTAACTCTGCAAGTAGGTGACACTGTGGCCATTCTTTAAGAAGCAGGTATGATGTTATAACTGAATTACACCAAGAACACCAACTTAAGTCAGTATTACTCTTTGCACAATTTTGTACTCTGAAACAGAAATTATACTCCAACACCACGAACAGAAACCGAGTTTCCGACCCTGGTGTTGTCTCGTTGCGCAACAGTTAAACGTCGGGACTGCGTTTTGACGACTTCCGGGAAGCTCCGAGCGAGCGGGACGTGCCCTGGGCGTGATGGCGCCGCGACCCCTGCGATGGGAACCCTCCTGCCGTCTGGAGGATTGTAGCGATGCGCGCCAGTCTGCGTCTCCGGCGAGTCACCGTCTCCGTTATGAGGATGTAGACGCCGTTTGCGAGGCCCGAGACGTCTGCCGGGCGGTGGTGACGCGCCACTGCAGGACGGGCGGACTGTCCCAGCGGGCTGTGCTGGTTGTGTACGGGGGGCAGCCGAGTTTTACACCGTTGATGATTACCAGCCTCGTCGTCGTGTCTGGGTGTCTCAAGACTGTAGGAATAAAAGATGTGTGAAAAATGCGTCGGCCGAAGCGCCGCTGAAGCACAGTGACGTGTGTTTCCGTCGCCGCCGTCTGTTTCCGGAGAACACTCGGTCATCACGTCTGCTATTCACTGCACCTGCGTCGCTGAGGCGAGATGTACGGCTTGGCTGATTTTTTGCCAGCTTTGCCTACGTAGGTGGCGGCTCAGAACACGATATTCCAGGAAAGGATTAGACGTCCTGCCTCTGCCGCTTCATTCAGGAGAGAAGGACGACGATGCCTGGGAGAAAGTTGGAAATCCGAGCTTTTCTCGTAGAGAGCTTTGAGATGCTTTGGCATCCGCTCCTGATGCATTTCTCAGCACTCCTTTCGTGACAGTGCGCACGGCTTCCGCCAGAGGTGCAGATTGACCCAGTTCCGTCCTCTTCGTTAGCTTCACCGGGAAATGGAACACACTGACCAACCAAAGTGGCGTATTCATTCTTCAGGGACTTCCGCCGTGCCTTCATTCACGGCGACCTGCCTCTCGCCTTTGCGGGCCCCGCAAGAGCCAGGTTGAATGGCTCGCTGCCACTCTGTCGTCAAGGAGGATCCATGCTCTGTGCTTCGTTCAGGGAGCTGAAGGATCTGTGTAAGACGACCGTGCAGTTGGGCTTTTTGTGGCTGCCGACGGACTTTCCTTTCAATGGGGTGCGTTTGTCCTTGATGCACGTAGCGATTGGCGGAGGATAGTGGGGTGCCTGTTGCAACAGCTGACCGTTTTTCTGAGAAGTTCCGTGCGGGCAACGTTATCTTCGAGGAGTTTGCTACTACGGCTGTCGAAGACTGCGCTTCTTTGGGGCTGATGCAACCGAACATGCACAGAGCGATGGACGTCGTCATGGCATGTCATTTGGTCAACTCCGCTGCCTGCTAAACTGCGTCGCCATTGTGCGTTTGTCCTTATTGATTCTCACCAGCCTTTGTGGGCTTATTTTTCGTTCCGGTACGATGACGAACGTGGCCCAGACGACGTATTTTTCACGTCAGTATTTTGTTATTCATTGTAGTCAAATTCATTTTGCACTGGGTGTCAAGATGTGACAGAAAATCAAAAAATGTAAATATTTCACTGGCCACAGCAGAAATGAAGGTTGCCGACGGCCAACAAGATCCAAAAATGCATTTTTTGTCAGGTGCGCAAATGTAGGTATTGCCGGATGTGAAAATGTTGCTCCAGTTTTCCTGGCTACTTTTTGCATTAGGGACGTGACTTACTTGTCAAGTTTCAACGTACGGCACGTACATCTGAGTTGGCGTCCGAAATTTTGCGCAGTTGTGCACGTCAGAATGCTTGGCCGGGGTGATCAACGACATTCATCAAGTTGTTGTGCCGTGAAATTCCTGCCTGGATATTCCAGAAGACAGCCATACATGCACAGTTTCTGTCACGCCTCGCTTGCTTGAAGCCGCAGTTGTGTCGCTCCGGACCAGTGCTGTCAGTTATGCCAGCACCCCTTCAGTATTCAAACTTCGTGTATGATCAAACGTCCTGTCCACCATGGGAAACCGACGTGATTTTTGTGCGTAGCGAAGGACAACAGAGCGTCGGGAAGTTTGTGCCCGTTAGCCGTGTGGACCGCTGCACTGGGGCGCTGCCTGGCCGGAGGCGCCGCATCTGACCTAGAACACCGGCTGGGAACCTGTTCGGCAGCCGGAGCCGTGGAGGCGGCCGATGGCCAGGCGTGCGGTATCCTGTAGCAGATCCGGGCTTCCTCGAAAGGCGGGTGCCGGCGGCGCGGCGCCGGCTGCCGGCTGCCGGCTGCCGGCGGTCCGCCTGGCGACGCCGACCGGTGCCGCGACGCCAGCCGGCCCACCTGTTCAGGGCGCCGCTCGCGCTGTGCGGATCACGCACCGATAGGGATGGGCGGCCATGGGTACCTATGTAATAAACCGCCATCGGCGAATGATTTAATGAAACGAGGGGAAAATAGCGGAAATCTAATGAAAAATTCATCAGCCATTGTATTCATTGTTGCTCAGCGACCTCGGCGAGTCAAAACGAACCCGGTGATGGCCAGACTGACCCCGACGTTTGCCGGACCGGTCTCGGTGAGGGCTAGACCAGCCTCGGTCGGTAGCTGCCTGACCAGCTTCAGTGAGGACCAGACCGACCTCTGTGGGGCCCAGAACGGCCACGGTGATGGCCAGGTCAACATCGGTGAGTACCAGAGCGGCCTGGGTTCGGGACAGAGGTTTGTTGAGGGCCAGAGTAGCCCCAGCGGGGCTGGGAATGATCGCTCAGGGCCGTACCAACAAATACACCGTTTGTTTTTGGGTCACCAAGGTGCAGCGTGTTGGAACAAGTAGCGCTTTTACAGATGGACGTCCATAAATTCACATACACAAGGTACATGTACAAAGTCGGTTGCGATTGCGGTGACTTGGACCACCCTTTCTGTGTCAATGTCAATAATGCCTCCGAACTCCACGGCGCTCGCCGCACATCGTACGTCATTCGAACGAGCTGTTGATGTCGTCTGGAGGATACGTTTTTCACGTCTGTATTTTGTTATGCAATGTGGCCAAATTCATTATGCACTGGGTGTCAGGATGTAGAAAAAAAGTAAAAAGATGCAAATATTTCATTGGCTATGGGAAAAACAGAGGTTGCCAACGGCCACAATGTTTAAAAAGGTATTGCTGGTTTGGTGCGCAGATGTAAAAATAGCCAAAGGATGTGAAAATCCTGATGGGAAAGATGCATTAGGATTGAATCCTGCACAGCAGAGATCCAGTGTTAAGATCTGGGTACATGCAATTTGCTGCCAATATGATGGTCAGATGCAATTATTTTCACAAAACGGTCAAATGTATTTTCGTGGTTAGGTGTTGTTTTCCACCCAAAGTTGCAGATCTGGCCACACTTTTGTCATGCGTAGCGTATGCTATTTGTTTTGCGAACCCGGTTATATCATGGAGTCCTGCGAGAGACCGATGGTCAGTTTTTGAAGGGGTGTCATTTGTATCTGTACGCGTTGCGGTTCTGTGCCATAAATTGACGTAAACTGGTCGGGATAGCTACGTGGCTTAATATACGGATTTTGACGTACAGTGGGGTGGGTTGCAGCCATCGGGAAGGAGGAATGCGTATTAGAATTTGGCGGATTTTCACTCGAACAGCTTGGATGGGTGCGTCACAGTCTTGGAAAAGACTTTTTTGGTGTCAAGGGACTCCAAAGAAATGCACTCCACATACATTGTGCACTTCAAAAGTCACTGTTTTTCCTCATCAAAAAGCTACATTATCAGCATTTTGGCGAGTAGTCTTGTGTTTCAGATACTCTTGAATTAACACTCTCTGTCTGCACTATGCAGGAAGCATCTTTGATGTCTTCTATTTTCGACACGCAAGAATTGCAGCAAGGGGCACTTGTGCAAGGATGAATCTGAGTTATCTAAGGAGTGTGGCACTAGGCTTCCTCTGCCGACCATTTATCACCGGCAGCTCCGTAAATGATTTGTGTTGTGGATTTTGGAAAGCGAATACCTTGAACGTCTACCAATCATCTTTCGGCATAACAAACTTTACAAGTGCACGATAACAGATTGTGCTGATACTACTGAGAAAAGAATGGGTTGCCTGAAATCCATGAGTAATAGAAGCTCATCAAGATTGGCGCAGATTAACGCACGCCTGAAGTGTTCTTTGAAAGAAAGCACCAGAAAGGCAAGGTATATCTGACTGCAAGTTAATCAAACTAGTCTAGAGTCTAGAATGTCATTCTCACTTCAGACTTAGTTGCATTTCTGTGAGGGAACATATCTTTCCACTCCGCTTTGGCCCTTCTTAGCATTGCAGAATCTGTGAGGCCATTGAGAGGGATACTCTGAAAAGGCGCACTAATTTGTTGTTCTTTCATAAATCATGCTTTCCGTACCGGCCTCTTCAGTACGATGCTGCGTACTCGATGTTTTGTTGAATATGTATACTGCTTCCAATTTTCGTGTTTAATGCTGTTACCTTTCTGTTTTTCGGTATTATTTACACATACTTTGCATTCGTTTATGATGCGGGGCAAGTGTGATGTAGAGAGATAGCCACTGGAAGAGCTTTCTGTGTAATGCAGGGGCTAGTTAAGAATGCTTGTTCGCAATTATGATCTGGAATTAGATGGAAGAATTGGTGGTATGGGGAGTTGGTGAGAGGTATTGTTTAAATTCGCAAATTATATTTGCACATAAATGCCAGTATTGCCCGCCCTGTGCTGTCACCGTGTCGGCCGTGATGGGCCACGTCCACCCAGTCGTGTGTTTGCCCAGTCACCGTTTTTGCCACCGGCCCACTCCGGGGCTTTTAACCCAGACGCATAGGATCCCTCGTGGATTCATTCGCGTCTGCCGCCGACGTGGCAGGTCCCTCATGTGTGCACCAGGACCGAGACCATGCTTGCAGCGTGTATAGGACGGACTGTTTGCATCAACAGCGCAGGTAATGCGTACTGATGGTGATCTTTACAAGCGGGAGCGCGATGCCGGAAATAAGATTTGCCCCTGTTTTGTGACGGCGCACGCCGACGGCTCCCGCTGAGTTGTCTCAGAGTGATTCACGCAGCCCTTGCCGGCATGTGTCCTGATGTGACCCTACTCAGGCTCTGGGAGTCGTGTGTTCAGCGGCACTGTTTGCGCTCGCATAGGTGTAAATCGTCGACGCGATGCTGACCATTCTGTGTAGCTGCTACGTGTGTCGAAATCACGTCTGCCTTATTTTAACATTTACGGATGGCACTGTGATGATCGTTCTTGCCATGATATCCGTTCAGATATCTCTTCAGTTCCGTATTTTTTTCAGAATATGTTCGAGAAAATATTGGTGTGAGGTCGATTTTTTCAGGCTGTGCCCGGCTTTCTCGTTCTGGGTGCATTATTTCGTTGTACATTGCTCGCTGCTGTCTGCGAACTGACGAGATCTAAAGAGATTGTAGGAAAGCAAGGGTGCTCTTGTGGGAGATGATACAGATGATACAGATGATGATAAGATACAGATGGCTACGATTGTAAATATATATGTGTGTGTGTGTGTGTGGGTGTGTGGGTGTGTGGGTGTGTGGGTGTGGGTGTATACGAGGCATTGATTTGGAATGATCTCCATCTTTGTTGACGCGCATTGTCCATCTTTCCCACGTTTCTTACCCCCTTTTTTGGAAACTGTTTGGCTGGTCTACCAAGTAATAACATATTCGATGAATCATCACGCTACGTTTCTGTTCGCCATGGCAAATGGCATCCACCTGTACTCCCGACACCTTTAGTGTAGTTCATCATGACTTGCCGTCGTTGGGTAATTCCAGCAGCCGTCGGGCTTGGCACCAGTCATGACTCGACAGAGTAACAGAACGCAACGAGCGGTTGTCATGCAACTTGGTGAATCGAAAAACCCGGTCATTATCGGCCGCGTGTGCGTTGTTCCAGGTGTCGTGTCAACCTAACCGCTGGTGTTGTTCTGGCCGGTCGTACCACGACCTTGGAGATTAGAACTCGTGGACCGTCGATGGGTCGTTTGAATTCCAGCACGCAAGCATGGCTCCTTCGGGAATCGAATGATGACAGATTAAATTTTCGAAGTGAGTTTATGCCATTTATTCTCACGAAATCGACTAATCACTCATCTCTGCAGCATCCACGTGTTGTCAGCAGACATGTGCCGGAATCCCGATGGAATGCAGGTTATCCTCGTTTTGCATCGGGTTCTAAGCTGACCAGGATAGGTATTACGTCATCTGGGCATCGCTTTTTTCTGGAGAGACACGACCTTTCCGAGATGACGCAATGCCCCCCCATCACTGAGGAGGTGCATCCAAAACGGGGATAACGTGCATTCCATCGGGATCCAGGCACATGTCTGATTATCAGTCAATCGGTGCTTGATAGATCTCCCCTCATGCAAACAGGGCTTCACAGTTTGATCAGGTTGTTTGTTTCTGGATCTGCCAGGATACGTTGGGAAGGATTCTGGAACACAGGAGTGACGTGCTAGTAGAGTATTTATACATTAGGAAACATGTTAAATGACACAAATGTAAAAACCATTCGCATGGACGACTAACGTTATTTCGCAGCACTTATTTTCCATTTACTCGTGGATGTGGTAATCCCGTGTTTTGTGATGAACAACCCCATATGCTTGTGAAACACCAAATTAAACCCATATTTGCCGTATAAATGTGTGGTAAAATTGCATACTCCAAAATGGAATTGCACTTCAACACCAAGAACAAAAACCAAGTTTCCAACACTGCGTCTTCTCTGAAATCACGCATAAGAAGAGAAATCGAGACTTTTTGGCTAGAATTACACGGGACTTGTCAATTGATGGAAAAGGGCAAGCTGTCTGGAAAGGAAAACAAGGCATCTTGTTGGAAGTGCGAGGCAATGCACGTTCTTGACGGACACATTGAAGTCTACAAAGAAAAGGTGCAGGATGAAAGGAAAATGTTGAAAGCCCCAGACGGTGGTATTTGCGGAACTTGTGGAAATCTTCGTATGTCTCGTCAGAGGACCAATGTATTGATATGCATTGTTCAGAAATGTTCGCAACCATTGCCCCTGACTCCCCGTCCCATATTACCTAACAATCTTCTTGTACCTGTGCCTGTCTGCCAAAAATGCGTGGTATGAAGCTGTTCGAGAGGATTCCCATGGTGTCGCTGACATTCGTACGTTCCTGCATGTATGCACTTATCCATTGATTCTCGGCTCTCGCGTTGCTGGCGAACTTCCACTGTGGCATTTTATTTGTTTAACCTTTCATGCTCATCATCGCTGGTGCAGGGAGTCGGTACAGGCCCTCCTTAAATCTTTCGGCAGTTGCCCTAAACCGACCGACCCACCCGCCTTGAAATTGTACATGATTGTCAGTATTTTTCGTACCGTCTGAAAATGATAGGTGACCGTGACCGTGACCGATCACTGAGCTATGAGATCGCTTTGGTGGACGTGTCATTGATAAATTCTGATACAGCTGTAGTGGTGGTGAAATAACAAACGTTATAAGTGTCTTATGAAACGTCAGTCTTGTTACGTCTTATGTTCATATGTATGTGTGTTCCGCTCATGGCGGGTCCTCTTTAGGGTCAAGGCCATCTTAGGTCAGATCATGTATTTAGTTTATTGTTGCTGCAGGCCTTTTCGCCGTTTAAGCTCGAAGGTATCATGAAGCAATCGTAAGTGGTGAGTTGCTTGATAACAGTAGTTTCGATCCCTATTCGTCGTCGTGTTATGAGCTCCGCAAAAGCGCTCATTACGTCAGATGGGATCCAGTGGAAACCAGAATCCTGACGCGACACCGTTTTGAGGTGACCTGCAAACTCGTTCTGGAGCTTAAATGGATGAAGTTGGGTCTTATCTTGCAGCCAAATATACCAGCCTTCACGCGCGTTTTTTTGTGTCTTGATTCTGTCACGTCAGGTTTGAAAATACCTCTGGGTTCATAATGACGTCTTGTGCACAACAGTTAGGCATGCTGTCTATCTCCCCGTGCATCCCAATGGGACCGTCGCATATCCCCGTGCTTCACAATCAGACCGTCGTACATCCCCGTGCGTCACAATGAGACCCTGGTACCTCCCCGTGCGACCCTGTTAGTCAGGGTCGAGTCGAGACCGGCAGGAGTCGAGCGCGGCGCCGCCGGCCGGGGAACGGGGGCCTTTGGCGAGTCGCCACTGGTCAGCCGCGTGGTGTCGGACCTATCCGGACGGGGTGACGGAGTGGAGGGGCGGGGCGGGGCGGACCGGCCGTTACGTGTGGCGCTCGTGACTCACGGGCCGGCCGCGGCGGAGTGTTCTGCCGATCCGCGCCTCACACGTCCAGCCTGCTGCCCTTTACGTAACGGACGGCCTGGACCTGCGACGTGGGTGGACGTGGCCGGCTCTGGTCAGGGTGGCGCTAATGTGGCTTGTTCGTGAGTGATGCCTGTGTCGCTTCATTCCAGCAGGCCGAAATTGTTACCTGTTGCCCTTTACAAGGACTGGAACTGGTGTTGGACATCAAACTAACAAAACCTTGCCCTTGCAGGCGTTCGCTTTTTGAAGCCCTGTTGTCCTCAAAAGGCATGTATATGACAGGTATTTATTGAATGGAAATAGCGTGCCCATGAGGTCTATTTAAGAAAAACATTGTTTCCGAAAAATTCCTTTGCAGTCCTGAATCCCTCACTGCACCTCGGACGCGCGTGCATCTGCGGAGTCGGAGACAGACCGCGAGCCTTTTTCATCCCTGCACGGCCGGTGACGGCTCCCTGGAAGCGCGGAGCCGCTCCGCTCGGAGCGGGGATGGCGGCCGGCGGCGGGACTCGGACCACTCACCGCTCTGTGTCGCCGCCAGGCAGCTGAGTCTCGGGCGGCGGGCGGCGGCGGACTGCTGAGCGGGCGTCGACGGCGCGGCGCGGCCGGCGCGCCACTATGGACCTGCCCTCCTATTACGGTACGCAAGGCAGGCTGCCGCGGCCGAAGCGGACGCGGCGGCGTCGGCGGCGATTTCGGCCTGCGGGGCCGGGCTGTGTGCGATGCGGAGTTGGTCAGCAATGACCGGTGTCCGTGGGTGCGGTTTGGGTGGTGTGTCGTCCTCAGGCAGTGAATGTCGGCTAGACTGGGGTCAGTGTTGTGTGCCGTCCTCAGATGGTGAAGGTCACCGAGAATGGAATCATCGTGTGTCGTCCTCACGCAGTGAATGTCGCCGAGACTGGAGTCAGTGTTGTGTGCCCTCCTCAGATGGTGAAGGTCACCGAGAATGGAATCATCGTGTGTCGTCCTCACGCAGTGAATGTCGCCGAGACTGGAGTCAGTGTTGTGCACCGTCCTCAGGCAGTAAACGTCGCCCAGACTGCGGTCAGTGTTGTGTGCCGTCCTCGGGCAGTGAACGTCACGGAGACTGCGGTCTGTGTTGTGTGTCGGGCTCAGGCAGTGAACGTCACGGACATTGGGGTCATTACCGGCGTGCCGCGTCGTGTTTTTGTTTTAGGCGTAAGGACTTGCATTGTTAACATTTTTTAAACGAAAACGGAGCAGGGAGATATGATGACTATTTGCAAGCACCAGCACAGATAACCTAGCCCACGTGTTACACATATCATTTCAGTGCATCGTGATGTCAAGGTATGTTTGTGTTTGGACAAACGTGGGAATTTTTCAAGTACAAATCGCAGTAATTCCACATAGTTGCGTGTGATGGAGCTCTGGATAGTCCAGTCGCCCCGACAAAGGCTGTGCATAATGAGTTTACCGCTTCATGTGTCATTTACACTGAACCATACGTACTTGCGGAGAAGAAAATGTTTTCTGGTCTCCGAATCAGCTGTCATCAACAAGTCTCGGTTAGCTATCCGCAGCGCCACGCTGGCCCGGGCGAGTCTCGTGCCGAGCTGCGCTGTTGTTCGCCTCGCATTATCGGCCGCTCGGTTGCCCGCACAGCGAGTCCAGACCAGTGGTCACGTCAGCCTCCAAACTCGGCCGCTGGTTTTGCCGTGGACCGCTGCCGCGGAACATGTCTGGCTTGGCAGCGGGCCCGGCGTCGGCCGATGAGCTGGCTGCGTGAGCGAGCCGGCGCCGGCTCAGGCTCGGCTGGGGGCCGCCAGCCGCACGGCACGGTCCGACCGTGCGTGAATGGGCGCCGAGGGGCGCGCGCCGAACGTGGGCGCGGTGTTGCGCTGCGGCGCGCGTCAGGGCGCTGTTCGGTGGCGGCGGGTTGCGGAGTCCTGGCGGAGCGCGGTGCATCTCCGGCGACGTTGAGCAACAGCTGGTCTGCTGGCCGCTCGCTGGCCGGTGCCCTGCTCCGTGTGCTAATGCTGCTGCGGCGCACTGCTCCGTGGCTGGGATCAGCGCAGCACGAGGTCTGGGCAGCCTGATGTGCTCTCTGCGTGGTATTTAGTTATATAGCAGCATTACAGCACAGTCCCCTAAGAGCAATGTGCTGCGCTGCGTGTTGGGACTTTGTGTAGCTGCAGTGCGCTTCTGAATTTCTATCCACTACTCACGGGAGGAAATGTTTCTGAGTTTGTTACAAAGCTGCCAAGCAGCAACGCGATTCTGGGTCTGTGTTATCTCACCGCTCTCCGTGCTGTATCATATTCCTACGCAGTCTGAGGTAGGATGGTCTCCCGCGTCGCTTTCTGGACTTAACTGGCATTCCTCGTCGCTCCCCGGGACCTGCTCTGACTGGTCGTATTGGGCTCCAGCGCCGCCCTCCAGGCCGCGCTGAGCCCTCTCGCCGCTCCCCAGACCGTTATGGACTCCGTCGCCGCGGTGCAGGCTGTGCTGGACTCCCGCGGCACTGCGCGCTGGCGTGTGGTTCTGGACGTCGCGTGCCGAGCCCCGCTGTTTCCTGTACGCGGCCGCCGCGCTGTGGGCTGCGGGCGTCGCCGGAGGCGCGCGGCGGTCGGTCGGCCGGCAACTGCGGCGGCCGCCGCCGCCCCACGCGGCTGTCTCCAGCCGAGCTGGCGCCGGCGCCGGGCCGCCGCGCGAACTGCTCGGACGCGCCGTCCAAGGCCGGCGCCGTGCAGCCGAGAAATGTGACGCGACACCGGCCGGGTGGCTCTTTTCCTGCCGGCCCAGCCGCGCCGGCCGGCGGCGCCGAGGGGCGTGTCGGACGGCGCCGCGGAGCGGCCGGGCGCTGGCCGGGCGCGCGGGCCCCGTGTGGCGTGGCTACTCCCACCCGACCGGTGCGGCATGTAGGAGATTGCGCACCGCCCGGATAACGGGACAAATGTCGTGATGTCGGGTGCGCTTTTCCGGTGCACATATTGAACCGGGAGCATCGCTTGCGGGCATCTTACTCCGGAGATTCATTTGCTATGCTGTTTTCCACCGCGACTCAACACAATTGTTCGTGCTCCCTCGGTTGTCGTGTTCGCGCGGTGGACTTCAACGCCAGTGCAGAGCCAATGAAATGGAAATGGCTGCATTGATGGGTTAGCCGGATACCGGACTTGTTGCTGGTGTAGCTGGTTATGGTAATCCCCTCCAAGGCCGCGTCATTGCTCGTCGCCCGGGCGTCGGCGAGTGATAACTGGCCGTGAGTCAAAGCATTGATGGTGATAGCCGGCGGTGAGTCTAGGCATGATGCGTCCCATGATCAACGTATGGCATTATTTTCAGTGCTGCAAGTGCGTAAAACCATTTTTTTTTTTTGCTTTTTGAAGTGGCTGAACGTAATCTTGAGCTGGACTGCGTGTAGGAGGCGACATTGTGGTGTTCTCAGTGAGCCTGTCCCCCACTTCGTCTTCTCCGCGACGTTCGTGGTGACCTGTGGTGTCCGTGGCCAGGTCACCAGAACGGACACATGGCTGTTGGCGGAGGTGGCGGCAACCTGTGGCGGCGACCACAGGCCCAGCAGCCCCAGCACTACGGCACCAACGGCGCCATGCCCCACCAGGACAGCTACCAGTCCTCGGCAGACCTTCTCAGGTACTGTGACGCACCGCCCGCTATTGGCAGTCAGCACTGACCCCTGACCGCCGATCACTGGTGACTCAGCACTCACCGCCCGAGGCCACCAGCCGTGGAACTCTGGCCGCGGTACGCCGGGCACCGTCCGCCGGCCAGTGAATGCTGTCTGCCACCGGCTGACGGACGCCAAATTCGGATCACGGACCGCAGCCGCCGGCCGCCGTGAGCTGGCATTCTTCGGCAGACCAGCGACCTCGGGTCAGCTTTTATCGTTGGGCTTTGACCATTGGCGTCCGGCAGCTGACCTCCGATCACGGCCTTTTGGCCGTTGAACGCAGAAAACCTGGTAGCAATCACTAATTGCCACGCCCATGGCCAGTTTCCACTGACGGCGGCGTAGCATCCACTGACCACCATCTTGCGACGGCCTGAATCCTGAACGGCGCCAGCTAGGATAGCATAGACCGCGGGTCATGGAAACCAATGGCCTGTGGCGGGCAGGCACACGTGAGAGCTCGCTGCCCTGTGGATTGGGGTTATTTTCCGGGGCTGGGATGGCTGCTGCCTGGTCTCACCGTCAGAACGTCCGCTTTGCACTATAATGTTGGTGCCCTGTGTGAAAAAACTTTTGCGTTTTTATTAGACATTTGGGGATTCGAGAAACGGGTAAAAATGCGATATTGGAAGGTTTCTTCGGTATCAACGTTGCCTTTCTGTTTATCTTGTATTTCATTCGCACATCTTGTCCAGTCTCGCCAAGTATCCAGAAGCTAATCCCTTGTTTTCTTGTTATGCATGCTACATTTTATAAACATGTCGTCTAACAGCGGTCTCCGACATTCCGCAGTTCCCTTGTTTTTATCTCCTACGTTTCAAGGGTCTGCTTCATTTATGTTTTCTGCACAAGAATACGTTTCGTGAGATCCGTAGTGGACATAGCCGCATCTCCACTTTTCACATCCCATGACAGCGCCGACGCATCTGTACGTTTCACATCCCAAGATGCGCTTGCCAGTCGTGCGCTAACCTACAAAACTGCGGCCACCAGTCACGTGCCACGCCCCTGAAGTATGTCCAACAGTTCACAGTCGTTCTCCATATGTATGGCCACCATTCCTCAACCGTGCTCCATATGTAGGGCCACCACTCTTCGACGGTCCTCTTCAAACTTGGCCACCACTCTTCCACCGTCCTTGTGAAATGTGGACACCACTGCCCCAACCCTGTCCAAAAATGGGCCAACCAGTCTTCCCCGCACATGCGAAGAGCCGTCCAAACGTTTTCCATATATGTCTTGATTTGTGGCACCAGTTCGTCCATCCCTGCTTGTTGCGGTTGCGCGACCAGTATTAGGTCATTTCAAGGATGCATCAAGCCGGTTCGTTCATCCACCATGCTCCGGTAGCATTGGACACTGGCAACATTTTTAATAGTTCCGCGCTTTGTTGTACTGATGTGGTTTGGAGATTTGCATGGCAGTTTTGCTCGTATGTTGATTTGATGTGTTGTCATCCTTTCATACTTGTACTTTTGAACTTCCAACGGACGCGTTGACCATGTTATTGGGCCTCACTGATTCTTTTAGAAGTTCTGTGGTGGTTTCTGTGGCCTTGGGTTCCGTTACGGACAGAGATGCCAACCTTTTGTCGCCATCAACTGTGTTGATAATCTCATGATGCGACGTAAAACACGGCAGTCGCACTTCTTTCGTGATGCCTGACGTTAAGATTTTGCGAGAAAGTGAGTTATTCGCACGAAAGCCGCTTCTGGCACAAGTAATTGACTGTATTTTTATTTCTGACAGGCTAGCTTCCCCGTTTTCCCGAGGAAGTCGTTCCTTACCGCTGTGCTTGAATTTTGCAACTTGGCAGCATGCTCGTGCGCGGACCCGTGAGGGGACCTCTGTCATTGCGTTACGTGCGATTCAGGGCCAGGCTGACGCAACGCCCGCGCGAGCCATGACGTGTGGACCTGCCGCGTTTTGCCTGGAGCGTTGTCGTTAGGAGAGTCACATGCCGAGCCGTGGGCCGACTTGGAGGTGCTGCAGGCTGACACGCTGCTCGGGACTGTTCTGGTCTTGTCATTGACTTCTGTGGTCTAGTCTGAACACGGGGCATGGTGGTCAGGGGATTACGGATTGCCTCTCCAGGAAAGTGGCATTGACGGGGTCTGAGCTGCTTCTTGCTGACGGGAAACAAAACGGTCGATTTCCGCAGGAATGTCGTTGTTTCGTTAAATTGCTTGTGAAATTATGCATGATTTCTTCACCACGGTCGTCGTGCGGCATGCTTCGTGTATAGTTCGGATCAAACATGGCTGAACGTGACCGTCCTAACCGTATTTTCTTGTGATGGATTTCGCTTGAAATTCATGTGGGGGCCGATTCACTCTTCCTCCTCCCTAAGACCTGCTTATCTGTTGCACCGATTTCGATGAAAAGAGTCTTACTAGAAGGCTTGCGGTAATCTGAATTACCGATCCTGTATGCAAAAGTATAAAAGAATATGTGGCTTGCTCAGGAGAAGAAAACAGGGGATATACTGTCTGTGTTCTTTGTCTGGCGTACGGTGCTGTGAGTTGACTAATGTTTCTTGTAACGAAGTTCAACCAAGTCTAACTTTGACTGATTTTAGCCTTTAGATGGCCTCGAAAGAAATCATTTTTGTAGGGGAGTGGATTCAGTCTCCATCGTATGTATCTGTGGGGGGGATAGCAGGCTTGTACAAAGTTCGGGGTTATTTTTCATCCCCTAACTTTATTGACTGGTCTCATTTCTGTACGTTTACCAGAGACGATGGCTGCATTGTTTTAGGAGAATAAAAGGCGAGTCAAAGTAGCCAAAATAGGAGAGTGACCAGGTCATCATACATCCGTCTTTGACAGTCTCGGAACATTTTGTAGACAAAGTGGATGGTCAGTTGTCATAGATGCCATGCATTGACACCGTACTGTTGGCCTGACATGGCTCGAAGTAACGAGTCCTGGAGCCGCTCCTGAGGTATATAGCATCTTGAAATTTCGGGTAATGTGCAAAAAGGAAACAAGAGAAAAGACACTGGATTTCATTACGGTAGCCCGTCAGCTTGGTTTCGACGCCGGAAGTCCGGGGGGGGTGCGCAAATCGGTCTCTCCAGATGAAAATAGGGCTATTTAGCCTCTGTGGCATTATACTCGAGCACCACACAGTACGCATGACTTTGTGGTACTAAACCGTGAGCACCCAGTTAATGTTTTCGCTTACCAAATGCGTCTGATTGATGGACATGCCAGGTGCGGGCGGGCGGGCACTGTGGTCTAGCGGGGCTGCACTGCATGCTCTCCTTATTGTTACGGATTTTAATTTCGAAGTCCTGCGGTCCGCGTGCGCGCTCCGATTTGTTTATTTTTGCGTCTTTGATGGGCACGGGCGGCCTGACCCCCTCGCCGGGCGGGTGTTTTCTCAGGCGCTGGTCGTGGGCCGTAGGGGGGGGGGGGATTTCGGCGCGGCGTCGGCCCGGCTGCGGCGGCGTCGGTCTGCGCTCTGCGGGCGGCTCGGCGGAGTCGGCGACGTCGGAGCGACGCCGACCCGCTTCAGCTGTCGGCCGTGCCCGGCGGCTGCTGCCGCAGCGCGGCACATGCAACGGCGTCGGCGCGAGGACGGTCCTGGGGCTGGCCGAGTCCCGGCCGCTGGCCGGCATGTCCGCAGCCGCGGGGTTCTGATCGCTGGTCGGTCTGTGCGGCGGCTGGTGGTCGGAGGGGACGCCGGGTCGGGGCTGACCATTTGGGATTTGCGGTTGTTAGTTGGTCGCTATCCCCATGACGAAATGTCTGTGCTTGGGGGGGGATGCATGTGATCAGCACCAGCCGTCATGACAGGTTCGTTCGAATATGGAATTCCCTGGCCACGCTTGGAATGTGTGACGCGGGAGCTTGAAGACAGACTGAATGCCGGACTGGTGGATTAAGCTGTTTTGGACCCTGCTATGTGGACAGTATATTCCATGCGCCGCAGTTGCGGTGGTAGGTACCGCGTGTCCTCGACTCTGCAAAAATGTGTCATACTTTGTGCAAAAACTTGTCCTATGGCCATTCAGCGTACACATCATGCAGCGCATGTTAGTGTTCCAGTGTCCATAGCATTAAGCCACTTTGCCCTTTTTCTTTTACAGTAGCGCATGACAAGATTGCCGTTTTAGGAGCTCAGCGAATGAATAAAAATGAATTTGCTGGAGGAAGTACTCAACTGGCTGATTAAAGCGAGTAATAAATCAATACAGACCGCTGTAAAAATGCTGGTTACTAATTGCGTGTATCAAGCACGGTTTGAAAGAAACACGTGTTTTTTTTGTCCGGTCGGCGGGTGCTGGCTCTGGGTGTTTGCTGTGCTCAGTCTGTGTGCGGAGTTGCCGCGGCTTTGATTGGAATTTACCACTGAACAGCGGCCGTCCCCACGCCATCCGTTTGCTGGCTGTCCTGGTGTCCCGACAGAATCGTCTGTTGGCCGTCCTGGTGTCCTGACGGAATCGTCTGTTGGCCGTCCTGGTGTCCTGGCGGAATCGTCTGTTCCTTATGTCCTGACGGAATCATCTGTTCCTGGTGTCCTGACGGAATCGTCTGTTGTCCGTCCTGGTGTCCTGACGGAATCGTCTGTTCCTGGTGTCCTGATGGGGCCGTCTGTTGGCCGCCCTGGTGTCCTGACGGAGCCATCTGTTGGCCGTCCTGGTGTCCTGACGGAACCGTCTGTTCCTGGTGGCCTGACGGGGCCGTCTGTTGTCCGTCCTGTTGTCCTGACGGAACCGTCTGTTCCTGGTGGCCTGACGGGGCCGTCTGTTCCTGGTGTCCTGACGGAACCGTCTGTTCGTGGTGGCCTGACGGAACTGTCTGTTCCTGGTGGCCTGACGGAACAGTCTGTTCCTGGTGACCTGACGGAACAGTCTGTTCCTGGTGTCCTGACGGAACCGTCTGGTGACCGTCCTTGGCTCCGTGCGGGAATGCCTTTTGCGACGTACTAACGAATCAGGCTGGAGTCTAAGTAATTCTGTTAACTTTTGAGCGCAGGCTTGGTTTAGGCAACTGCTCATCGGTGTAGACAAATATCCATTTCAGCAGAAGCACGATGCAAGTAAACCGGTCTGTGGATTAAAGTGGCCACCAAGGTCGAATGTTCACAGCCTGCGTGACGGCCGCCATATTTACCGGACATACGTCACTAGGTGGCTGGGATGGGTGAATGGTGACTTCACGGGCCAGGTGTTGATCGTCTTTGTGGAAAACGGGCTAGCCAGTGCAGGCGAGGCAGTTCTCGAATATCTTGGTGTCCCATGTCATCCATGCTCCGACTGTCGTCCCGCCCACGTATGAAGAGGCGCCTGGAGCGGGAGCGGCCGCGCTGCAACTGGCTCGGCGTCGGCGCGAGGTGTGGCCGTGCAGGGGCCGGCCGTGCGCCGCGTCGACCCGCGCCGGCCGCCCGCTCCAGGAACCAGCCGCTGCACGTGGCCCCGTCACGTGACCTGGCCAGTTGCCGGGCGGAGCGGCGGCCGGATCGGAGATGGGCCGATTGCCTCGCCGGGCTCGTCAGTGGTGGTTCAGGATGTGCCACTCGGCGCGTTATATTTCCCGTTCGAACCAGTGCCCGTACGCACTTGAGACGCGGTCTGTTCGACGGATGAGCACGATTTGGAACTTTGATTTGTATAGGCAGTTCGGTGTACGTCACCTATTGGTCTCCAGCAGTTACGTTCCCTTTTGTAAGTAAGTAGGCCAGTTTGACGTCGGCGGTTTTGGAGTTTTTTCTTCCTTGTTTGACGCACGCCATTTATATTCTGGGCATCTCTGGAGACCCGGCCGCGCGACCTGGTCCGGCCAGTCACCACCAGGGGGGCACGCAGTCGCCCCTCAACGCGGCCGCTCAGACTGGCCTCGAGACCACCTGTGGCCACGCTGACGGCTACGGCCGCCAGTCATGTCAACATGCCTGGTCACTGGTCAGTCATTGACCTTGCCAGCGATGACTGGGCCTCTGCCCGGGTCCACTCAGACCCTCACGATCCGTCGCCGGCAGTGGACCTGCTCAGCGGACCTCCGACGACAGCTGCGGCCGGTTTCGGCGCCGTCGAGGCGTGGTTTTTTCGCCTCGACGGTTTCTTTTCCTTTTTTTTTTCAGCAAAATTTTCGGTTTTCGAACGCAGCTCATCCGAGGTGGCGCTCAGTTTCCTTCGAAGCGTTTCCGGTGACGGGGATGGGCCTTGGGTGCTTCTTTCGGTGTTGTGAATGGGTGTGAAGTTGTCTGCACATTCCGAGTGATGGTACCCCAGAAAAGGCTGGGAAATGACTATCGGTCAAGAGGCTTTGACGTGACAGAAGATGCACACTGGCATTAACGTCGTGGTCGGCAGTTGTGCATCCGCAAGGTGAGCCGTTGAGTTTCCGTTTGAGCCTGTTGTCTGGTGCTGGGTGGCCGATTGCCGTTTTAAAATGGCCTCCTGTTCATTGGCTCTCCAGCCGGACATGGTAACGAGGAACTGCGCTCCGTTAACCTCTGGATGATGGGCCAGCCCACTGGCTGCCGGGTTAAGGTAGGATTTGTTGTGTAGTCTCCACTTGAAACTTGACCTCGGTCGGTAAGCTCGAAATTGTGGGATCAGCTTCATTCGGGGTATTTTGAGAGAGGATTTCGGTAAGCGGCCTGGAGAATGGACGCTGAGGACCATGGCGTGCTGCTACCGAGAACGCTGTGAAGGGATGACCTCGCAGAACTAATGGATTTGATCACAGTCGTGTATCATTCTGTGGGACAGGTCTCTAAGCGCCTTATTAGTGGGTGTGTAGGTGCTGTCATCTGTGGAGATGAATTCGCTGTACTGAGCGTTGAGGTCATCACCATGGTGGCCCGAACGCTGTGGAAGTGAAGTGTCCACAGATACAGTGGAATGAAAGGCCCTGACTATCGGCGCATTTGTGCTCGTCCGGGAGACGTGTTGTGTTGTATTGTGTTGTGCGTTGAGTTAATATCGTGGAGATAAAGCACTGTTTTTGATACTGTCACTCGTAGTCAGGGCAGTCGACACGTAAAAGGTCATGTCGAAACAAATGTATACAAGCGATACGAACGATAAGAGATGGGTAGGCGAAAGCATTGAAACAGAAAGTGGTCGGTGTAGACACAGCATCCACATGCTACCGCAACTATTTATTTACTTCTCTGCAAAAAAAAAACTTGCTCTAGCTGCCTGAGGAGCGAGTTGGTCGAAGAGTAAAGGCACGATGCGTTTAAGGGGGATGGTTAAAGGGAATGTTCCACGTTAACGCGTATGTGTAACTGAGATAGCCAAGTTGTAGCCGTACTCATAGAAGCCAGTCTGGTATTTAATTTATTTTATTTTAGAACGTTGCACTTGGCGGCGGGAGGTTTAAAGCGATTTAGTGCGGTTTTCCGTGAGTCCGATTCGGCCGTGTTCTATTTACAGCTGTTGCGTGACAACGCTTAGCAACAGCGAGCGGGCGCCGGCCAACGAGCATTTACGTCCATCGGCCGGCTCAGGCCCGTATTGCGCCACAGCGGCCGACGGCTACAGGATATAGTTTTATTCCGGAGCTTCTAATCTTCAGAAAACAAGTGCGGGGTGCGTTATAAACGCATTTTATAGACCAACCAAGTCTATTTATGGAAAAACGACCAAACTTGAACATTCTTTAAAACGCGTTTGACTAGCAGCCTTTCGGAACGGCAGACTAGCAGACTTTCAGAATTTTCATCTTTTGTCTACGGCGACGGAGGGATTCGACTGGTCGTGTACTGTGCAGTTAGGACCTATGGCTCACTTTTCCGCAATATTTTCCTTAACGTGCATAGGTCTCTGAGCGGCATATCAGTTTGTGTCTAATCAAGTGAAATGAATGAATAGTAAACATAAATAATATATTAAGTAGCAAAATGATGTTAAAGCAAGAAAAACGGCACATAAACTTATTGGCAGACAGCCACGGTACTGTCTCGACCAGATTCGATACGTTGTAGAATCTGGTCCCTTTATAGATAATCCAACGCCAAAGTGTAAGGTTTTATGGATGTTGCGGAAAACTTCTTTGAATAGTTTCCATAGACGGCGACCAATGATGGGTCTGCGGAAGGATTACGTGGTTATGCGAGAGTTGATGTTTTACGTGTTCGGGGCCGGCGTCTGTAAGTCCGCAGCGATGGCCAGTTCGATCCGGTATCTGCCGTGCCGGCCGGTCTGGTCTAGTGTGTACTCTGCTGGCCGGTCTGGTTCCGCGGATGTCTGCTGGCCGGTGCGGGCCGACGTCGGCTCTCCCTGAGGCTGTTTCTGGTGCGTAGCTGGCAGGCCCGTTTCTGCGCCGCTGGCGCCTCCCTATCGACCGTCGCCTCTCTGCGTCTGTTCCGACGCCAGGTAATTAATAATTTGCCGGCCGCGCGGCCCTGCCACCGCCACGGACCTATTTCGCCGGAATGCGACATGGACGATGCGCCCCTCCCCCACGACTGACCTCCCAGCTGTGCGCTGTGGCGATGCCGCGGAGTCGTCCGGGAGTCGGCGCGGTCGTTACCGAACCCACAGGAACGCGGCGGGCGCCGTGTCCGGCCCGCCGAAATAGTCGCGACTCATTAACGCAGCCCCGTTATTCGTCCGGCGCCGGTGTGGAGCCAGTACGGGGCGGAGGAGCCCCGGTCAGTGCTGAGGAGCGACTCCCCCCCCCCCGCGAGCTCGAAGTCATGGGACGACGGAGAGCAGTCAGAATTTTTCGGTGTTTTGAAAGCTTTCAGACCTTAAGATATTTTGTTCTCGAAGTTAATGTTTTCTGTGAAATGAGCTGTTTTGTTCTCGGATAAACAGAATGTCCTTTGCCGTACACTAATGAAACTTTCCCATTGTGGTAATGCTTATTAATGACTTGTGTGGTGTACCATCCATCAATATTATCAGTATACATTCATTCCGGAGTAGCAGTATGATGTTCCAGAAGTCCCAGTTGAGTTTTTCACTGGGAATAAATCTGAATGTGTACCCTGTAAAGATTGTTCTGAATACTGTCTGAAATGCGTAAGAAACCGTTGCACCTTAGTTGACTTCTGCTCTATTTTTTCGTTTCGTTTTCAGCAGCTTCACGTAACGAAAGTAAAAATATATCTTTTACTGAAGGACAAACCCAGAACTCTAACCACGGTGGCTGACGGAGGAATCCCTGGCCTCTGACCTAGCCTGTGGCTGGGACTGTCGTATGGGCTGCGATGAATACAACGGACGGCTTGATGTTCTTCGTCCCCGCTGGCAACTCGAATTCCTGAAAAAGTTATCTTCTTCCTTTTTTCACTTAAGCTGACCGATAGCGGGTGGCGTCTGACGGCCGATTGTCACTGAGTTTGGACGATACCACGTGGCTATTGTTTCTAGTTTACAATGTTGGCTGCCGGTGTCGGTTCGCGTCGCCTCCTTTGACACCGGTGTCGCCGGGAACGACGAACGGACGCCGTCATCCGGGCACCTCCGTTCGCGAAGTGATGACGCCTGCCGCCACGCCACGCGGTGTCCGGAATCCCTGACTCGACGGGCGGTAGAGAGGCCCCGTGACCTCTGAGTCGGCCGGCCGAGGGAGGCCGCTTGACCCCTGACCCCGTGGCCGGCTGACGCGGCGGCGGGTGGGCCGCCGGTGTCACGTGGCTGCGGCCCGCAGGGGATCGCTCGCGCGTGGGCCGGCTCCCGGCGACGCTGCAGGAAAACCGACCACCCGAGTGGGTTCCGTGTCGTGCACCGTCTCTGGTGCTGGGATGTACTTGGGATGTAGTGTAATTTCGGATTTGGTGACACGTTTTGTGTAGGTGCTTTTGTTAACAGGATGATAATTGTTGTTCAGTCTCAGTGGTTGGAATAGGTGGGTGGATTCTGTTCGTGAGTGTGTAGATATAAAAAAGCATAGGTAGGAGATAGCAGCTGGCAGGCTTTGTAGTAGTGGTTTCTGTTTAATTCCACAGACCTTTTATTTATAGGGAATATGCCACTGTGGGTAAATTGTCTAAAATATATTGGGCCGGTCCGGGGAATGCCTTTCATTACTTTTCGGCATTCATTTTCTGTAGAAATGCCCAGATGCCTAACAAATATAGATAGATGACGTCACTCATTGGTGATGAAGCAATGCGGCTTCTCTACAACACTTATTGACCTGCGCCCGTTCCTGTAGTTGCGGTGCAGCTGACATGAGGACATGGGTGAATGTGCGTAACAGGCGAGTCCCCGTTCACACAGGGGGAGTCCGCGGGGAATCGTTGAAACAATCGAGTTTTGAGGCAAACGGGATGTTAGAAATCGACTCGGAGACTCGAAGCCACAGCTTGACTGTCTGAGTTCAAAACACATGGTGTGTTTAAAAGTTCATGGAGTCGGGGACAAGTGGCATTCTTTGCACGACTGCCAACTGTGCCTGTTTTGCTTATGTTTCTGGTTACGCTGGTCCATATGTTGTATTGGCATGAAATGGATATTATGGATGTTAATGGGTGTTAAATTCGTAATAAACAAACAGCTAAATTACTTGAAGCCACGAACGTTCCTCAGCATTCCTGGTGAACACGTGAAGCCAGCGGCTTTGATATAAACATTGCCCAATTCACCAGTCTGACAAATTGTGGCGACTTGCCATGTGACGGCGTCGCGCCGTTGCATCAGTGCGTCGCAGTTGTGACGTTAATTGCCTGAGTAGGAACTGGGGCTAGCGCGCTGTTTTAAGATTAGACCGTGACACTGTTTATCTGGAGCCCTCCTGGTGCCGGACGAGCTTTGGAGCCCTCCTGGTGCCGGACGAGCTTCTGCCGACCGTGCCGCCTACTGCGACCATCGGCACCGTCTGGCTGCTGCTGTGCGTTTGGCGCTGACCCCCAGTCTGCCTGTTTCTTCCTCAGGTAGAAATATTAAGCTCACTGCGGATGGACACAGACATAATGACTGACACAACCGTTTCTCATCAGTGTGGTTATATGAAGCTCGCTGGGGATGGACTCAGACGTAGTACGTAATACAACCATTTCGAATCAGTGCGGTGCAGACAATTAGGAACAACGCAAAGCCATCTGATGTTTCCGAATGGACGGTTAGGTACGAGGCGTGCGAGACCGACACGTTGTGGTGATTGTTTTCTCAACCTCGCTACGGCGCACGTCCAGTTTTGCCCCCCGCCCCTCCCCTCTCTGTGGGGTTAACGGTACAGCCGGTGCAAGTTTCAGCTGCCCGCTGACGTCGTCCGTCACCTTCCGCAGGGATTTTCCCACGATGCGTCCGTCGAGCGGTTTCTCGGAGCAGCAGGCCCTGATGCGGGTCTGGTACAAGGCCTGGTCGCCCGCCGAGCGGCTGGTCAGCCTCAGCGGCATGGTCGATCAGCTCTCCGACACACAGGTCAGTGACGCGCGCAAACGTCCGACGCATGGTTGGGTAATGGTGGCCTATCGCTGGCGTATTGCTGGATAACGAGAGCAGCTTGCCGATGCCTGATTGGATAATGAGAGCAGCCTTCCGACGAAGGTGAGGGTAACGGGAGCAGCCCTCCGACTGACAGTTGAATTAAACGACGCCAAACTGTTTCGGGGCATCGGCACGTATCGGAATAGTATTGCTGATGTCGGAGTGACGGAATTTGGAGAGTTCAAACGCCAGAGGACCAGTCACTTAGAAGGAACAAAATACTAGAGAAAACTGGACCATGTTGGGTGTTCATTAGCTAGAGAGAAGCGGCACTCACCGACGCCCACACTACTCTGCCCACGCTGCTCCTCGGGCCGGTACAGCGCGTCCACATCTGGCGACTTCTCAGAAGGAGCAGTAATATACTGGATAGGGAACACAGTGAGGCGAGGACGACAGGACGACGGAGGCGAAACAGAGAGGCAGCGAAACGCCAAAAATACGGAAAGAAAAGATGCGATAGTTTTGTTTGGAACAAGTAGTATGTTGGAAGCAGTTGATCAACATAGTAACCGGTTGGACGTGATTTGGGGGGGGGAACGCTCAGCCTGCATGCCTTTCTATTTACGGCCGATCTGATTTAGGCAACACGTCTGGTGCATAAGCGACCCGTGTCGGGAGTTCAGCTGGGTCCTATAGGGAACTGGCACGGCACTGGAGAAACTGGCCCGATCACCGTCAACCGAGCGAGACCCTGCTGCGGGGGGGAGTAGGACCATGCTGCTGGGGGACCAACAGGATCCTGCTGCGGGAGACCAACTGGCCCCTGCTTCTGTGGGGGGGGGGCAGCGGAACCTTGCTTCCCTGGTTGGGGGGGGGGGGGCGGCAGAACCCCTTCTGCCAGGAGGATCAGCAGGACCCTGCTCCAGTACGGGTGCACTGTATTGGTATCGGCACTGGTGCCGGTACTAGTGCCGGTACTGGTTCACGGAGGACTGCGTCGTGTGTCTTCAGACGGACACTCGTGTGACCATGGCGACACCCTTGCTTTCAGGCCAGCTCTGTCTTGTCTCTTGCGCGGTGCTTTTTCAGATCGAGACTGTCTTGCGGTCTGTCAGACAAGCGTCAACGGCCAAACATCAACAGGGGCCCTCCGTGACACGTTTGTCGCCGGACGGACACTGTCGTGTGCCCGGCGTGACCGTGTGTCCGCAGAGCCGTACACCGTCTACTTCCGCATCGTGCGCCCGTGTCCTCAGGCTCATGGTGTCGGATACCATGGTAAGAGCGTGCTCCTGGAGCTTGCCGCCGTCGCACGCCCAGCCTCTGCGTGTGCATGTGTGTCCACACGGCCTGACGTCGCCGCGTGCTCTCCCTTCAGATGACCCTGCTGCGCAACATCCTGCAGGCGCGGCTGCAGCACAAGCCGGGACTGCTGATGAAGGAGGCCAGAGCCAATAAGCCAGGTAATGACGGGCGCTGGCGGCCGCCCAGCCGGCCTTCGGAACTGGGTCCGGGTTCCGACCCAACCGGCTGGTTCGTCGCCCTTCGGCGTCCGCGGTGTTGGGGCTGATTCTTGGCTTCGTGTCGGTCGTGGGGTGGTGGTGGTCGAGGCAGGCGTAGGATAAAGTGGATTAGCCGTTGCGAGGAATGCGTCAAAACTTTAAGTTGTCCCGAACATTACAGCCAGTATCGAGGATAATAACAACAACCGGACGGTCATTGTCGTTGACTTCCCGCCGGTCAGTACCGGTGACTCCCTGCCGGTCATTATTGGTGACTTCCTGCCGGTCAGTACCGTTGACTCCCTGCCGGCCAGTACTGACGACTCTGCTGGTCAGTACTGGCGACTCGCCGCTGGTCAGTACCGGTGACTCCCCGCCGGTCAGTACTGGTGACTCCCCGCCGGTCAGTACCGGTGACTCCCCGCTGGTCAGTACCTGTGACTTTCCGCTGGTCAGTACTTGTGACTCCTCGTCGGTCAATACTAGTGACTCCTCGCCGGTCAGTTCTGGTACCTCGTTAGTGTCGCCGGACGGAACTCTGCCTTGGTGAGTCGTTGGCCGGGTTGGGGGTATTTGGTGTTGTGTCTAGAGATGTGGACGGTCTCGCCACAACATACCCCTGCCTCCCCCTCCTTGGCGCCAGCACTGTCGAACGTAGCGGTTCCCCGGCTTTAGCCTGCATTCTTTCCGCTCCGTCCCTGTCTTGACGTGGCGGAGACAGCGGTCCCGTCCCCCCTCTGTCCTGACGTGACGGGGACAGTGGTCCTGTTCCGCCTCTGCGCCCTGACATGGCGGGGACAACAGTCCTGTTCCGTCGCCATGCCCTGACAGCGGAGACAGCAGTCGTGTTCCGTCTCCGTGCCCTGACCTGGCAGGACACCGCGGTGCTCTGGCTCGGGCTCGGCCCGATGAGACCGTGCCGCGACGTGCCGTAACGGAGTCGCCTGGGGCATCTGCCGGAGGTCGGCCGCCGGCCGCCAGCTGACGGCGAGCGAGGCTGGTGGCGGCCGGGCGGCGGCGGCGGCGGCGGCCCGGCTGCACGCCGACCCTGCCAGACCGGAGAGCAAAGGTTGCCACCGGCCATACCGCGCCAATGACAGTGTAAACAGCGCCGGCCGCCGCCCCGCCGCCGCCGGAGGAAGCGGCGCATCACGACTGTGACGACACGGCCGGCCGGCGGACGCCGCCCGCGGGACCGGAGCGGTCCGGCCGCGGCCCGCAGCAGAGCGCCGCTGCGGGTGTGCGCAGGATCCGGACCGGACTGGCTCGGACCGGAGCGGTGGAGGCCGCCCACAGGCGGCGTTCGCCCTGTGGTCACGCCCCTGCTGACCGGCTCATTGTCACTCCTGCTGGCCGGTTCATGAACTGCCGTCACGCCCCTGCGTATCAGCTGACCAGCTCACCGTCACGCCCCTGCTGACCGGCTGATTAGCTGACCGTCACGCCCCTGCTGACCGGCTCATTGTCACTCCTGCTGGCCGGTTGATGAACTACCGTCACGCCCCTGCTGACCGGCTGATTAGCTGACCGTCACGCCCCTGCTGACCGGCTGATTAACTGACCGTCACGCCCCTGCTGACCGGCTGATTAGCTGATCGTCACGCCCCTGCTGACCGGCTGATTAGCTGACCGTCACGCCCCTGCTGACCGGCTGATTAGCTGACCGTCACGCCCTGTGTATTAGCTGACCAGCTGACCGTCACGCCCCTGGTGACCGGCTGATTAGCTGATCGTCACGCCCCTGCGTATCAGCTGACCAGCTCACCGTCACGCCCCTGCTGACCGGCTGATTAGCTGACCGTCACGCCCATGCGTATTAGCTGACCAGCTGACCGTCATGCCGGTGCTACTGGCTGACTGGACGACCTTCATGTCCCCGCTGACCAGCTGATTGGCTGGCCATCAAGCCCCTGCTGATCGGCCGACCATCACCGGTGGCCCGCCACTGCCCTGGCCGGTTTCGCCTTCGTATTCCCAGTTGGACTGAGCGAAGCCAATGCTGACGTGTTTGTTGTTATCACGCCATGACATGGCCGTTAGAAATAGTCTGGCTGTTATCCGGACGAGAGTGGTCTCGTAAACGCATACGTATCTGCGCACATGCATATGCATATGCTCTCCGCGTTGCAGAGCTAGTCTGCGGCGAATGCCGCGTATCGCCCTCGTTTGTAGGTGTCTCCTGGCCATTGACGGGCGGCGACCGCCCCCCCCCCCATGTTGCAGAGGCGGTGTACGGCGAACGTCATGTGTCGCCCGCGTTTGTAGGCACCTGCTGACTGTTGACCGGCGGGGACCGCCCCTCCGTGTTGCAGAGGTGGTGTACCGCGAGTGCAGCGTGTCGCCGCCCGAGCAGGCGCTGGACTTCCTGCAGGACCACCTGCCGCTGCTGGCGCTCACCAACCACGAGGCGAAGCCGCTGTACCTGAATGGCGTGCTGCGCGCCGTGCGCGCCGCGCTCAAGGCCGGCGGCCCGGCGCGCGTGGAGCAGGCGCGCCAGCTGCTCGGCCTGCTCGCCGTGCACCCGGTCCTCACGCGCGACGACAAGCGGTGAGGGTGCGCCGCCGGGTGCGGCCGCCGCCGGCCCGGCCTCCGCCCGGGGAGGGCGAGGTGGTTTTCCCCGTCAGGCGCAGGTGCAGGGGAAAGTCTGTACTCGGTGGCGTGGCGTGCGTGCCGAAAGGCCGGGTAGAAAATGCGGCCATACGAAGTGTCTTTGTCCGTGTGTAGGCGCGCGTTTCGGCGTCAGCTCGTACTGGAAAGGTGTGGCGTGTGGGCCGCGGCGGCTGAACAGTCCGCCGGGTCCGGCCGCCGCCGGTTTGGCCGCAGAGCGCCGCGACGGGTCGGCCTGGGCGAGTGGCGACCGCCTGTCGCTGCCGTGCGGCCCCGGGCGGCCGCGTGCTGACGACTCCCCTCCGGCCGCAGGGTGGTGCACAGCCTGTTCGCCGAGTTCGCCGAGGCGTGCGGCGCCGGTGAGCCGGCGGCAGCCAGCCGCAGCTCGCCGGACCGCCGCGCCGGCGCCGGCGGCGGCCTCCTGCTGGCCGACCAGCGGCGGCACAGCGCGTGCGCCGCCTTCAGCGGCGAGCTGCCCGGCCCGGCCGGCCCGGCCAGCCCTGCCTTCAGCCCGCCGCAGGACGGTGGCTGGCAGGGCCGCAACCTGCTCAGCCCCAGCCACAGTCAGTCGGGGCGGGCGTGACGCCGTATCGCGCCACCGCAGGGGCCGCTGCGGGCGGCGCCGGCCGAGGACTCCGAGTCCCAGCCAGTGCATGCCAGACCCAGAATCCGGTCGTGCCCGCGTTGCTGGTCCCTGCTGCTGTGTGCTGTTCACGCTCAGTCACCATGAGCAGTCGTGCTTGAATAAGTCAGAGTCATGTCGCCCCCGAATCGTGTTTGAAATTTTTGTCTTGTAGTTCACTGTAAGACGTTCATTGCCGGTAGTTCATTGTACGAATGATCGTGGTGGTATCGATGAGCCCCTGGGTCATTTGAAGTGTGTGCTTTTTTGTGGTCTCTTGTAGGTCCAAGTCATGCTTTGTGCTCGCACCTGCGTTTACCGATGCATTTCGAGTGTTTGTCTCAGACTTTGTGCTTAGCAACTGAGGCCGTGATTGTTCTGTGGAATCAGGCCGGCTCTTTTGTGGTCAGTTTGCCCGGGTTCCACATCCATTCATTTGCCGTGTGCGGGTAACTAAAGCTGTCCGAGCGGGCGTCTGAGTGGGCGCCCCCCAGCTGTGGCTGCGGCGACTGGCTCTGGTCGGCGCCTGCCGAGCTCGGCCGGCGCTCGGCTCGCCCGACTCTCCTGACTCGCCTGACCCGACCCCGACTCGGCCGCAGTGTCGGAGAGCTCGTACTCGCCGGAGCAGCAGCAGCAGCAGCGGCTGCGCTCCAACAGCCTGACGCCGCCCGGCACGTACGGGCCGGCCGGCGACCTGACGCCGGTCAGTGCGCGCCGCCGCCCGCGGCCGGGCCGGGCCGCGCCGCGCCGGAGGCCGCCGGTCGGCGGACGGGGTCGCCGGAGGCCCGCGTGACTGCGCTGACGGTCGGGCCGGTCTGCCGTGACTGGCCGGTCTGCGGTCCGCGCCTGCGGCCCGGCTTCGCGGGTCTTGTCGAGCCAAGCGTGATTCGTTCTGTCGAGGACGTCGTAAGCGACCCTCTGCTGTTGTCATTGCTGACAACCGTCTGTTTTCCCGCTTTCTTTGCGCCAGACAGACAGTTGAAGTCACATACTCATTTTGCTCGCGCAGATTATTGCATATCGTCGCTGTGCGCACTTGGCCGAACGCCTTCCCCAGCAGCCCAGTGCCACGGCGCGCGCAGGCCGGAGGCGGGGACGGCGCCTCCGTGTCTCTGCCGCTCTGACGCCGCCCTCTGCCGCAGGGCGACCTGCTGATGACCAAGCCGCGGAGCTCGTCGATCCACCTGGACCACAGTCCGCTGGGGCCGGGCCCGCCGCCGGCCTCCGGCGCCGCCGTCTCCACAGCCGGGCAGCCGCCGGCCGCGCCGTGCCGCGCCCAGCAGAGCCCGGCGCCCGTTAAAAAGGTGCCCGCGCCCGCCGCCCCACGCGTGTCCGGTTTTAGAGTCTGTCATATTTGGAATGGACGCACGCTGGACTGTCAGTCACGACAGCCGGCGGTGCTCCGATCCGGGTGTTGTTTCCGAGTTGTGCGGACCGGTGGGACGGCCTGCGCCCGTGACTCTGAAGAGCGCGGGCCGATGGTGGCCGGCCCCGGGCTGTGCCTGTTCACGGCTGAGGGCGGCGGCTGACCGGTCCGATCTCTCCTCAGCAGCTGTCCGGGGGCTACCCGCACCGGTCGTCCAGCCACAGCAGCCTGAGCGACGTCTGCCGCGACAAGGCGTTCTCCGTGCGCGGCAGCGGCACCACGAGTACGTACCAGCGGGCCGCGGCCGGCCGGCCAGCCGACCGCCGGTGCAGTGCCGAGCCCTCGGTCTCGTTGCGTGGTCGGGCGTGGTTTCGCCCCGGAAGGGGGGGGGAGCTGCGGTCGCGTCGTGGAGACTTGTGGGCGCCGTTGTGTCGCGAGTTTTGCTACAGCCGTGACCAGCGGTCACGGCTGGTCGTTAAACTCACGGCATGACTGTACCTATGCGCTAAGCGGTAGGCGGGGCGTGCCATCGCTGAGTGGTGGCGTCGGTGTCGAATGCTGGAGCGGGTAAACAGGATTGGCTGTCGAATGTCGGAGCCAGGTGATACCACGGCTGTCCGTTGCGGGGACGTGGGAGCTGTGTTGGCGCGGGCTTCCGTCCGGCGGTGCCGTCAGCGTCCCGCTTTCCCTGACAGCGGTGCCCAAGTGGCTGCACAAGCTGCGGCTGCACAAGTACACGTGGATCTTCGCTGGCATGACGTACGAGGACCTGTTCGACGTGACGATGGAGAAGCTGCTCTCGCTGGGCGTGACGCAGGGCGGCGCCAACAAGCTGCTGCGCAACATCCAGGAGCTGAACGACCGGCCGCAGAAGCTGCGGGAGCTCGAACAGGTGAGGCACGGCCACGAGCGGTCCAACAGTCCGCGAGTCGTTTCTCTGTCTCGGTAGATAGCAGAAGGTAGTCCGGGCGGAAACGCAAGGGAGGACAGCGTGCGGAGACAGTGACCCAGTCACTTTTGGTCGCGGCGCCGGATGCACTTTTAAACTTGGACTTTCCTAGGAGTGCAAAGTTAATAATCGCGTTTGTCACATTATGGCAGTTATTGTCTTGTCCCATGTATGACTGAAATTTTACTTATCCGGGTCTCATTCGCAGGGAATTTGTACCCGTGTACCATTACAGATGCAAATGATCTGGGGTGTTTGTCAGCAAAGGAGAATTTCCCATGGTCTTAGCAGTGGAAAATCAAGTGATTTCGGGGTGAAAAATTGTGTCAGGCAGAGTGTTTTTGCCCACCCTAAACTAGGCATTTTGGGACGCTGTGTGCGAAAGAGACTGGTGTCTGAATAACGCGTGCTGAGCGCCGTGCCGCTGCTGTGTGGGTGGCCGGGCCGGGCGTCACTGCGGCCGGCTCGGCGTGGCTCCTCGGAGGCGCGGTGCCCGCTGAGGCGGCCGCTGACCGCAGCCGCCGGCCGCCGTCTGACCGGCCGCCCCCGCCCCCGCCCGCGCAGGGCCTGGCCGAGAACAAGATGGCGCTGAGCGGCGCCCTGGAGGTGATGCAGGTGATGGTGGTGTCGCCGATGCGGGCCCACAAGCCGCGGCTGGCGCCGAGCCCGACGCCGCCGTCCACCAGCGCGGCCGGCACGCCGCTGATCCGCGTCACGCGCTCCGACGACTCGGACCAGGAGCCGGCGGCCGGCGCCGACTCGGACTCGGCCGCCGCCGCCGCCGCCGAGACCGACCTGCAGGCGCTCATCACGCGCGTGCTGGCCAAGATGTGCACGCAGCTGCTGGTGACGCAGTCGGCCGACGACGAAGCCATCCAGACGTTCCTCTGGGTGCTGGACGAGGCCACGTGGCACGAGGCGTTCACGGACGCGCAGCGACGCAAGTTCGTCACCTGGAAGCGGCAGATCAGTCTGGAGCTGGGCCGCAGACAGGTGAGGCCGGGAGGCGCCGCTCCGCGGCAGACGGTGTGGCGCGTGACGGCGCCCGGCGTCGATACGCCCGTAGAACCCAGCGTTCAGCGCCGCCTCGTTGACGTGGGAGGGACATGTCTGCTGTTCAGCAGCATATGTGGTGGGTGTTTGAAACGTTCCTTTGCGGATCGTTGAGATGTGGGTGTGATGGCGTACGTGAAGTCTGTCCTCATGGACAGTGTTGGTATTTGTGTTGAATTCTCTGTCTCACTGTTTATCTGTCGTTAAAATATGAAGGTTATGGCGTCTTATTTCGCATCTGTATCACCACCACACAGCCCCCCCCCCCGCCCTCGTACCACCGTACGAGTCAGCACCGGGTAGCAGCTGCACATGCCCTCATGCGGACGGAATGCAGCCGTTTACATTGGCGCCGCGGCCGTGGCCAGGTGTTCCCGACGACGTTCCGTCGCCACTCGGACGCGCGCCAGTACCACTCGCAGCGGCGGCACAGCGACGCGCGCGGCTACCGGCGCTTCCCGGCGCCGTCGACCGTCGGCCGGGCGTCGCCGGTGCCGCCGGCCGCCTTCTCGGCTGGCTATCCGGCGCCGAGCATCGGCTACTGGGGCGCGGCGCCGGCCGGCGGCCAGCCGGCGGCCGGCGGCGGCCGCGGCCGCGTCGCCGCCTCGCTCAGCCCGGCGCCGCTCGGCCTCAGCTTCCCGCGGCGCACCAGCCTGCAGGAGAGCGTGCTGGAGGTGAGCCGCACGCCGGCGACGCGGCTGACGTCCGGGCAAGCGGTGGATGATGGGTGATGGTACGCCGGACGCTCGCGAGGAGACGTTTGTTGGAGGAGGTCGGACGTGGCTGCCGCGTGGTCGTCGTGTTGAATGTCGGAGCTGGATGTCTAGACTGTGACTGTAAACGTTGTGACTGTGACTGTTAACACCGTGGTGTGTCCGTGGCGTGTGCGGGCCGCGCAGCTGACCGTTCGCCGTGCCGCAGGTGCCGACCATGTCTGGCCTGTACCGCACCAACTCGGGCGACATCTACCGGCCGGCGGCGGCCAGTCCGTTCTCCGGGCCGCCGCCGCCGACCACCTACGGCTCCGGCCGGCTGGCGGCGCCGCTGCAGCCGATCCCGGCGGCCGGCCCGCCGCCGCCGCCGGCGCCGGCGCCTCCGCCGCCCGCGCCGCCGCCCCCGCCGCCGCCGCCCACGCCCGAGCGTGTGGGCCGCATGGATTCGCTGGAGAGCATGTGCCGCAGCGTGTGCGAGACGGCGCTCAAGTAGAGAGGGCGGCGCCGCCTCTCGTTTGGATCTCCCGCTGCCGTCTGATCTGGCAGGCCTAGGTCAGCAGATCAGCAGTCAGATCAGCGTCAGCAACAACAGTCGTCAGATCCAGCTGCCGTTTGACCAGCTGCAACCGTGAAATCAGCGTCAGCGTCAGATCAGCAGCAGCAGCAACAGTCGTCTGATTCAGCTGTGTTTTGACCAACTGCAGCAGTGAGATCAGCATCGACATCAGTCAGATCAGCTTCGGCATCAGCAGGAGCAGCATCAGCAGCAACATAGCCTGACTCGTTTCCGCGAGTTGTCTCATCGGCAGCAGTAGTTGTCTCATCGGCTGCGACAGCTGCCTGTCAGAAGCGAAGGACGTTTGACTCACCTCCAGCAGTGACCCAGGAAGCTGCGCGGTCGTGGGACTCACGGCCGGCAGCTGATCAGCCGAGGAGTCCGACTCGTCTCTTGCGTGGACAGCAGGAGTCGTCAGACCCCGCTCCGGCGGTGCTCTGACTCGCCGCGGCAGTGGTTCGAGACCGCGGGAGTCGTCGGTCGACTCGCCGCCGCTGTCGTCTGACTCGGGCCGGCGGGACTCCGCGCCGGCGGCCGAGCCCGCCACGGCCGGCCGGCCGGGCCGCCGCAGCGCGCGGCCGTGGCGGCTCGGCGAGCCATTGTGATAGGCGGCGGCCGGCGGGCGCCGCCGCGCCGCGGCGCGGGCGGGGAGGCGGAGGCGCTGGGGTCGGCCCGGCGCCGGGGACGTGGCCTGGCCTGGCCCGCCCGGAGGACGTGTACCTGATGGCGGCGCACCTTTTCCGTTGCTTTGTGTCGTGCCGGTAGAGTAAGCCTGCTTTTTAAGGCCAGAACTGTTGCTTTTACGTAGGGGACGCGTGTCGGCGGGCCGGGTGCGTGACCCGGCGTTTAACTGAGCTTAACCTGTGAGACGGGTGCGCGGTGGCCGGTCAGCGCGCGGCGCCGTGCCCTGCCGGCGGATTGTGCCGCCCCAAAGGGGCCGAGTGGTGAGAGCTCCGTTCGAGGAGCGTCGTGACTGCGCCAAACCATCAGCTTTCCTACTAACACTTGTGTATTGCCCAGCGAGCGTCACGGCATCGCGCGGCTCGGGGCCGCTTGCGGGGGATGGGTAGCCGCGCACTCCTTTCGGAGGACCTTTACACGAGCAGGCGCCGTCTGGGCGGCCGCCGAACTGCCGCGTGGGGCGCTGTGCAGGCTTTGGCCCCACTGTGTTTTGCCGTTATGTCGCGCGTCGCTTCTTTGTCGGCTGTTGAACGTCTGTGTTATGCTTCTGCCGTTGGTAGGGCGGGAAGGGGCCGCCTGCCGTCCCCAGCAGGGGAGAGGAGGCTGCGGCTGTGTTGCCGTGCTGCCGACAGGGATGTGCGGTGCCGCGCGGCGCTGAGGGGCCGGTGTCCCCGCGGCGGGCAGGGCGCCGCCGTGCCAGGCCCGGGGATCTAATCCGGCCCGGCGGCGGCTGAAAATTCCACTGGGCACAGCCGGCGCGGGCTGCGGGGTGGGTGCGGGTCCGGCCGCCGCCGCCGCCGCCCGGACGGCGTTGCTCAATACGGGCCGGCTGGCGCGCCGGCGCTGGCTGCCCGGCCGCGGCCGGCGCCGTCTGCTCCCCGGCGCGGTCCCGGCCGGTCCTGTCTGACGGCCCGCCTGCCGCCTGCACCTTTTGTACTGACGCGTTCAGCAGAATTTGGCACAAATACACCTCTTGCTAAACGCCGGCGTTTCACCCCGCGGCCTGGAGTCGGCGTGGCGTTCGGCGTTGGCCAGGTGGTGTATGGTGATTAGGAAACGTTTCACTGTTCCGCATCCGTGTCCACCAGCGCAGCCAGAGGCCCCCCCCCCCCTTCACCTTTAGCCCGCATGTTTAGTGGAAACCGGTGCACATCGTCTTCCCAGCAGGTGGTTTTTGTAATTCAGTTCTCCATGAGCTCCGCCTCCCCCCTCCCCCCACTTAGCAAATCCTGACTGCGCCCCGTCAGTGTTCCCTAGCGGTGACTGCGTACCCTATAGGTGAATGACGGCACGCCGCTGCTCCTTGAACCCCGGTAGGCGGCAGCTTTTGAAATATTGGTATCAGGTGGCCTGGGATTCAACCACCGACATCTTAACCACAATGGATCCATGCGATGCCGGTACAGATTGGATTTTAACTTGACGTCATGCCTCGCACTAAAAGGCTGTAGAATGCTTGAAATCAAACTAAAAATATCAAGTCACGCATGCACGAAACAGATCGATTCTTTACGTCTGCGACCAACGTCTGTGGAAGGAGCTTGATCTCTGGTCGGCCTCATTCAGACCAACGTAAAACTTTGCACATTAAGAACCATAAATGGGCGAAGCAGATGAGCCTTAAACGGCCGACAGTCGCATTGTCCAAGTGATACTAGCGGATAGACCAAACCCATTAACAGCGACACCGGTGGAGCCACCATCGCGGGTAACGCGCGTCTAGGGTGAGTTCACCAAAGCATCACGCCTCCCGTGAACATGATTCGCTCACCAAGGTGTTAGGTAACGTACAGATCATCGTATCGCTCAGGACTTCGGGCCATAAACGTCATACACAACTGCCCGACATTTGATGCATTTTGGGGATGTTCGGGTGTGAGAGTAGTTTCGTATGCTTGCTTTTTTAATAACAAGGCTCTGATAGTGTGCCCTTGAACAGTTGTGACGTTGGTCGATCCTCTACGGTAAGGGTTGAAGATGTCGGTCGGGTGGTGTTGATTGTTTGTACGGTTACCTCAGAAATTCTGAAGTTATTCACGAGACTGTAAGCATCGTATGAGGCACAACTGCAGCTGCACATATCTTTTTTATATCTGAGTGCACAGATGCATGAAAGTAGGCATGCATCTGGGGAATGAGGCTTGGCTTTGTTTTGCTTCCAATTTTGGCATGATGAGGTGAACTGTGCATCATCTGGGCATTGGTTTGCTCTGCTAAGACATGACATACCCAAGATATAATGGTATAGCCATGCCATCAAAGCACAGTGCAGTGCAAAATGGGCATAACCTGCATTCATCAGGATCCAACAGGGTGTATACATGGCATGGTGATGTTGGTTGAAAAACAGTTTTTTGGTGCTGAAGTGCTGGCACTGAGGGACACCAAAATGTGTGCTCCAGAAGTCTGTTAAATACCTGCAGCTTGTTTTTGCTTCTAGACAGCTTATGTTAAAGGCATTTTGGCACCATTCCAAGCAGAGGTGTTTCCATCCAGCAAAGAGCAGTTCAGATGAGTCACAGTTGAAGTGTATGCTAAAAGCTATGCATAGTAGAAGCCATAATCCCTAGCATTGGCAGAGCAACAGGTGAGATGAAATTGATTTTAATTTTTTGTATTCTTCACAAAATTTGGTACTCAAAAGGGAAATATATCCTTTGATGCCAAGAACAAATCTTTTCTGCATCCTAGATTTGTGCAGTAGGTGACCTGCCTCATTTGTGCTGTGCAAGGATGTCGTGACTGAAACATTGCTGGGGATGCATAGGGACTTATTAATCAGAGTTCTCTGCAAATTTTGGATTTTTTTATCAAAATTTTCTCTGGATATTTTGGATGTAATTTGAGCTCACAATCTGCAGTACAGTTTCCAGAAAGTGTTTGATACAGGGCATGCATGTGACAGTGACACATATTCAGGTCAGTAGGGGTAAATAACATGTTTTTGTTATTTCTTTTGATGCAGTATCATAGGCATGGCATTGTATTTTCATAAAGTAACCCACATCCTCACATACACCAACAAACAATTGTATTTTTTGTATTTGTGGCAGTAGCAGTTAGTGTGACATTCTTTTGAATTTGATGTGAGCATTTTGCTAGGATGTTTTTTCCTAAGGGAGAGGGTGAACCAGGTCCATTAATCATCCTTTTCATTCTTCCTTTTGCAGTTTAATGTTACATTGGCAGCTTTGACACTTGTCAGTGTTTCCAGAAATATGGGATGCAACATTGCTCAGGAACAAATGGGCCCTGCTCCCCAGTACACATGTTCCATCTGAGGCAGTATTGCAGACTAAGGATGAAATGCACTTGCCCAAATCCTTTAAGTATCTTTGTGCTGTAAGCATTATGTCTGTGGCTTGCTGATCATGGAAAGTACATGTGGAGATGACTCATCATTTATGTTAGTAGAACTGCATAACACATTTGTGTGGAATTTCAGTTCTTATGCTCAGCTGTGCTCGAAAGTCAGCAGTGACGAAAGAGGACAATGCAGACCATTTGCGGATGCCGTTGAGCGGGTGAGCGGTGCGGCCTGGCGCCGGCAGCGGCGGTGGCGGCGCCACCTGCAGGGCCCACATGGAGCCGTCCCCTCCGTACGCGGAGTCGCCGCCGGAGCCGGCCGCCGCGCTCTGTTGCGACTTCACCACCTGCTGCTACTCGGGCCTCTGCGCCGCGTTCTGCTTCACCGGCATCGCCGTCACCTTCATCTTCAGGTCGGTGGCGCTGGCAGACGGTAGCTGGGAATCGCGACCCTCTGTCATTGCTCGGCAGCGGGATCGACGGTGTTTTCTGCCGGTTTCGTGAATGCTGCGACTTCTGTTGCTCTCTTCACACGAGAGATGGCCGATTAAATGTGAGGGGCTGACAGAGTGCGTGGATTAGGGGCGCCCATGCAAACGCAATGTACATTTACAGCACAGAAAATCTGGTAGGTGTGGGAACTCTGCTGGAACGCCCCTCAGTCGGCCCGTTAACAGGATATCGTGTTGAACCGGGATGCCGGCATGTGTGTTTCCCCTCATTGTTGCTCTGCCCCTGTGTAAGACGCATTTCTTTTTGCGTTTCCCGAAATGTGGTTGGCCGCCGCGCCGGCGCGGCCTCCGTCTTGACCGGGCCCGGTGACTCCGTGGCCCCCTGTGGCGCCACTGCGTGCCGGTGCGTGACGTGGCCGGTGCTCGGCAGCTCGTCACCGCCCGGGCCGCTCTCGCTGCACTCGGTGACGGCGCGACAGACCTGGCTGCTCGGGCCCGTGCTCATACTGCTCGGCGCCCTGGTCGCCGTCAAGACCATGATGCACGTGCGGAAACAGCGGCTGCGGGCGGCGGGCGGCCGCGACCAGCGGCCGCGGCGGCGGCGCCGGCGCGCCGGCTCCCTGGAGCTGGAGGAGCAGGACGCCGGCATGGAGCTGGCGCTGCCGCCGCGCGGCCACGACCTGCCGCCCTCCTACGAAGAGGTGTTGAAGCTGATGCAGGAGGAGCACCGCGGCGCCGCCGCCGCCGCCGCCGCCGCCGCCGCCGCCGGTGGCAGCGCCCTGAGCGTGGCTGCCGGTCAGATGGTTCTGAGGTGTCCAGGGTCCACCTCCAGCTCGGCGTCGGACCGTCGGCACCTGTTAGGCGCGTCGGCGCCGCGCTCTCGTCCACTGCTGCAATATGATTTGAAGGGGACGGCTGTAGTTGTAGATGGCGGCGGCGGCAGACCGGTGCCTCCGGTGCGTGTTCCTTCCGATCGGCCAGGATCGGAGACGAACCCTGTCAACGAGTGGTTTATCTGTCCAGTGTTGGGGACCGTGTAAGGTGCCGTGCGTTGCGGCTGTTGCGACCGTAGAGCTAGATACTGTGGCCAGGATGATGTCAGAGCGCAGGCCTGCCAGGAAAGGGGACCGCGGCGTATGTGTGGTAAGCCGCTTCCCCCACGTGCCGCACTGCCTGCTGTCCGCACTCGGCGTGATGTGTCCTCGGTGTTTGCTTCGTAACGTCGTGGTCGGAGCATAATGTGATGCTGACTGCCCGTAGACATGTTAGCATGATCATGTTGGTATCATGTGGATATCAGTCCTGGTAGCTAAGATGTTGCTAGACATGTTAGCATGAGCACAGCGTGTCGCGGCGATGCTTTCTACACGTAGACTAAACTGCCCAGCGTCTGGGAGCATGTATTCCTGCCCCAGCATCACTGTCCGTTCTGTGTGGCTTGTGTTCTAGGGCAGTCGTTTCATCGTCTCATCCCTGCACGTCGTCACCCTTCGCCGATGTTACGCCGGCTGTCCCTCGCATTTCGCGTTGCAGCGCTGTTTGAGCTGTCCTGGCGTCTGTGTGCGTTCTGTCTCTTTGTTGAAGCACGCTTTGTTGCGCGGCTCCGGGCGTGTCTGTCGTTGCTGTCGCCGTATTGTGCCATACGGCGCCCCCCCCGCGCGCGTCCCTACCGTGGACACCGTCGGCCGGCCGCAGGTGCCGCCAGCCGGCCACGAGGCGGCCCCTCAGATATCCTGCTGTGATCACACCGCCAGTGGCGGTCTGGCTCGCATTGCAGCCTGGCCGGCCGCCGCCGACACGGAGCTGCTCAGTCTGCAGAGGGAGAGATGGACTGGCCGCGGTGGCGCGAGCGGCTGAGTTGGCCGTCAGGTCTGGGCGTAGGCAGCCCCCTCGGGGCTGGGCGTAGGCTCGGCCGACGTCGACGCTGGCACAAACCGGCCCGTTCCGTAGCACAAGCCTGGGCGAGTGTTGTCTTTGTAATGATTTTTGTGCGACTCTGAATCGTTGACTCGGCTCACGTAGCCTTGCCGAGTGAATGGAATGGCAGCTGATCTGAATAAGGTCGTGTTAAATACCAGGGACACTGCTAACCGCGACACTGCGAGGCCAAGGCCGTGTGCATGCTTTGTACCGCGATTAAACCACGTTGTGATGTGGTGTGTCCGAGTCCAGTGTGCTGGATATTCATGTTTTTGGAGGGATGGCGTGCACCTGTCTTTCAAAATACTACAATGGGTTATCTGGTGTAGAAACTTGCTCTGGCGTTTCCATTCCATTTGTATGGTAAATTTGATACCGACTTGCAGGCAGTGACAGATCTGATCGTAAATAAACGTATTTTTGTGATGAAATGGTACGGACTGCTTTTGCGTTTTGAGACAGAGAAGCCGCTCTCTTTTGCGAAGGACTGAAGCGTGAAGTCACTCAAACAGGGACGAGTCTTCTCTGGGTTGGGGTGGAATGACACTGGGTGATTAGCCATATTCGCAACGCAAAGTTGCGACTCAAATTTCCGCTCTAATAGTGTAGCAAATTTTAGTCGAATTTGGTAAGAATACCTCGACATTTTGCGGAAAAAAATATGAGAGAATTCTACAAACCATGTTTTAACCCACGCCCGAGTGGGAAGCTGCTGACAGCTATCTTCCCCCCCCCCGGTTTTCGAACATCGTACGAGAAACAAACGCAGCGCCGCAAGATAACGGTCAGGGCTGTGACTTAGGTTAAGTGAACCGATGTCCGGAAAAGTTCAGTTCTTCGCAACTTTTTGTGACAAGATATCAAAATAAAACTTGCTGGGGCAAGACATCTTGACAGACGCAATAACCTGCCATCTCAACTTTTTCGCAGTTGAAAAAGTTGTCAACGAGCCTCAGGGTCGCTGACCGATGGTCAAAGCCGTTTTCAAACGTTGTTTCTCGGGAATAAACAAAATTTTCCCACGCGTTTTTGGTATGAGGTAGATCGGACTTCCAATGGTCATCATTTGGCACGGTATCATTGACTTACAATCACTGATCTAAGACCAGGTCACCAATAACTGATGTGATCCGGCCAACCACCAGTCAGCCGACAATACTGCACCTGGCGGCGATCGCGTACGGGCGCTGCAATATTTTTGAGACCGAGTATAGATCTGCGCCTGAGTCGAACTGGTAATCCATATTAATGACGAAGCATTTTCCGGTTCTCAGCACGGCTACTGTCCATGAAGAAAGTGAAATGAGTTGCGTACACGCAACAGCCGCAAATATGCTGTCCGCCTGTACTGTCAGACCGGTGCAAAACGTGGTAATTCAGCGTCATTCTTTGACTCGCGAGGACGACAAAACGGAGTAACCGGTTATATTTGCATGCGAACTCAGCCGTTACATGTGCTCGGAGCTCAGACACAAAAGACGCCATGACGAATGATGTCAGTCAGTCACGAGAAATGACGTCATCACGACACTGCTCTGTAGACCATGGAATGGCAATTCGACACCCACATACAGCATTAACACAAGTACAGCGTCATAAAAACACGCAGATATCCCCGCGTACGTTTAAGTTGTCCGTATGTACGTTTACACGCATGCGCGGTACACGTAAACAACCTGGCACGTAAGGAATGGCTAGGCACTTCACAGTACCGCAAATCTGTTATCGAGAGCTCATAGAGCTACAAAGAACATCGACGATCCCTGCTGCTTTCTCAGCAAAATCCTTAAGAAATACTACTCCCCAATTAGACAACATACAAACTGCATTCGTTTATTTTTTTGTTGCACATTAACTATTGCTTCAAACGTCAGTTCCCTTACCTTGCATAAATGTGGGAAAATCAGCATGCCCATACGACGCTTCATACCCTTCGGCGACACTGCCTAACGCCAGCATAACATAACATGCACCTATAAACGTATGGCGAGGCACGAAGGTGAGGCTCTAGCCACATTCGGAAAATCCCATTTATCACTGACATACTGGTGGAAGACTTACACTTTTCGCCTTTCCTTTTTTCGATATCAATCCGTAACCAAACGACGCAACCTCGTGAATTTTCCAGTTAGCCCCAGCACTAACAAACCGACTGCACACTAGCAAAAATATCGAGGTCAGATAAGGCCGTGCTGAAATGGCGTCATACAGATGACGGTGTTCCATCATTTTGCCCTTTTTTAATTTTTAGTATGACTGATGTTCATTGATTGACTAGTAATACGAACTGGCCGATCGAGTAGATCGCCAACGTCCCCACAAAAAACAATCACCGGCCAAATTTACATAATTGTTTTTCTACTAACGTGCCGACTGACGCCACGACACCGGTTGTGGCAGACATTTGAAGATGTTCTGGTGCACAAACAAGTATCTACATTCTGCTTCATGGTACTGGGGTTTTAGACCTCATAAAGCTTAGCAGGCAGACTTAAAAGAACGTACTGAGTTCGTAGTATCGCATGACGTAACGTGATCTGTGACAACAGTTTCCTCCGACTGACGTGTTTTGATATCTTATACGTATCTCTGCACTCTATTCCAGCTTTAGGATGCCTTCAGTTTCGAATTTGTACGTACCTTTGCAGTCTATTTCGCCTTTAGGATGCCTGCCATCTCCGAACTGAACGCAAAAAACCGGCGCTCTCCGAATCGAAAGGTCAAATGTCGACCCCTGACATGACCTGCGACCTGATACCTAAGTTTCAGGCACCAAAATGTAAAATACTCGGATCACCGCAGGCGACTGATTACCGTCTGAACCATCCAAATCGGTCCAATGGCCAGAGTTATTGGGTGGCAGGATCCCTCCGTTCACGAAGTCGAAGGCGGCGATATATCCCAGGAACTGCCCGGTTAATGCTGATTATACCACCAGGAACACAAGATAAAGGCTCCATTACCAGCGACTTTGTGTTCAGTCGCTACCACACGCTGGCTTATCCCTCGCATGTATCACCGTTTGGCCACGTGCGTCACAACAAGGGGCGGGGTGGCAATATTCCCCAGCCATGTCCAAACCTGACGCAGTAGTGTGACGAAACAGAAGAGAGCGTACAGCTTGGTATTTTGGCTACACGACACGCAGCTTGACCCATTTAAACCCACTGGTGGCTCTAAAGGTACTTCCAAACGAGGATATATCAGTGGGCAATGGGTCGTGGTTTCCATCACATACCATAGAACGTATCGCGTAGGTCAAAACGACTCACGGCGATCATCAGAGGCCGAAAATGCTGCTCCCCTGCGATTCCGCGATTCCGATATCATTTCGAGATCAAACAACCCTGACCAGGTGAAGAACTAAGTGCAGAGGTCAATGACCCTGAGCAAAATCCATGCATAAAATGGAGCGAGACTGAGTGCCATAAAACGTTTCAAACGTTTGCCAAACGATGCTGGCCGCAGCCGCATCAGGACTTTCTCACAACACCTCTCGAGAAAAGGTTACAGCTCCATGTCCGTCAAAGAAATGACCTCAAACCCAGTGCGTACGTCAAACCTCAATAAAATCGAAAATGGTTTTTACAGGCTCCGGAGCTTTAGGTATGATTATAAAAAGACAATCTGTATGCCCGGAGAAACGTGGGTTGACATGCAATGTATATATATATATATATATATATATATATATATATATATATATATATCACAAACCTAAGTTACTCCCAGCAAAAAGAAGGCTGTCTGTTTTCATAAGTACATACAATCATTTACAACCCACTGAAGCAAAACTTCAGAGGAATAGCGCCGTTTGTTTAAGGGTAACTTGCCGGAAATCTTAGAGGGCTGCACGCTGTGTATACCTGTGGGGGTTAAAGAAAGCATCCTTTGTTTTCTGCGCGGTTGGGCCGGACGATGCCTCAGTCCACCTGCAGGTACCGCAACCGGTCGTCTGGTCCGAACAGCGACCTCAGTCCACCTCCGGGTACGGCGGCCGGTGCTCTGGTCCGAACAGCAGCTTCAGTCCGCCTGTGGCCGGGCGCTCGCCTGCGGCCAGGGCAGCCGGTCCATGTCCAGGTTGCCGCCGCAGAGGACGACGCCGACCCGGCGCAGGCCGGCCGGCAGCTGGTCGGACAGCGCCGCCGCCACCACCATCCCGGCCGACGGCTCGATCACCAGCTGAAACGGAGCGGCCGGTCGCTCAAACGGACGAACGGGGGGGGGATATGGGAAAGGAGCGGAGGGCGAGAGGGGAAGGAAAAAGGGGGCAACAGGGACGCGAAGGGGAAAGTCGGAAAAGAAAATAAAGAGCGGCGTGCAGACGAGAGAGAGAGAGAGAGAGAGAGAGAGAGAGAGAGAGAGAGAGAGAGAGAGAGAGAGAGAGAGAGAGAGAGAGAGAGAGAGAGAGAGAGAGAGAGAGAGAGAGAGAGAGAGAGAGAGAGAGAGAGAGAGAGAGAGAGAGAGAGAGAGAGAGAGAGAGAGAGAGAGAGAGAGAGAGAGAGAGAGAGAGAGAGTGGAAGAATGACGGAGGATAGGACATATAAGGGAGCCGAGAGAGGCAAGAATCGAATCGTAAAGTTCGAGCGAAGCGGCCCATGCAATCTCGACGTCATTTTTGGGGAGAGTAGCACCTCCATCTGTTAACCACGTACTTAGGCGGAGACACACGGAATAACCGTCCCAGTCGTGGCCTTGACGTCACGCAGTGGATCTCTGACCGCCGCTTGGCTTGGCACCTAGGAGTAACATTCGTGCTCTGGGTCCACTCGAGTGAAGGCGTCAGCGTCTCCATGGCAGCCTCTGCGCCACCTGACCCTGATGCCGCCTACCTTGACCCTGATGCCGCCCGGTTAAAATCCGAAAACGTCGTCAACAGAGCGCGATCAACGGCCTGTCTGCGGCGGCCCGACACTCAGCGTCGCCGCGGTCCGGCCCGGCCCTGCCCGGCTACCTTGGCCCGTTGCCAAAACAGCCGGGTGGCGGCGACGATCTGTTCGTCGGTGATGGTCAGCACGGTCGGCTCCACCAGCCGGCACAGGATCGGGAACGTCAGCTGGCCGCACTGCTGCGTCGTGCAGCCGTCGGCCAGCGTGTCGAGGAAGCGCGGCGGGTCCAGCCACAGCCGGCTGCCGGCGCGCAGACTCGGCCCCAGCTGTTTGCCGGCCGGCTCCACCGCCAGCACTGGCGGCACGGGCGGGCGGCCGTCAGTCGCAACACGGGGCGACCGAGAACCCGGCGCCGAGCACGGACCACAACGGCGGAACTCGTGGAACAGCCCAACGCGCCAACACGGTACACGCCCATTCAAACAAATGAGCTGCGAACATTTTGTGGTGCTGATGGGTCCCGGTACACCAGCTTTTCGTGCCAAGACACCGCAACACGATCTAGAATACATCTGATGCGAAGCATAACCCTTTCCGGGTCATTCTTCAAGTCTCCTCCTGTCTTCGGTCATTTTTCTTCTTCAGTAAGCTTCAGTCATCTTTAGTCATTCTTCAGTCAAGGGATGTCGATTTTTATTCTTTTGTGAGGACGCTTCCCCCCATGTTGCTTCGCCCCCCATGTTGGTTTGGGTCCTCCTCAATATTCTCTGCCGTTTTTGAATGGCAATGGGCAATGATATCGAAAAATGGCCGCAATACATATAAGACCGGTAGAAGGTATAGAGTAAAACAAAGTGATCCTCCTATCAATCTTTCTACCTTTTATCTATATACACACCTACAAACACAGGATACCAGGAACTTTTACTATACAAATAGTAACAAAAAAACTCATATTTTTCCGTTGGTTAAAATAAAGGGGCTAAGTCAGTTGAGAAACCAACATCTGGGAGGAAGTTCGGTTGTCCGGCCCTCGATTCACCCCCCCCCCCCTCCTCCCCCAATCGTCTACAGAAATCGACGCCCCTGCTTCCGTCTACTCTTCATCAGAACAGCCAGGGGCGAACATGACGCAGCAGTTGAACCTTCCGCGCGCCCGCGGAAGGTTCAACTGTTGGCCGGAGAGGAACCGGCCCGTTCTCCACGCGGTCGCGGGGAGGGCGAACCGGCTGCGTCTTCACCTTTGCACTCGGGTCGGAGTTCGCTGGTCGCCGTGGCGATGCCGGAGATCATGCCGCCCCCGCTGACCGCCACCAAGATGGCGTCCAGATCCGGCACCTGCCGGCGGTCTCACGTCTCAGGTGGCCAGAGCACCAGCTCATCTTCTCACGTGCGGAATGCCGGCAGGGCCACTGGAGACACTGACAACGCTCTCACTGCACGTGGTTTGTCTGCAGCATCGTATGTGGGAACACGGCATAGCATAGGACGTGGACAGGATAGTAGCAGGGCGAATCGGTCTTTGTTGGAATTACAGCAAAGGACTCAGGGTAGGAGTAAAGGATACGAGGAAATAAGGGCAAATGGCAACAGAACTGCAACAAATCACTGCATAAAAAGTTGCCTCAGCATCTGCCACTTCCCCTTTTCTTGGTTCATTCGCTCCCAGGGTTCGGGCACAGGCGGGGGGAGAGGAGGGGAGGGGGATCGCCAGCTGCCCTGACCCTGGCCGGCGCTGCCTCACCTGTTCCAGCAGCTCCATCGCTATCGTTCCCTGGCCAGCGATTGTGTCGTAGTCGTCGTAAGGATGGACGATCGCGTAGCCGGTCTCCTCGGCCACGGCGGCGCATGTCTCTCGCCTGTGGGACCAGAGCCGGGCTAGTGCAGCTCTAGTAATGCCATGTGGGGTCCGGGCCACGCTACTGCAGCCGTTGCATAATCTAGTGTCGGGTCCAAGCCAGCCTAATGCAGCTGTAGAAGTGTGCTGAGTCCGAGCCACGACAGCGCAGTTGTAAACGCGTAGTGCGAAGTCCTATCACGCCAATTCAGCTGCAGAATTACAGTGCGGGATTGGAGTTACGCTACTGCGGCGGTAGAACTATAGTGTGGGGTCTGAGCCACGTTAGTGCAGCCGTTAACGAGTAGTGTACGGTCCGACCCGAGCTACTGTAGCCGTGGAAGTTTAGTGTGGTGGTCCGAGCCATGCTAGTGCACCTGTAGATGTGTAGTGTGAGGGCTGAGACATGCCAGTGTTGCTGTAGAGAAGTAATGTGGGGTTTAAGTCATGTTAGTATTGTTGTAAAAGTCCCATGTGGGACCTGACATAGAACACACAACCGGAGCCACCATCATTTCCTATACCCCAATGACCTCTAGTCCTGTTGCACGATCACGGCTTTTGAAGTCAACTAGGTGCATCCTGTCTACGTCACAAAGTTTGGAAGACATACCGAATTAGCAGTCAGCAGCAGGTTAGACTTGCGGCGACGACAACAGCCCTTAAACCCAGAGGCCCTTCAACCAAGACTACCCCAGACTTCGACAATCTCAGGTTTGCGTTACGGGCCTGGACAGCCGCAAACCTGGCCAGCCCCAGCACTGAGCATCCACAGGCCTGGGCAGTTACGGAGCCGGCCAGTCACAGATCGGCACATTCACCGACCTGGAGAGCGGTGTGGGCTCGCAGTAGACGAGCCGGGCGCCGTACGAGCGGATGGCGTCCGTCTTGACCTCGGAGGTGCCCCGCGGCACGACCACGGTGCAAGGGCAGGCCAGCCACTCCTGCAGCGACACACACCGCAGCTGGACACAGCAGGACGCGCGCCGGGCCGAGAAGTGGCCGTGTAAGAGCAGCGGCCTGTTACGTCCACGTTAAAACATCCATCACTTGTCGCAGGATAATCACGGCGCAGACGACCCACACATCACCCCTGTCTGCGCTCCAGATGGTATGCCCATATGCATGTTAGTTGTCCGGATATGGTACATATATCCCTGAAAACATTACAAGAAACGCCCTTTGGCCACGAAATAAAACGGGACACAACAAAAGTGCTAAAAATGCCAATAATAGGGAAACCATGTGAGCGGCCTGCGAACAATGGAGAGCAGCCTCATTCCAACCGATTCAACGTCACCGACCCCACAGGACAAAACCAGACTACCGGCGAAGGGCCCTCGGGGCGCGCGGGACGCACGTCTACGGCCGCGTCCCGCCTCTGGGCCGGGCGGCGCCGGTCTGCGCTCTGCGGCGGCAGCCGGCCGGGGACTGACGTGCGGCGTAGGCGGCCGCCTGGCCGTGGTTGCCGCTGCTGTGGGTCGCGATGCCGGCCACCGCCGGCTTCCTCTCCTTGGTCGCCAGCACCTGTCGGCCGGAGCACGTGGCAGCAGCGTTCCAGGCGTCGGAGCGTCTCCCTCACGCCAGCCAGCGAGGGAACAACATCCGCTTCCGGTCTCCTGGTGACTTTTTGGCCGACTCATGGTTCCCATGTGGAAATCTCTAACTCCTTTCATGGAATATCAGTGAACAACATCGTGGCAACGGCGACTCACACAATTGCATGCTCCTCTTGCTTTAAAAGAGCCGGTTTTCTGCAGGTTTTCCGCCTTGAAGAACAGTTCTCGCCCAGTCAGCTGGTTGAAATACTGACTGGTGATCACTGGAGTCTTGTGAACATGTAACTTTATGCGCTTGTAAGCAAGCCGAATATCTTCCAAACAGACTTTGCTCATTTTCACAATTAACTGTAAACGAAAGACACAGTTTACAATAGTTTAATTAGATAAAACTAGGTAAAACTGGATGCATTATGTTCTATTTTAATACTAAGTTTTCTCCTTGCCACGAAATACCCAATGGTCACGACTGCTCCCACCTCTCCATGTTGCACAGAACCTTCTTTTATTCTCAAGCTAAGACATTGTAAAAAAAAAAAAAACGGAAGTCATCCAACTATGACATTCAATGCCAAGTCAATTCAATGAGGGAGAAAGATGAATCGGGTAACCTGCATCAGAAGTATTCATCTTAAATGTGGTGGCTGAAAAGAGGGGTGTCCGGACATCATGACCAAATGTAAAAATGGCGGACGCTACATGGCCAATGCTCAATGGCGACGTGTAAAAAAGCAATAAGTCAAAATGGCGACTGGCCGAATAGCGAAAGGCAAAATGGTGACATGTAAACAGGGTGACGTGCCAAAATGGGGGAAGTCTAACTGGCGAAGGGCAAAATGGCGACATGGAGAAAAGGGGACATGCCAAAATCGCGAATGGACTAATGCGAATGGCAAAATGACGACATTTTTAGGGGGAATAAATTATACCCGAATGGCTTGTGTGGGTGTGTTTAGGCCCAGATTCACGTCAGGCAGATCTTGTTGCCTGTACCTTAAACCCATCACCCGTTGGTGCCGCTCACTGACGAATGGTCTTCGCTGCGAAAAGCCTGAGAGGGCTGCTAGTAGGTACTGACAATACGGAAGAATGCACTGAAGCAGTAGCGATAGTCCGGATCGGATGGAGTGACATTCGGACGCCTCGACGTAAGATCCGTTTGGTCCTGACCGCCCCAACGGACGGACGAACGGGCAAATGGACGATCCATTCGTTGTTCGTCTGTCTTTCTGACGGACAGACAAACTGTCGGACGAATAGGCAAGAAGATGGATGGACCCGAACTGAGACAATCACAGACGAATTGACACAAGGGAATGAACATGGAGGTTCGAACAGTTGGAAAGACGAGCTGGTGGACAGATGTCATATCTGCTATGGACGGCATATCATGTGGCCAGTTTATGTTGGTGATCGATCGACCAGGGTCCAATAGCCTAAATGTTATTGTCTTCTTGGGAACAATACCGCACGTAAGAACACGCACAGATTATTTGGCGACAAAATTACTGTCCAATGCGCCTTATTAGAAGCACGCACTTTTGAACACCCGTCACATTTTGGTTATTTTTCAAGAAGCGGACTGCGTCAACTGTCTCAAACATATAACAACAATAACCACTATCCTTTACGCGGATGATATTGCCTGGCTTGTTCACTGTGAACCGAGGATGATGAGCAAAACCGAGTAAATGCATTATAGAACTGGGTATGGCGACTAAACGAAACCGTACTGAGGTATCAACGGCCCCAGGTGACGTCTCGTGCCCCAAACGCAGCCACGTAGGACCCCGCTGTTTCTGCTTTAGATATGGCGGGCAGTTCACTTCCTTGCTATCTTTACACTGTTTTGTGAAGATTCTGCGCATTTAGAAACCGCGTATATATATGTATATCCAATTAACGTATTTTAGCATCTTTCTCCGTGGCATCTCTTAAACGTGCACACCGATTTTGTTGTAAGTCAGCGCGCACGACTTGTTGGGCCTAACCTACCTTTCTGAATACCCGAACAGAAGAAAAACAAAAATGACAACGGCGGTGTCAGGAGTAAAAAATGGAGTGTTTAAGGGCACACTGATAAGTCTTCATCGGATCGGCTGTAATCACCGGAAATGTGGTTTGAATGAACGTAAATGGTCTGAAACATGGGTCTGACAAATCATTTTTGCACGTTGGTATGCGTCAACTACACATCAACGGAGTATCTAAGGATCATTTTAGGATGGCCGGGGGGGGGGTCAATGCACAGCATATGCTCGCTATACATCAAATGTGCCTAGCGGGAGCTGAAACGAATGCTGGGCGCTAAATTTACGATTTCTAATGTCCCAAACTTTGCAAAAGAACCAGAGGCGATTCCAAGGGGTATAAAAGGGGTATTCACAGCATACACATTGCTTGAAATCCTCCCCGTTTCTTCCTCACCTGAATCCACCTGCTGGCCTGCTAAACTGTAGCACGCCTGTCCCAAAACAGGTCAACATCCACGATGCTTTTTTTGGCGGGGGGGGGTGAATAATGACGACGGCTATTGGCCGCCGTCCCATTTTGTTTCCGGTAGCACTGCTAGATGCTGAGATAACAGGTGGGGGATGTCGGAAGCCACTTCACACTAACTACCCAATGGCCCGGGGATAGGATAAGATCAAACACTTGGCACCGGGTTCGGGTCCGGAGGATGTTAACTATTATATGGTGGCCAGCTGAGCACTGACTAGAGAGGGTTCACCTGGCACGAGGCTGCCGTGTCCGTTTTCCATTTAACGGCTGTTTCGCCACTTATCCGTTCGGCATTTTTACATCTTGACTTTTCTACACCTTGCCACTGAGCCCTTAGAAACTTGGCATGTCGTCTTTTTTCAAGTCGCCATTTAGCCACTCGTCATTAAGACGTTCACCACATTGACATGTCGTTTTTACACGAAGCCATTTGGCCATTCGCCATTTAGCAGCGCGCCATTTCCTCGTGCCGCCTTTTTAACATGTCGCAATGTTGCCATTCGCCATCTGGCCGTTCGCCATTTTAGCATGTCGCCATTTAACATTCGCCATTAGCCATTTCCATTTTTACATTCGCCATTGTACCCTAGTACCGAAAAAAGGACAAGTCGTCACTGGAGGAATTAGGTTGTCAGCGCTATGATCCCGGCGATTATCGAGCTGTAGTCTATTTTATGAATTTGCATGAAAACAAGACGTTGCTAAACATGCATGAAACTATCCTTCAGTGTGTGGGCACCAACAATTAACCCAGAAAATATTCTGACGATTAACTCCCGAAATCACCTCTCTACAGCATGACACCTCGTCAATGAGCATCAGCATGGGTCTGGTTTTCTGTATTTTTGGGTTGATTTTCACCGCTGACACTGACTGAGCACCCCAAGAAAGGTGAATTAAACACGTTGCCATATGAGGTAGGCACGCACAATGATTCGCATCCCCACAGTAATGAATGAGTGGGTACTAGAGCTGAAAATTCACGTGAATTTGGAGCTTCGAATCCTAGGACAAGGACGTAGCCAAGGTGGGGGGGGGGGGCATGGAGGCCGTGGCCCCCCGAGCCAAGTGGTCTACGCTAGATAAATGGCGATTTCGCATGAATACATAATAGTGATCATATATATGTTGCTATTTAGTATGTTGTGGCATATGAAAAAAAACTGACATTTGCTCTCTCCCAAGGAAAATCCCAGCAACGTGCCTGTCCTAGGATGGATGGATTTGGATCTGGATTCAACATTCAAATAAGTTCAAATATTTCTCGAGAAATAGCGGCAATACAGTTACACTTACAGAGATGTATTAGAACGGTTCGACTACATAGAGGCTTCGTCAACAAGTTCAACACACGGAAATCTACACGGCAAGAAACAGTTCTAATCGACGTTGAATTTCTAAATGCAAGTGCAAACATCACTCTGCTGTCTTCCTACAGAACCTGTAAGTAAATGGTAATTTGCCCACTTTTTGATAAGAACCGCCACTGCTTTTGCCCATTTTACAAACCCCACTCTCGTGTTAATCGTTTCGTTCGTTGCAATTTATGCTGCCTCTATCGCTCGTCTGTTTCCTTTGTTTTTGCACCACGCTACAATGGTAGAGTTAAACCAATTTGGTAGGTGGTTTGACCATTCAGTGTCGGCGACAAATGCACTGTATGAAATGTGGTTTTCCACATCCCTCCCATTTCTTTTATTCTTGTCTCAATTCCCCTTTCAGTTTCTCCTACGCAAGCCTTATTACACCCCTGACATGTAATTTTGTATACTACACATTTGTCAATGGGCCTATGCTTTTTATCCTCAGTGATAAGTTCACCTATTTTCTTTCCTGACATAATGACCACTTCAATTTCTATTCTCTTGAGATGTTTCACAATCATTTTGGCCTGTCCTGGAGTATGTATTGTTCCGGAGTACCCATCCTGGAGAAGATGCATTGTTCATGCAGTCTTTTGTTTGTAAACGTTCTCGACTTTTCCGAAGTTTTTACAGATTTTTCAGATGACTGAGCAGGCCTTTGGGATACTTTAGCTTCATGGAGCATGCAAAAATGTGACAATTTTCCTCCTCATTGCTACAGATGCAAAACTCTCTGAGGAAGAAGCTGATGACTATGCCCCATTTTACCTGATCATTATATCCTGAGAAGTAATGTACATAGTCCTCCCAGTTTTTTTTCTGTTAACTCTAGAGTAATAAAATGAACTTTATCTTGTTACCAATGGATAATACAATAAGGTGAATTAGATTAGACTAGATTAATTAATTCAATCAGATTATAAGTATTATAATAAAATTCAAATATGCTTCAGTTTTTGCTTCAAAATTTCTAAAAAATTATGTTGCATTTTTCCCACATTTAAACAAATTTCACTTTTTGCTGACTGTTCTCAGTACTCCTGCCAGTGGTGCATTCCAAGCTTGGCAAACACATGGAAGTGGTTACTGGTACCAGTCTGTTTACCTGTCAAAGTTTTGTTTTTGATGAGGTAAGAAGTAAGTATATGACAAGGTGGCATGATATTTTTGTATAATACTTATATAACAATATTTATTATATATAGATTTAAATATGTAACTTTATAATATATAAATAATACAGTACTTACATAATTAGGACATGGTATCACAACCTAGGCATGATATTGTGCCAACCAAAAGGTTACTGCTTGATCCACCATAAAGATTGTCTTACATTTGTTTCCACAGCAACAGCAAAACATGGTAGTGGTAGAGTAAAACCAGTAACCACAGTAGTTGGGTCTAGCAATAACTAATGCAGTATAACTGAGCCAAGGATGGATAATTCAGTCCAATGCAGTTCTGACATATTTCTGCTACATTTAGTCTGTTGAAAGAGAATTTGAACCTAGAGCATATCTCAGTACATTTATGTGCATATTTAAATGATGGCTTTCAAGATTTGACTGCAGTTTCTAGCATTCAGATCCTGATGTTTGGTGATCTGAACTCTCATTTCCAGGATTTGTGGATTCACAAGATTTGAATTGATTCAAATCTATTAAGCAAATATGAACCCTCAACTCTAGTGGGCACCCAATCCATTTTACAAACTTTCATCTCTGAGTCTCAGCAGATTTGTGCAGTGATAGCCATATCTGTGGAACTGATAGCAACCAGTGCCCTAATGATTTCAGTTATATGCTAGGACCATGTAAAAGTGCATAATGTGCATGAATGAAAGCAGAATGAAGATAAAATGAAGGTTAGAGAGAGATGGAAGAGACACATTGAGGAGTAATTTCATGTGGAATGAATAAGTATCCTGCTTCCATAAGAATCCACAAAATATACTAAGAAGCTCTATGATCACCAAAATCAAAGCAATGAAAACATATTTCCTCCAGATGCATCACAAGTACATGTTCAGGCTGCTCCCCATTAAACTTTTCAATAACTGAGGCAAAAAGGGCTGAAAAATAACTCAGATAATTTAGAGTAATAATTTCACCTACACAACCATCTCCTGAACACAATGTTTTCCTTTGAGATGTGCACTTGCCATGCTAAAATAATGTTAAGGCCCCATTTTAAAGCACTCTGTGCCATAAAAACGAGCACGTGTTTATCTCCTAATGATTACCCGTATCCTGAGGATTACACTGACTTCCTCGAACCCCACACATGCTCTTGGATTCGTAAGTATAAGCGAAAACGTGACTAACGTCCAATTTTGCCTGTGAAAAAGCCTGTCGTGCTCGCAAGCTGTGCCACGCGCCGCATGTGCGCCGGGACTCGTCTGCATATCTTGTTTACAATATCTGGCAAAGCGAAGCTATCAAACGTAGTACATCAACCGCTTCCACTAAATTTCTAGCTTCCACCAAATTTCTAGTGTAGTACCACATTATTACAGTTGCCCTACAATTCATTTTAACATCCTCATATTTGATTTGTGAAAGTAGTATAAGGTACAATTCAAAGTTATGAAAACAAGACATCTATTGGAAATGCCTGAAGGGATTTAACGCACGGTGGATGACAATACTTTTATCTAGCATATTTTTTAGATCCAGATGAAAACCACCATATCTACTATTTGATTGCGGTCCTGGCGCTCTTGATTCGAATTCAGCCCGATTTTTGTTTTGCCATACAGATCCAACAAATGATGACTGACTGACGCCCGACGAGACACGAGACTTGACTCAAGACTCTGGACACCTGAGCCCAAGAGGCTGTGTGTCTTAACTCACAAACAAACAAACAAACATACAGATCCAAGACGGCTGAATAACGCCCGACGAGACACAAGACTTGACCAAAGACTTTGGGGCACCTGAGGCTGTGTGTCTTATCTCACAAACAAATAAAGAAACCATAAAGATCCAGACGACGGACTGACGACAGACGACCGACGTCTGGCGTGATACACGAATAGTCAGCTTTGGACTACGATGCTAATAGTCAAGTCTGACTAAAGCGTAGAAAAAGAAGCCAGAAAACAAACAAGCAACGGACTGACACCTGACGAGACACAAGACTTCGGATAGGGCCTTCCCTGAGCTTAAGAGGCTGTTTGTCCCAACTCACAAACAAACTATGAGCCAAGCTCAACTCAAACTGGGCACATCTAATGAACGCCGTTCCAGACCGGGACTGACGTAGTTCTCACTACTCCGGAACTCGGAAGGAGCGGGTCCTACAGGCCAAGTGATCTTTTAAATCCCGTACTCGGAAAGTTAAAGTGAGGTACGGTATAAAGATCATCGTCAGACGACTGACTGACGTCCGACGAGAAAGACACATCGGCGGCGGAACTTCTGTGGCGATGCGGGGGAGGGGCAAACGTGATTTTTACCTCGTTTCTTTCCAAGCACCGCCATAGGACTGTCGTTAAATGTTGTCCAAAGCTGGGGGGCAGCTGCCCCCTGCCCCCCCCCCCCGATTCCTACGCCCCTGCACACACAGACAACTGACTGACGCCTGACAAGACACACGACTTGACACAAGACTGGACACTCTAGCCCAAGAGACTGTCCTAACCTAAAGGCAAACAAACAAACATAAAGATCGTCAGACGACTGACTGACGCCCGACGAGACACAGGGAGTTGACTGAAGGCACGGAAGCTTGAGCTCAAGAGGCTGTGCATCGTAACTCACAACAAACAAACATAAAGATCGTAGGCCCCAGAAACCCAAATCCCGAACGGGATACTGTTTGAAGCTTCCTCTCATGAGGAAAGAGGCCTCATGAGAGACCTGCCCTCGCCTGCCTGCTTGTCCTGGTGCCGCCAACCTGCTGACCCAAGTGCCTCCTACCTGCTGTTCTTTCTGCTACTTTCCTGCAGGTCCTGCCTCCGTCTGCCTCTTGGTCCAGCCACCGCCTACTTGTTGATCCTGGTGCCGTCTTCCTGCTGACCCTGGTGCCGCCTACCAGTTGATCCTGGTGCCGCCTACCTCCCGCCCCAGCTGCAGCCTGCCTGTTGGTCATGGTGCCGCCGACCTGCTGACCATGGTGCCGCCTACCTGCTGATCCTACCATCGTTTGTCTGTTGGTCCTGCAGGCGCTTACCTGCTGATCCTGGCGCCGCCTAGTTGCTGGTCCTAGTGTCATGGCCCTGACGATGCTGCCCCCGCTTACATTCTAGTCTTGGTGTCGCCACCGAGCGACCCCTGCAGCCGCTGTGAGTTTGACACCCTTGAGTGAACAATACACACCAGCTGTCCCGGCTTGATCTGCCCGGCTTGCGTCGGCTTAACTTTTCGTCACCTGCCGGGGTCTCCTGGGTATTAAAATGTTTTAAAATGGAGAATCATAAGAGCCATAGAAAGTTGCGGGCAAGTGTGCGCTACATAGCGTTGCTTCTCGCAGCAAACCGCATTTATAAAAGCCGCGTTTCTGAGGGTGGACTGTGTGAATAACTAACAGTTACAGCAAGTTGAAGGCATTTATGCACAAAATTGCTCGAAACATCCGTGTTTTTATGTCGTTTGGTAGACTTATTTCATTGGTAGGCTCAGCGCCCATTGTCAGGGGCGTAGTCAGGATTCCGCCCAGAGGGGGGCCAAATCGGATCAAGGGGACCTCGTAGGCAGCGCGGGTCTGCCGCGCCGAGTTCGAACCCACGCGTTAAGAGTGACGCGTTTGACTCGTGGGATGGGAACAAATTACCCGCCGGCATGTCCACTTACCATTTATCAGCGAGTAAATGACCCAGTCCATTCGGGTGGATTTTGGCTCACAGTGCTGCAAGGACGCCATGTTTTTGAGTGATGAAACGCAAGTGAGTTGTGAAGTGCTTCCGACTGATTCGTGTATTGATCGTCCGGCAACCTGTGTAAGTAGAACAGCCTGTTAAGTTGACGGATCATAAGCTGTCACCAAAAGTATTGCTGCGAAAGTACTGACGCTGTGCTTGGAGTAGGCGCTCGCTCAAGTGTGCAAAACAGTGTTTTACTGTGCCCATCTTGGGCTCGTCACAAACGCCGCACATTTTCCGACGTGCCTACCTAGTGTTCTTCATGTAAAGCTGAACTGTTGTCTGGATTGTGCCATTTTATACAGCATCCCATTTATACTTAGATGTGTATTCACATCGTACTCATTCTGTTGCAGTGCTGCATTGAAATTGCAATGCATTGGTTGTGCCGTGATGGTCACATATTAGCCAAAGTGATGCATAACAAAGTAACGAAACGGGACAGGAGTAGTTTTGGCAACGAAGACGAGTCTTGAATACATCTTTTGGCGTTTTTAGGATCAGGGGCGCAGCCAGGATTTTCTTAAAGGGTGGGGGGTGGAGCTCAATGTGAACTGAAATCATACGAAAACCGTCTGTCGGGAAGACCCTGTGCAATGGTTTTCGAAAAAACTGCAGGGCTAAGGGGGGCCAGGCCCCCCGGGGACCCTCCTTGGCTGCGCCTGTGTTTAGAATGCTGACGTTGGACGGTGATAACGCAAGCTGGTGGAAAGTGGACCTGCTCCCTTTATACGTTGGAAACGAGTACGTTACCTGTCCACGACGTGTCAGATGGCTTTTAAGTAGTCCCCAAAACACGGGTGAAGGCTTTCGGTTTACTCAATACCACCGGGTGAAGGTCCAGCGTTGACTACGCTGTAGCGTGTGACGCCAGCGAGTAACACGGAAATGTAGAATAAGCGAAAAGATTAATACGAGGTTCTGTCGTGAACGCAACGGGTAAACACGCCCACAGCGGGCGTGAGTCCGCCAATGACGGGTGAAGAACCCTTATGCGATGGATATATTACGACTGCTAAGAGCATGTAACGTAGCTCTGCTCTGCTCCGAGAAATGACTGCTACGACTGTTCTGGGTGTCAAAAACGCCTGCGTGTAGGTCAAGCTGCAAATTTCGGGTTCACTCGTCATGAGGTAAAAATGTTTCCATTGTGCATCAAGAGCTCGTCAGGTTCTTAGACCCCGTAAAACTCATACGGGACCCTTCGGGGCTCCTTTAAAGACTGACAGGGACCTCTTCTCAGGCCTCATGGGGGAGGGCGCGATCGCTCCAGTTGCTCCCCCTGTGGATCTGCGTCTGGACCTTGTGTTCAATGGGGCACCACGTGGTTAAAATTACTGTCGGTCTGTAAAGGGGCCCGCTGAAGTGTAAATAGGCTCTTGCTCACCTGGAAAGACGTTCCTGCCGACCTAGCCGGTGCCTGTTACAGGTCGGCAGGGACATCTTTACAGGAAAGCAGGGGCCCCTGAATGATTGTTTTTGGGCCCCTGTGGGCCAGGGGGGTCACTGCCTGTCTGGAAAGGGAACGCTATCCGCCTGTAAAGGGCCCTTGTTGACCTCTCGAGGCAGGGGCAGGGCCTTCTTCCAAAACGAAAAGAGGTCCCTTCAGAGGCTGACAAAGGCCCTTTATGGGCCGACGGGGGCCCTCTCCAGACAAGCAGTGAACTCCCCTACAAGCTAGCAAGGGCCCCTAAACGCTCATTCAGACCATGGACCTCTTCATAGCGCACAAAGCTTTTTTGTATATTCGGAGTGCCTTTCTTGTTTGTAGGTTCGTAAGCTTTCTTTAATGCCTTAAACATTCTTATTTTACTTTAATTATCTGTTTCGGACAGTGTACGACGTCCTGCGGACGCCTCACGCTATCCAAAGAACTGGGGACCTTCGGCCACAGGGGGGCCCACTCAGCCGCCAGGGGGGCCCCGCTTGGCCTCCAGGTGGGCCACGGCCCCTTTGGCTCCGCTTGGCTACGCCATTGCCCATTGTTAAGCTTCTTTGTTAGGTTTTGTGGTCAAGTTCCCGGTTTTGTTTTATTTTTGCCCTACCGCAGGTGCCGAAACTGTCCACATGAAAGGGGCAGGTCGGTATTTCATTCCATTTTCTTTTCTGTTTTCCGTGTTTAAATTTCTTCCAAGAAGTCATGATGCAATAGAATGGAACTTAAAGAGGGAACAATATGAAACCGAGCTCAGTCGGCACTGGTTTCCACAGTTCAGTTCAGTCCAGTTCAACTCGGTTTATTGTCGAATCCTTCCAACGCATTGATTAATGTTTGATTCGATTCGTTTAAACAGTATGTAAGAAACAGCAATTACCCGTAAACAAGCAGTGCAGCACAAACGCGATTGTCACGCAGACAAAATTAGGCAAAGTCAGACATGTCGAGGTGCAGAGCAGTTCGTTGAGTTTCCATACAAGCTCCCTACGGGTTCGAGAGACGGTGATAGCCGGCGGGAGACGGTTCCAGGATCGAGGCCGCGAGATACGAAAAAGACCTGAGGGCCACAGACAGACGGAAAGTCGGCGGCTCGAAGGCGCCGGCCGCCGACACCCAAGTGGCACGCTGGGACACAGCGGTGCGTGGAGTGAAGAGGGACCGGACTGTCATCGGAGCACGTAAATCGTTTAGCGCTTGGAAGACACTGAGGTTGCTGCGCCTCGCAATTATGTCACGTGCGGCGCGCAGGCACGTAGCCAGGATTTTCCTCAGGGGAGGGGAAAAATTGTCAAATTTTGTCATATGCCACTTTTTGCCACAAAAAAGGGCCTATGCCGATTTCGTCATTTGTCATAAGGACATGGCAGAATTTATGGGGAAAAAACAATTTTATGTCAATGGCATCGTATTTAATAAAAATAAAAAAACACATTTTTTGCTTTTGCATTATGTATGTGATCATTATTCAGTAAATCATTATTACTACTTGCCTGACGACGCCAGAGGCGGCTCCAGCGACCCCGTTTCGGGGGGGGCCAAACCAGAGTTTCCTAAGTCTGGATGGTAGGTCAAAGCAGAGTCGTTGGCCTGGGGGGAGGGGAATAGTGGAAGACGCTGGCCGTGGGTTCGTAGTGTATTTCAACGGCTGAATATGAATGGTAGGCCATCGACCGAGGGGGAGACGCTAACCATGGGTTGGATTTATAGTTCCAGCAACTTAAAACACTGATTGAATAGAATACCCATGTCTTTTGGGGTCCAAATAGCCATTTCCCCCCCCCCCTCCGTGGCGGTTGGGGGACGCGTGGCCGAGATGTCCCCCTCTGGATCTGCCAGTAGACAGCGCTCCAGCCTAGCACTCCAACGTTCGCCGGCACCGAATCCTGATTACGAGTCCCTGAGACGATTCTGGCCCCAAAATTCGCCACCTGAACTCTGCCTAGGTGGCACGACACGACCCCGCCCCAGAAGGAAAGGCTGTAAAGGATGTGGTGAAAAACATGTGATTGGATTAAGAGTGTCCGGACATCGATCGTGAGGTAGTGGCGTATCTTATACGAAGCAGGATTGAGCAGCTCTTCTTGGTAACCTTAGATATGTGCTCCTCCCAGGGCAAGGAGCTGTCGTTAGTGACCCCAGCATCTTCACGGACGGAAAGGGTTAGTATGTGGCCGGCAAACTTAACACGGAAGAATGTGGTCTTGAGGTCATGGGCTGTGCCGATAAAGAGCAGGGTTATTTTGGATGGACTCATTTTCAGGGAGTTGGGTGTAAAGTAGGATTTCACGGTAAGTCGGGAGTCTCTCCTTGCCGAGGTTTTAGTATGGGTAAAAAATCAGGATGTTCGGAGTCTAGCAGCTGAGTGTCATCGGCACGGGATACTAGACGTCCGTGAGACAGATAGAATGGAAGGGCATTTGGAAAGATGCTGAAGAGTACCGGCGCAGCCAAAGGGGGCTGGGGCCCGCCCCCTCCCCCTTGGCCCGCCTTTTTGTTAAAACCGTAGCATGTCGTCTTCTGAGCAGGCTTTTTCCGTGTGATTCCAGTTTACCTTGAGTTCCGGGTCCCCTCCCTTAAGAAAATCCTGGTTGCGCCCCTGCTGAAGAGGATAGGACCGACAATGAACCCCCTGCGAGACACTGAGAGGGAGGAAGATAGAGAGAGCCACCTCTCAGTACCTGCCGCCGATCAGCAAGGTAGCTCGCAAACCACCTGGGATCGGTACCATACCACTGGAGGTTGGTCAGGAGGGCGTCAAGGTCGACACTGTCAAAAGCTTGAGTGAGGTCAGTTGAGGTGACGGAACTCCACAAACTGGATTTGTTTAACAGAACGGGAATGTAGTTCAGATGAATGCTGGTTGTATTGGCTGGCTAGGTATTCCTCGCATTAACACGCGCGCTGGAAGGGGGGTGCAAAAGTACCCCCACTTGTTTTTCTTGAATATCTCGAGAACGGATCGGAGATAACCGCTGCTACTTTGTTGACAATTATGACCATTCAGTAACTCGTCGATTGACTCAAAGAAATCGAAAATCGGCCTGAAATTTGTGAAGTTTGAAGCATTTAAAGTCAATCATCACGAAACAAGGTTGTCGCAGACAAATGAGAACTACGAGAGGACAGGCATTCCACGTAAGATTACAGTTTGAACATTATCAGCCAACATCATTCGGGAATGACTGAGGATGATAGCAAGAGCAAAGCCAGGGTCAGTGAAGTTCAAGATCACCAAAAGTCAAGGTCAGCCAACTTGTGATCTGATCCAGATTTGTTTTGCAACATGTCTATTTGCATGAAACATGCATTCAAAGAACCTAATGAACCAAATGTGTGCACATGGATACGCTTATGTATATATGTATGTATGTATCCATCTATTTATATATCTACAAATATATATATGTATTGTTTAGATTTTACTACAATCAAATCATGTAATTGGGTTCATTGTAACGAAACAATTTAAGTACAGTTAACATAAAGTTTACTTTGGGTTAAAAACCCCATCCAAGGTCAATGACCTGATCTCTCTTGCTTTGACTTTACGCAGGTCAGTAAACGCTAAAAGTGACCGAATGTACCGATGTTGGCAATCTTCACTGAAAGTATGTTAAATGATGCGTTTAACGCTCTTATTTACACTCAGGCCACACCAATATTCCATGTGCTCGAAATCTGATCTGCGAAGATAATAGAATAACGACATAAGTCAATGGCCTGACATGACCTCGACCCGTACTCTTCACTCAAGGCGTCAGATGAACGGAAATTGTCTTATTCCACGTTTTAACGCTCTAACATACGCACTTTTCCCGTTTCGTCCGAAAAGCCGTATGGAAAGGTCTGAAAGGGCAAAGAAATCTGATCTTTTCCACCTCATTTAATCTTGAAGATATTGACTTAGGGTCATGAAAACTGCACACGATCTAACTCCTACTGGTCCTGATATGCCCTAAAAATTTTGTGTCTAACTCTTTCCTTTTCTGAGATCGGAGGAGAGAACAAAAGTGCCCGCCCTCTTTACAGTGCGCGTTAGCGCGAAACCCCCTCCCACTGCGCGTGTTAAGGCTATGATGTATGTATGATGTTGTTTGCCTGCTGGTATATCCTGCTGTTTGTGTGCGCTGGTCATCCTCAGTTGCCGTGCGCCAGCCGCCATCGGGTGCCGAGCGCCGTCGCTCAGGTGCAGCGCGTCGGCTACCGTCTGTTGGTGCACGCCGTCCCACTGGTGCCGCACATTAGCCGTACTGGTGCCAAACTGGTGGCGCACTGGTGTCAAGCCACCCCATCGGTGCCGCATGCCGGCTGCCCGCTGTGCGACGCGGCATTCCAAAGCCATTTCTGTGTTGTAATTCATATTCGCTCTTCTACAGCGGCTGCCTCGCTCTGCACATATCCATAATTTGTTTCTACCCGGCCTCCCAGGCATTCGAGCGTACAGCAGACGTCCAATGGCATCAGGTCTGCGCGTCCACTAAGGCAAACAAAGTTATTAAGAAGGGCGATAATCAAGGGCTCGGGAAGCAGGGGGGAGGGGACAAAGGATCCATGGCTCCCCAACTTTTTTCCAAATTTAACATTGACTCTATGTGCGTTAACTGGAAAGACTGGACCCAAAAAGCTTCCTTGTCCCCACCAACTACAGAGGAGTTCCCGTCCCTGGCGATAATGTATTGCGGGTGCCGGGAGTTTCACAGAAAATTACCTTTGATGCTGGCCATACAAGGTCCTAGAAAATACTCCCCTGCCGGAATATTAGGCGTTGTTTTGTCAGCCTGCGCAGATATCAAAACAGTCGTTTTTTGGAATATATTGTGTTGTACTTTATAGGTTCAGATGTTTGAAAACGCCCTCGTGAGTCCAAAATCGAGTATTTTCCCATTGCCATCCATGTTAAAGACAGCGCGCCGTCGCTTTGGTGACGTCACGCCTCGGGTGTTGCCATGAGCTTTGATTGGGGTTAAGAACCTTGGGTTCATTTCATCATTGTCAGATCAATCCAGTATACCTCTCATAGTCTTTATGCAAGGCCTGAGTGCCCTAAAATGGCAGGCTAAGCAGAGAATGCGTCATCAGCTTCCTCCAAATTTCTAATTTATACACCAACTGGCTGTTTTTTGCTTTTCTTTAGTACGTTCATTTTAAATTGACAAAAGTAATAAGAAACGCAGTGTTTTGGTTCAAAGAATAAAACATTAATTGGTTTTGCATTGATATTTCTAACGCGTGTTAAATGGCAAAAAAGTGATTTGATTTAGTACAACACTTAGATCTAGACGAAAACTAACCATATTTGCCAGGTGACTGCGGTCCTGGCGCTCTTGATTCCAAAGCGCCTCGACTTCCCACTTATTGTAAACGGTACTAAGGAAAAATGGCGAATTGTAAAATGGCGAATGCTTTTTTGGTGAATACTAAATGGCGAACGATGAATGGCGACATGCTAAAATGACGAACGGCTAAATGGCGAATGGCCAAATGGCGACATGTAAAAATTGCGACATGTTAACATTCCAAATTGGCGAACTGCTAATTGGCGAATGGCCACATGTCGACATGTGAAAAAGGCGACGTGCCAAAATCGCGGTAGCCTTCATGGCGGATTGCTAAATCAACAACAACGATTGGATATCCTGCTGGTGATGTGTGCTGGCAATCCTCAGTTGCCGCGCGCCAGCCATCATCGGGTTCTGAGCGCCGTCACTCAGATGCCAGGCGCTGGCCACCTTCTGTTGGTTCGCGCGTCCCTCCGGTACCGCGCATCCGCCACACTGGTGCCAAACATTCCTGCACCGTCCCACTGGTGCCACGCGCCGGCCGCCCGCTGTGCGACGCGGCAGTCCCGAGCCATTTCTATGCTGTAAGTCAGGACTGTTTTTCTATAGCGGCTGTTTCGCCTCGCCCATATACCTATAAATGTGCTCTACCCCGCCTCCCAAACATCCGAGCGCACCACAGACGTCAAGTTGCGTCTGTTAAGAAGGGCGATAGTGCCTCACGGTTAGCGATAGATGCACCGAAAATGACCCCTATTGCAGGATATGTAAGGTTCCAGAAAATACCCCTCTGACGGAATAATAAGGGTTTTTGTCAAATAGACCCAAGATTTGAAGAAAACATACCTCTGGCATCATATTGAGAAGCTTTTTATGGATTTCAATGCACAAAACACGCCTGAACTCGCGATCCCAAAATCGCGTATTTTCCACTTCCTCCATGTTAAAGGAGGCGCGCCGTCGCACCGGTGACGTCACACGCGAGGTGTTGCCAGGAACTTTGACGGTAGCCAGGGACGGTTACGGGCCGGCCTTCGTCAATGTTGTTGGAGCCAGTTGGGGCTGTGTCGGAGGACGCTACAAAAATGCCGTTGGGTGAATTCAGGAAAGCTGTGAAACAAAATCGAATGTTCATTTTTCATTACCGTTCTTACGCATTTCGGGTTTGCAGTCTTCTCTACAGGTTCCCCATAGCGTTGTTTTTGTATGTCACATTGGTCCTAAACTCGACCTGTGTCAGGACGCATTCGTCCTGAAGTTTTCTCTGTTCGGACGAACGCATCCTAAACTTTTAGGACGCGTTCCGCCTGTGGGCGTCTGCGGTGCGCAGCACGTGGGGCCTTGTTGAAGTAGGTTTGGGAAGGTACCTGCCAACATCCAGTATTCTTGTCTTTCAGGGCGAATCCAGCGGCTCCGTTTAGGGGGGGGGGGGTCAAAACAGAATGTGCTGGGTATGACCGTACAGATGATGGGTCAGCAAGTCAGAGACCACTGGGAGGTAGTGGAAGACGCCGGCCGTGGGTTCGGAGTATCCAGCAACTTAGACCTGGTTGTGTAGTCATAGCCTTGTGTTTTTGAGGGGGCCAAATGCACTTTCCCCCCAGTTACAGTTGGGGGCATGCCCAAGATGTCCCCCAGATCTGCCAGTGTTGTTTTTGCTTAGTTCCAAATTGTGAGTGATCAGATTATGGTTTATTCATGCATTGGCCACTACTGACTGTCTTCCTGTTGGTACATGATCAAAGGAAATGTCTGGCCTGATGGGGTACTTTGCATTTTGCATGGAACAGGATCTGCAGGATGGTAAATGAGGGGACCTCCAGGGGGCCACTGAGGTAAACCATCTGGCTGCAGGGCATGGGACCTGTGCAATGTCCAGAACAGTTAAGACTGTTGGATTTCTGTGTGAGCTGGCATGGGAGAAGATGTGGGAACAGTGGTTGTGTAAAGTAAACACAAGTGGATTGACTTGCTGTGAGTTGCTCTTGAAGTTCATGTTAGCAAGAATTCTGAACATATTAATGCTTTATTCTGCATTGACATGAACAGGAAACTTTTATTCCATAAGCTCAAGATTGATATACTCTGGCACCAGAAAATATAGCCCCATTTCAGACCCTGTGCAGTCATCACCCATATCTCTCAGTTACATAAGACTTAGTAACTCATGCATACAGAAATTCAGGGTCCTGAGTTTGGGTGATGATTGGATTCATTGTGAATGCAATCTCTGTGTTACTTCTGTATGCAATTTGTGTTTTCTTGTATTGCTGACATAGTATCCTATAACCTTCCCACCAGTTTTCAGCATCATATTCATCCAGATTAAAACAACAGTAGTGCATGGGCAGTAGTTAATGTCATTCAGTCCAAGTCTTAAACATGGTTTTGTTCAGTAGGTTGCATCTTACAGAATTTTCAGTTATGTGTTTTCCAATGCCATCATTTTTATGCAGATGTTTCATCAACATTCTTGGACAGAATGGCTCAGTGCCAGGAGCAAGCTTATGCCAAAAGAATATCCCATAACTGATCTTTTTTGTTTGCATGGAGTAAAATTATTTTGAGTGAGAAATGGATTCTTTCAAAACACTCAGTGTAGATTCATCATTTACATGGTCACAGAAATTTATGCCACATTTTGTAAGTAGTTGCATGACAGAAATAAGGCATTGTCCTTTCTGTACAAGATGCAGTTTTAATCTAAATTTGGTTGCATGCATTGTGAAGGGTTGGTCATTCTATGAAGATTCACTTGCATTGTCATAAATAATAACATTAATCCTGCCATCTCTCTGCTTTTTATGAGCATAGTACCCATGCACCATTGCAGGGGTGTCTCCTTCATGTCACAGGGCACCTTTTGAATGTAAGGGCTCCCATTCACCACCCCAGGCATGTCTTGTTGGTGTTCTATGGGCCCATTTTAAATAATGAGTGACCATGCTCCATCATGGGCACCCCTGCTCCATCACCACCTTTGACAGCTAAGGGCTTTCATTTGACATTCTTACCCATCCTGGGCAGGCAAGGGTGCCAAAATGCCAGGGGGTAGAGGCAGCCACCCTGTTCCCCCTCCTTGGGTCTGCCCCTGCAAGAAACTCATGTTCACAATGTTTAGTTAAATGTGGCTGTTCAGTTAAATGTTGCCTGACATTCAGGAAAATGCAAAATGTGACTCATTCTCCAAAAGGATATCTGGAACAGCTGCACTCTGGTGCCATTTACACCAGAAGTTGTTGAGGGATCAGTGAAGGATATCTCAACATTAATGCAGTCATGTAAGGTCATTTGAAGTCAAAGAACATTTGTGTGAATGCCTCTAATGAATAAAGCTAATTTGTGGGATGAATTATGTTGTCTTAATCCTCCCTAGGCAGAGAGATTTTCAGTTGTCCCTCCCCAGACAGAGATTTCCATTCACACTGACGATGAGGGGGAAGTGGAAGGTACTTAATCACTATTTGTTTAGGACAAAAAAACGGTCGATAAATGTGTGTCCAAGGCATCCAACATTATCCCATTTGACTCCACCAGGTTCACCTATGACCATGTAGGTCAGGCCAGACTTAATGTTTGGGAACTACATGTTGATTTTCCGGAGTTAAAAACGACGCATTTGCGGCCAGATATGCCTGAAGTCATCTGTTTTGCCATATACAGTGCCAAAATTAGCTAAAGAAGGTTCTAATGTCTGAAAAAGTGATCTTAGGTCATTGATCTCTTTTGACTTTGAAAAGGTCGTTGGCTTGTCAAAAGGGACCTTTTTGGATGTGGACCACAATTCTGAACCGATTTCATGCTCGTCATCCTTATTATACATACCTATTGCCCTAAAACAGAAAGCAACGTTTGGCGCAAAGATCGGCCTGACAGTCTTCAGTGATGACGTAGCTCGGTGATCTGAGAGGACCTGCGGTCGTTCTTTTTTTTTAACTCGCGCGATGAATGTATCGTCATCTTTGCCAAATTGCATGGCGCGGTCGCGCCATATTGCCGTGGTCCCGGAATCTGTTTGGTGGGAGGCATCCGCCCTATCTTCTGGCGAGGGTTAAAATATGTTACGAACTTCCACGGCATCCCAAAGAATATGAGAACCTTGGAATGATGTCAGATCAAATCAGGTTCCGGCAACTCAAAACTTTCGCGAGTCGAAACGAAGATTTATGCCTGTAATACCGTACTAGAAATGAATGGTAAATGCATTTGATACCCATGTTGTGTTTCCTAAATCCAAAGTCTGAATTTATGTCCAGTTGACCTGACGTCAGGTCTCTGACCCCTCGTGAATGTCGTTTGGTAGTATCATTGTTGGCACTCACTGGCGCTCGCGTTAACTATTTTTGGGCATGCCTTGCTGAACCCTCGAGGAAATGGGACTTTACCGTACATTGGCCAGTGATACGACCCATGCAGCTCCATATTTTTCCCCATTTAAGTGTGCATTACTGACATATCTCCCAGCATTGCAGGGCGAGATATAGGTGCTGGCGTATGTTTGCAGTTAACGATCGTGTGTATTTGCGGATTTTCTCTTTAAATCGGTTTAATCGCTGTATTTACATATAGATGGGTGTTCAAGCCCACACTGCATTGCATTAATAAACACATTTCGTGCGTGAAAGCGTGACACCTCTAATCGTGTGGTGTGGTGATCGTGACACCCTTCGTGGACGTGCTATTTTAGTTGTAGCCAGTGACGATGGATGGGCGGAAATCATTGCCGTAGCTGTAATGCGATTCCAATACGGCATTGCAGTTGTGTGGTTACGGAGGTATAGATGATTGGGATACGAAGTCATTGTATGTTTTTTTCCGAGTGGCATATGTGCGCAGGCGATTTGCGGGCTCGTCACTTGTGCCTGCAGTTGTTAGTGACCCATTTGGATTTGCACAACTTATTTAATGCAGAAGTGATCTGTAGTTCATTTGGTTAGAGTGCTGGCCAGGCTGTCCTGGCAAGACTATTTTGAGTCGCTTCGTCGATATTTGCCCTGTGGGTCTGCTGGCAACTTCCAGCAAATGGCCAAGCGAACTACCACACGGTTGCGTTGCATCCTTGATGGCACGTTAAACCTTTGCCAGAAAGTCAGCCGTAACTTGGAATTGTTCGGTCGGGTACAGGGAGCGGAGTCTACGCAGCACGCTTTGCTTAGCTCGTGCTCGGATCCCGAGCGTCACGCCAGTAGCGAATCAAATTAGGCTGGTAAAATAACTTTTTACACATTTTATGCTGACGATACCGACCCTTTGCGTGATATGCGACGTTTTCGTCCTGTGTATTGTCGCTTCCGGGCATACTGAATTGGACTTTCCTTTTCTCTCCAGATTCGCGCGTTGGACGTTGTCCCGCTTGTGAGAGTGCCGTAAAGGGTCGACAGAACGCCTGTAAAAACTGCGGCCACAATTTAAAGCAAGAACGGCAGGATAGAGATGCAGCATTGCGTGAAAGGCTTCGTATTGTTGGAGCGAAGAGAAGCGACGCGGATCTCGACAAGATATTTAAGCAAATCAAGAAGCTGGTAAATGGCGAAAGGTTGCGTACATGAGTAGACATCAGCAGCATTGATATTGTTTCCCGGTGTTTGCACTTTTATAGTGATCACTGTAATCATAAAACGCATGACAAGGCCTGTGCTGCTTTACCGAAATTTGGTTCTTGGGTTAGATCTTTCATTACTTCACTGGTATACATGCTTGGGATAAGGGTTTTTGTCTTGTTTTTGTGATATGTATGACTGTTGCAGGACACCAGCCCTTTGTGCGATTTCAGGTCTATCGCCTACAGGGAAAAGGGTGGCACTGCGCGCTGTTGGGCTACCGAGTGGCGAAAAACGTGACGCTGCGTTTTGACACGTTTGGGGACGATGTCCTGAACGCCGCCTTCACGGAGACATCGGCCACGGGCGAGGCCCGTCCGAATCAGCACCAGGAGGCCGTTATGAAAGCGTTCTACCAATGTAAGTAGTGGACGGTGTCTGTTTCGGTTCCACACCGTTCTTTGACACTGAATATGTGACTCGGTGACAAGCTCTTGAAAGCGGGGAGGGGCATCAGTCATGATTGACCTCACTGGTAACTGTCAACCACCGATATTACTCTATGGGCACGTCAGGTGATATGCGACTGTCGTCCGTAATAGAAGTGGAAATTACAAGGAGCCAGTGTTTTATATTTCGTTGACTACGGAAATACAGCGTGCCAGCAAGTGAAATCAGGTGGTTTGCATTCTCATTTCCCTGACTTGATGTGAATGTATTAGCATGTAAGCGTGATGTGCATAAATATCATTGCGCTAACAATTTCATATTATTGTTTGCAATGTGCCAATGTATTTTTCAGCATTTTTGCAGTTGCATCATTGTGGTCAAAGACTCGTCTGTACTCTCTGTATGCCATTTACAATCTCTGACACTATGTACTGCCCCAGTGTGATTTGATAAGAAGGGAAGTTTTGGATCGAGCCTTTCGCCAAGCGAACTGCGATAAAACGTGTTTTTGATGAGTGACCTTTGATGAAATGACGTGATGAAATTTGACATTTGAAATTTGAAATTGACCTTTGATGAAATGAAATGACCTTTGTGTTCCTGATAAGAACACAAAGGACTTCAGAAGGTGGCGCGTTTGAAAAATTTTACATTTGGCAGGTGCCGGTCTGAACTGTCGTGCAACACGTGCTCTGCGGGGTTTTGATAAGCCGGTCTGCGCCAAATGCAACGAAGTCGTGCGGGGAAACGACGGGCCGTGGTGCAAAGAGGACGTTGAAGTGAAAGAGGAGCGTGTGGACACCACCAGTGGCGAGACCGGTGCTCCTCCTGTCATCTCCATCAGCGTCCTGCCCGGCCGCCCTCCTGCCAGCCCCATCACTGTCCTGCCCAGCCGTTCCCGTGCCAGTCCCTCCAGTAAGCTCCTCAGCCGGCCCTCTGCTCATCCTACGGGCACTCTTCGAAAGCGTCGTCGCCGCGCGAGCGCCGTCCTGTCCCGCAGCCCCAGCCCCGTCCCCGCGCCGAGCGCCTCGCCACGAGTTCAGACACGCTCTGAGAGCATCCTGGCGGTCGGCCGTGCGGCTCAGGACGATCACGGTCCTTTGGACAGCGCCGCCGCTGGACAGCAGCCGTTTGTGGTGTATAGAAAGCTTTGTTCTGGGCAGTACCAGGAAGTGAAACTGGTGCCGTAGGAAAAGACAGATTGCCAAGAATTCGTGATTTGACAACTGCGTAAAACTAGCTCTGTAAATTGGGCCATTGGAAATCGCGGCTCGCTATGTCGACGCGTGGAACTGGCTTTTGCGTATGGGTGTATTTGTTCTTGCATGTGCTTGTATATACGTTTTTGAAATACGAATCCAGTAAACTTGAACACGGCTATATATTGCATCGTTTGAGTGCTCAGGGGATTGCGGAAGGTTTCGCGTACGACGCTCAGCGATGGGCGCGGAGTTGCCACGTATCTACGTCACTGCAAGGGGAAAGGAAAACAACGTCGTGGAGTGTGACGATGGTTGTTCTCTGCTCCAGTGCACCATTCGTGGCTCTGCATTGTCCAGAATCTAGGCTGTGGCAGCCCTGGCGTGGTTTTTGCAATGGTTCACGATTGCACTGTGAGCTGTGTATGCCGTGATTTATTGTTTTGCCAATCAGACCGAGACTCCGTATTGTGGGGAACGGTTCTCGTGCATGCACACAACACAGTGGCCCTTGTCCAATGTATTTTGGCAACAGTTTCGGTGGTTGCGGCGTAGGCCTATCCCGGGCGCTCACCCGGTCCTTGGGGCTTGAATGGACGCCAACGAAATGCTCAGGTATCCCCACACTATGTAACGCGACGACAGATGTGTCGCATCACTTCGTCTGCACCAGTTGAATACTGCCCGCAGAACGCTGGAAAGTGACTGTGTACAGTAATCATGTTTCGTCCCAGCTGCAAGTACCATCATTGAACAGCAACACACTGCCAGTAAAGCACGCTGGCTGCATGAGCAAAGTAAATGGACACCCAATGTCTTACAATGCTGAGGCCTGTATCGCGAAGTATTTCGTCTGCATCTGAATGGAAGAAGCATGCCAATTTAAAATCCAGTTTCGTTGCGATATTGGCAAAGATGGCTGCCTTTTAAGGCCTGACAACACCATCCAGAATGTCTTGCAAGACTGCAAAGGCTCTTGTACATGCCTGACGCATACAGACGCTTCTACATGGTTAGATAATGTAGTACGGCGGATGTGGCTTCCGTGACACCAACTTCAACTTGGTGTGGCTACACCAAAAGTTGGTGCAGCCACACCAACTTTTGGTAGTCACTGTTTTCAAAACTGGGTGTCGCATGAAACCATCCACATGCCGAATTTTGTTTTTTTTTCGCGAAATTATGCAGTACCAAATCAAGCATAAATCGCACGACAAAAAAGTACAGGTTATGAAGCAACGTTATTGAGCACTCCAGTCCAGTGGGTGTGTAGGGCGTATCGTACAGTTCGCTGCAATCTTCAGTGCTGGTTTATACAGGGCTGCGATATAAACCTGTAAATGGGCGAACAAAAGTTGCTTCTAAGCCAATGTCATCAAAATCGAAAACAATGTGACTGAAATCTGGACAGAAAATAACGGAGAGGGAGGGAGACGGAATGTTTGCCACTCACCGGACTGACCTTTGCCATACCAACTTTTAAACAGTTGTCAGTTCATGCGCTTCTGCATGCACGTTCACACAATCAACGCAAATGCAGAATCTAGGCTTCCGCTCACCTGCGCTCACCGGCGCTCACCTGCAGTGTCTCAGTACAAACATGTATCCGAGGTCTGTACTATAGACAAATGGCATATTGGCCCGGCACCGCATGGCGTGATTTTGTAACCGCGACCGCCTGAGGGAGTCAAAAAAGGCTCACCCTGTTATCTCAGGATCTAATCGTCGGCTCTGAACTGGTCCACTACCAATCGATAGCCCTGAGTCTTGCGATTCAGAAAATACTATGTTAGCCCTGGTCACGTGACTGATGACGTCACAGGTTACCTAAAACGCATAATACGACGCGTTTCAGCTATTGTTTTCATTGGCAGTGTTATCGGTACGCGAAATACAATACCGCAGTACTAGAGGAAGGAACAAATCAGCAAACAGAAAATATGTAGGTAAATCTTGAACGCACCTGATGCTTATCCGATTTTCTGCCTTGCTGTACCAAACGTAGTTATAAACGGAAGCGACGATCATTTTGACAGACAACACCGGCGTGTTTTGGCCCATTCATGTAATGCATACCTGCGGGGAAATTCGTGGCACTACAGCGGTACTTCTCTGAAATCATGATGGCCGCCTTCATAATTTTGGTGTTCGCTGGCCACTGTCAGCTTCGACATCGCTGAGGCCAACGATACACTAACGAGGCACGTAGCCAAGGGGTGGGGGCATGGGGCCTTGCCTTCTTTTCCCCCTTAGCCATGTGATCTACACTAGATATTTAGCGATTCCGCAGGAATGCGGAATAGTGATCATATATATGCTGCAAAAGCAAACATGATCTGTTTTTCCTGTCCGTTAGATCTGGGGTTAATTGCGCCAGCTTTTTGCTTTTTCCTACAAATTTTGTCATACGCCGGTGGCATATGACAACATCTGACATTTGCCTCCTCCCCCGAGGAAATTCCTGGCCGCGTGCCTGACGCTAGCGCGTTTTAACGGTAATCTTTATAACGGTGACAAGAGTTGGGGTAAATGAATCGAACTTGGGCTGTCAGTCAGCCTACTCAACCAAGTAAAATATGGCCTAACGAGGGCGAGATGGCAAAAATGAATGGTACGTACGCCTCGCATCATAAACTTGTCTTCTTCAGTCACACGCGTACAGTTAAAGTCACGATTTGAGTAGATACTCTCCTCTTAATGGAGGACCTTGCTCCAGGAATCAGCTTGACACAATTTTATTTGGAGGGTGGTGGAGAAAAGCAATTGGTGAATGATGTAAAGAGATTTCAGTTGTTACAGACAAAGCTGATTTTAGTTGGTAAACGTCATGGGCCTAAGAATTTAACTACCTTTGAATACTGAAACAAACTGTAAGTTGTGGGTGCCCATTTCTCCTTTGTGGATGCCAAGGCACCCACAAAGAGATAAGAAACCACACCCCTGATACGACGTCGGAAAAAATGGCACCGGGTCGTACATGATATCATCGGCAATACTGGTCGTAGAGCTTTTAACTGGGTATCAAACGAAAGGCCACGATCTTCTGCACCAGAAGCATGCTAAAATGTTAAAAAATGTCGGGTCAAGGTCAGCCTACGTCAGGTGAAATAATGGTCTTGCTTTTAACGCCAAAGATCGATATTTATCCGAAGCCACCTTGATCCACGTGACAAAAAGGACGAAAGTGAAACATTCTGCTGACCAGTTTTGCACCAACTGCCTTTCATCCAGTCAAGGTCAGTCTAGGTTGCATCATTGCCCGAAGTCATGTTCGCGTCATTGCCCTAAGAGGCGAAATCATGCATGCAAGGGTTCACTAATGACATTACATCTTCGTGACCTGACCTAGCATGGAAATGGTTCTGATGTTAAAATGTGTAAAAGCGACTGATTAATAGGTACTGAAAATTTGGCAGAGCTGACTAATGGTTCAGAAATTAATGACGAAAAGCCGAAAGGGTTGCACTATTGGACACCCACCCAGGCGGTGCCGGGTTAACATGCACCAAGGACGCGGGAAGCGGGGAGCAGGGGACAACTGCACCCCGTCCCCCAAGCGGCGGAAGATGTTTTGGGATAGGGGCAAACCGTTCTCGGATCCAGCCATCCCACTTCGCTTAACCTTAAATATTCATAAGTCCCGATTTTTCCTCGGCTTTGGGTCACTTCGTTTTTTGCTCACACCAGACATAACAAGAAATAAATGCGATGAAATTACGGTGGCGATGGTCAACGAACCATCAGACTCCCCCTGTCTTCCGCTGCAGCATTTTTAGTATGTAATGAGATCTTACTGATCAACTGCGTGATTCGCACTTAAACCACACGTGCATAAACATACACCGCTTCGTTTAATAGGGATGGTTTAGTCTGGCACGCCGAAGGCATGAAACGTGCCGCCTGAACAGTAATGTCAACCGCGTCTTTTTTTTAACTCCACCGCGAAAACACCAGTCTGGTTTAATTTGCTGGAAGTCTGCAAGTGAGCAATGAAAATGGTTTAACGGGGTTCGCATGCATGTAAGACATGCGCGAATACGAGGGCGCATTTGCAAATGCTTCGACAAAAAATACAACACTCCAAAAAGGTATCCTGAACATCAGTCAAGACGATTCAGATCAGTGACGTAGTCAGAATCATTTTAGACTTGAAAACTGCAGAGGTAAATTATATACTTGGCACCATTCAAGTTACTTGTGTTTTTACGGCGCTCCGACCAAGTTTGATTCTGTTGTTCATGGATTTGCCTAGGACCATATACTCCGTCCCTGGGCTCGACCCACAGGGAGGAATGCTTCAGTGGTGCATAGCTACTGTCAGCACTTGTTAAATGTGAACAGTGATGTCAAAATTTAACGATCAGGGCAAAATTCCTTTCTACCTGCTTTACCACATTTTCTTGATGCATTGGTTTGATCCAGTTTTTCACTGTATAAAGAAATATAATGAACGCCTTGAGAATAATGCCCTTTTCATACACATTCCCAGTCCGGGACGTAACCACGCCCAAGCCTGGTTTGTGGTGCTAAGTGTCGGCAGAGCTGCTGACTCGCCGCGCCGTAGTGATGACTAGTGAAGTTGCCGCACACGGTGCCGGCGCATCGTACCGGCATTACGACGACATTCACACGATGGTTGTATCGCTCTACCGCAAGTAGCTGGAGAGTGTGGCAAGCATACTGTTACCCCCAGGGATGTCGATTTCTATAAATGAAATGGGGGGCCGAGCCGAGGGCCCGACAACCTAACCTCTCCCCAAATGTGTTTTTTTAACGGATTCAGCCCATTTTATTTTGACCAACGGAAATTTGCAAATTTCCTGAAAAGCCGCATTTATCCCCATGTATATATATATATATATATATATATATATATATATATATATATATATATATATGGATAGAAGATAAAAAGAAAGATAGATACATCGCTTTAGACTTCGTTCTTTACTTTTGCCTATTACTTATCTATTGTGGCTATTTTTTTCATTATCATTATTAATTTCCCTTTAAAACCGACAGAAAATATTGAGGGGCCCAAACCAGGATTAGACGGGCCCAGATCAACATTGGATGGGCGAGGGGCCTCTCAAAAAGTACAGATCAAAACCACAGGTTGCCCCGTTCAACCTTCGAGGATTTGTCGTGTGGGTGCCACTACAGTCAGACATAAGTACTCTAAAAGGTTCTCTTGCGCGCATCGATATCTACACATATCTAAAGGAATATTCAAAATCTATTTTACGTATTTGTGTTATTGGTTGAGAATTTCATTGGTTGAGAATTGAGAGTTTCTGAAGTTGGGATGAAAAGACCCCTAAGGCCCTCGGCTTAGGTCACGTCACCGGACTCCATTCCCGACACACCGACACCATGTCGTGGCAGAAAGAACTTTCCTGGCTGGCGGCTCCTATGCAGGGGAGCATCCTTTCCGGTCCTCACATATGCTTTTTGGTAGGTACATGCCAGAGGGTGGGGCACTTACTTTTCCCATTCAGGGGCACCCCGCTACCTGCCAGAGTGGTCTGCTTGGGCCTAGGGACCATTTGTGGAGGGGTGGGTTTGCCTTTCTCGGCCAGGGGGTCCCTTTGGGCAAATGCCAGGGCTGTCCCTTCATATGTCAAAAGATAGAGGGGTCATGGGACTCCCAGGACCCCTCTGGCTACGCTACTCGTTCAAGTACCTATGCACAGGGAGGCATACGGGTACTTGCAGTTACTAAACAAAACATTTTGTTCTGATGCTGTTCTGGTCCAGAACCTGTGTTTCAGCCTCTGCTTCACCTGATCAGTCTCTGCTCATTTCTGTACACATTTGTCTCACTGCGTTTTGGAAATCCAGAAATCGGAGGATGCCTCAAGTCCAGCACAATCGAATAATTCCTTTTTAATTTATAATCGGTGTGCAATTTTTGTGTACACTTTTTGTACGCTTTCATTTGCACCAGCCCCCAAAAATACGACCAGTTATTTTTACGGCAGTGTACAGAATTCACCAAGGAACTTGTGGCGCGGCGGTGTAAGCAACGAAAGTCTGAAAACGCGTAACGCCATGACCAGTTCCTATTTCAATACTCGGGTGCCAAAAACTTGAAAGTAGCACACAGCCATTTTTTTGGAGGGGGAGATATGCTTACCTCCATGACTTTTGATGGGGGTCACTTTATCCTCATCCCATTCCCCGCTTCTACCGCCACTGCCCTCTCCCCTCTTCGAAATTTAACATTGATGCTATGGGCGTTGCCTGAAAAGAATTGGCCCAAAATGCTTCTTTTCCCCCAACGTCCCACCCCAGCTGTGCAGAAATTCTCGCACCCCTGGCAGGCACTGTAAAATGTGTTCCCAGGGACGTATGCAGCCCAATTTATGGATTTCCGTGGATCCATTGCAACTGAAAAAATCGACCCACAAGTAGCATACGCGCAAATTTAGAATCGCAGTATATTGCCGTAGCTACGTCGTCACTGGAGATCCATGTCAGCAGGAAGTTTAACATTTCATGGGTCGCCAAAAGTGGTACATTAAGAAACACCAGTGGAAAAATAAAAGTGGTAATGTCGTAAGTATAGCACAAGTCGAAAATTCAGCCTTGCCAGAAGCCCCCACGCACAGATTCCTTATGTCTGGGTCGTTTCACCGCAGGAATATACAAATTTCCGACTGCATTGCGTACGCCTCTGTGCAGAATCTAAATCAATGCAGGAGCACACTGGCACACAAAATTAGTGTTGTCGTCTGTAATTCTGCAAGTCTTTCTGCATACCGCGTCTGTCTATGGTTCTTGCAGCGAGTTGCCAATACAGTATATCTCATTCATGGTTCATGTTTCGTTGGACTTGATAATGCTGCTGGCAATGAAAATTTTTCCTGATTCCCCATTCGTCTCTGCTCACTGCACGCCGTACTTCAGAACGTCAACAGGGAAAATGACAACACTTTCCACCGGTATTAAGTGTACCGTTTGACTGTTCTTGATCAGTGGCCATTGTACAGGGGAATTTGCATTTAGGAATGATTTTGGGGGGATTTAAGGAATGGTGTGGTTAAAGGAAATTTAAACGTAGGAAATACTTCAGGCGTCATGAAATATAACGAAAACTTGATTTCTATGTTTTTTAGACCCAGCTAAATTAGTACAATTTAGCTCCAGCGGCAAATGCCGAAGAGCTTTCTTTGTGCTCATAAATCACACTGAGCAACATTAACGTCCCGTTCATCAGACTGCATAAATCACACGGACGTACGGACACCGTTTTTGAAAAATGACTGATAAAATGTATCATTTGCCAACACAGTATGGTATATTTCAAGCAAACAATAGTACGAAGACGGCGCGCCGTGCAAGTCGGCCTCCAGCCGAGCTGTCCCCGGCTAGCCAGGGACCCACAAACAGCCCTGTAAGGTCACTGGCATCACATCGCCATCGGGGGGCAATGAGCGCCTCCTCGCCTGACTCGTTGCCGTTCATTCCGGCTCGTTCCGGCCGAGCCTGTCGACACCACGTCTTCAACCCGCAAATCCCCACCCCCATAAAAAAGAAACCCACTGGGTTTCTGTATATATATATATATTTACCGTACCTATATAATGTGTCTACCGGACCGCGTGCGCAGCCACTGGGAAATTCCGTGCAAGGAATGCCGACTCGCGGCAGTGTCGTTTGCGGCACCGTCGGCAACCGCGTGGGCGCTGGCACTGTCCGTGCTGCTGGACGGTGCATCCGTCCGCGGCAGCCCAGCAGGCCTCTTGGTGGATCCGGCTGCTAGCATAATGTCGTTCTTCGTCAGGGACAGACGCGTTAACTTCACGGCTGATGCATCTGGTGCGTTCAGCGCCTCAGGCATCAGCAAGTCGGCCTCGTGTTGTCCAGCAGCCTAGGGCTCGACTGGCCGGAACACATCCACCAGTGAGCAAGCACAAACACAGTGAGCCGCTCCGCGTGAACGAGCGTCCCGCAGTGCAGCCGGTGGGCAGACGGTGCCCGCCGCTCCATGGTCCTCTGCAGGTCGGAGAGCCGCCGACTGACCTTCCTATAGGTCTGGACATGAGGCTGTACCTCAGTCCGGTCGCCGACGCTGAAGAGTGGCTCCCTCACTCTGTTCATTTGGTCCTAGTATTCCCTCTGTCGCCTCTGCTGTGGAGGCAACACAGCAGGGGCGTCGGTTTCTGTAAATGACTGGGAGGGGGGGGGGGGGCGAGCCGAGGGCCCGACAGCTTAACCTGCCTCCAAAATGTGGGTTTCTCAACGGATTTAGCCCATTTTATTTTGACCAGCGGAAATTTATAATTTTTTGTTATGCATTTATATATATATATATATATGTGTGTGTGTGTAAAGGTAGATAGACAGGTATTTATATATATATACATATATATATAGATAGATAGATAGATAGATAGACAGATAGATAAAGAAGACAGAAAGACAGATAGATGTATCGCTTTAGACTTTAGTCTTCACTTTCTGCCTATCTCTTATTTATTGCAGCCGACCTTTTCGTTATTATTAGCCTTTAAATCCGACAGAAAATGTGGGGGGGGGGGGAACAAACCAATATTAGGGAGGTTCAAATCAACATTGGGTGGGCCAGAGCCCTCTCAAAAGAATACAAATGGACACCCCTGCAACCCCGTGCTCAGAGGCCGCAGAGGCGGCAGGAAGGATAATGGAACCAGAGGAACAGGGCAAAGGAGCCACCCTTCAACGTCCGCGACTGGGTGAAGTTGTCTGATGCCTCCTCCAGCCCTGAAGACTGAACGGCCGCGCGCAGCGCCGATCGGTGCTGCCGCTCATGCAGCCATACTGCTGAGCTCCTGCCGGTTGTCGCATGCGGAGTTGAGCGTTAAGCCACGATGACCTGTCGGATGCGATTCGCCCCCCCCCCCCTTGGCAGCTCGCAGACTGTAGCGCTGCCTTCCGCACTCGATTCAGGCGCCCCGCCTCTCCGGGACTGTGGGGATGATAGGGCGTAGTCCTTACACGCTGAACGCCAGCACGTCGTAATTATACCTTGAACTCTGCTGAAACAAAGGCACTGCTGTTGCCAATTAACGGCTCTCTCACGTGTGCCTCCCGGCTGACCAGCGACTCCGGAAACTCGATGGCAGCTCCTGACGAGGGGCTGAAACAGCATCCAACTTCCATTCCATCCAAACAGCAAAGGGCATTTGGGAAATTGTCGGTCTCGACGGAAGCGAATAGACGGCGCTGTTCACCACCGTCCAACGGACCGATGGAATTCATACCCAGCTTCCTCCACCGGCCGCCCGGAAACGGCACTGGACTTGCGGGGCCGTTCTCCTAGACGATGTCTTGGCTGTCACGTAGACAGCGCATTGCCGCACATTCTGCCCCACGGCACCATCCATGTCTGGTCACCAGAAGCGCTGTTGCAGCCTATGTTTACACCTCACCCTCCCTTGGTGACCTTAACGAGCAGCCTCCAGCCGACGGACGCGCGACGAGGCCGGAACCACCAGCCGCCCACTTCGGACGACGACTCGTGCAGTCGTTGACAGCTCCTGTCGGCAGCGGTAAAATGACTTCATTGTTTCCGAACGTTCTTAAGATAGGCGCGGCCAGGGACAAGGGGTCTGGGCTGCGGCCTGCTGCAACTCAGGATCGTTGCTCGTGGACCTGACGTGCCTTCCGCGTGACAGCCTGGAGCATATTCGTCGCCGCCGCCACTCTCAGGCTTTCGTCGTCTGACGCCTCTTCTGCACGAGCCGACAGACGTGACAGAGCGTCAGTTTTTTGGCGTTTCCCCCGACGTGCTACACCATGGAGCTGTAGACCACCAACCGTGCATCCTTCTGACCCTGTCTGACCTCTTATTTATCAACGCCCCATTCAACAGTTACAAATCACAATATATATATATATATATATATATATATATATATATATATATAAACCGTGGAAAATCCCAGATGAAACACGAGGATGCGGTGTGCATAATACGAACGAAAGGCTTTGAATCAAGACTAATCAACACCTCGATTCATGGCTGGAACACTACGAAAAATATTAGGGTCTGACTGAGATTTCAGACAACGTATCTCCAATCACCGCCACAGGCCTAATGTTGAAAATTCCGAGACGTGGGCGGTCTAGAGCTCCTCAGTATCCGCAGCCACGCTTTAAATCCATCTTTCATCACTTTCGCAAAGAAGCTGTCATAGAATAGAAAAGCACCCGCAGTTAAGCTGCATATCTTTTGCTCTTACCCTGAATATCCGCGTGATCCTGCCCATGGAGTCAGGGGCGCAGCCAGGATTTTCTGAAGGGGGTATTATAGTTGGTTTTTAACGAAGTAGAGAAATTGGTACGATGATCTTCCAGGTTTCGTGAAGCTGCTCTGAAATTCTGGAAACGGCGAACAAAAATTCGAAGGGGTCTTCTGAAGTCCTCCCACCAGACAGAGCTAAGGTTAATCAGTTGGTATGTCAGGACGCTAGTGCGTTCCTGAATTGACGCCGATTCCGTTCAAACGCGTTCGTAGTGCAGAGGACACTTTTTATACTCCTGCGGGTGGACTAAATTAGACATTATGAATCTGTACGTGGGAGCTTACGTCAAGTGAAAAATTTCCGATAAACTTCGGATCCGTTCTACTACATCAGCCTTTATATTTCTCACTCACGTTGCTTGCTTTATCACTTGTAGCGAACTACGGAGTATCATTCTTCCCGTCCTTCCACGGCTACGTTGACAAGGTTAGAGGACGATAGCAACCCAAGGTCTTCATCAGCCCATTTTGCAGCCACATTGGATCTACTGAAAAAACAAAGCTAACTGAAATTATACTAGATAATCGGGTAACATGTTGAATTTTTGGAACTACTGCTAGTAGCTATTCCACCGAACTCAACTTTTTTATATTAATTGTTATTTTGTCATTTGACGGATGCATACCGCATATATTGGTATTGGCCCGGCTTTGATTGGGGGTATTTCGCCATCTTCCATTGACTGGCGGGGGCGTTGAACGCCTCCCACCATTTCTCTCCAGAACCAATGATCCGATTTGGCTGATTCAAACGGCAGTCGATAGGACCGAACCTTGCGGTCCCGTGACATATACATTTTTTTACTTTAGGGCCGCTGATTACGTCACAGGCAGGTCAAACACGAAAAAGTGACCAATTTTTCCAGAGCCTCCTAATCACAGTGAAAAGCAGAACGAGACTGAAGTTTGCTTGATAATGTGTTCCCGAAAGCTTAATCTCCCTTTTCCCGGAATTTTAAGTGCCACCTGGCCCAAGGTCATATGTCAAGGTCTCAGGTCGGGCCAAATTTGACCTCCATTGTAACGTGTCGTGCGATACCTTCCTGGCCCATCTGACACAGGGATTCTATAAATGACACTTTCAGGGAGCCTTGGATACCCAAAAAACTTGGAATGGTCCCAGTCATCGTCCACATGCAACACTGCAACATTTTGTAGTTCCATACTCCGAATGACAAAAGCACGCTAGTGACCTCCATGTGACATCTCTGAATGACCCTACAAGCCAGTTTGTACATGTTACAATTTTCTACGGAATGTTGCACCATATTTCAAAGGTCGATATCTCCACACAGATCATACACAACGCCAAGCAAACGTCACCAGTTTATATGCTACGCTGAAATCTGCATAAAACCGCCAAAGGTCAAACTACGAAAAAATAGTGCAATGTTGCAAGAAACTGTTGCGTAAATTCTACGTGTAATTTGCTGCAAAAAATCCATAATCATCTGACCGTATCCAAAAAGAAGTTTATTCAACTGCTTTCCTAAACTGTATTCTCACGGGACCCGGAAAATGAAAAAAACATGTATTCGACCTAGCTTGGCCTCGCATGAGGTCACAGGAGCTCTTTATCGAAGTCTCAGGTCATGCTGATATGCAGTGCAAGCCACACCCACCACATTTGTAAAACCACCAACAGTACGGCGAAGTAAAATTGAACGTCAAATCGCAAAACATGGTCGTTTTTGTGGCGTCATTAAGACGTCACCTAAAATGACTTTGTTTCTAAAAATTGTCAGTTTGTGGAGAATTGGCCTAGAAAAGATACCGAAAGTTTCAAGACCACTTGGGAGTTATCTAAGAAATGCGCCAGGGGGGGGGGACGTTAAACGCTCCCCCCAGTCAATGGCGAGTTATGACTCTACATGTGAGCGAACGCCCGAATGCTAACAGATTCTGTCAAGACGTCCATTCTGATTAGATGCATGTAGGAGCGTCTGCGTAGCGTAATCAGGCCTTTACTTCAACCAGCTCCCGGCCCGGCCCGGCCAGGCCCAGTCATAACGATTTCCGGAAATCAATAACTTCACGGCCACATGACACCAAACCATGACTTTTTTAGGAGATAGCCTTGCTATATCTATTTGGTTTGTAAGCATTTTCAGTGCGCTACCGTTGCAAAAAGTTATTTCCTATGTTTTTTACATATGAATTTCATCCGAGTGATTTCATACGGCGATGCTAAGGATCGGGGCCCACGCTTAGCAGAGCCTATTGCAAAGATCCCGACTCCTACATAAATAAAAGATAGCTGTTTTATATAAACTTGCTTTGTTAACGTTTTCAGTGCGCTGCCTTTGCAAAATGTGTTTTCTGTATATACTTGTTACATGTAAATTTCGTCCGAGTGATTTAATAAGGTGATGTTAGGGATCAGAGCCTGCGCTTAGTGGACCTGTTGCAAAAATTCCGAAACATATACCCGGTCGCGCAGTTCCAGATGACAGCTGATTCTGTGGCGAAGTTTAACGTGCCGCTATGGGTGCGACACGACCGTGTGGCAGCAAGCGTGGCCCTAAGTTGGTCAGTTTTCGCCTGACCCGCGGGCCATATATTAAGCTCCGGGTCGACTCGAACCAATCTTGCAAGGAGGGGAGACCAGCGCTGTACAAACCGAGGCACCGGTCCCAGCAGCTCACTTATACAAACCATATGTACCTATTTCTGTGGTACAGTTGTCGCCTTCACTCATACAAGTTCCTCCATGGTGCTTTTGAACCACTTAGTAATGCCAGAGAGAAATGAGGCGAATGTCGTGGCGGGGGCATGCGTGACGTTTAAACATGCAACTCTACGTACTCCACAAACCTGGGAGAAACAGATGGGCTTCTGGCGTTAATAAACGTCCAGTGCGGAATTAAATGAAAGTGAATGAAAATGAAAATTAAAATTAAAATGCGCTTTTGTTTGAAATAACTACACCTACTAGGTTTCTGGGACACCGATTCCAAATATGTCCTTCACTGATATTTTCAGTTAGGTTTTGCTGCTGAAAACTCATCACAATCTCACGGATTTGTATAATGACTAACATGCGCAGCGGAAGGGGGTTTTGCGCTAACGCGAATTGGAAGGGGGTATGTCCCTTCCACAAAAGTATGTCCCTTCCGATCTCGGAAATCGAAAGCGCTAAAGACATGAAATTTTATGGACAGGATGGGGCCATAGCGATTTACACTGTATCCAACTTTCATAACCCTAGGCCAACATCTTCAAGATCAAATGGGGTCGAAAAGGTCAACTTTGGACACTTTCTCGCTCCGTACAGGCCATTCCGTACGACTTTTCGAGCGAAACAGGAAAAAGGTGTTTGTTTGAGTGTTAAAACGTGGGATACGACAATTTCCATTCATCTAGCGTCTTGACGTCTTGGTCGAGGTAGTGTCAAGTCATTGACCTATGACGCCATTTTTTCTTCTTTTGAAAATCAGATTTCGAGCAACACGGGATAGCTTGAGTGTAAATAAGGGCGCTACACGCAACTTTTGGCGCATTATCAGTAACGGTAGCCAACATCGGTATATTTCATCACTTCTAGCGTTCACTAACTCCCGCAAGGCCAAACGAAGTGAAGCGAGATCATTGACCTTAAATGAAGTTTTTTGCCCAAAGTAAGTTTTATGTCGACTGTCTGCGCTTAAGTTGTTTCGGTCATAATCATCCCAATCACACGGTTTGAGCGCTGTAAAAAGTAAGAATATATACTTATTTAAATATATACTTATTAAAAAGTAAGAAATATATACTTATATATTTGTTTAGACATGTATGTATATGTACGTAAGTATATACATATGAATATCAATGTGCCAAACGTGTTTTTAGCAGGGTCTTTAAATGCATACTTCATAGAAATCGACATATTGCGAAGCAAATCTCGACCAGGTCACAAATAGTTACCCTTGATCTTTGATAACTTTGACTTGCATTGACCCTGGTATATATAAGCGCATCCATAAGCGCACATGTGTTTTTATTGGGGTCTTTGAATGCATATTTCGAAGAAATCGACATGTCGCAAGACAAATCTGGACCAGGTCACGAAATATTTGATCTTGACGTTTGACGACCTCGACCTTCACTGACCCTAGTATATGTAAGCGTATCGGTGTGTGCACAAGTGTTTTTTTATTGTCTCTGAATGCATATTCCATACAAATCGACATCCTGCAAAGCAAACTGAATCGGATAAAAAGCTGGTTGACCTTAACCTTTCATGACCTTGACCCTTATTGACCCTGGCATTGGTCTTGGTACATTCATCACTTATGCCTGAATGACGTCGCCTGATTGTGTTCAAACGACAGTCTTAGGTAGAACGCTAGTCCTTTTACAAAGTTCCCATTTATCAGCGATAACCGTTGTTTTTGATATGTTCGGTTGACTTCAAATGCTTGAAACTCCAAAAAGTTCCGACCGATTTTCGATTTTTCTGAGTCAATCGACGAATTCTTCAGTTGCCATAAATGTCACAAAGTAGCAGCAACCAGCTCCGATCTGGTCTCGAGATCTTCAAGAAAAACGGGTGGGGGACCACAGAACCCCCCTCCAGCGGGCGTGTTAACCCGTCCCCGACTGGGGGGGACAGCTGACGCCCCCCTAAGGTTTTTCTGAGACTGCGAGAGAACGAACAAACACACAGTCACGAAACTTTGTGTACCTTTTGCTTCATCAATTTTACATCTCGTGTCAAAATTTTGACTTCAGGTCACGTCAGGTGCCTGACCTAGGTCAGGTCAACCAGACCTGTGTCGAAAAAACGTTTAGCGCCCTCTAACTTTTTTGTAAAACAAGATATCTAAATAATACGGTCAGAGATTAGTGATCGTGATAGATGCAACAAATCCGCTATCTCAGATTTTTCGGAATTTTCCGGGTCATTGACCTAAGGTCAAGCCCATTTTTAACATATGCCGTCGTTTTCTCGGAAATTGACGGAATATTTCATAACATTTTTAGTGTGGAGTGAAGCAGACATCTAGTCACCGTCATTGGGCAAAGTATCAATGACTTCCAGCCATTAACCTGAGGTCAGGTCACGAATAACTGTAGTGAGCCAAAATGTACCACAGTCAAAATCGACAATAAGTTACTCAGAATGGGTAGAAAATGGCAGAACTAGCTTGCACAGACGTAAGTAATACCAGGAACCTCAAAGAGCTTGAAAAAGTAGCATATTTTGGAAATAAACAGGCTCTTGCGAATAAAGCTCCGCCAATTGTGTAGATTGGTAACAAATGAATTTTTCCCAAATTTAGGCATGAAAAGCATCACAAGAACCACTAAGATCAATAAAATTTACATAGATCGTCTTTTCTCGCAAAAATAAAGAAACGCTAAAATTAGTTCCCGTCAATTTGGTACTGCATACGGCAGCGACGCATGCCTACAGCTAGCGCGAGAATTGCCGTGTCTTTAACTCAACGTTTCGGCGTATATATTGAAGAAATCTGGGAAATTAGACGTGTATCTGCATCCGCGGACCTTTACTTGTGCGCTGGTGCCTTTACCTATGCGTTATTAGTCACAGCCCTTGAGATTCAGGCCATTCCTCGGTGTCATGCAGTCGGCTATGAGAAAACATATATAGGGCGTAAATTGCTTACATATTTTCTAAAAACAAAAAATGAGACCAGTTGCAAGTTCTACTCGTCACAAGGCTTTCCAACGGTATGCTTATTTTTATCGTGCGACAAACCGTTGGTGAGTTAGAGGGGGACGGCCAACTGCCCCCCCCCCAGTCGCGCATGTTCGAAACCGACCGACGGTTGTGCGCGGATCAAAATGCATAGCTACTATTGATTTCTCAGATATTTTGACGTCACATGTATGTACACACGTAGAGTACGTACAAAATAGCACAAGTTACAGGGTCTCGTTTGTCTCCACGACTTCCCTGATTACCTTTACCCATGGAAATTTTTGACATGCCTCCAAAAATGTGTGAGTCAGGTTTCGTAATGTTGGTCAGGGGCGCGGGAATTTCTCCACAGTTATGGGAGTATGTGTGTTGGGGGTGGGGCAATGAAGCATTTTAGGTCAGTTCTTTCCAGTCAACGCCCATAGGGTCAATGTGAAATTCAAAAACGTTGGGAGGGGGCAGCTGCCCCCGATCCTCCCCTTTCCCGCTTCCCACGCCATTGGCGATGGTGGTGGTTCGTCCCATCGCTATTGCAGCGAAAGCCTGTTTGCAACACGTCATTCATATTCTGAAGCAAGAGTGCGCTATTTCGTGCGCACCGCCTCAACCTACATGTGATGTCATTTCGACACTTCTCCTGATGAGGTGTTTCCGAGTCTAAACTTCAAGAAAAGATACTGGAGGCGGTGCAGGAGCCAGAACGAAAGACTGCACGCTATGCTTCTATGAGTGATCTCGGCATGTCTTGAGTGTAAAGATCGGTTTGCTCTGTTATATCGGTGCAACGGACTACAACCAACGGTTCACGAAACCTGGGCAACGCAATGATGGAGGTGTGCATGGAAAAACTTCCTTGGGTGAAGTGCATTGCAGTAGCCAGAGGGTCGCATCGGTCGCATGTTGCGACCCATTAAAATAGAGGACATGCATACCGAATACATCAGTAGGTGTCCTCAACACCAAAACTCCTTTTAATTGTCACCAATTTTTAATTCTTCAGGTAATGTTAAAAATTATCTATGCTCATACTCACTTGGAAAACCTGAGAATTTTAGACAAAGAATTCATTGGTGGGCTATGGGCTCCGCCACGGAGCGGGGGGGGGGGACGGGAGGATGCATCTCCTTTAACCATCTGATTGGGGGATTATACCCAGCAATAATTGCCGAATGTAGGCTCCATTATTTGTATCCGAAAAGCTTATGCTGCAGTCGCTGGATACTGCAAGAAAAAAACACGTACTTCATTTGTGGTTGTTCGTTCGTGCTGTTGAATCTGGCGGTAAATGGCAACCATATTGGTGTTCAAAAATGGTGCAGTCCGATGCAAGACTAATCATGGACCCTGCGTACTAACGATTGTGCGACGGCTGCAGGATCACGATAGATATAAGTAATATCTTCAACAGGAATGCATTCGTATTTTGTATATTATGGAATGCTTATAAATTGAAATGCTGGAAATTTTGCGAACTTGTGTTCTTATTTTTATACAGTTTGCTAAAGATGGAACAGGAAGGCAATGATGGCGCCAAGGGACAAGTTCGGAGTAATCTACAAGTAGGCATCACTTCACCATTCAAGGTCATTACCAGTGGTAGTGACACAAGTGGCGACGGTGCAACCAATATTGCACAGCACTACAGTAAACTCGTCTCAAACTTGTCAAAACTTGAACGTACGGGCAGGAGTAGGTGTAGTAGTAGGTGTAGGGCAGGCAAGGTTGGTCAGATAAGGCATTTTCAGGTTTGGATATGTATTTAAAACTGCCAACACACACACAGGCTGGCCGAAATCTAGCTAGCGAGTAGTGGCTTGCTCAGCTGCTGTTGGTAGCCCTACCGTCAAGTGACGTTTTCCTTTTGTGCGGTTGTCAGCGTCCATCAGGCACTTAGCCAGGGTTCTCCTCGGGGGGAGTTCAGATGTTAAATTTTGCCGTATGTCATTGGCATAAGACAAAATTTAGAGGAAAAACAGTTTTTTTGTAACTGATTTCATATTTAACGCGAAGGAAAAACATATAATGTTTACCTTTATTTCATATAGATGATCACTATTCCTTATTCATGCGAAATCGCTAAGTATCTCGTGTAGACCGCTTGGCTCGGGGGGGGGGGCATGGCCCCCCTGGCTACACGCCCGGCGTCCGTGAATGGAATACGTCCACGAAATGGACGTATTCGATTTCCAGGGGACACGCGGAATAAAGTATTGGTCACGATATGCGTGCCAGTAACAAGTGCCTGCTTCCGAACAAGTTTGTTTTCCCGCACAATGACGATTTTTTGTTTTCATCGCACGGTTGGCAAGTGACGAGCTCCTTTAATATCCAGCATGACTTCTGAATTTGCGCTTTTCAAGGGAGTCGAGCGAAATACGTGCACTTCATGCCTTTCGTAAAACATACTATCCGCGCCGTATGCCTATGGGATGCATGCAATCATCTTACTCTCTGCATGTGGTCATGCACAAGGTACTCGGTGACATTCCAAAACGGGGGGGGGGGGCTGTATACGTTTAAGATGTGCTGCTGGTTAGCGATAATGTCGACGACCATTACAAGCTTCTTAGCACGGTTCTTGACGGGCTGTAATCTTCCAGTCTGATGCTGTCTCTCGGGAAGTACAACAATGGTGTCACCCGACTGAATTATCTTGGCCACGAGATCGCGCTGAAGGGTATTTCCATATCCCCAGACCGCATCCGGAGTATCAGAGACCTCCAAGTTCGCAGCTCTGTGAAGATAACAAAGAGGCTTAACAGCTTCTTGTGGTTCCAAAAGTTCATCCCGTCGTTTTCGACTCTGGCAACAACTTTGGTCGATTTGTGGAATTCGGCAAAGCTCTACTGGAACGAGGAACTGAACAGATTCTTTTGTGCCATGAGAGACGCCCTTTTGAGCGGATTGGCGATACCCCACCCCAGGCAGGGCGACAGTGTCGTGCTGTACACGGATGTAGTGTCTCCGGCTCTGGCCAGATGTTGTGCCAGGTACAGGAAGGTGTCGCGCGAGTCATCGTTTTCAGCGACAGCAAATACAACCGCAGTCAGAGAAAGTGGTCGATCTACGAACTCGAAGTCTAAAGCTTCATCTAGGAGCCTGCTAACAGAGGTGGAGCCAAAAGGTACAATATTGGTTCCGGTGGTTTTGTCTTTCAACAGTTCAAGGATTTAGCATTAGTGCACTATAACTAGTGTGACTATTGATTATATGACTTGCATAGTGAACAATGAGGTAAAATTTAGCGTTTGTCTCCTCCTGCCTCCGACTCCAACTATGGCACATTTCGGTAAGATCTCGTTGAGACAATGGTGAAAACGATCAGCAACATGGAACGGACGTTCAAGATCTAGAGACGGCTCTTGGCATTTTGTGATGAAATGAAATTTTGTGATGTTCTATCGTTTCCGTTGAACCAGTCATGCAGGACGAATGCATGCGTGACATTACCAAACTCGTTTAATACGCCATTTTTGAAATGGAATAAGGAAGGGCATAACGTGTCGTTGTAACCTTCGAATCCAATTAAACTTTGTGTCGGGTTGGATCAAGCGCCGCGGCAGCCTGATGGATGAGGAACCGGACAACAGATCCGGCGCGTGGCAGGATCTGGGCTCGGGGCCCACAAGGGGTACTTGTGTTTGGCCCGAGACCAAAAGCCAGGCACGGGAGGGCCGTGCCACAGAGTCACACGGCACGGTAAATATCCTCCAGTGCCATCTAATTCGCCGCCTGGGGCAAAATCACTCACTCAAATCACAGTCACGCATATTATAAAATGCACGCAAGGGTCCACTTGTGACGTCATATCTCCACGACCTGACATATCTTAGATATGGTTTTGGTGCTCAAATATGTAAAATTGATTGATGAACAGGTGCTGAAAGTTTGGTTGGGCTGGCTTTACCGGTTCAGAAGTTATTCACGAAAGACCGATGGGAATACCGTATTTGGTACCCCCAGGCGGCGTCGGGTTAACGAAAAGCTAACAGATGAGAAAGCTAGACCCTTCCAGACAGAAAATTATCCAACAAAACAAATGTTAGTTTGAATTTCGGCAAAAAAAAAATTACATATTCCTCGAGAAACAGTAACAAAGCGAAGCCTTGCGCATTTCGAACAACGGTTCCGTTCAGAGGCAGAAAAGCGATTTTTTCATGTCCATTAAAATTAAAGACCGCCGGCCATATTACACAAAATGGAAGCAAACTGACGGGGTGCCAGGAACATCGGATACACAAGACAAATATGTCTGACATATACTTCAAGGATTGCCGTCAGACTACCAAAGAAAAACCGATGAAAAGTATGACCAAGGACAGGGGAGGGGCATTCATGGTACATGATACTTTAGCCATGAATGCTATATTTCTCTGCTACGATGTTCTGATGTGTTCATGGTGCATGGTGAAATGTACTCATGAGCAAAAAAAAAAATACCCATACGCATCGATTTTCCGGTTTGTGCATCTGGCAACAAAGCAACCCGCCTATGGGCGAAAAGCATTAGGGATGGGGGAGGTAGTTAATGGTACACGATACTTAAGACATGAATGTTACATTTGTATGTTATGATGCTTTGATGGACTCAGGATGCGTATTACTTATGGGTAAAAAATATGCCCATATGCATCAATTTTCTGATTCGCGCATCTGACAACAAAGCAACCCGCCTACGGGCGAAAAGCACTAGGTATCGCCGGTGATCAGATGATACCGCTCGTGCGTGAAATCGTATTGCCAGGGTCGCGGCCCGGCTTGAAATTGCTTCTGAATCGAAAAAACTGAGTTATGTTTAATAATGTTTTTAGACAAAATAGCGATGTTGCAATAACAAAGGAAAATAAAAATATAAGGGAAATGAAAAAATGAGCAGAACTGCTGCAATTCATATGCACCATTCCAGCACGTTTTAAGCAACCCGAACAGTGAACATAAAAACACTTGGATTTGACTGCTGGTGCCATTAAAAGCACGCGCTGGTACTGGGATTAGACACTTCTGATTCCACTGTCTGCTTCATTGACGGTGACAATTCCTCAAGGAAGGACAGCACAGCCAAGGAGCCTCCTCCGGGGTAAGACATGCAATGGTGTGCTAATAAGTGGAAACTAATAATGCTAGTTATATACGAATTCATTATAATACTAATAAGTTAATGCTAATAATTTTTTTTGGAGGAGGGGAGGTAAGGAAAACGTCATAAGTTACCGTCCATAACTTTTCACCTTGTTCATCACTTGCTTATGATCCTGAGGAAGTGGATCCGAAAATCTGCCGAGGGGAGCATGGATGGGAGGGGAACCTACTTCTCAGAACTGGGGTTCGCTAGCCTGCTGTTTCCTTTATAACTGTCTATCAGTCTTCTCTTGTTTTCTGTAAGATTTCATCACGCACAGGAGACATATGCATATTACGATGGCCTATCCCTTTGTGCTAACGATTTAACGTTCCCTTACGCACCGAAAATGAAAGTACAGAAAACTTCCGGACCTCGGAAATAACCTGGCCGAAATCCGAGGTTGTCTTTTTTTGAAAGGGCGTGGGGGCCGCCCTGGCCGCTTGGTGACACCCTGGCTACGCCATTGGTATCCAACACTGATGGCTGGCTACTGCACTGTAGACAGCAGCAAAGTTGACAGCAAATCCGTGGAGAAATGCCGTATAAATGAAGTGCGCTGAATCGGTTAAGAAATCCACATTTGTGGGAAGGATGGCTAGTAGGGCCCTCAGCTCGGACCCCAGTCATTTACATAAAACGAAACCCCGGGGTTTGCATTTGCACCTTTAGGTCATCTTGCATTAGTGAAAGTCATCAGTCAAGCATATAGTCAAATAATCAGTAAAAATGTATTTAGTCATCGTCCTTGTGCTATTTTGCACATCCTCTGACTACACGTGATGTCAGAATCTCTAAAACCAGAAATATGCGCGATGGAAGCCATCAATCCGTGTTTTGTTTAAAGTTTAAGCAGCAAGGTCTGAATGAAAGTGGCAATGAGCGGCATTTCAAATAAGTATTCATTAAAACTTATGGCGTGGTATCTTTATGCGAATCCTTACGCCGGAAGTCTAACATCCTTTGATATTGGAAAACAGATAAAGGGACAGGCAAAGAACGACGAAACCTGCCTCGTGCTGGGCCCCACAGCGGTCTTCCTGGCAGGCTTGTGCTTGATGCAGCCGCAATGAATCGATTCTCTGCTTCATTCCCAAAGCTGAGAATCGATTTCGATTCAGACCCAGGGCATGCTTTTCAGTGAATCGATTCGGTAATCATTCAAAGGCTTAGTGAATCGATGCAGTTTTGATTCATTTCAAAGCAATGTACATGACAATTTAAACATTCGGTTTGTCGGTTGATTAATAAAGAAATATGACGCAGTAAGACGTCTGATGGGGCGCATGGAGAACGAGACCTACTTGCTGCTGCTTCCATCATTACTTTTTCTTTAAGCAGTTTGCAGCACAAACGGAAATTTATTGATTTACTTCAGACTTTGGTATCCGAAGCATTGCAAGCTTAAACGCCATGGGCGCCCTTGGCAGTGCTCGCTGCCAATACTAAGCGATTAAAAACACATGAAAAGGTACGTCTCGAGCAAATATGCTCGAGACGTATTTTTTGACGAGGAGCATTTATGTGATATGAACTGTTTTTATTTACTTATCATTTATTTTGGGAGCATTTATGCGATAGGAACTGTTTTTAAACCAGTGTACTGCGATTGCAGAAGCGTGAAATTTGAAGAACTGAGCTATCTCTTAGTGAAAACTTCGTAATTCGGTGCTCAGTGGTTGCGAAGGTAACCCCCACAAAACGTTGTGGCCAGGCAAGTCCACTCAATTTGATTTTTTTCTGCTAGTTGAAGACTCATTCGGCCTTCGGCCCCACTCGCAATAGGTTTTATTCAAGCTTTAAAAATCAGACAGTAAAAAATCGCAGTCCGTCCACGATTATTTGAGAAATATAGACACTTAACTCTGCACCTCGTTTATCACTGATCTTTGTAAATTCTTTAGTGAATCGATTCAGAGTGATTCTTTTAGCCAGTAGGCGATTCAGGTGATTCTGACTCATTTTGGTATTCACCTGAATTGGTTCCGATCCTGATTGCGGCAAAACTGCTTAGTTACGTCATCACTCTAGAATCGATTCGAATCGTTTCAAAATCAAGCAAGGGCCTGCTTAACTCTTGCATCATTTTCTTCTGAGCAGAAGACCTGGCTTCGTCGGACCAGCGCGAGGCCCGGTCGGTACCACGGTCCCAGCTCTGGCCTACCCAGAACGGCACCCCAACTACGGTCGGCCCTGTCCCAGTCCCGGCCGCGGCCCGGCCGGCTGCCCGTCCGTCCGTCCTCGGGCACCGGGCCGGGGACTGGCGGCCGGTGTGACGGCTGCAGTCCGAGGCCCCGACAGCTGAGCGCAGCCTGACGAGCGCCGCCGGCCGGCCGTCCGGCCCTCGCCGAGAGGCCAGCTGAAGGCTGGAGCGCAGGTCCGGCGCGCTCCAACGGCAGCTGAGGAGCGGTGGTCGCCGTCATGTCAGTGGCAGGCATACCTATCAGAACGCGCCGAGGAAACGTCAAACATCGCCACAGGAATACAACCTTAACACGCCGCCATTGGTGGCGTTTACCGTATCGAGGCCAATTAATGTTTCTGCTTTTCCATGATTCACTACGGAAGAACTATCTGAGAAAACGAGACGAAGCAATCCAGAGACACACAAGAGACACAAGACAGTTTTAGTAGCCCCGCATCGCGTGCAGGGTCGTACAATGAGCAGTTACAAGAAATTATCAAAAAGGAATATTCAGGGCGGATCAGGGTACGCCGGATAAGGTTTGCTGAGTGTGTTTTCCAGGTCGGTCGGGGAGTGCGGAGGGTGTGGTCCACGCTGGTCAGCGTGTGCTGAGGGATGGTCAGGGCTGACCTTGGCGTGATTTGAATGTGGTCAGAGCTGGACTGGCTGTGCCGAGGGCGTGGCGAGGGATGGTCACGGCGTGCTGATGATGACATTTAGGGTGCTCGGGATGTGCTGATGTCAGCCGGTGGCTGGTCGGCGTGTGCTGAGGGTGTGTCCCAGGCTTGTCGGGGTGTGACGAGGTGCGGTCATGGAACGGACACAGCTGGTCAGGGTGTGGCGGGCTCTGAGATCTGAGGTCATGGCGGGCCGAGTACCGCGCGGAGGCCGCGGCCGGCGGTCGCTCGCAGCCACGCTGTCCGCGTCGCTGCGACGCAGGCAGCAGGGCGCCGCGCCGCTCGAGCGACTCCGCCACCGGCCGGGCGGGGGCCTCTCGGGACTTCCCCGGACCGGACTGGCGACCTCCGGGACTCCGCGGGAAATGCCAGAGGCGGGTGACTGGCGGCGCCGTCGGAGGGGCGCCGACTCCACCGGCCGCTCCGGACTCGGCCGCCGACCAGGTCCGGTCCGCAGCCGCGGGCCTGTGGATCAGAAGCGACCACCCCGCCGCCTTGAGTCCGGCGGTGCCTGAAACGGGGAAAACGTCAGTTCACGCAGCCGATGACGAGGCGGCCCGGCCGTCCCGAATCTGACGGCCCGCGCGGCGCGGCCGGTCGCGTGCCGCCCGCCGGCGCGCCGCTCCTGGCCGGCCGGTCCGCGGCGCTCTCGCGAGGCCGGAGCCGCGCCGCGGATCCGCCCGGCGCCGGTGAGTCAGCCACCGCCGCCGGCCGGCGCTGCGGCCGCCTCTGACGCGGCTGCCCGGCAGGCGCGGCTGCAGGCGCGGCTTCCCGGGCCGGCCGGCCGCCGACGGCCGCCGGTATGCCGACGATGTGGGCCAGGGCCGGTTCGGCCGGCGTCCTGTTCGAGCGGCGCGGCCGTCTGCTTACATTAGGCCGCCGCCGCTGCGCCAGGCTCCACAATGCGCCTGACCAGAATGAATGAGCGGCCATGTTCTAGAGGGCCGAAAGTCCAACGCGGCCAAAGGCGCGTGAAGAGGGTCACGGGAAGGTCAAAGTCGGCAGTTTTCTAGATTTCTAACATGAACGCTATTGCGGCGCACGGAAACAAATGCCTCATGATCTGCTAGCACCCGCTCTCCGTTCCGCACACTCCCACCAGTGTTTGCGCCCATGCCAGCGGCCCCGCGTTCGCCAGTCCGGATCGCACGAATGTACCCAGCCGCGTGCTGGCACCGACGCGTGGTCGGGCATTTCAGAGGGCGGTCTGAGGCCGCAGCGGTCGCCCTCCAGAGCGGTTGGGAAACTGCCCTGAGTCACCGCCTTCCGACCAGTCTCGAATGGCGGCGGCGGAAACCGCCGATCCGGCGGTCGAGCGGCGCCGGCCGGACGGGCTCCGACAAGTCCGGCCCGCCGACGAGCGCCTGGCTTTGACCTGCCCAGCTCGCGTCAGCTGCCGGCCGCCGCCAGCCAGAAGGCCCTAGCAGCCCCAGCTGCGGTCGATCGCACTCCGCACGCCCTGCCGTCCACATTACGTAACGGTGCGAATTTGAGACGTGCAGCGCCCCTCCCGCCGACCCGGGGTGTCGAGAACGCTCCAGGGCGGCCGCCGCCGCGGCAGCGCCTGCCGTCCGCTGCCGGGCAGCCGGCGCTGCCCGTCCCGGGCGCCTGGCCACCGGCCGGTCGACAGATGGTGCCGCGTCCCGGCCGCACCGCGGACGGGCGCACACGTGTTCGGCCACCTGCCGCGGCCGCGACCGCCCATCCCGCTCGCCCGGTCTACTCGTGCGGGTTCGCGGCGCGGCGGCCCCGTCTGCAGCACGGCGGAGCTCCGACAGCCCCCGCGGCGGAGCTCCGACAGCTCCGCGTCACACACCGGCACGGACGCGCGAGCGCCGCCTCAGCGCGAGGCGGCCCATACGACGCGGCGCCGCCGGCCGTCGAAAGCGTCGATTTCGCTCCGGCAATTCGTTTGCACTTCAGCAGATGCCGGGATAGAAGCCACCAGAACACCTGATGAAGTACAATCAGAACGCCAGGCGGTCGGTCGGTCGGACGCGGCCCGCTCGCTCGCTCGCCGTGGGCCAGGCCGGCGGCCCGCCGCTGCCCGTTCCGTCCCGGCTCAGCCGCACCACTGACGTGGCATGGCGGCGGCCGGCGCTGTTATCCGGACCGGTCACGTGGGTGTGTCCCGATGACGTCACGCGGCGTCACCCGGCGGCGGCGGCCACCTTTTCCAGCCGGTCCATCGATCGGTCGCCGGCGGCGGCGGCGGCGCCGGGGGAGCGACGCCCTCCAGCTGTGACCGGGTCACGGCGGGGGGAGGGACGAGCGGCGCCGTCCGGCTGTGACCGAGTCGTGGCGGGGGGGGGGACGAACGGCGCCCTCCAGCTGTGACCGGGTCACGGCGGGGGAGGGACGAGTGGCGCCGTCCGGCTGTGACCGGGTCACGGAGTGTCGCCGGTCAGCGGCGCTCTCTGGACGGGACCGAGTCACAAGCCCATATATTCGTCGCCAGCAGCATAATAGAGCTTTGTCTTGCTTCCTGCGGCATTCCGCGCCGGCGAAAGATTCCGCCCCTACTTTGAGTTATCCGCACCACTGACAACACCGGCGCGCATAGCACTACTGTGGCGCCTGCCTATCCGCCTATCAATCCATGACACCTTCAGTGAGCGAATCACCATTATATTTCTGCGCCAGGGGACGGATCAATGTCAATACTCTTTCACTGAAAAAAACGACTATGATTATTATACGATATGTAGCTATATACGATATGTATATATATATATATATATATATATATATATATATATATATATATATATGATATACGGAATGAAGACGCAATGAGTGGCTGGCCCACAGGGCCGGACTCGTCTTACGTACCAGCTAACGCACCTGGGGTCCCCCTTATGGGCCAGCGTCCCTCCATACCGCCTGACCTGGGTGTACCCCTAAACAGACCGACGTTCCCTTCTGTATCAAGGAGCGGACCGTTGCTCCCTTTTTCAACAAATGAACCAATCCGTTGTTACACTTTGATATCGGTCAGTGGAAAGACCACTGTTCCTCCTCCTAGATCAGCGAACGGACCATTGGTATGCTTATTTTTAGTCCGGTATATTGCTGTTACACTAATGACAATGTCGGACCGTTATTACACTTTCTACTAATGGGCAGCTTTCCGTTACACTGCTACATCAACATCGATGAATGGATCGTGTTATCTACTGGAGGACGGGCCACTGTTACCGGCGGGCGGACAGCTGAGGCTATTTGCTTTCAGTGGATGACCACATCCTCCCCGTAAGAGACTGACACTGTGTAAGGCTGGTCAATGACAGTCTTCGTGGCACTTCTCCACAAAGGCAAAGGATGCCTAGAGCGATCTTCCTGACAGTGCCGATGGAACATCCAAAAGTGGGCGGGGGGAGCCGGGCCCGTAGCCAGGATTTTCCCGGGGTGGGGGGCAAATGTTAAATTTTGCCAGGTGCCGCTGGCAAATCACGAAATGTATAAGAAAGACGGGCAATTTTATGTAATTTACCTCATGCTCAACGCACAAGAAAACATATGTTTCCTTTTGCATCATAAATACATATGATCACTATTACGTGTTCCTGCGGAATCGCTATACATCCAAGGAAGACCGTTTGGCTCGGGGGGAGGGCATGGCCCCTTATGGCCCCCTTGGCTACATCCCTGGGGAGCAGTTTGTTTTTCCCCATAGGGATGATGTTCAGTTCCCCAAAAGTGGGGATATGGCTGCCCCGCCCCGATCCCACACTTACGCTGCCTGACCAGGCTGACAAATCGCCGTCGTTCGGTTCTGGTCCCTGCGAGTTCGAATGACCGCCGCGCCCGTCTCTCGGCCGGGGACGCGACACGCCTACTAGTCGAGGATACATGTATCATACTAAACTCAACCGTCGCGTGGCTTCGCTGTGGCGACTACGGACCAAACCCACCTGACCATGTGCGTGACCCTTTGGTTCGCCCCCAGAACCCGCCCAAAGGCGGCAGGAAGGCATCGCAGATGCAGGTCCGGGCTGACTCGAGTCTGGGCGGGTGCCTTGGTGCCGGCTAGGGAGGTGACCCATTGCCGAGTCTGGTCATGACCAGGCTTCATGCCGACTTGTGACCCCGTGATAGTTCCAGGAACAACCCAGACTCAGTTCGGAATGACGCGTCCCCAACGCGCTTGTGGAGGCCACTGCATTTTGGAGCAGTTTAACGGCGACAACTAATGCTGTTATGTGAAATTATGTCCACGGCAGTGAAGGAAAATAATTTAAATGAAACGGGACGCGGCGACATTAGGAACTTCCGGACATCGGCACCCTTACATATCAGTTACAGCTCTGTAGCTGGCATCCAAGGGTGCAGATTGTGAACAACGATGGCAATATCTACAATGTTTTCTGAGGGTAAAGGAATTGATGCGTTGAATCTCATCTGGCTATGCTAAGGAACACTGACAAAGGCTTGAACGACTTAGTAGCGACTCTCGAACGTTGTTGTTTTGGTCACTCCTAAGCGACCTAGCGTAGGCACTAGATACTTCACTGAGAGCTGTCCCTGAAACGACCCGCTGCCCTCCACAGAGGTGGTCAGTGTCGGTGCCCGGATCGATCACGCTCCGGCTCCAGACGCGTCCCAGCGCCGCCTTCGGCCGCGCCCCGCGGTCCGCGCGACGGCGGGTCGCGGTGTCGAGTCGACACTGGACCACCGCGACCCGCAGTGACCCAGTGGCGACACCGGCGGCGACGCGGCGTCGTCCGGAGCCGGCTCTCGGGCAGAGGGGCCGGCTCCGGTCGGCGGCGGTGACCGGGCGTCCCGGCCGGCCCGCCGGCCCCGCCGATCCGCGGCCCGTTTCGGCGGCCGCCGCACCGGAAACGTCTGGATGGCTGCGGCCGGCCGACGCGCGCGGCCGCCGCCGCCCGGCCGGCGCCGGCGGCATCGATCCGACGTCAGCTGATTGCGGCGCTGGCACCACGTGGGCTGGCGGCCGGCGGCGCGGTCAGCTGGCGCCGGCCGCACCCGACTCAGCTGACCGCGCCGCAGCGGCGACAGCGGCCGGACGGCCGGGCCGGCGGGGGGGGGGGGACGGCAGTGAGTCAGCGGCGCCTCCAGGCCTGGAGGTCGGGGCTACCGCTTACCATCACGCCGGCGGCTTTGCAGCGGGCTGCCGCCGATCAGTGGCTTCTGATCGGGCGGTGCCCGGTGCGCGGTCCGTTCAGGGGCCGGGACGGAGACATTATTCTACACGGGTGGTGGCCCAAACGGGCTAGTTCTTCGAAAGTCGCTGCTGAGGAGCGCCACTGGGTTTCCTACCCATGCTGTGGGAGCTGGACTTGCACACGAACTGAGATCCTTGGAATTATTTAACTCACCAATTCCCATTCTGATACAGGGCCGAGATCGAGTACAGCTCATGCAAAAGCTATCGCAAGAGGGGGGGGGGGGAGATGATTGGTGCGTCTCGAACGTGGTAATCGAATCCGTCCTACTCGTCACGCGTGAGCTGGTTCCGTTGGACGCCATGACTCGTCCGGGTGCCCCGAGACCGGTCCCTGACATCGTCGGGGCCGCCAAGCGGAGCACGAACCGCGGCCTCCAGAAGCTTCTGAACCAATTGAAATCTTGTCACATCCGCGACTGGTCAGGACAATTCTATGCAATTTGTGCCGTCCGAATGCCAAAGGCTTTAAATGCGGACGGCGTCACTGGACTGGTCGACAAGACGAAGCACAGCGGTTCCGAACGTCCAATTCAGACGGCTATCAACAGTCGCCCAAGACTCGGAACCAATGCGAGCCGGACGACCACTTCCTCGAAACCAAACTTCCATGCCACGAATATATCTAACGTCGAGGCATCGCGGTGTACATCATCTCAGTTTGCGGGCGACTCGCCATCTGCAAATCAAATGGTGTACCCGAAACCCCTGTCCCATACGTCGATGTTCAAGGCCGTCGAAAAGGGGCCCGGCTGCGCGAACAACCTCCGATGGCCCGCGATTACGAAACCCCGCCCGCCTCTGAAGTCATGCCGACTGCGCAAAACGGGCGCTCGCGGCCGCCCGTCCCCGCACCACGTCACCGGGACCAGGCACCAGAACGTTCTGCACCCGCCAGCTGGCGCCGACATTCCACAGAGCCCCCCCCTCGCAGTGGACGCCCTGACCTACCTGCAGTGTCCGGGACGGGGCGGCGCCGTCGCAGGTCGCGTGGCGGGCGTCTGAAGCGCGCTCTCACGTGAACAGGGCCTGGCCAGCGGGCTTTCCGCCCGGTCAGCCGGCGGCCGCGATCGAAGGCGACGATCAGCTGACTCAGCGCCGCCAGCTGACGCCGTCGCCATCGCCGCGGCTCGGCGGCCGGCACTCTCTCAGGGCCGGTGGCCGCGGACGGCGGGCGGCTCGCAGGGGCGGCGCCAGCTGGCGGCGCGAGTCAGCTGATCGTCGCCTTCGGTCGCGGCCGCCGGCTGACATGCAATGGCGACGTGCCAGGCCGGGGGACACCGCCTCCGGAACTTGGGAAAATCTTGCACGGGGACGAGGCCAGTGCCTAACCTTGCCTTCCCTATGCCGAATTCAAACTGGATTTCGGCCAGCGAACGGGTCTGAACGAACAGAACGAACACCACCAACGAAAACCGTCACATAGCACAAACACAGTCACGAATTTGCAAAAGAAGTTGGGTACGGTCCTTCGCCATTGAAGAACTCAGGACAACGCTCACCGTGCGGAACCTGTTTAAGGGGCTCCGTCGCCAGGGGCAGTGCGGCCGGCAACGCTGATACCGCGACGAGAAGGTGCCCCAGGAGGGATTCATATCGGCTGAAAACAGAGTATCGATAAATCTCATCGCACTCGTCCCAAATATACCAGTTACCTGGGACAATCTCTAATGCGCTTAGTACATGCCCTTAAATTTTAGAATTAGGTGACACCTAGGTTAATGGCGACCATATCAAGCACGATCTTTTTCAGAAGCCAAGTGCGTGTTGTATCCAATGTCGATAACATATGTTACCTATTTAAAATCAAAACATATTTAAGGGAAAATTACGCGGAAACGTCATCTTTCACTTAATGCGTTGACATGGACCTAAGACGGGACGCAAACTCCGTCCGAGCCCAATGTTTCTTTTAAGCTTTCACCAAAGCAATACTCCAATGAGTCATACTTTGACCAAATGCTCTTGACAGATTTGGAAAAACGTGACTTCCAGGGGTCACTGAAACCGACAAGCCTTGAGTAATCACGATTCAGGCTTGCTTCCTAGCAAGATGGAAATTTTAAGGAAAAAGAATCAGTTCAGTACACGAGTACTCTCAAGATCGAGACAGTTTACAATAGTTGGTTCCAATAATTTCACTTTCAGGGGACGCATGTAATACCTAACACCCACAGAGGAAAGGAGTTTCAATTGATTTCGAATAGCATCCCATTTGACGCGTTTTGTATACGACCTGACCTAGGTTTTGACTTTGACCCGCGCTAGTACACACCGTGGGGGTTGGAAGTGCTAACTCCTGAGGTTTTTTGCAAGCCATCTCAGAACGACTTCTTCGACTACTCTGAAAGTTGTTAGCACTGGGTTTTGAACCGCTTTGCATAATGTCCGAAAACTTGGAGTTTACACCTTGGCAGGTCACCGACCTATAAACCAGACATATGCTAGGATTCCGATGGAATGCATGGTATCCTCGTTTTACATCGAATTCTAAGCTGACCAGGGTAAATGGTGCGTCACCTGAGGACCGCTTTGCCCCCGAGGGACACGACCTTGCCGAGATACGCGGTGAACAGCCCAGGTCAGTGGATGGTTGAATACAACACGGGAATAACCTGCAGCCCATCGCGATCCAAGCATACGTCTGCTAAAAACTCTTTCTCGAGGGCATGCCGTGGAGAAATAACTAGGGATGCACCGGATAAATCATCCGGCTGGATAGTCCGGCCGGATAGTGAACTTTGCTACTATCAGCTATTCAGCCGGATAATTCGTGTTATCCCGCCGGATACTGTATCCGTAATTTTGCTCCATTTGCATCACAGCCCACGCGTTGCAGACGAATAGGGCGTTCTGAAACCAGCCCAAGCCACTGCTCACAACGTTAGCCTTTGACCTCGACCTTTGATGACCGTGGGTCAGGTAGCACTCAGAATAGCAAAGCAAGGCTCTTGAGGCAAATTTCCATCCAAATGTCAGTCTCGGTCTGTTGCCCATTGTGATCGGCCAACTTTGAAGTTCAGGTCACTCGTGGGTTTTCGACCTGGCTTGTGACGTGACCGTTGGCCCTAAAAGTTAAAAAAATGTATATGCCACAAAGCCGAACGGACCGGAGTTATCGATTGCCGTTTAAATCATCCAAAGCGGGCCATTGGTCCTCGAGATAGATAGGCAGTGCATTAAACGCCTTGCCCAAACCAACGGAAGACGGCGAAATATCCCAACCAGTGCAGGGTTAAATGGGTTTGCATGAGCTAACAAGGGTTAGCTGGCCTAGTCGGAGTTGACCCGGGACAATAGACTGGACTGGACCTTTGTCAGGCTGACCCCAATGGCAAAGGATATAATTTATGAATGAGAGAAAATCCGGATGAGTCAAAATCTGAACAATGTGTGAACGGCGTGTCTCAGCTCAAAAACATATTCCTTAAATGATTACGAATGAAGACGAGGCTTGCATTAGGACTTAAATACACAGGCCTTCGTTTAAGGCATGTCTGCATTAAAGTGTCTCCAGATATCATTACCCGACCGGATTACCCGGCCGGATTATCGGCCGATAAGCCGGGTAATTGTTATTATCCGGCTTATCCGGTACCCTGCCGGACAGTAAAGCCCGCTACCCAGTGCAGCCCTAGCTATAACGTTACGACGGAAGTCTTTATCGTACAGCAAACGTTTTGAGTGTTCTATGGTACTCAGTCTCACTACATCTGACAAATGGATGTCAGCTATGGTGCCAGTGACCTTCACAAGTTAGTCCTTACTTGGAACGAGGTTATCTGAGGTCATAAAATGCATTGGGATCAGTAACCTTCTAATGACCTTTCATCAGCCTCAGAGGGGTCATGATGTGATCGGAAACGCTCATTTGCATAGAAACAGTAGTTTGAGTCCTTCTTTATCCTTAGAATCCGGTTTTGGTCCCATAAAAGCACCTTATAGGTTACGTTCCAGAGAATTCGATGGAAACCAGAATCCGTTGACATGATCTTTGAGGCCATCTTTCAGGTCACTGTGTTACCATAGAGGATCAAGCAGGCTATCACCGTACAGCTAAAAGACAAAGCCATACGCTTGTTTTTTGTTTCGTCACTCTATCACGTCAGGACTGAAAATGGCTGGGAAGGGTGGGGAGTGTCGCACCAACCAACCCACTTACTGCCGAAGGGGTGGCTGCCTCCAAAAAATCTGAATGTTTTCAGTACGAACAGGTACGATAAGATCCAGTAGCGTTGCCAGGATTTTAGCGAGGGGTTCAAGATCTCATAATACAGGGCCTCAATAGGCCTCATGCCACTCTTATCATTCCATTGTAAACATGATTTTTATGACCCCATCATCTTATCGATTGACCCCACCAAACAGCATATCCAGAGATTTTGAAAATAAAGGTGTACCGTTGCTTTTTCCTTTTAAAAAGAGTCTTGTCTCTCAAAAAATCATTGGGGATCATAACTAGTCTTTGAAACCTCTGACCATAAGGGAAATAGTTATATCTTCTGAAACCCATCCTATCTGACCATGGTACTGATAAAACCCCCGGCTCTGCCAGCTTCCACCATTTTGGAATACATGTGTAACGAGTGCTGAATCTCCACTGAGTAACGCCCTGTCTCCAGGGGTATGGGTTAGTGAGGCAGGTGGATGGACTCCAGCCCCCTAACGAACTGTTGCGTACTAACCTGTCATGCCCAAAGGTTTGACGACATCGGTACGCATTCTGCTCACCATACATATTATTGCTGATTTATCAACAGTGAATTTCTTCAGATTTAGAAATTTTAAAACGCATCCTTCTCACACTGGGCTGGCTTCGTAATCGCCGGTGACGACTGACGACGCGGCGCCCTTGACCGGTTTCAGGCCGGCGGCGCACCCTCGGGCAGACAGCCGCCGTCGCCGGCGTCGGCGGCGTCGGCCGGAGGTGGTCTGCAGGACCGTGACCTCCCGGGAATACGGGGGGGGGTGTCTGCAGTCAGCTGGCCGAAGCCGGCGCGGCGTGGCTGAGGTCCGCTAACGCCACCGCCGGTATGTCAAGTCAATGGACTACCGCCTGCCATCTGCAGACGGCGTCGGTGGCGGCGGCAGGCGTCTGGCCGAGGCGGTCCGAGTCAGGGGCGGTGAAAGGTGTCTGGCCGGGAGGCGTTCTCTGGATCAGGGGCGGTGGCAGGAGTCTGGCCGGGGAGGCGGTCTGAGTGAGTGGAAGCGGTCTGGGTTGGGGAGACGGTCTGGGTCAGGGGAGATGGTCTGAGTTAGGGAGGCGGTCTACGTCAGGAGAGACGGTCTGGGTCAGGGGCGGCAGCCGCGCGACTAAAGTGACTAAGGAGGCGGTCTGGGTCAGTGGAGGCGGTCTACGTCAGGAGAAACGGTCTGGGTCAGGAAAGGCGGTCTGGGTTAGTGAAGGCGGTCTGGGTCAGGCGAAGATGTCTGGGCTGGGGAGGAGGTGTACATCAGGAGAGACGGTCTGGGTCAGTAAAGGCGGTTTGGGTCCGTGGAGGCGGTCAGGGGCAGGGGAAGCGGTCTGGGTTGGGGAGACGGTCTGGGTCAGGGACGGCAGCCGTCTGACTAAGGTGACTAAGGAGGCAGTCTGGGTCAGGAGAGGCGGTCTGGGCTGGGAAGGTGGTCTGAGTCAGTGGAGGCAGTCTGGGTCAGGGAGAGTGGTCTGGGTCAGCGGCGGCAGGCGTCCGATCAGAGCGGCGGTGTGAGTATCCTGAGTGTGCCGGTGGTTCCCCTGGCGCACGCTGCTGGGGCGGCGGCCGAAGTGCGAGGAAGCGTCACGGTCTGCGGTTCTGCGCAGTCTACTCGCCGCCACCGTGCCCTCTTTCATCAGGGCCGTATCGATACCATGCGCACAGCTGCGGCCGTTGGGACTGGTGTCGTTTAGCTTCCGATGACAACCATCGGAAGCGAAGACATAATTTTCACAAAGCATAATTTTTACAAGACATAATTTTTACAAAGCATGCTGAAATGTTAATTTAAACGTGTAAACATCTGGCCATTAACTTTAGGTACGTAGACAGGTTTTTCCTCGGGTGGGGGGGGGGGAATGTCAAATTGTATCATATGCCACTGGCATACGACGAAATTTGTACGACAAAACAGCAATTTTATGTAACTAACGTTATATTAAACGCACAGAAAACCACATTTTTTGTTTTTGCAGCATATATGTGACCATATTTCGGTATTCCCGCGAAATCGCTAAATATGTAGTGTAAATCGCTGGGCTCAGGGGAAGGGGAGGGGTGCACGGCCGCCATGCTCCCCCTAAGTTACGCCCCTGATCAACTAACACGCAATCTGTCCTGTCATGCACAATCAATGTTAACGAGCAGGGAAATCGACCGGTCAGGATATCATCTGGTCATGCTTCTGAGCAATGACAACAGCGGCTTGCACATTTTCGTGGCGGCACTCGAACACTGCTGGCTCAAATCGCCGAGAACGAGCCAGCCGTCTGAAAACGTCTGGCCGTACGACTCGTCTAGTCTAGTCTAGTCTAGACGTCCGTGTCAGCCGGAGCGCCGTCGCAGCCGCCAGCCGTGGGGGCGGAGCCAGGCACGGAGCCAGGAATCGGCCGAGGGGAGGCGGGGGCAGGGAGGATTCTCCGGAAGGGGACTTCCTATAGATTCAAAGGATCTCCTCTAACACCAAAATGGCCGTCTGTAACCTCAAGGGGCTCCCTCTGAGCGTGGCTGAGGATTTCCAAAAATTATCGGAGGGGAGGGCAAACATGATTTCAGACCGTTTCCTTCCAGCCATTGCCATCTGCCTAATGTTAAAATTCCTGAATACTGGGGGGTTCGGACCCTCCCTCGTGACCGCCATGCATATTGGCCTCCTATAGCAACATGAAGGGCCCACTATGGCTTCAGGAGCTGTATTTAAGAATCCTATGAGATCTGAAATGGGCCAAAGGGGCCCTGACGAAAAAATGGAGTCTCTCCGGGACTTTCATTTTTCCAAGAGGAGGGGAGCGGCTACCCAACTGCCCCCCCCCCCGCTACTTTCCTGGGCTGTGCTCCTCTGTGGTGCGCTCCGATGTGATCATCACCGGCCAAGAGCAGGGTCTGCCGTCCAGCGACTGACCGACCCCCACCGACACAGTCAGTCACAGCAATGTGGCAGTCGCGCTAGGATCGCTGCTCTTAACACTGAATTGCCAGAAGTTAGGATTTTTACCTACGTCCTGGACGAATGTGTATCGCCAATGGCGGCACATTGGTCAGCATGGCACTTCAATGGTCAACACTGCACTACAGTGGTCAGCACGGTGCCGCAGCGGTCAGCACGGTGCCGCAGCGGTCAGCACGGTGTCACAGTGGTCAGCACGGTGCCGCAGTGGTCAGCACGATAACACAGTGGTCAGCACGGTATCACAGTAGTCAGCACGGCGTCACGGTAGTCATCACAGTGTTGCAGTGGTCCATACGGTACCACAGTGATCAGCATGGCGTCGCAGTGGTCGCACAGTGTCACAGTGATCATTACGATGACGCAGTGGTCAGCACGTTACTGCAGTGATCCGCATGATGTCACAGTGGCCAGCACGGCGCCACAGTGGTCAGCACTGTGTCACAATGGTCAGCACGGCGTCATAGTTGTCATCACAGTGTTGCAGTGGTCTTCACGGTACCACAGTGATCAGCACGGCACCGCAGTGGTCAGCACGGTGTCACAGTGGTCAGCACGGTGTCACAATGGTCAGCACTGTGTCACAATGGTCAGCACGGCGTCACAGTTGTCATCACAGTGTTGCAGTGGTCTTCACGGTACCACAGTGATCAGCACGGCACCGCAGTGGTCAGCACGGTGTCACAGTAGTCAGCACGGTGTCACAATGGTCAGCACGGTGTCACAATGGTCAGCACAGTGTCACAGTGACCAGCACAGTGCACAATGGTCATCACGGTGCCGCAGTTGTCAGCACCCTACTGCATTGGTCAGCACGACATCACAATGGTCAGCACGGTGTCACAGTGGTCAGCATGGTACCGCAGTGGTCAACACGGTACCGCAGTGGTCAGCACATTACCACAGTGGTCAGCACACTACCACAATGATCAGCACAGTACCACAGTGGTCAGAACGACGTCGCGGTGGTCAGCAAGGCACCAAAACGGTCAGCACGGGACAAAAATGGTCGGCGCGGTACCACAGTGGTCAGCACGGTATCTTAGTCGTCAGCACGAAGTGGCAGTGGTCACGACGTCACAATGGTCAACGCAATAGTTGGTTATTGGGGCTTAGGGGCGCACCGACTACAAGGTCATTCGGCGCCCATGGTCAGCACAGTAAGGGCTGGAACTGTAAAGAAGAAGAAAACGTTGGACTGTTGAGGTGTGATGATGGATCATCGATCACGTGCATGCCAAAACATGTCCTGATCTCATAACAGAAATCCTCATGCTCCTCAGGATCTGACAACGGACAGCTGAAATCCATACAGCATAAGGCAATGGCAAAAAAAAACGGACATTTGGACACGCCGGCGACCCCACGTATTACGTTAATGCATATATACAACACGAAACCAAATGTGGCGTACGCAGTGAGAATGGCATCACCCACTATCGTTCCGTCAAGAAAACAAGGAAAATATTAACTAAAAAATTTGTAAACACACGCAGACGAACCCTCTATGCCTTCGGGTCCTGAGACCACTGTTCCTGAAGATTTGACCCTCGCCGGGAGCAAGAATTTTCACCTACACCTGGACGAAGAGGGACGGATGTCAACCCATTCCATTTCCCTCTTATTCAAGGTACAGGGATGAAACAAAAACGTGCATGACGCACATTTGCTCTCATTTAAATTATGCCAGTTCGGTCCCATCGCATTGCTCATTGCTCATTAAACCCTCCGTATCTTATTTTTTGGGATATTTTCTACAATTGTGGCCCAAAGCTGATGAATCTTTGCAGACAGCTGTTTCAAGTTTAATGCAGTCAGTTTCTGCAAAAGGTTTGGTCGAAATAGGACGGGAAGTAAGGGTACTTTTCATACAGGCTCAATGTAAAAAAGGAGTGGAACCAAGTTTGCACACTGTGTAAGGGGTTATGAGGTCTCCACACAGCGTTATACTCCGCCCACTTCTGGAGATTGGCGGACCGCGCATCGGGTGATTTCCGTCAGCGATGTCGAATGAGGACGGTGGCGGGCCACTGCGTGTCCAAAACCCCATGCCGTAGAATGAGCTAAGCATGGGGCCAAACCACAGCATTTCTGATTATACAGAGGCGGTAAATGCTTACGCGCAGTATCAAGGTACGCTTTGAAATATTCCTGTAGCTGTACTGTCAAATGCATGAGCGATGCCTTATCATTACGAGGTTACAACTCGTAGGCGTAGCCAGGGATGAATGATTTAGTTTTTTATCATAAATATAACGTTAATGAGCGATCCCGCCGCACCGTAGTAGACAGATACCTTTAGAACTAATCAGTTATTTATCCTCCATTGACTTGAGCGAGGTGTTTAACGCCCAACCTGGAGCGTTTTTTAAATATTTCTGAAACAAATTACCGCAAAGGGTTGACACTTTTAACATCTTTTTTGCACCAAATTGGCAAATGCTGACAAAATTTGGAGATCAATGTCATCCTGGGTCATGTCAATATGGCATCAAAAAGACAACCATATTTTTCGATTTGACGCACAGTTTTACTTCGTTCCATAGGTACGATAAAAATCTCTGAAGCGAATGGCCGCAGGGCGCTGAAATCTTTTTTACAGCACTTTGGCACATGCTCACGAAATTTGTTGATGCACATTACCCTGGTTCATGCCAATGTGACGTCATAAAAACAACCAAGTTTTGCGATTTCACGCACAGTTTTACTTCGCTTCATAGTTGCAGTTAAAAGTGTTTTCCCACCAACAAAAAAGGTTTTTCTAGCCCGAGGGTGACAAGATCTGAAATTTAATGGCTTACGATGTTTTTTAAGGTCAGCTTAGGTCAATGACTTTTTTCCGCGTACGATACAGACGTACTAGGATTGGAATATTTTCATGGAGGCTCATATATGTATGCATATTTGTTGTGCATGTATGTGTGATATATGTGTAATTACTCGTTTGTAATATTCTCGTCGAGGTTTTGTTATCCTCACGTGCTGTGATCACTTTTTTGTGCATCAAAAAAGAGACTTAAAAACTAGCGTTCCTAATGAAGGGAATAATAAAGCCGAAATGTTGATTACTACTCTTGTCTTTCGAAATAGATTACTTCCATTATCATCTTCATTCTAGGTGTAAAAACATCCTATCTCAACATTGCACACACACACACACACACACACACACACACACACACACACACACACACACACACACACACACACACACACACATATATATATATATATATATATATATATATATATATATATATATATATATATATATATATATATATATATATATATATATATGCACATAATAGAGAAATGGACTGCTCATATGTGTTGCATAACTCTACCGGACGAAATACCCCATTCAATCAAAAGTGGCACAGAGTCAGTCGAAGACGACGAAATACCCTAGTCAAAGACAGGATACTGTATGGACAACATACGTAGAAGTCCTGCAACAGTGCAACATTTGGATGCAGTTTGATCTTTGGTAGTAAAGTGTGCAACAAGAGTTAAACTGACTTGTTGTATCGTCCATAAGATTGCGATCGAGGGCACTAACGCCCTGGCGTTACTCCAATAATCTAAGTGCAGAATGTTGCAATGTTGCATGTGCACGGCAATCGGATCCATTTCAAGCCTTAACGCGTATCCAAAGGTCTTTGAAAGTGCCTTTTTTATAAATTCCGTGCCAAATGAAACAGGAAACATGCACGGCATGACCAGTTACCATGGACGTCACATCTGACCCAGTCTCTAACCTTGACTTCTGATGACCGTGAGTGAGGTAGCCCTCAGAATAGCAGGCCAAGTTTCTTGACATAACAGTCTTGGTCTGTTTTCCATTGTGATTAAGCGACTCCAGAAAACAGGGTCACTTTTGGGTGTCTGACCCAGTCCGGGGCGTCATCAGTGACACACAATACAATAAACAAATGTTGTCATAAAACTACATGACTCGGCGCTGTCGATTGCCGCTTACATCATCCAGATCAGGCCATTGGTTCTCGAGACGGACAGGTGCAAGCCCTTCCATGACACATGTCAACGCTCTCCGATATTTGATTCTGTAAATAGGTCGCTATTTAAAAAGATGCCAGAAGCCGGAGGCATTAACCACCGGAGACTTAACACGCCTGGATATCTGTCAGCTGACCCCCACGCCCGGCCACGCCCGGCAAACGGCCTGGTCGCATCCCATCAGCCCGGCTGCTTGTGTGACGTCGGGTACGACGTGACGGGAGGCCAGATAGCTTCTACCACGGCATCCCCGGCAGCATGCATGTTAAAGCATAAGATGCATGTTAAAGCATAAAGTTCTACGGTAAGTATTCTTTGCTGGTGTTCGATCGAGACCGAGCCGTTTTCAGAAAACGGCTTGAAGCTGAAACAGCCATCTGCAAAATTTCATTAGTTTTAAGCCACGTTTATGAAAAATGCATAACAAATTAAGACGCGGAGGATTTGACGTGGCAGTGATAAACTCTCAGTTCATGAAGAATGACCTTCGTCGTTTACCCTCTTCCCCTTCGTTGTTGTAGTTTCGGATTATTTCGACCAGCAAATCGTGTTTTTGTGGCGGTTTGGTATTTATCCTTTTCCCGTACGCGTGAACGGGCTTTTAGAAACCTACTCTCCTGTTTTTTTGCTTGCTATTTCCACGTCCATGAAGTTAGCAACGAAAGCGAGATGGAAACCAACAACGGGAACATATTTCGACGAAAACACGTTTCAATGCCATATAGCATCCAGGGATAACGAATCCAAGGTTCGTTCTCACCTAAGGTCAAAGGGTCAAAAGTCAAGATCAAATGAGGCATCCTTAGGGGATGTGCTTAGGTAAAACCTACGCAGCTTTTTACGAATAAGTGGCGCCACCTATCACTAAGCGATAAGTGCACCAATAGATAGAGCACATGAAAGTCTAAGTGGGTCATGCGCCGAAATTGACATTAAGATCAAAGGTCAAGGTCAAAACGAGCGTTGGAGATTTACATATATTTTTATGAGTAAGTGGCACCACCTGTCACTAAGTGATGCTCACCAATACACAGAGCACATGAAAGTCTGAGTGGGTCGTCGGCCGAAATTGACATCAAGGTCAAAGGTCAACGTCAAAACGAACGTTGAAAATTTACGTACGTTGTTACCAGAGGGCATGCCACCTATCACCACGTGATGGAGACCAATAGATACAACGCATAAAAGCCTAGATGGGTCATCCACCGACATTGACATCAAGGTCAAAGGTCAAGATGAAAACGAGCGTTGAAAACCTCGTCTGAATGAGCAAGTGGGTTAGTGATAGACTAGGGCTTGCCACCTACTTCGTTAAGCAAGGTTCATGGACAATGAGCTGCCTGGTTTCCAAGAGTTTAGGTTTCAAAGCAGTCTGACCTTTAGGATCTTTGTTTGGTTTTTGGCTCTGGACCGCGGATGATCATAAATGACGGTAACGTGCTTCTTGGTGGACTTCCTGTGCATGGCACATCCCGTTTCTAAATGCCCTTGATTTTATTTTGCATTTCTCTCTCATGATCTGATCTTCGTGACGGTGTCTACGTCCGACACAAAAGGCGAAAAACGTGGAAAATAAACAAAGCATGAAGAAAAGAAAACCATTTTAGCCAATAATAAATAATAAAAATTAATAGCCATTTTCCTCCTTGCCTATGAGCATTTTTCCTAACCGCGCATAGGACGTTGTGCGATGCGCTGTCTCATTTCTTTTGAGAGGATACCTCTTCCGCGTCACTGTCTCTGGGACGCAAAGAAAGCCTTCTGAAACCGAGACTACTTTGACAACGAAACGTGCCGAGTTTTTAACTACGCGGATTCTAGGGTTCGAGGAGCGCATGCACTATTCGTTTTATTTGGCTGGGACTTGAGGCTGTGACTGTAGCCGGCATCCATTCTTCTTCGGGATAAATCCACGTTAGTACATGCAGGACTTTACCACATGGTTTATTACAGACATACGACAATAAAATACAACGATTTTTTGGGTTGATATGGAGCACAGGCTGCATGCTGACGTAATTTTCGTTGCAAAAAGTCAAAAGCTTCTACGCGATATTGAAGTGGAACCGATATGGGGTTCGAGAATGAGTGCATCGTCTGCTTCCAGACGTCGTGGCGCCCGAACAGTGCGCAGAAGCCATTTGACTGCCAATATGAAAGAAAGTCGGTACACGGAGCTACACCGTGATGCGTTTTCCGAGCCGCTGCGATCTCTGGATCGCCAGCACCACACCCGATTCTAAAAAAACGTCCAGAAACAGCATTTTCGCATTGCCGTCGCTTGCGCGAGGCACGTGCCGCGCGCACTGAAAAGTGCTACATACCACGCGGTTGCTCATTGAATTGTCTCTCCAACCCGACGGGTTTCAAGACGATCTGACCCGTGGTTGCTGAGAAAAGTTGCCGGAACTGAAACGATGTTTGACGCTGTTTGCGTTTCCCGTTTTACATGCTATCCCTACGGGCTAAAAATTTGCCGTCAAGCACGCGGCACGCGCGGACGACGGATCGCAGCGTGACGGAAATGAGCGGGTTTTTTGGCCGTGCACCAGACCTTTCGAACGGTGCACGGCACGTACCGATCCGTCAGTCCGTTTGGGCCCTAGGTCGGAATAAAGATTTGTCGACAGAAAGACAGAAAGACAGACACACGTTACTCAAATAGTTTACAGACGATGCCACCTACTCGTAAGAAGGCACGTAATTTTTCAACCCTCGTTTTGACCTTGATCTTTAATCTTGGGGTCATTTTCGGCGGATGATCCAACAATATTTTAATGCGCTTTATCTCTTGCGGCCTATCACTTAGTTTTAGTAAATCCCAGCTACTCATAAAAAGGTACGGAAGTTTTCAACGATCTTTTCGTCCTTGATGCTTGACCTTGACGTCAATTTTGGCGGATGACCAAACAAGATTTGTAAGTGCTCTTTTTATGGCGTCCACCACTTAGTGGTAGGTGAAATCACCTACTTGTAAAACGATACGCAGGTTTTCAACGCTAGTTTTTACTTTGGTTTTTTGAACTTCGAGTGAACTTCGGTGGACGACTAACCTAGATTTTTATGTGCTCTGTCTATTGGTGTGCATGACGTGGTGGTAGAAGGCACCATGCACTGGCAAACAGGCACGTAAATTCTCAACACTCGTTTTCACCTTGACATCTGACCTTAAGGTCATTTTCGGGGGATGGCTCACCTAGATTTTTATGTGCTTTATCTACTGATGTCCATCACGTGATGGTAGGTGGCACCACGTACTAGTAAAAAGATAAGTAGGCTTTCAGTACTCGATCTGACCTTTACCTTCGACCTTAAGGTCAATTTCGGCGGGTGATTCACTTACACTTTCATGTGTTCTATCTATTGCTGCGAACCACTTAATGGTAGGTAAAGCCCGCTACTCTTAAAAAGTTACGTAAATTTTCAACGCTCGTTTTGACATTGACCTTTGACCTTGGGGTCAATTTCGGCGGACGACTGACCTAGATTTTTACGCGTTTTATTTATTGATATACATCACGTCATGGTAGGTGGTACCCCTTCTGGTAAAGCGATATGCAAATTGTCAGCGCTCGTTTTGACCTTGACCTTTGGCCTTAAGGTCAGTTTCGGCGGATGACCCACCTAGACTTTCATGTGCTCTGTCTATTGGTGCACATCATTCAGCGCTAGGAGGCGCCACTTAGTCGGAAAAAGGTACGTAAGTCTTACCTAGGTACATCTCTTTAAGATGCTTCATTTCACCTTGATCCTTGACCCTTTGGCCTTAGGTGAAAACGGAACTCGGGTTCGTAATTTCTGGGTGCTCTATGACCTTGAAGCGTGTTTCATCGAAATATGTTACAGTTGCCGATTTCTTTTTCGTGTTCGTTGCTAAGTGCACCAGGGCCTATTTTAACATGTTAACTGGGGGGGCAAATGCCCCCCCAGTCGGACACTTTGCCCCCCCAGTCAAGATCCTTTGCCCATGCAAAGAAAAAAAACAGCCAGGTGTACCAGCGTACCCAGGAAGGTATTCCATAAACCGCTGCGCTCGCAAAGCAGCATCTTATCAACGAAGGATGTGTTGAATCACTGAGTAATGTGGGAGTACACTTAGAAGCATCACTTTATAATACGTATTGCAGGCACACCTAGTGACCGCTGGCGAGCGTGTTTCGTAATAAGTACGCCGGCACTCGATGCCGCGATTGTCTGGTGGGCGGCCAAGGCGTTTCATTGCATGGTAAGCACTGATGATAACCATCTTTGATGTGTTCAAGCGCAAGGAAACTGAAGGGTGAGCTGGTGCGCAGGGCGGTTTCGCTGTGGTGAGATAAGGTTTATATGAATGCGGTAACAGTCCAGCAGTGTTGTAGTCATCACCAATCATCCTGATCCGAAAACCCTGCTAAAATCCCAGTACCTGATTGGTAGAACTTCATTGAACTAGGCGGTTAAACCCGAATTTTACGCGAGGAAAACAGAAAATTAATCAGTCATATATTAAAACCGTCAATCTTGCTGCTCCTAGTGCATGGGTTTGAGCATCCCATGAGCATGCTTCATCTGCTTAACGAACGTGGCATGGCCCAGACTGCAGATAATGACGAATGTTGATGATATCTCACTGAGGCGGGACTAAGGCGAATATTTCAATCTGCGGCGACTTTTTTTATTTTGGGGCCGATAACCTGAAAATGGAGAAGTTTATTCTGCCTGTGTTGGAACAGCTTTTACACTTCTGCGCAGTGTTGAAAAACATATGGCCAAAATTCGGTGAGAAAATGTATTTTGGGGATAGATTAGATCAACAGAAACTATCCCGGAGAGGCAACCTACTGTCTCATTTAGGGAAGAATCGAAGCTGCCGCAACATCTCGCCAATATTCTGGCCATCGTTTGCAGACTGTGACTTATATATTTGAAGTACCACGCCTTGCCATGCCACGGTAACCCACGGTGCCGGTCTGGCAATTTCCCGCGCGTTCTTAGACGTCAGGATATTAAAGGACCACCTGCGTCAATGCAGAAAGTACCTTTTATAACGGAAGTCTGTGCCACTATGGCTGCACCACGAGAAAAAGCCGAATTTTGGTTGACCGGTGCTCAGAACTGCCTTCGCGGGGAGAAGTGCTGCAGCAATATTTTCAGTCCCACCGTGTGGATAGGCTTACCCAGAGGTAGGTCAAAACACAGATCGTCCGCGAAATGATGAAGGTGTGGAACAAACCCCGTATTCTCACTGCACCGGAGCGGAACGTGATGAAGCTCAACAGGAAGCTTGACCAGTACCAAAGGCAAATTCTGGAGGTTCACGCCGGAAATTGACAAGAAGAATGGATTTAGGGACAACCTTAACAATCTTTTTGACCTTGCCTTTGTCGGCACCATTAAGATCATCAAAACCAAGAGGATAAAGACATTCTCTAGGCCCAAAGGGAGCCAGGTCGCCGAGGCGTCATGGTGGTATTCGATGAGTTCCCTTCTGAGAAGGAGGAGCGAGCTCTTCAACGACAACAGTAGGCCGAAGCTTTAAGGGCCCGCCGTAAAATTACACAGCAGACCGAGCATGAGGCAACTGCCCAGCTGGGATACTCGCCTACCGACAACACACAACTGACAGATCAGGATGACTCGCAGCCCTTGGCCATGCCTTCGAAGCGGCCCTGCAGGAGAGCCAAGAACATCGCCACTCCTGGTCAGGCAGCAGCCCTCGATCGGACCAAGCTCAATGATCGCTCTGGAGTTCACTTCCTATCGGCGACGGCTTCGGTCCTCGGCCACGACTCCTCTGAACTGGCGATCACAGAAGCTCGGGCAGGCGCGCACGTAGATCGCAGAGGAAAGCCATTACGGACGAAATCTAGCATTCTTTCTTCGCGTCACCCAACCTGGTGGTCCACTGGGACGGCAAACTGTTATTGACGATGGAAACGAAAAGGTGGATTGACTCTGTCATTGTAACCGGTCCAAGAAGTGCCGCCAAGCTCTTCGGTGTTTGGAAGTTGCAAGTAGAGCCGGAGCAACGCCAGCCGACGTTGTCGCGCTTTGTCTGGAAGACTGGGAGGTTTCGGACAACGTCGTCGGCATGAGCTTCGACAACACCTCCAGCAATACTGGACAAGTTGTGGGAGCAAACACGCTTCTTCAGCAGAAGCTTCAGTGACGGCCTATTCACTTTGCTTGTCGTCATCATATTGTCGAACTGGTGGCAGAGGCGACTTTCTCCACACGCTTCGGTCCGTCTTCGGGACCGGGATCTCCTTGTTCAAGAGCTTCAAGAAGAGATGGAGGCTCATTGATTGGAACAAGTTTGAACCTATGGTGTATGAAGACCTGGAGCCAGCAGTGGCCGCGACGTTTTTCTCTTCCAATGATCGTTTCGTTGCCTTCTGCCGTGAGAAGCTCGCCGAAATCCAGCCTAGCGATGATTATCGTTGGTTCTTTGAGGTCTCGATTATCCCCTTTGCTCAAGAGCCTCCACGGGGAATCAAGTTCCCCAGCCAGGTGCTCTCCAACGTGCCAGATAGATGGTTCCATCGCGCCAGATGGATGGGGCGCATAATCTGCGGGATCAAGATCTTCTTGCTTTGCCATCAGTTCTGCGTGTCTCTCAGTGGATTGGGAGCACTCAAGCGCTTCGTCTCTTTCATGGTTGTTTTGTACGTCAGTGCATGGTTCTGCTCTTCATCGGCGGTCAGCGCTTCCGTGCACGACCTGGCCGTTCTGCAAAGCCTGATGTGAATGCTGAAATTTTGAAGGGGATCTCCAAGGAGTTTGCCGATCACCTATTTTCTATTATGACATTATAGTCGACATATGATTTATTATAACAATCACCTATTACGGTGCCTCAGCGAAGAACTGACTGGTGTGTCGTTCTTCGACGAGGGCGTGCCGTGTGAGATGAAGACGAGGATGATCGCGGCACTCCAGGAACAGGGATCGGAGAGTCCTTCCAGCGAGCGCAAGTGGATCTCGCAGAAAAGGAGGTTCTCGTCCCAGGCAGATCATCGTCGACTTCATTACCGCAAAGTCGGTGGGCAACCTGACAGGGCCTATTTAAACATGTTAACTGGGGGGGCAAATGCCCCCCCAGTCGGGCACTTTGCCCCCCCAGTCAAGATCCTTTGCCCATGCAAGGAAAAAAACAGCCAGGTGTACTAGCGTACCCAGGAAGGTATTCTATAACGCGCTGCGCTCGCAAAGCAGCGTCTTATCAACGAAGGATGTGTTGAATCATTGAGTAATGTGGGAGCACACTTAGAAGCATCACTTTATAATACATATTGCAGGCACACCTAGTGACCGCTGGCGAGCGTGTTCCGCAATTAGTACGCCGGCACCCGATGCCGCGATTGTCTGATGGGCGGCCAAGGCGTTTCATTGCATCGTGAGCACGTTAAAAATGATGATAACCATCTTTGATTTGTTCAAGCGCAAGAAAATTGAAGGGCGAGCTGGTGCGCAGGGCGGTTTCGCGATGGTGAGATAATGTTTATATGAATGCGGTAACAGTCAAGCAGTGCTGTAGTCATCATCAATCATCCTGATCCGAAAACCCTGCTAAAATCCCAGTACCTGATTGGTAGAACTTCATTGAACTAGGCGGTTAAACCCGAGTTTTACGCGAGGAAAACAGAAAATTAATCAGTCATATATTAAAACCGTCAATCCTGCTGCTCCTAGTGCATGGGTTTGAGCATCCCATGAACATGCTTCATCTGCTTAACGAACATGGCATGGCCCAGACTGCAGATAATGACGAATGTTGATGATATCTCATTGAGGCGGGCCTAAGGCGAATATTTCAATCTGAGGTGACTTTTTTATTTTGGGGCCGATAACCTGGAAATGGAGAAGTTTGTTCTGCCTGTGTTAGGACAGCTTTTACACTTCTGCGCAGTGTTGAAAAACATATGGCCAAAATTCGGTGAGAAAATGTATTTTGGGGATAGATTAGATTAACAGAAACTATCCCGGAGAGGCAACCTACTGTCTCATTTAGGGAAGAATCGAAGCTGCCGCAACATCTCGCCAATATTCTGCCCATCTTTTGCAGACTGTGACTTATATATTTGAAGTACCACGCCTTGCCATGCCACGGCAACCCACGGTGCCGGTCTGGCAATTTCCCGCGCGTTCTTAGACGTCAGGATATTTAAGGACCACCTGCGTCAATGCAGAAAGTACCTTTTATAATGGAAGTCTGTGCCACTATGGCTGCATCACGAGAAAAAAGCCGAATTTTGGTTGACCGGTGCTCAGAACTGCCTTTGCGGGGAGAAGTGCTGCAGCAATATTTTCAGTCCCACCGTGTGCATAGGCTTACCCAGAGGTAGGTCAAAACACAGATCGTCCGCGAAATAATGGTGTGGAACAAAGCCCGTATTCTCACTGCACCGGAGCGGAACGTGATAAAGAAGCTCAACAGGAAGCTTGACCAGTACCAAAGGCAAATTCTGGAGGTTCAGCCCGGAAATTGACAAGAAGAATGGATTTAGGGACAACCTTAACAATGTTTTTGACCTTGCCCTTGTCGGCACCATTAAGATTATCAAAACCAAGAGGATAAAGACATTCTCTAGGCCCAAAGGGATCCAGGTCGCCGAGGCGTCATGGTGGTATTCGATAAGTTCCCTTCTGAGAAGGAGGAGCGAGCTCTTCAACGACAACAGTAGGCCGAAGCTTTAAAGGGCCCGCCGTTAGATTAAACAGCAGACCGAGCATGAGGCAACTGCCCAGCTGGAATACTCGCCTACCGACAACACATAATTGACAGATCAGGATGACCCGCAGCCCTTGGCCATGCCTTCGAAGCGGCCCTGCAGGAGAGCCAAGAACATCGCCACTCCTGGTCAGGCAGCAGCCCTCGATCGGACCAAGCTCAATGATCGTTCTGCAATTCACTTCCTATCGGCGACGGCTTCGGTCCTCGGCCACGACTCCTCTGAACTGGCGATCACAGAAGCTCGGGCAGGCGCGCACGTAGATCGCAGAGGAAAGCCATTGCAGACGAAATCTAGCATTCTTTCTCCGCGTCACCCAACCTGGTGGTCCACTGGGACGGCAAACTGTTACTGACGATGGAAACGAAAAGGTGGATCGATTCTGTCATTGTAGCCGGTCCAAGAAATGCCGCCAAGCTCTTCGGTGTTTGGAAGTTGCAAGTAAAGCCGGAGCAACGCCAGCCGACGTTGTCGCGCTTTGTCTGGAAGACTGGGAGGTTTCGGACAACGTCGTCGGCATGAGCTTCGACACCACCTCCAGCAATACTGGACAAGTTGTGGGAGCAAACACGCTTCTTCAGCAGAAGCTTGAGTGACGGCCTTTTCACTTTGCTTGTCGTCATCATATCGTCGAACTGGTGGCAGAGGCGGCTTTCTCCGCGCGCTTCGGTCCGTCCTCGGGACCGCGATCTCCTTGTTCAAGAGCTTCAAGAAGAGATGGAGACTCATTGATTGGAACAAGTTTGAACCTATGGTGTATGAAGACCTGGAGCCAGCAGTGGCCGAGACTATGTTGTATGAGTTTTTCTTTTCCAATGATCGTTTCGTCGCCTTCTGCCGTGAGAAGCTCGCCGAAATCCAGCCTAGCGATGATCATCGTTGGTTCTTTGAGGTCTCGATTATCCCCTTTGGTCAAGAGCCTCCACGGCGAATCAAGTTCCCCAACCGGTTGCTCTCCAACGTGCCAGATAGATGGTTCCATCGCGCCAGATGGATGGGGCGCATAATCTGCGGGATCAAGATCTTCTGGCTTTGCCATCAGTTCTCCGTGACTCTCAGTGAATTGGGAGCACTCAAGCGCTTCGTCTCTTTCATGGTTGTTTTGTACGTCAGTGCATGGTTCTGTTCTTCATCGGCGGTCAGCGCTTCCGTGCACGACCTGGCCGTTCTGCCAAGCCTGATGTGAATGCTGAAATTTCGAAGGGGATCTCCAAGGAGTTTGCCGATCACCTATTATCTATTATGACATTATAGTCGACATATGATTTATTATAACAATCACCTATTATGGCGCCCAGCGACGAACTGGCTGGTGTGTCGTTCTTCGACGAGGGCGTGCCGTGTGAGATGAAGACGAGGATGATCGCGGCACTCCAGGAACAGGGATCGGAGAGTCCTTCCAGCGAGCGCAGGTGGATCTCGCAGAAAAGGAGGTTCTCGTCCTAGGAAGATCATCGTCGACTTCATTACCGCAAAGTCGGTGGGAAATCTGAAAGCCTACGGCATCAACATGGACTTCCTTGCAGCCGATCCCGCTGATTGGGAGACAGCACCTGGCTTCACGAACGCTAAGGAAGTCCTGTGCGGGATCGCGGTAGTTAACGACTTCGCCGAACGAGCTCTCTTACTCTAGACTCTACTTAGACTCTTATCCAAGTATACAACAAGGTACTGACGAAGGATAAAGGGCACAAGCAGTACCTGCTGCAAGTCGTCGAATAGCATCGTCGCCAGAACCCCGAGACCACTAAGAGGACTGAAGTATCATTCCCACCTAAGCCACACTGCTGCCGACAGGGCCAGTGACCAATGACCTGAGACAGAATGCGAAGTGTCTTTCGATCCAGTGTGTCAAAAGGAGTACTATGATGTGCATTTTACGCATATCGTGCGCTTCTTTTAAAAAACTGAAGCACAAAACACGTTTGGGGGCATTTCAGACATCCCTGAGCGAATCTCCCAGGGATCACAAGTCCAGGGAGAATGAGTTCTTGCTGGGGATAAATGAAATGGTGTTCTTTGAATTTAATGGGCTCGGAATGAACAAAAGCCGGCGCGAATTTCATCGAAATAAAATAAAATCCAGCACAAACGACATACAGTCTTCGTGTGAAAGTGCTTAAGAGTGCTGGACCAAGGTCATATTTTGCACACATGATTTCCTCCAAAAGACATATCAGTTAATGACAGAGCGCTGTGGAAGTGTTCATCGTAATTCGCCCTTATATCTGTATATATATATATATGTCCTTTCCGTAGGAATATATATATATATATGAAGTGGACAAAATTCAGTAAGGAGAACACAAATGCCGGGGGGGGGGGGGTTGGTCTCAGCCAACGCGTCTCGTTCGCAGAATTGCCCCCGCAGTCATTTTTCCTTAAAATAGGCCCTGAAGTGCACAGACATGCTATTTCCATGATTTTTCAAGCAGCTTCACGAAACTTGGTCCTTTTTCTACCTATTCATTTCTACGTATTATGCGAAATCTCCACAATTTCATCTTTTCGAGGAACGGGACCAGGTCACGTTTTTGGGTGGTATCTCAGGCCATTTTTGGCATTGTTGAAAATAAAAGGAAAATGGCTGCCAAAGAGCGAATTGTTGGGACTTTAAGCTGTTTTCTAAACTTAATATGATTGCATATTGGAATTACTGGGAAACCATACAGAAATATTTTGTTGACCTGAGATTGCTTCACAGGGCCAGGTCAAGGCAAAAAGCAAAAATTTGCTTTTGTGTAAAAGTTTCCGACTATTTCGTAGGAAAAATTGAATATGTGCATCTCAGTCCAGTGTTCTCTACTTGTAATTCAAGTTTCAGCTTTACCGCCTTTGCCAACATTATACGAATAATATAACACGATTTGTACTTCTTAAGCATGGAATAACAAGCAAAAGATTAAAAATACTTTATAATACAAGGGACTGATTCTGATCCTGATTCACGAGAATGATCAGTAAAACCAGGCGCGGCCAGGAGGGGGGCGGGGGCCCGCCCTCCCCCTTAGGTCCGCATTTTTTGTGAAAACCATTGCAAGTCGTCTTCTCGGCAAGTGGTGTTCGTGCAATTTCAGTTCACCTCCCTAAAGAAAATCCTGGCTACGCCCCTGTCGATAAATCAGAATCGATTCTGATTCGGTTCTGAATCTCTCACAGGTTTGACTCGGACGAGAAATGGGGTCAAATTTTGGGCGCAACTGTGTTTCAGTGTATGCGCTTCACAAGCCGTCATTCAAGATCCGAGCTACGTTTTGGGTTCTTTCTCAAGAGTCTGACGAGAGACGGGTCAGTTTTTTGCCACTCAAATGTGTCTTTTTCGAATTTTGGAGTACTGGTGGGATGACAACTTTCCCTCATACGGTGCGTAACGGTGCGATACATGAACTTTCTTCTCAAACGGTGACATAAACTTTCCCCTCATACGTTAAATGAACTTCCCCTCATACCGTGCGTGAAGTGAAAAACCTTACTTCCGGCGAGAGAGAATGAAAGAAGTAACCATTCGTAAATATCACACCAAGTTGATACTGTGCAATGCTATCTGACAAACACAACCACGAAGGAAGTTTTTTATAGGAATGTGTTACACATTTTTAGCGAAAAAATACCAGTACCAAAGCATAAAAAATGTGATCCATATAACCAGTTACTCGTATTAATGCCGGTGTGTGAAAACGGCAAATACGGTGTGTGTGTGCGGGGACCGGGGGAATGGAGATCAAGCCACAGGCCAGCTCTCTGCTGACAGCTGACTCATTCAGCCATCAAACGGACGCCTGTCAGCACTCTCATCCCTTTCCGAGTATGTTCATAGAACGCGTATGCATGGCGGACTGCGCAGTGAATATTCACTCCTCACAATCCGAGCACCTTCCAGAATGCAGGAGTTACCACACCACGCGAAACTGTGTGTCATTGTGGATTCTCTAAGCAAGAGCTGTTCCGCAAAATCACAAGGAGGCTGAATAAGAGCTGTTTCGGGAGAATGATAGGCTGGTTTTAAGAGAGATGCAGGCTGGCAAAAAAAAATGTAACATGGTTGTATTTAGGCATCCTGCAGTTGGGTTTAAGAGAGACGCAGGCTGGCAAAACAGAATATAATAACATGGCTGTATCTAAGCACCTTGCAGTTAAGCGGCGAAACTGCGAGGAATTCTTCTTTTCGTAACTGAGACGAAGACTGTGCTCTTTGTGGCATGCAGGATGCCTTTGGCTTGATCCGTTTGAATATTTCTAATTTCCAATACATTCACCCACATAAAAAAAAAATGAGTAATGCAAGCGGTGCGCTTGAAAGCAACGTTTTCTTGAAAAAAAAACGAATCAGACGACAGCTGAGTTTTAAAACAGGACGACGACAATCATATCATGGCCACCACGATATTACTGACAAACAGAAATATATGCACGCGACACTCACACTGACGATGAAATGGCATCAACGTTTTGTGTTCTGCAGGCAGTGATGTCGCCTCAGATTTTACCAAACATCTGGAATTTCCCTCCTAAAAAGATTTTCGAGCCCTACCGAACAAAGGCAGGTCTCGCAACACACTCATTTACACCACAGACATTATTCACATCAAGAACATGCTTCGCAAGACCGTAAGCCTCCAAACTGTCACATCTGACAAAAATTGAACTACAACGACTTAAACGCCCGACAAACTGCATCAGAGATAAGGCGCATCGCCTGCAGAGACGTCATAACTCTGCTTCGCCTCAGACCCGCCGAGACTAATTAGGAAAACATTGCACTTTCCTGGTCCACAAGGACATCAGAGCAATCCGTATCCACCTGCAGAATTCCCCCCACAAGACTGACGAATGATGTCATCAGTTCGGCGCCGCGCCCGTTCCGTGTTCAGTCGGGTCGTCCTCGACCCGGTGATTCCCCGCGATAAACTCGGAGTCGGAGAGTTCACTGCAGCTCCTGAAGACGGCTGCCTCGCGGCTTCTCCTCGTCTCCCTGTCCGGTCGCCGGTGGCGTCCGGCAGGGGTCAGCGCACCAAGTCAGTCCTGCGACGTTACTGACGACCGGATCACCTCAGCGCCGGCCACCCGTGGGCTGCTGCTGACTGACCTCAGGCCGTGAGCCTGAGCTCAGGGGAGACCCACCGGCAGACGGCGCACCGAACAGGGCCCGTCTCTAAGGAAATCTAGGCACGCACTGGGCACTAAGAGGAAGACTAAGCACCACACAGCTGCCGCGGGCAGGGTTGGACAGGGTGCTTCCGTATCGGACCGCCCAGCGAGACACGTGTGGGGTCAGCCGACGACGGGCGCCACGCCCCCTCCTCCGAACGGTTCGACTGCCGACGGGACGAACGGCAGTACCTCCACCTCTGTCATGGGCGGCACCTCCGACATGAAGGACGTGGCCAGCACGTTGAAGGCCGTGAGGAAGACGGAGGCTATCATGCACACGTTGTTGAGGATCTCTGACTTGCGGAAGTGGTCCGGCCGGTTGATGTTGTAGCGTGTCTTCACCAGGAGGCACACGGCGATCATCACCTGCACCACCAGGCTCAGCGAGAGGAACACCACGCAGACGACGTAGAACGGCGAGGACGAGTCGCCCGTCTTGATGAGCGTGCGCAGCTGGTCGGCGTTGGCCGACAGCAGTGCCACGTCCATGAACCCCTGCGCCACGGATTTCTTGGTGCTGTAGACGTCCGGGTCCATCTTGGCCATCGGCCGCGTGTTGGCCACTTCCTTCCAGTTCTTTCGCGGCTTCATCGGCCCGCGCGGCCCGCGCTCCGGATCGAACGTCTCCACCTCGGAGGCGTCGCCGTTCGCCTCGAAGAATTCTTCAGCCATATCTGATGGTCAGAGATCCACTGATGGCCAGCAGCCGATGAAACGCTGAATCCACTCGTCGACGCCAAACGTAGAGTGAACACGGTCGCCTCAGAGGCCGCTTGCTGTTTCTGTGTGGCGCAACAGAAAGGGAAGAACCTTTTGTTGCTGACCTCGCAAGTCCTTTGCACAACCGTCAATCACGTAGTCACGTACACTGAGACTTCTCGATTTCGTTTGTCTGCCTGCCACGCGCTGGACCCATTTAATACAAAGACGCCCCAGTGCACCTACGTAACACGTGCTTCCCACTGTACCTTGGGCGGGCTTACCGCAGTTGCACAATGCCTTTGCTGCCTATTACAGGTACGGCGCAATGACGTCACACCGTAAAGACCAGGACGTCTTTCCCACGTCGCGGCGTATGTACGTAGGAAAGCGCCTGCCGGAGGGTCGAGGGCACTGCCACCACCAGCGGTATTCAGCGAAGCCCTGGAGCGAGCACTCCGCGCTGTAGGTGACTCAAATATGGCGCATCACCTCCGGCACGGAATCCGGTTTGCTGGAATTCATGCACACCGGCCAACCCGCCTGACGGGAAACCTTGGTCACTGTATTACTGCCATCTCTTGGGCGGACATGATACTATATTTTCCCAGTCTGTACACAGTGTAGCGTTTGCCGCCTTTGGCTGCACTAGCGCCCCAGCTGACGGAGAAGTAAACAACGTTTGGTGGTGGTGCCTTGTTCGAAGGGAACAGGTTTTCTACGGCCTTTTCTTGAGGTATCCGTGAGAGTTGGTGCGGTCTTGTGGTTGTTACGTAGGCCGTAAAATATTGGTTTCAGGAGCGTTTTTAAAATGAAGCATGTCAAGAGTTCAGAGAAGTGGTAGGCCTGCGCGTAGAATATCGTAGTACCTTGCGAGGAATGCTCATTGCTTATTCAACCAACTCATGATAGGCTGCCCAGTATATGTTAAGCAGTTAAGTGTCCATCTGGAAGCACATTGTTCTAGGTTAAGTTATGAATTACAAGTGTATTTGTACTGCTTGGTGTGTACACCTATTTGCAGATGTGCATTGTGAGTCAATGCTGGTTAGGTGAATCCATGGGCATTATTGCAAATTTGTTTCTTACCAAGGATATAACCAGATTTGTTCAGGATGTCATGCTTGCATTGATTTTTAAGCCCATTCTTATTACAGCAAAAATAGGAGTAAAGATGATACTGAAAAGAAACTATTTTGAAAGACATTAACAGTGATTTTTAAACATCCTTTCTTAACACCATAGATGTAATGTGGAAGATGCCACAGATCCTTTGGACTAAGGTGATTTTGTGAAGATATAGATGGATGCACCTTCATTTCATACCCACCTATGTTTGAGTACTGTCCTAACCTAACCTGTAGTGTTTGTTTTCATTGCAAAAGCTGCACTGCTGTGTAATATTCTGCAACAGTGCAACAAGGGTTTGTTATATCTCACACAAAGGCCATTTTCACACTACTCTTTAAAGTATAACCCTTGCCCTTTGCAGAGGATTACTCACTCCCAGGGTTGGGAATTGGGTTTTTGTTCTTGGCATCAGAGTATAATTTTTGTTTTGGGGTGCAAAATGTTCTGGAGTAATACTGTTTTACATCAGTATTCTTGGTGAAGGTCAGTTATGACACCTACTTCTTACTGAATGGGAGACTATTTGTCTCAGTACTATTATATATATTATGTACCATACCATGAGAGTCTCCATACTATTTCTCTGCATGCCTGTAATGGCAAAGTGATGTTACACAAAACTAGGACTTTGAGACCCATTCTAGTCTTGGGTTATGTCAGGTCACATATATTTGACAGTTTCAAAGCTTTGTGGTTTCAGACACTTTCCATGGTTTGCATTTTTTGCACATTATAATTAGAACAGTACTGGAATGTTTCAGAACAATAGGTGATGGTAAGTAGGTCATTTCAGGTCACTGGTCAGACTGGACATTTTGGGATTCTGAAAAGTATTATAGAATATACAAATTACAGATATTTCTTGTATTGTTTTGATGAGTGGAAGGACATGGGCTACATCAGGTCAGATTATTCCCCTTGGGAACAGAATGTTGTTTTAATGGCAATTTTCTGCCACTATTCCAGTGGCCAACTAAAAATTTGATTCAAAATCTGACCTTAGATGTCCATTTGACCTGGACTAAGGGCATCATGGGCTTCAAAACAAGTGTTGATGTACCAGGGCTATGATAAACACTTCCTAGGGCAAATGTTAACAGCCTCTTCCACCATCAGCACCAATCAGCAGTTGCAGGGTTAACATGGAAACACTGAACTTTCCATGCTAGCATTGCAACTTGTGTGTATGAGATGAAAAAGCTGATCTTACTAACTCTTAAGGTGGTCTTCTTCAAAATGTTGCATTTTGAGTTGGCAAGGGAGTACAGGACATTTGTTGTGTTCATAAGGTTTGTATTCTTGCCAGATTTCTTGATTCTTGTTTGACAGAGGGTTAATATTCTCCTCTGCCTGGTTTGAGTGTGCTGCTTTCTTCTATCATATGTCCTACTTTTTGCCTATGCTTGCTTGTTTAATGAGCTTGAAAAATAATCATTTCTGTCATGCTTGATTGTCAAAAGTTTGGGCTGGCAGTAGAAAAGGAAAAGTTTGTGTGCTCTTTTCTGAGGCATGCTATTAGGGTTCATGTGAGTTAGTCAGATATTTCATACTCACATCCTGGGCTTTTAGTTGTGTAAAAATTACATTTTGGAACTGTATTTATATGTTAGTACTGGTCTTATATCAGCATTTATACAGTTAACATTACAAACTGACAGTACCTTCTAATTTACATATGCATTGGCATTAGAATTGCATTTATTTTTTTGCATGAATATGATGTGTTGTAACTAAATCCTGTGAGATGTGAAGTAAATCCCCCATGTTTAAAGGTTTTGGTTTGTCTTAGTACCATAGTGCAGCTTAATTCCATCGATGACTTAATTATGTTCCTGCTTTTTTGTTTGTTGGCATGATTTAGGTGTGATTTTGTAGGTACATCATTTTCATTTTGTCATGCAAAATATATATTTTAACCTGTACCAGCCATAAAGAATGCACCTTGAGGATGGACAAGGGGGGAGGGTGGGTATGCCTTTGTCTGTGCTCCTGTGCCTATTTTGCTCCTCATGGACATAAAGCAACAAAACAGAAATGAGTGTATAGCTTCTAAAAAGTAAAAATACCTGGCATGACACCTGTCAGGTTTTGGAAGGATCTCTGAGGTTAAACCAAAAGAGAGTATCACATCATTTATAATGTTCACACTCATTTTAATAGTTTTACAGCAAGTTGGCCTACAAACCATGTTTTTGTAGCTTTGGAAAACCATTCTTTGGCCTGTTAGTCATGGCCTTAATATGAAGAAATCTGTGAAGTTGGTGATTTTGTTTTCTCATTTGGTCAAGGTCTGCTCAGGGCTTGATGTGAATGCCATATTTTATGGGAGTACTTAGCAAAATGCTCTTTTTCTTGCCACAGAGTGGATTTCTGATCATAGACAGGGATTCAAATAGCTGTCGTTACTGAAATCTGTGCCAGAAATTACCTTGAGACCGATTCAGAACAGTTCTGAGATCATATGGGATCATTGGACTCACTTGGCCATGGAGAGGTGTCAAAGCCAAAGATGTTGCCTAGCATATGCTGAAACAGCGCTGCGCCAAAAAACTGCCCCTGTATCTTGTTAGGACTGCAGAAAAAGAAGCCAAGACTTGGGTCATTTCTAGAAAATGGCTCGGAAGCCCGGAGAATTGTGCTACAGCTTGATGACCTCACATGGCCCTGCTTTTTTTAAGATGTGGATGATTATTTTAGGTTCCTGGTGCGTGCTTTTCGCAGGCAGTCTAAAACAGACCTCAGTCACTGCTCCACATTGTTAGCACATTAACACTGCACAGTGGGCTGTATCGATGCATGTGATCATCAGGATGCGTGTCAACTCCATCTGTCTCCTGACTGGTTGTCAGGAGGCAGACGTCAACGGGCAGATGATAAGCCCCATTCCCATCTTAATCTGGAATTAACCGTGGCTGCTGATGCTCCCATCCTCAGTTCCCTACAAAGAAGAATGCACATATCATGCAGCCAGAACTTCAGAGCGTGGTTCCTCGCCATGTATCTGAGATTCCTCGTACAAAAGTCGTGCAGTCTCTGACGCCCCGCCCCCAACCCCGCCCTTCCATGGAGGGAGTTCGGTAGGTTTTGGGCCCCCTCCCAGGTGCCTGCTTGCTAGCCCGTGGCTTGTGATGTATCTCAGATGAGCTACCACGCCAGATAGCTCGGCAGCTTTTGACGCCGATCGGTGTTGGCGTGCCCGGAGGAGGCGGCCTGACCCCCGACAGGTGTCGTTTCCAGGGCTGGGCCGACTGAGGCTCCCGCATGAAGAAGTCGGCCTCCTCGCCGCCGGTCAGCGTGCGCTTCCTCAACAGCTCCAGCGACCCGGCCGGCTCGGGGGATGAAGGTCAGTCGGCGGCCGCGTGTCGCGCTCTGGGGCCGGTCCCGTTCGGTGGGGCTGCGACTGAGACCGGTTAATCGGGTCGCGAGCAACGCGCTGGGTGTCGTGACGTGGCGTAGCCGCTCGACGCTGTCGCGGTCCGCCGACTCTGGATCGGCCGCGCTCCCAGCTCTGGTACGCTGTCTGCCAGAGCCGGCCCGCCCCGGCCCGGCGCGCGCCACATGGTACCGTTCACGGCGGCCCCGGTAACTGCTGAATATATATATATATATATATATATATATATATATATATATATATATATTGATATATTTATATATTTACATATTTGTATTTATATTCAAGACTGATGCAGTGTCTCAACAAAGTGAGTTCGTATTTTTTTGTTCTTGAGCTTTCTGCCTGTCGTGCAGTTCTCTCCTTATGTTCGTGGCAAAAACGTAGTTATCTGATATCATACAAAGTTTCCTGTTTTGACAGGTTCAAGTTCTCGTTCATTTCCTTTTCTTCTTGTTCCTTTATGGTCGTGTTCACTCATTTTGAAACGTTGCGTGGTATTTAGGACTGCTTGTGTAACCAGAGCAAAAATAGAGTGAAGAACAAAAGTTTCAGAAAGAAAATGTTCACTACTCATTCTGCTGTCATGTTCAAACTTGGATTCATCAGAATCCATTTCTGTTGTAGATATATGTATATATATATATATATATATATATATATATATATATATATATATATTTGTGTGTATGTTCAGCTCTGATGTATAAGAATGTTATCTGCGTTTTACGTTACCAATTAACATCCTGACGTATTTCAGATACCATTTCATTTGGGTTGAAATAGTTCACATGTTCGTCGTAGTGCAGTTGCGTTTCGAAGCAGATTAAATAGCATTTTATCCGGTCACTTGAAGTGGAACAAGTCTCTTATCCTCGTATCTGTAGGCACTTTGCATTGGTAGAGCACGTGGATTTCTGTAAATGGTAGCAGATTGCCTAACACATTACACTGATATTTGCTGCAGCAGGCCAGTTGGAACTTCAAATGGGTAAGCCTTTTAACAGAAATATTGTGCTTGTCGGGGTCTGTTGCGCTAAGTCCGTTTTAGCTTGTGGGAAATAATGTGAATTATATTTATCTCGGCATGATTGTCAGTGTTGTATTGGTTACACCTGGGATTGGGTCCTTCTGCGAGATTTGTAGTTTCTTCTTTGCTCTCAAGATTTGATGTCGGTCTTAATTTCCTCAGACCTGCATTCGTATGCCGGATGAAATTTTCAGTGCACGATTTTCACAGAAAACCTTAAAAGGGTAAATTACTCCCAAAACCACAGTGATCATCCTGCCTTGGTGGGGCTTTGCCCGACTTGTTTGCACCTGTTGCATTTTCGGGGTACTTGGCGTTTGTGTATGGTGCGTAATGTATCCTGAGATCTATAGTTCAGTCTTTGTTGAATGTTTCGACGTTTTTGTCGCAAACGGCATGCCAAGATTGCTTAATTCGCTTCACTGTTGTGTGTGGCAGAGATCGCTATGTTGTGAACTGGGGAAATGGGGCACTGATGGCTTGAGTCTGAGACGTGACGTTTCGGAAGACCGCGTGGCATCGGTGCGTCCCCCGTCGGCCGCCGGCGCCGCGAAATGGCGGCTGCACGCACGGCGCTGTGCTGCTGTTTGTGACCTGTCAGAAATCACTCAGCCTGTGTCGGAGGGCTGACGCCTCTCGCCGTGTCAGTTCGGCCGGCGACTTTATCGGCAGCCCGAGCGGTGCACGCTTGCAGTGCCGCCCCCGCTCGGCGCTGATACGCCGCCGCCTTTGTTCGAGGGCAGCGAACGCCGCCCGTGTTGTCGGAGCGCGAGCTCCCCTCGGTGGCCGCACCGTGTCGAGGGTCGTCGGCCGGCAGGCTGTGGGTGAGCGGCCGCCGTGTGTTCGTGTCTTTCCGGCTCTTCACCTCGCTGGCCGGCTGCGGGTGTCTGCGGGGCGACGCGATTCGTTTCGCGCTTGGTCGAAACGGCACCGTCGCGCGGCGCGCACACGCAAGGCCGGCGTCGACGCGCAGTGGATGCGGCGGAAGGTGGTGCCGACTCTCTGCGCTCGGCCGGCCGGGGCTGGCTGGGGCCGTCGTGCGCTGCGTGGAGTCCGAGCCGGGGCGTCGGTGTTTTGTTCCGCGCGGCCGGCGAACGGTCCGAGTGATAACGAGACACCGGCCGCCCGGCAGCCGCGCAGCCCGCCGGGTCCGCAGCCGTCCGCAACTGATGGTCACGGACGCCGTTCACGGGCTTCGCGGACGGGAGAGGGAGGGGTCGGCTCAGTGGCGGCCGGTGCGGCGTTCCGTTGGCGCGGGGTGGGTACTGCCGAGCCATGTGGCCGCGCACAGCCAGGTGAATCACGCGCCTCCCCGGAGCGTGATTCACGGGGACAGTTGTGCAAATGGTGTGACATGGCGGGACTGAGAACGTTATGTAGCCATTAGCAGTCCCCTGGTGTTTTATGGTCACTGTGACCCGGTTTTTAGACAGCGTGCTGGAAATTGCCGTCTCCTTATAACGTTTTGTTGCGCTGCCGTAAGGTTCATCACGCCTGAACTGATTGCTGCTCACTTTGTGACACCTGTGGATATGTGTTGAACGGTCGTTCTTTGTTCATGTTGCTGGTTGCTACACCGTGCTGTCATTGAGCCACAAAGACAACAGCTTGCTGTAAGGGCCATAACAACCTTTCATGGGAAGTTTCCCATGAAAGGTTGTTATGGCCCTTGTGACGTATAGGCGCGAAATATCCAGCTCGGTTCTTACGTATTCGAACTCATTCCTGAACATCAACCCTCGCCTGACGTGAGGATTTTCGCTTCGTGCCGGACGAGGAGCAGCACTTGTTTTCTACCCCCCCCCCCCCGACCACTCTGCTGCTTATTGAGTTAGAGTAATGAATCAACACCGAGTGCGTATCTGGCTTCTTTCAGATTCCATTAGTACCCGAATCGACCCCTTTTTGGCAACCTGGTCACCTCTCACGTCACAGCGAAAGAGAGTATTACGATGTTTGCCCCCTCCCCCCTGCCGTCATCGTAGTAGTTTTACAATAAAAGGGCCGCGAGGCATGCTTTTGCAGCGACTTGCTTGTAAAATTGATCAACTTTTGTACTGAGTTATGTTTGTTCCTTCCTTCAAGGTCAGGTCAGCGAGGTGTAAAATTTCATCATCACCTTTTACGGCACTGCTAGTGTCAAACGGTGTGCTCTGGTATCACAGAATGGAGTTCTGTTCACCAAGAGAGGTAAAAAATAGATCCCATAACTGAAATTAGCGCCAAAGTTTACCGTAGGACCCATTCGAGGAGATTTTTCGTTCGTATGAGATCAATGCCCTACATGGAGCTTTGAAATGCCACTCAACTTCCAAACCCCGATATGTTGTCAAGCATAAGCCGAAGCAGTCCTACGTCAAAAAACTGGCCCCAGATCATGTTATGTTCGTGGGAAAGAAACTAACATGTAGTCCATATACAGAAAATTGGCTTCCAAGCCCTTGCAAGGAGCGTGACGTCGTAACTCGGCGATCTGACATAGCCGGTGTTGAGTTTTCCGGGCGTTGCTGGACGCACACTTGCCAAACGTCGCCCGATTCTGCGACATACTACCCCGGGCGGCACTGCCCCGCCCCGACCTCCGACCCCGCGACTGACGCCAAGGTTGAGGGGACAGACGAGGCACCACACGAAGCGGCGTGTGGCCTCTGAACGCACAGGTACCAACCTGGTAATACTGTTGTCTGCATAAAAAATGTGGGCAGGATGTAGGGTCAGCTGTTGGGGATTTCCAGCCGTTGTTGCGGTCCGTTTGTCTGCAGTCTCAGAAATACTTCTTGGAGATAACTACCACCCCTTGTCCGATGGGGTTAGACGAGGTGTACTAGATGACAAATTGCGGGACATAAACTTCCATTTTTGTAGCTCTTTCTGTGGATAAACTAGCATATCTTGTGGCATAAGAGGGTCTCGGGGTCCTGTTGCCTTATGCGCAGTTTTTTTTTCGGAGCAGAACGACAGTTGGAGATGACGCGAAATTTTCACAGTGGAGACTGACCCTGCAGTGCTGCTGGCTCTCCCTGCACTTCAGCACGCATGTCGCGTAGTACCGCAGCTATTTCAGGTCTCTAGGCGGTTATGTCTTCGGTGGACGGCTGTCGCGGCTGATGTGAACCACGGCTGCGATGTATCGCCATCGGTCCCGTAGACCTCAGATAGGCGGAACGGTCCGTCTTGGATGGGGGGAGGGGGCTGAGTGCCAGACGAGTCTTAGGTGGACTGTGTGAAGAGAGTCTGGGACAGGGTGGCGGGCTCCGCCGCGTCGTCCCCCGCCCTGACCGCCGTCCCCGGCCGGCAGGGCTGGAGGACGAGCGGCCAGCGCTGCCGGCCGCCGGGGACGGCCAGAAGGTGGACGCCTCGCCGGACACTGGCCAGCCGGTGGCGCCGCCCCGGCGCCACTCGGCCCGCAGCCGTGCCGACGAGCTGAAGGACGCCCTGCAGGACCTGTCGCCGGTCAAAGGTCGGTGGACGGCCGCCCGACCGGAGGCCGGGGCTCGCTGCCCGGTCTGGGGTCAGACGACGGCTTCCCACTGTGGACTTAGAGGCCCGCTGCCCAGTCTGGTGTTACAGGCCAATCGCCTAGTCTGATGTTCGAGGTCAGCTGCCCACTCAGATGTTGAAAGCCTCTTTGTGGCTTGTCGTCAACGTGATGTTGAGATTGGTGTCGTCAGTTTTTCGTTGACATCACATTGTGTTCGATTGGTGTCCGGTCGGTTGCGCTTCTCTGCGTTGCCATTGGCAGAGCTGGTATCCAGACTGGCCCGGCCGGCTGTTCGCTAACGTCGGTGCCGGTGCCACCCCTCGCAGAGCTGGTGTCCCGACTGGGCAAGACTCGCTCGCCAAGTGTTGACGCCGGGGCGGCGCCCGAGCCCCGAGCGTCGCACGACAACGACGCCTGGTCTCGATTCACCGAACTGCGCGGGAAAATCACCAAAACCGTGGAGCGTGCGTACGGGGACGCAGCACACTGTGGAGGATGTCTCGCGGGGGTCAGCTTCGAGCGATGGGCGCGTGCTGGCCAGGAACCGCGGTCTTCATAGTACTGGAAGTTTGTAGAACCGTGTTGTCTGCTTGTGTGGCCATCAAGGACACTGGGCTAAAAAGTGTTGTGTTTAAGCAGTCGTATGACTGGAGATTGCAGTATATGATCGCTTGGGCGCGAACGCTTCAGGAATGATGACTTTGGTCTCGAAACATCCGAACAAAAAGTCCAGTATGACACGGTCTGTCGTGCAGCGAAGGCCGTGTTTGAAAAAAAAAATCGTGTACTGGAGTTGGACTTCACTGTACTGCTTTCGTTATCAGTTTAATGTGTATCTTTTCATCTGTAATATCGGCCCGTGTGGCTCTGGCTGGCTTTCGGTCTGCGGTTCGGTGCGCGGCGGTGGCTGACGCAGCCCGGCGCCGTCCCCAGACAAGATCAGCGACTACCGTGGCTCGGCGCGGCCGTCCGGCGGCGGCGCGCCGGCCGACGCCGAACTGCTCAGCGAGGAGGACGTGCTGCGCGCCGTGCGCGACTCTCCGCCGCCGTCGCCCTCCGCCGGCCGGCGGCCGCCGTCGCCGCCGCCGGCCGAGTGCCCGGACGTGGCGTTCGTGAACGTGCCGAGCCCGGTGGCGGCGCCGGCCGAGCCGGCGGAGCGGGCCGAGCCGGCCGACCCGGCCGCGCCGACCGCCGCCGCCGCCGCCTCGCCGCCCGGGCGGCGCGAGTTTCGGCTGGCCAGCATCCGGCCGAAGATCTACGAGCGGCTGCAACGGCACGTGGGCCGGCCGACGGCGCCGCCGCCCGCGCCGCCGCCCGCCGCCAACAGCGTCACTCTGTCGGCGCTGCAGGGCAAGTACATCGACGAGGAGGCGGTGGAGGCGGCCGAAGAGGCGGTCGAGTCGCTGCAGCCGGCGCCGGCGCCGTCGGCGGACCAGCCGGCGGCGGAGCGGCCGGCCGCCGCTGGCCCGGAGCCGGCGCCGCCGCCGCCGGAGCCGGCGAGTGCGCCCGAGGGCGGCCTGCTGGCGGCGCTGCCGGGCCCGCTGAGCTGGCGCTGGCTGGCGGCCGGGCTGGCCGTGCTAGTGGCGGCGCCGCTGCCACCGTTCCTGTCCGGCCTGCTGCTGGGCGCTGCACTGACGGCGCTGGTCGGCGCCGCCTTGCTGCCGCTGCTGCTGCCGCCGCCGCGCCGCCTGCCGCCGCCACCCACGCTGCCGGCCGCCAGGCCCCCGGTCAAGGAGCACCAGCCAGCCCTCATCCACAAGGTGGGCCGGCGGCGGCCAATGTGTGGCCATTGGTCGACCGCGGTGCCGCGCGCCCTGCGACGCAGGTGTTCCTGAGGCTCATGTTCTCATGCCCGGGCAAGTCCGGGAGTTGCGTACGCTTACGCCGGGGTCTGCCCGAACACTGAGACATTACTCTCTGGACTTGTTTAAGCGTTGCTACGCTGCGTTCAGGCTCGTGTGAGAGCTGACGCCCTTGTTTCCTTGCGTCAGCGTTGCAACGTCACTCTTTTTAGTTACGCAGGCGGCGTGTCACCGTCTGGCCGTGCCGTGTGCCGCCAGGACTGGATGCACGAGCTGCTGGTGGGTCCGTACGAGCCGGACACTCACCAGCCGACCGAAGCGCGCTTTGTCCGCCTGGAGGGCAGCATGCTGCGCATCTCACACCCCAAAGGTGGGCGCGGCTGTGCGCCAAACGTCACAGTGACCCCGGCCATTGTCCTCGTGACGGGCGAAAGCTGGATGCGGGACATAAACGGGGTCCATACGTGATGTGGTGGCCCCCACTGTGACTGTGGCTTTGGTGTACCGGTGTGGCGCTCGTGCTGCGGTGGCCCCCGCGCGGAGGTTGTCGCGTGCCGCTCGGCAGTGGGCGTGACCATGCGGTGCGGCCCGCAGGACACGTGCCGAAGCGTGCCCAGTGGGACGAGCACATCCCGAACCTGCCGTTTGTGCAGCAGCGCATCTACGACATCGAGGGCTGCTCAGTGGAACTGTTACCGCATGGTCTGCACCATTCCAGGTGGGTGGGAGAGTCGGACTCCTGGTCCTATCAATTATGCTCTAATACTGCCGGCCACGCCAGCTATTATCACATTAGATGTCTTGAGTACTTCGTATGGTTCCTTTTTTGCTTGTTCTTGTTTCCTGTCATGTAAGCGTTTTTTACAAGCATTTTTACTCTGGCATACCGGTGTGTACCGTCGCGTCCCGGCGTTACAACAAGCATGCTATATCCTTTGTAGGCATTAACTGTGGTGCGTGCCAGGTGGTGGAACCGGCGCTACCCGCTCTGCGTCCGTCTGGAGAACTGCCGGCGTGTGACGCGCTCAATGGGCCTGATTCCGAGCCAGCAGCGAGCCGGCGGCGGCGGTGGCGGGGGCGGCGGGGGCGGCGCCGACCGGCCTCAGACGTCAGGTGAGGGCTCCGACTGCGCGCGAGACTGCTGAGGCCTCGCTCGGAGAGGAGCTGGTGTGACTGTTGTGGCAGCTCGCTGGACTGGTGAGACATGTGAGATTTCTGAGAGTGGACGGTGTGTGTGTTGTGACCACCGCCTGGTCTGGTGAGGCCTCCTGAGAGTGGACGGTGTGTGTGTGTGTGTTGTGGCTACTGCCCGGTCTGGTGAGGCCTCGTGAGAGTGGACGGTGTGTGTGTGTTGTGGCTACCGCCTGGTCTGGTGAGGTCTCGTGAGAGTGGACGGTGTGTGTGTGTTGTGGCGACTGCCCGGTCTGGTGAGACCTCCCTCGGAGAGTGGACGGTGTGTGTGTTGTAACAGCCGGCTGCTCTGGTGAGGATTCCCTCTGAGAGTGGACGGCGTATGTGCTGTAACAGCCGGCTGCTCTGGTGAGTCGCGGCCCTGAGACCGGCCGGCGACGTCCTGCACGCGGGCGGGCGTCTCGTTTCAGACGGCGAGTCGGAGCCGGCCGCCGAGGAGTCGCCGGGCCTGGACGGCGCGCAGCCGGCGGACCCGGAGCGAAGCCTGACGCTGTTCGCCAGGACCGACCGCGGCAAACAACACTGGTGAGCCGGCTGGCGTCCTTCCGCTCTCAGTGCTGACGTTGGCTTACTGCGCGACTGAGGCGGCTGCATGAAATGCCGTACTGGCTTGCCGGGCTAATATCTCGATGTAGATCGAGGGAAATTCGCGATGTGTTATGTGTGACGTGCTCTTTGTCCAGTTTGAATGACAGCCTCATCCTTCGTCATCCATCCGAGACAGTCTAGACGTAAGAGCCAGTGGCATTCTTTTCGATGGTTCCGTTGTCCAAAAGTTATGGGGAAAATAATGTTTGGTGAGGTCCTCAAAGGCATTTTGACAAAGACGGAAGAAACAGACACCGTCAATCAATAAGAATAAGTCAAGTTTTTTTTTAGAACCCGAAAAATTTCGCTCCCGCGAATTTGATAGATGATGAGAGCCCAGCTAGTGGCAAAGCACTAATAAGTGCCACGAACTAAATGTCGTGTTCACTGATGATGTGATTCCCAACTCTGTTCCTGGGGGACTGCCACAAACTCTGCATTTGGTCCTCCTGCTGTTTGCCGATGTTTTACCAGTCAGAGTCCGATTCCCGCGCGCTAGAGATGTTGTGAACCACATCTCAGCCCGCAAACAGTGTGTGCTGGCGTCACCTTGCTGTGTTTCTGCCGATGTTTGTGTCGGTACGCCGTGTCCCTGCCCGGAGCGTGTGCCGGTGTGCTGTGTCGCTGCCCATTGTCTGTCGTGCCGTGTCCCTGCTCGGCGTCTCTACCGGTGTGCTGTTTTCTCCTCGATGTTGGCGTCATTGCACTCTGTCTTCTGCAGATTTTCTCCCCTTTGTCCTTGTTTTATGTGCTTAGTCCCCGCTCGGCATCTGCGCGGGTGTGTTTTGTCCGCCTCCCCGGCGTCCGTTTCGGTATGCCGTGACCCTGCCCGGCGTCTGTTTCGGTATGTCGTGACCCTGCCCGGCGTCTGTTTCGGTATGCCGTGCCCCTGCCTGGCGTCTGTTTCGGTATGTCGTGACCCTGCCCGGCGTCTGTTTCGGTATGCCGTGACCCTGCCCGGCGTCTGTTTCGGTATGTCGTGACCCTGCCCGGCGTCTGTTTCGGTATGCCGTGCCCCTGCCTGGCGTCTGTTTCGGTATGTCGTGACCCTCCCCGGCGTCTGTTTCGGTCTGCCGTGACCCTGCCCGGCGTCTGTTTCGGTATGCCGTGACCCTCCCCGGCGTCTGTTTCGGTCTGCCGTGACCCTGCCCGGCGTCTGTTTCGGTATGTCGTGACCCTGCCCGACGTCTGTTTCGGTATGCCGTGACCCTCCCCGGCGTCTGTTTCGGTATGCCGTGACCCTGCCTGGCGTCTGTTTCGGTATGCCGTGACCCTGCCTGGCGTCTGTTTCGGTATGCCGTGACCCTGCCCGGCGTTGTCGGCGTTTGACCCGGCGTCTCTCTCGCTGTCCGCCAGGCTCCGCCTGCTGACCGAGGCCACGCGGGCCGGAGAGCGTGCCGCCAACCCGCCGGCCGGGCCGGACCCGGAGCCCGCCGCGCCTCGGGCGCCGGGCTCGCCGGGCTCGCAGGGCTCGCAGGGCTCGCAGGGCTCGGCGGCCGGTCAGGAGGAGGCGGCCGCCGCAGGCGCTGAGCCCACGCCCAAGCTGGACTTCGACTACTACATGGCCAAGCTGATCGTGCCGGTGAGAGCGCTGGCCTGGTCTGGTCTGGTCTGGTCTGGTCTGGTCTGGCCGTCTGCCGGTCTGCCGCGGTGTTCGCCGGAGTTTATGGGCGTGTTCCGGTGCTGGAGTGGCGGCGGTTGTCTGTCCAGTTTGGGCCAGTCGTGGTCGCCGTGTGTTACCGCCGGGAACTCTCGGATGTTGGACTTGAGGCACGGCCGGGACCATCCGGTTCTTTTTGTGCGAGTGTGCCGTATTGTTTGTTGTATTTGTCAGATGTTAAGGGTCATTACAGTTGCTTGCGCATCGTTTAGGTCGTTTTGTGTTTAGTGTCAAATTAATGTTCCTGTAATTGACGCCGTTTTGTTGCATTTTGATTTTGAACCTGCATATGGAGTTATTGGTTATATTCGCGCATTGTTGTAGAGTGTAAACATTTAGCTTTTGGTATGGAATTAAGCTCTGCCGAACTTACCGGCTTCCTTTCCAACATGTAAGTGCACCATCAGTCAGGCGAGTGCGTATGCTTTTGAGCTTCTCGCACGTGAACGTGGCGTTGCTGTGCACCAGCCGTCTGGGAACGGGGGCGCGGTGTCCGCCCGGCCTGCCAGAGCCGACACGACCTGGCGGCACGCTGACCCGGTCTGTTTCGACAGGCGTCAGAGCCGGGGCCCGACTCTCGGCCGCCCTCGCCCGCCGACGGCCCGAGCGCGGCCCCGCCCTCCAGCGGCCACGTGATGTGGTTCAACGCGCTGATTGGCCGGTTGGCCTTCGACGTGTTCGGCAGCCGGCGGTGGGCGGAGTTCGTCCAGAGCCGCATCCAGAGGAAGCTGTCACGTATCAGGGTGAGCGATCGAGAGCAGCGGTCCCAGGGAGCGCCTGTTTACTGTACGATCTCCCAGCCATGGAGTGGCCGGAAAACGACCTGCGCGCAAATCCACCCGCTGGCGGTCTGGCGCGGTGCTGCCGCGGAGCCGACCCTGACAGGCGGCGTGCGTCGTCGACACTCAGTGCGCGCGGGAGCTTGCGACGATATCGACGCGCGGTGTGCCCCCAGCTGCCGTTCTTCATCGAGGAGCTGGCTGTGACCTCGTGCGACCTGGGCTCGGTGGTGCCGCGCATCCTGTCCGTGGGCTCGCCGAGCAGCGACCAGCGCGGCCTGTGGATCGACATGGCCGTGCTGTACGAGGGCGGCGCCTGCATGACGCTCCGCACCAAGGCCAACCTGATGAAGCTCAGCAAGGTCGGTGGGCCGGGCGGCCGGCGCGCGCACGGGCCCGTCAGCATTGGGCTTTTGTGGCCGTGGAACATTCGCTAGGTTCGGTCTCGTATTTGCAAGAATGTAAAACCCCGAAAGTTTACTGTTGTGAGTGGCGGGTTTAGCGTTTTCCGGCGGTTTTCATGTAGTGCGGAAAGGTCCAAATGTTAAAAAGTTCTCAGAATTTGTTATAAGTGCTCCATCCTTTCACTCCCTGGCTCCTGTTCGGTTGTGCTTCCGTCATGGCGATGTTGCTGGCCTTGGAAGAATTTTCCGGCCTCTTGTGCCTGGTGCATGTCGACGGCTCATGAGGTTTTCTGAGTTTTCTGAGTCTCATGAGCGTTTTCTGAGTCCCCTGGACCGTTGTGTGCTGTAGTGGCCGGTCCGTGCAGGATTGACGAAATGCCGGCAAACACTAGGTTTTGCCGGGTCAGCGGTATTAAGCGGAGCGCCGTGAAAACATCAGGACACTGATGTTTTCATGATGATGATGTTTGATGTTTGATGATGATGTCTGGCCCGGCCGTGTCGTCCTGGTGCGGCCGGTCCGTGATGCATTCCCTGACCCGGCCGTGGTGTCATGGTGCCGGTCGGTGATGTGTTCCTCCCCCCGACCTGGGCGTGGTGCGCTGGTGTCTGCGGTCCGTGATGTGGTCCTTTCCTCGGTCTCCAGCCGGACCGGGACCAAACGACCGAGACCGACGCGTCCTCCGACAAGAAGCCGCCCTCGCCGTCCGGCGGCTCGGTGGAGAAGACGTCCAGGTGAGCGGGGACATGGCCGCCGGTGCCCGTCAGCGGTCGGTCCTCGCTGTCCGAGCACGAGGCTCAGGACGTGGCTCTGCCGCGACCGTGGCCGCGACGTGGCTGCCGACGGCAGATGACTCGTAGCTGGGAACCTGGCGGTCGAAACGGCCGAACGCGTCGTATCTTTTGACGGGGTTGCAAAGAGGATGTCTTGCAGTTCTTGTCTCCGGGCGGAATGTTTATTGCAGCGGCCAGGACCAGACTTCGGGCGCCAGCTCGTTATATCGGTGTCTGTCGCTGGACCCAGGTGTGGGTTCGTCGCTGCAGTCTTCCGCCGTGCCTGAGGCAGTTTCTGAGAGTGTGCCGCTGGAGACGGCCGAATTCGATTCCGCCAGCTCCCGAGTGTCCGCGGCAGCTTATCGGACGTCGTTCACAGCTGCGCCTCGTACCAGTGCGACCGTAACGACGACCTGGCCAGTATCGACTCGTCCAGCGACGAGGACGAGCCGGACACACTCTCGGGCTCTGACGGGTGAGTGGTGTCAGCTGGTGACTAAATCAGCTAGATTAGCGGTTCAGGGCCGTAGGGTTGACGTTACATTTATTCACCTGCCTTTGAAGGGCTCCTAGGGAGTATTTTACCCACGTTCGTGGAATTTATTGCGTATTTTGTTCAGTCGTTAAGTGGCCAGAGCGGTAGAATTAGATCACCCTCTGTTATCATTGTCTGTATGTGATGTACCTGTGCCTGAGGTATCTGATGTAAGCTTTAATATTCCTGTATCCGCCTGACGCGCCCAGTATGTGCGAGATATTGTCTCTGTTTCTACAGTTGGATTTCTGTTGTGGTAATTGCATTGTCACATTCAGTGATCTCACTGTTCTGCTTCTGTCGGCAGAGGAAGTCCTCCGTCGTCCGCCGCGCAGGCGCAGCCGACCTCCAAGGTCGGCAAGCGGCTGCTCCAGGTGGTGGACAAGGTGACCACGTCACGCTACTTCCAGCAGGTGCGTCAGCCGGCCGGGGCCGTGCAGGTAGCGCCACCCAGCGGCCTATGGCGGTATTGCGGTGAGCGGTGCTGGTGAATCCTGCTCAAGTCTGTTTCATTGTTACTAGTGTCCGGCATTCTGCGCTGCACTTAGTTGCGTTTGGTTTTTCATAGGGCGAGGAACAGGCCACACTCGGGGGGTCACTGGCAGTGGCTAGAGGTCATGCACGCTCCTGCAGCGGCAATATATAGTCCTGTGGCTATCGACCGTCCCCTGTCTGGATCGTCCTGTATCCGTGGGCTGTCCTCTGTCTGTGTACCGTCCTCTGTCGGTGTACCGTCCTCTGTGGACCGTCCTCTGTCTGTGTACCGTCCTCTGTATGCTGACCGTCCTCTGTCGGTGTACCGTCCTCTGTGGACCGTCCTCTGTCCGTGGACCGTCCTCTATCTGTGGGCTGTCCTCTGTCTCTGTACCGTTCTCTGCCTGTGTACCGTCCTCTGTCTGTGGACCGTCCTCTGTATGCTGACCGTCCTCTGTATGTGGGCCGTCCTCTGTATGTGGATTGTCCTCTGTATGTGGACCGTCCTCTGTCTGTGAACCGTCCTCTGTCTGTGTACCGTCCTCTGTATGTGGACCGTCCTCTGTCTGTGGACCGCCCTCTGTACGCTGACCGTCCTCTGTATGTGGACCGTCCTCTGTACGCTGACCGTCCTCTATCTGTGAACCGTCCTCTGTCTGTGGACCGTCCTCTGTCTGTGTACCGTCCTCTGTACGCTGACCGTCCTCTGTCTGTGTACCGTCCTCTGTACGCTGACCGTCCTCTATCTGTGAACCGTCCTCTGTCTGTGGACCGTCCTCTGTCTGTGGACCGCCCTCTGTACGCTGACCGTCCTCTGTATGTGGACCGTCCTCTGTCTGTCGATTGTCCTCTGTATGTGGATTGTCCTCTGTATGTGGACCGTCCTCTGTCTGTGGACCGTCCTCTGTCCGTGGACCGTCCTCTGTATGTGGACCGTCCTCTGTCTGTGGACCGCCCTCTGTCTGTGCATCGTCCCCTGTCCGTGGACCGTCCTCTGTCTGCGGGAGGTGCCTGGCCGATGTGTCTCGGCTCGGCTCGGCTCGGCTCGTCACTGGTCGGCTGTCGGTGTGCTCCAGGCGGCGCAGAACCGCTACGTGAAGCGCTACATGGAAGAGTTTTCCAACACGCCGCTGGAGCTGACCGTGACGCTCAAACACCTGCAGGGCTTGGTGACCATCAACATCCCACGGCCGCCTAACGACCGGCTCTGGTAGGTTGCAGACAAGCTCCGGTCCAGGGAGGTGGCTTATCTTACGACATGGGATATAACAAGATATGTAATAAGTAAACCGTAAACGGTCAGAAAACGGCGCCGGGAGATCCCACCCCGACGGTGAAGAAAGAAAATAAGTGGCTGCGAATGTGGTGTCAGGGTTGGATGTGGGGAAATATAAGGGAGAAACAACGAACACAAGCCATGTTTTATAAAACAGGGGTCATTGGATGCTTTGGTTATTATACAACCCAGAATAAAACCAGCTGTTTGCGCTTCTGAATGCGTCATTGTCCATTTTGCAACTTTTGTTTCCAAGTTAGTGTAGGTAGAACACGAGATGGTGTTTGAACCCTAGTTCCTTGCAGTGGACTGTTTTTTGTAGATCTTAAGAGGGGAATCGGCACCTCATGGATTTCGGGATGAACCCGCCGAATGGAAATAAAGTTAACATTTGAATACTTGCACAGAAAAAAACCATTGCACTTAACTTCTGACTCCTGTATTCCTGCGCTAACTGAGATAATTGGTGCGGTTGCCTGCTTCAAAGCCGCCGCAACAGAGTTCCCCGCAGCGTGAACTCTAACCTAGCAGGAGGAAGCCACGATGGTGGCCCTGGTTGTCGCGATATGTCGCCGTCCAAAGCGCGAGGGAGGGGTAGGCGGCTGTGCACGGCGTCGGCCGCCGCTCTCCACGGCTGGCGCGCGCCGCGTCCGCGCACGGGCTGCGGCGTCTGACCGGACGGCCGGCGGCGCCCGCAGGTACGGCTTCCAGGGCCAGCCGGACATCCTACTGTCGGCGCACCCGCGCCTCGGCACGCGTGACGTCACGCTCACCCAGGTCACCGACTGGATAGAGAACAAGCTAGTCGCCGAGGTGATGGTGAGTGTGTGAGCGGCGGCGGCCGGCCGGCAGCGGACCGCGCCGACCGGCAGCGGCCGCCGCCGTAACCGAGGGGCACGGTTTTAGTGCTTTGCCACTACGTCTTTTGTTCCTCTCGTTTTTTTTCTTTACGGGCAAACAGTTTGCGTGGATTCGTGAATGTTATCCATTCACGGAAAAACCTGTCAGGGTTAAATGCGTTAAATACGTATTTGACGTCATAGGTCCGGTATGCATGATGCCGCATGCGGCAACCATCCAGAATGCTGGTTGTCTATTGGTTTGTGAAGCCGATCGTTTAGGTCCTAGTTTTGGAAAATGTGGAGTGAAAAACCCCTAGTTTGCGTAACGCGGTCATTTCCTGCTGTTTCAGAAACTGCTGGTGCTTCCGAACATGGACGACATCATTGTGCCGCTGCTGGAGGGGCAAATGCCGGAAAGCGGCCCGTGAAAGCCGCCGGCGAATCGCCGCCACTCGTGCCGGCACCATTATCCGGGCTCCGGCCGGACCGCTCCTGTTATTCGGCGCGTGGCTGGTCGGTTTCGGCCGCGAGCGCCCGCTCTGCCGCGAACGGACCATTCCCGAGGTGCTGTGATGAGCGGCAGGCGGCACTGACGGCCTGTTGGCTCTGCCCTGCGTCTCTGGCGGCCGGCGGCCGTCCGTGAGGCCGGTCCGGTGGCCGGCGGCCGTCCGTGAGGCCGGTCCGGTGGCTGGCGGCCGTCCGTGAGGCCGGTCCGGTGGCTGTCGGGCGGCCGTCCGTGAGGACGGTCCGGTGGCTGGCGGCCGTCCGCGGGGCGGCGGCGGCGTCCCTGGCGTCCGTCGGTCGTGGACAGTGCTTCGGTCGTCACGAGCCTGCTGTCTAGGGACTTTGTTTACTTGGCTTGTTTATGCGCTCGGGCGTCTCGATGGCCGGTGAGCGTTTGGCGTGCTGGCGTGCTTCTTTGTTTGGTGCGGGGCATTCGGACCGAGTCCAGGTCTAGTCACGGGCCACCGCTGCCCGGCGCTGGACATCTGCGGACCTTCCAGTCAAAGAGCACGACGTCACGCACTGCTTGTCTGACGGGACAGCTTCTTCATCGAGTGTCCTGGCGAGAATGTCAGCCATTATTCGCTCGTTTTCAAGTGTTGTCTTCTGTGCCCCATCGTTATCCTTACGTGATTCATCTGTGGAGCTTTGACATCATTTCAGTCGACGTCATACGGTCGGCTCACACCTCAGTATCATGACTTTCTTCCCGTCTGCTCAAATGCTGCCTTCCATTATCAGTGATGCCCTTTCCCAGTGCTCTGCCAGTCGCTTTCTGTGACCTTGCTGAGCGTCCTGCTGTGAATCCCGCTATTTTCCTGTCCTCCCCCGATCCACGGCCCACTTGCCGTGTGGTGGGCCATGCTCTCGAGCCGTCCATTTCGCCCCTGTCCGGGGGACGTGGCGTCGGCGCTCAGCGCACAGCAGACCAGCGATGTACTGCATTCTGGCGCTGCTGGTGTCTGGACTGCACCGTCTGGGACGCACAGTCGGCTTCGCTGCGGTGACGACCGTTTCCCAGGCAGCGGCTCTCCTGACCGGAGTCACCGCTTTGGAGCGTGGTGAGCGCGCCTGGTCGCCACCATCCCCACCGGCTCTGGCCGGTCGGTCTGACAGCTGGTGTCCGCCGGTCTCTGTCATATCCGGGCCTGGCCTGACAGCCAGTGTCCGCCGGTCTCTGTCATTGTTGGGCCTGGCCAGGCAACTGGTAGCCGCCAGTCTCCGTCATGCCGGGACCCGGGTGGGCTGCGCTGCCGGTGTCGGCCGGTCTGCGGAGAGCTTCCAGTTGATTGTGGGACCGAGCTGCTCAGGCCAGTTCGAGATGTTCTCCAGCACCATCGTGCACCCGTGGCTTCGGTGTGGCTTCTCGTCAGTCCACTGCTTTGCATTGATTTGGTACGTGGCTTCATGTATCCATTGTGAGGGTGGGTATCACTGAATGTGGGTAATGTTTATAATGCATTATATGTGATGAAATATATTTTTGACAACTGATTACAGCCTTCTGCAACCATCTTGCTCTTCTGTGAATTGCAAATTGATAAGTTTAATAATTCACCTTACCCGATGAGTAAAGTGGAGAATTACTCGTCGAAAAGGTGGATTGCAACGGATCTGCTGCGAAGTACGGTAATTTATTGGATTGGTACTGGACACTAAAGAACGGGCTGCGCGTTGGTGCGTTTTGCAAAGTACACCGCGTCTGTAAGATATGGTGCGACCATTAGGGTTCAGTAGTTTGGTAGTCGGTAGCTTGTTATGCCTGCTGGTCGCCCAGCCTAACGTTCAAGTCGTGTATAGGATGTACTTGGCTCTTGGGGGAGACAATCCGAAACACTGAAGTGCACCGTATCGTTTGATTCATGTCGCTGCATTCTTGAAATCACCTGAGCCCATTTATCCCGAAAACTTTTCCGCGGGATTTCAGCTATGCTACCACGATCTTTCTTCAGGGACTGTCAGAAACGCGCTGTTCAATTTTCATCAAAATCGTACCACCATTTACTAGTCTAATGCTGCCAATCGTCCTTTCGTAGTCCAAAATATAGTGGTGCGCTAAATATATCACTGCATCGTCTAAGCCCAACAGAATGTTCGGATGATTTTTAGTGCAACAGTGCCCGAAAAGGTAAGAAACGTGGCAGTTTCAGGAACATTCCAGTGGGTGTCTATTTTACGTCAGGAAGAGCAGTGGTGCAACCAGATTTTCCTAAGGGGGGTGGTGCTAGTCCGGCCGGAATGCCTCACACTTCAGGGGGCCTCCTCGTTCGGCAGCATGCACTGTGTTCGCTTCTCAACCAGAAAATGCATCTGCTTAGCACGGTTTTAGGCCACGCACTCGACCGAAACCGCACTGATCAGCGTTTCAGACTTCATTCTGTCATCGATTGACAGGGGTGAGATTTCTCTTCTCTGTCCGACTGATTTAAACAAATGTTTCGATGTAATTGACCACTCCAAGCTCTTGACCAAATTAACAACCATACCCAGAGCGTCTCCATCACGGACCCCTCCTCTGGGCGCAACTACCTGTCTCGGCCGCTCAAAACGTTGTTGGCGTCTTCCAGGGATCTGCCCTGGGGCCATCGCTGTACAGCGTTTTTGCCGTTGACTTGAGCTACTCTGTGCCCGCGGCCCACGTCGTCCAGCACGCCGATGATACGCAGATTTTAGTGTCCCTACAGGAAAGACGACGTTCTTGCCTTTATCCACCGCATGGAGCGTTGCCTATCCTCTTTGGACGCATGGTTGAGAGCAGTCTCTGAAGGTTAATGTAACAAAAACCCAGTTGATGATGCTAAGCAGCCGCCAGAATTTTCGCAATGCTCCAGCAATCAGGAATGACTTCTGAGGACAGAGCATAGGTCCCGACCCTGCGGCGCGGAACCTAGGAGTCATTTTTAATTCGTGCCTGTCGTGGGATGCCCACATAGCTCACGTCACACGCAAATGTTTTGGGCTTCTGAGAGGACTCGGCCTGGCTCACCGCCAAACAGTTGGCTGAGTACCACTGCCTCACTCTCATACACAGCATCCGTGAGTGCGGAGAGCCATCGTCTCTCGCCTCGTTCTTCCATCAGGACTCGAACATCCGCTCCATGCACATACGACAGGATGGACAGCTGCACCTTCCTCGCATCCGCATGGAGGTTGGCAGGCGGCAGTTTGTGTACCGAGCCCCCAGTATGTATAACGGACTGCCTACCGAGCTGATCCGGCGGAAACTTAATTCTTTTAAAAGGAACTAAAAGATGTTAAAGGATGACAGGGTGGCATAGGATTGTTGTTGTTTTGTTTTCGTACTTGTTTGTTTTTTTATTCTATGTCACGTTTTTTAATACTTCTCCGATGTAAAAGTGCTGACCATGGTACTATTAGGTTCCTCGTGTCCGATACTGAGTGCATGTGCATGATTTAGACCCTTCATCAAACTGTAACTTTTTATTCTGTATGACACAGGGCAGAGAATAGCCGCATTGTATGTGGAATGTCCCAAGAAATAAACTGAAACTGAAACTGAAACTGAGGTGACCATGGCCCCCATGCCACCCTTGGCTACGTCCGAGTAGTTAACCCAGTTCCGCTCTTCGCTTTACATGGGGCCATCAGGGACCTGTCCCAGGGGCGGATTCAGAGGGTGGCCAGGGGACTGTGGTCGCCCATCCTTCCTTTTGGGCCACCAAAAGGCCATAAGTTTTCATTTTTTGTTTTAAGACAATGCGAGGCCATTTGATGGCAAAGTAGGGCATTAGAACACGTGGACTGAAGACGCCTCGTTGTAAGCAACATGAGGCCACTGGTGCAGTTAGGAGAGCCTCCGGGAGAGTTTGAAGGCCCCTGAAACGAATCTAGTGGAGCCCATGAAGCTCCCAAAGGGCCGCTGAGACCGCAACAGGCCCCCAACCCAGCAGAGTGCCTCTGAGGTCGCTCGAAGGGTCATTGCGCCCCTGAGACGACGAAGATGATGACTGAGTCTCTAGGACGGCATGGGCGTCCCTGGAATGCCACAGGAGCCCCTAATGGGCCTCACGGACCTGTTTAAAAAGCTGAATACTCCTGATGCAGTCAGAGGGCTTCCGCGAAAGTAAATGAGACCTTGAGACAGCAAGATAGCCCCTAAGCTGGATAGAAGGATCCCTGAAGCTCTTCAAGGGCCCCTGAGACCGTGGCGGGTCTAGACACAGCAAAGGTCCCATGAAACTGCTAAAAGTGGCAGAAGGACCCTTGAGACGACAGACCTTAAGAGGGTTCATAGGACGTCGTAAGGAACCCCTGGCCAACCCGAAGGGCCATCTGAACGGTGGTACATCGGTGACCTTCTCAAGCTCAAGAAAAGTCCCAAATGAGCGTCGCTGTTTTTTAAACCTGAGGGATTCTTGATGCAGTCAGGGACCCCAGGAAGTTCAGGTGAGCTCTGAGACAGAAAGATGGGTTTCTGCACGGCAGAGGGCCCCTGAGACCAAAACGTCCGAGGGGCCCGTGCGAGACCAAAGACGGTGAGAAGGCCTCCGAGACTGCATGGGGCCCCTGGACGGCCAGAGGGCACCCGAGTGTGTTGGGCGGCTTCCTGACGCGGAAACGGTCCCCTTGAGACTGCCAGTGAGGCTCCTGAAGCGCCAACAAAAGCCCCTGGTACGGCCATGGGGACCATTGGAAACGTCCAGGGAGCTCATGATACTATACAGGGGCCCTAGGATCACTAAACAGTCTTGTAACTGCCATAGGGCCGCTGAGACAGCAAAAATGTTCCCCAGAGGTGACAAGAGGGGTACCTAAGACAACAGGGGTCCACTGAGACTGCTAGAGAGAGACCCTTAAGACTGCTAACTAGCAATCTCCAGCAATAAGGGCTCCTGATACGATCAGAGGGACCCTGAAACCACTAAACCCTGAGGTGTCTAATGGACTTGCTGGCCCGTGAGAATGCTGGATCCCTCCTAAGTTCATACAAAACAACTTTCTTTAAATCTGAAGGGAAATTCAAACTAGACGTACTCTCTGTCGGTTGTGAGGAATCTCGCGCCAACCGTTCCCCATATGAAACTTTGTATCCGCCTCCGTCACACAGACGGCCCTGAGACGGAACCCCTGAAACAGAGCACGCCTGACCGAGTGCTAAAAACTATATTCTGGAAATCTGAAGGGTGAAAAATGGGACCCCTGGCCAAGAAGTGGCCCCGTCCTGATTGTTGGCCCTCTCCTCCGCAGCCTTTGCGAACTACTGGATCCCCACTGTTTCCTACTCATAGCCTATGGGGTCTGTTCTAGACCTCCTGAGTTTAAAGATGCAAATTTTCTGGTGAAAATTGTATAGCAAGCTTAAACAAAAAATTATGGAGGTCGGAAACAGGCCCTTGCTGCAACAATCATGCACAAATGCCGTTCAGGAGAGTAACAGTTAATATGTGTCTTCATCACAACAAAACTATGCGTGATCCCTGTCGTTTTTGGTTGTGTTCTGACCTGACCAAATACATCCAGGTATAAAAGTCCGATATCTACAAGACGACGATCTGGTGGCTTCGCGGCAGATAGCACCAACCTCATTCGGATAAATTTTACGTCCGAATACCTAAGATACATTTACGCGCAGGCCGCTCGGTATATTTCATTTCCCTCGGTTGCTGAATCTGTGACGCCCATGTTATTTACGCATGGTTGAAGTCACTTTCTTCACGCAATTCGAATGTCAGCAAATTTCGTACTCCTTTGTTATCATCAAGAGATGTAGCACAATATTTGTTTATTCTCACTGTAACGACACATAAATTTGGGATTTTTTACACATCCCAGGGAGCTGATCTTATGTTTTACTGTTAGAAAACAAATGGCGTCAAAAGTCTCAAAATTTCATTGACTTCGTTGCTTCCGGCTACCACCAGCAGCATTGCAATATTTGCGTCATGCGATGTGACTTGAATCGTTACGATTCAAAATACGTGCAAAAGTTATTGCTTTCGCTTCAAAGCATTCACTGTAAGGTAAGGTAAGGTAAATAAAAAATGTGATCTTTTCTTACGGTTTGGCCGCAAATAACGATAGTTAGTATTCGGGTCAGCTATCGTGCCTGACTTTATGGCATTTTGCACCCAATTTTTAACTCATTTTGCCATATATTCTCCGAAATACTTGGCCTCAAAACCACCAAATCCACTCCAGAGAAATTCAGTGATGTGTTCCGTGTACGTAACTGTCTACTATTTGTAGCCATCCAGGGTTGCGCTCAGGAACCATTCATTGTAAGGTAAAGTAAGGTAAGGTACATACAAAATGTGACCTTTGTCACAGTTTCGCCACAGATAACGATATTTAGTCATTCGGATCAGTCACCGTGCCTAACTTTACGGTATTTTGCACCCAATTTTTTAATCACTTTACCATATATTTTCCGAAATATGTAGCCTCAAAATGACAGGATCCACCACTCTCCGGAGAAGCTGAACGCGTTCCATGTACGTACCTGTATACTATCTCTAGCCGTCCAGAGTCGCGTCCAGGAAGATAGTTTCCCGTATTTCAAGAATGAAAGATATGAGTCGGAAAATTAGGCGACCGAAATCCGAGCACATTTTCTTGGGGGGGGGGCGGGGGGAGCGCACCAAATTCCAAGGGTATCCCAATCTCACATGACCCTTCCCTTGAAGAAATCTTGGATCCGCCCCTGGCCTGTCCTATCGTTGTCTTGATCATATAGCCTCCCCTGGTTATCTCTAGCTGTCAAGACAGTGCCACGCATTTTTTTTTGTCACTGGTGTATCGGGTACCCCATGGGATTATGTTTATTCAATAAACATTATCAAATCGCATGATCACTAGCAGTGATATGGGGCAATGAGCGGCTGCCCATACACTGTTGATCCTTGCAAGTTCCGTAGTCCCTACTGTGTGTAAAGGTTCGCATTATACGGATTTTACAATCAAGTACATCTGTATTAAGTATCAAGTGACACCAATAATGAAGACAGCATGCGTACCAATATCATGTTAAGGGTTTAGCCGGACTGTCCTACCCTTTGCGCATGATCGATTTTGTCTATACGGCGCAGACGTATTGCTACCTTGCGGTAACGTCATAGTAGTTCTTACTAATTTTGTTTTCATCCCAGTGCACCAGTCTCCGGGGACCATATCGGTAATGGGCTGTCCGGTTCCCGGCAGCGCTTCTGCCGAATGCGAATTCTGGTGCGTTGAATTCAAATGCGAACTCTGATATGTGGTAACATGTAAGGCATACGTGTGTATTACTCTTCGCCTCTCTTGCGTTCGGTGAGAGGTACATTGTGGTGGTGCGAGTTCCGAAAATCGTATTTTGTTTGGCGTGTCTCGTACTGTAGGACGTTGTCCATACCATGCTAAGCCCAATTCAGTTTCACAATGTCGCCGAATATTTTTCGTTGTCCAGGTGAACCAAAGTTGTCCAAGGTCAGCAAATCTCGTAACGTGTTAATTAAACCGGACGACGCCTTCTAAATTATCATCTTGTGATGAGTTCCACTCTCCTGACGACTGTTGTTCAGGCTTTGGTCAGCGCTTGATTTCCCGCCTCACTTTTCACGAAGTCTAAATACTGTGGGCTTGAAGAAATGTAGAGCCATTTCTTTCTGAACGTCTTTGGGTGAGCATCGGTAAGGCTCCACTGTGTGCGATCTGCTTCCCACACTGCACAGACATTTTCACGATAGGTATTTAGCGGCCACTGGAAAGAGTCGACCTGAAATTACAGTCAGATCTCTCCCGCAAAACATCACACATGTCCTGCTATGATCGAGGCACTTTCAGCCACCATGTAAGTTCACAGGTAATCGTGGTGCTGGCCGCCTCACGTGCTGCAGCCTGGACCGCGTGTGTATGACAGGATGCCTACAAACATCGGATATCGTAAGCTCGCGTCGTTGCAGTTAAGGTAACGATTTCGCACTGCATGACACGCTCCGGCTTCTGGGTTACCGCGACATTTTGCCGTCCCCGGCGACAACCGGCGTGAGAGGTAACGACGCGAAATAACTGGCAGTCAAGAGGGTCGATGAATAACCCAGCAGCCAACCGACATGGTCTCGTCATTTTAACCTGGCATCGATTTGAGCAGTTGTAGTTTATGTGTGTTGCGACCGTCATCTGTATACGTTTTTCCGTATGCTGTTTGAGCAATTGAGTTATAACATATTCTGCATGTGCGTTCAGTGACTAATGTACATTTCATAAGCTGGAATGGTTTTGTGATGACGCGCTCCACAAATAAAGAGACCCATGCTACAAATAACAGCGCCTTAACGTAGTGCTCAAATGGGACCGGAACGACGTGAAAATCGTTGCCATAATGTCTCTTTCTGCCGTAATAACTTTCAAAGTTTGATAAAGCTTCAGCACACACTTGACAGAACAAAACTCCTGCAGTTTTGTTTTTGTTCCATTAGCCATGCCTTGCTCTAATATTTTGAATGGGAAATCTGCTTCGTCATAGAAGGTCAAGTTTTGTTCAATGGTGTTCACGTTTTTTTCCGTAGGAGGAGAAACAAATGACTAAGTTAACTATGATCCTTAAATGACTTGCGGAAGTGACCGTATTTGCCTTGAAGAAAACAGACGGTCAGTTTGACCGCACTGCAAATATGCCTTGTCAAGAAAAAGAGTTTTGGAACTTTGTTTCTGTAGTTGCCGAGACACCAGTCCCCTTTGTCTTCCCAGTTTCACTCATTTTCATTCCATTGACAAAACACAGCGCACGGTTTACAACATGCCTAGTATTTAAGAATGTTACCGGCACACATAAGAAATACAATGTAAACACTGCACCATGCCATTTCGGCTTTGGTTGCACGCGCTTGCTCATGATCCTCTCTCCTCACTTTTCCCCGTCCCTTCTCTTCCCCATTCATACCTGCCCCTGGCGGACCCTACAAAACGATAGCACGATGGCAGCTGTCAAACGCGTGCAGTAGCCGCGTACACAGCCGCCAATGGTCCAGGCGTCCGGCTCACCGAGTTCCAACAGCGCTTGAGCATCTCCTGATCACCTGGCGCCACGATGCGGCGAGATCCATTTCCTCCAGACTCGAAGTCTGGCTTAAAGCATGCTGCCTGCAGCGCTGGCTTACACGTCTTCCCTTGCCCCTCCGCTCTGCAGCTCTGAGCTGGTCCGGACTGGTCGTCAAAGCTCGAGCTGGCCCCCGGGGCCGGTGCGTTCCTCTGACAAGACGCTGCTGGGCAGCCTTGCTTCCCGCCGGTCTGACCGCCAGGCGGCCGGGATGGTTCGGCGCGGGCGTGCCGCCGCCTCGTCACCTCCGCCTGACCACACCCGAATTAAGATATGCCTGCTATCACGAGGCCGGCGCGCAGGACCGACAGCCCGCGGCAAGACGGCCGGAGCTGGCCGACCCGACGGCGGCCGGCGTCGGCAGCGAATCCCGCCGGACTACGACCGGACGCCTGACGTCACAGGCCGCGTGACGTCACCGGAGGCTGGATGGCCTTTCCAGAGGGCAGGCGCGCCGCTCAGACCCGCGTGCCGGTCTTGGTCAGCTCCTCGATGGGTCCTAGTCGCCAGCCGTTTGGGTCCGAAGAGTCTGCGGACGGAGGCGTTGCTGAAATCTGCCCGGATAGACGAGGGAGAGGGGGACGCAGGGATACACCAGCGAGCAGCGTGACACCGCCATCGCCAGAGTCAAGGTCAGAAACGTAATGCGATGTCTGACATGACGTGCCTAAGAACTGCATCTATGCCTCAGGTAAGAATTTCAAATAGCTTGAGCCATGCTGGCCGAATGAACCACTCGAATGACATGTGATCGGCTAGTTAAGGCTCCTTGGGGATTAGGAAGGTTGTGAAGACCTTCGTTTTCTCTTCTTTTTTTTCGAGTTTTTTTTTGCATGCCTTGCATACTTTAGTTTGTTTTTGCACACGCCGGAGGCCCTCGTACTTTTCAAGGCGCCCCATCGCTCGCTCTGAATTCGCCCGCGCCAGTGCCGAACGCGGTGCAGGTCAGCAGCACCCCACCTACCCTGAGCGGTGGGGCTAGTGACCGGCGCCGAGTCAGACTCCTGGTCCGTCTTCTGAGCCATCATCAGCGCCATGTGGCGGTCCAAAACGTTCGGCACGCCGCCGCTCAGCGGACAACCGCCCAGCGAAAACGTTTTGTCCACCTGGCGGCGAGACGTGGCAGCTGTGGTTTGAGACGTCGCCGCGCCGCGGCCGACGCCGGGCTGCGCGTGATCAGGTCAACTGGCCGATGATCTAACCAAACACCCAGCCTGATAGGAGTGCGGCCTATTACGCGTTCGGCTGGCAGGAGAAGGAGTCTGTGAATACGGCCATCAGAACCTGAGATGGCGGTCGCAAGCCGGGGGACTAGTCCAAGAACAACAAATGTTACTGGTTCGTGACACGATCACAGCAGGCAAATCAAAGACCGAAGTCACGAAGCCAGCTGCGTCTTTCCTTTACGTCTGCGGTTTAACTTAGTCTGGTCATATTAAGTCTTGTAAGTTGCAGTTTATAGGGCATATGGCATTGATGTAGTCACATTTCGAGTAACACTCAGCATTTCAGAATTACTAGTCGCAATTTGCGCCGGAGGGACAGGGTTTATGTGGATGCGGAACGAGCAAGACGTGTCTGACAGCACGTGTGATTGCCTAGGAACACTGTCTTCGAATTCCCAATCCGTCATAGCAGCCGCCCTACACTGGTCTGGCCCCTTCATGTACGGTTATTTGGATTCGTCCTGACAGACTGGCCCGTCTTCAAATTAGGATCTTCGAAGGCGGCAGCCCGGATCCACACCGATAAACGCCCATTTGCTGTTGATCTAACCTCGGGAATTTCCATTCAGGCACTCTCCCGGAAGCCCGGATGAAGTGGCCAGTTACAACATATGAAAGGGAAGCATTTTCAGAACATTCCTCGCTCCATTTCGCGATGGCAAAGGCTTCTGCGGTAACGCCTAGTTACGTCACGACAAACAGGCCGCCTGGAGAGCGGCGCAGCCCCAACGGTGCATGAATCGGCCCAGCCAGCGCCGCCGCCGCTTCGGTCTGACCTGCAGCAGCTTCTGGACGACGTCCCGGCCGAGCACGTTGTCGAACACCGCCTGCAGGAACGGCTGCCCCATGATGCTCAGCTTGAGCTTGTCCCGGTGCCAGATGAGCACCCGACTCTCCTCGATGGCCGTTACGCTGACCTGCCGCAGCGAGGCATCGCTGTACGCGGAACCCTGCTTACGTCGTCCGGAGACTGTGGGGCCGCCGCCTCACACGCCTGCGGTCTGCTTACCTAAGCAGCGACGTCAGCTCAGCCCCCTGCCCCGGGCCGCCGGGCTGGAGTGAAGCTCCAACTGCCGCGACGCGGCCAGCGGCAGCGTCGAACAGCGCAGGTATTCACCGCCCTATCGCAGCCCTAGCCAGCGCCACTAACTCTCGCCGGACTGGCGTCCCTGTCCGCCTTCGCCACCCCGGAGAACGTTCACGAAAACCCCCTCCCCCACATGTCCAGAGCAGCAAACGTCCCGCAGAAAAAATACAGACGCCGTTGGAAAAGGCTTCACAAAATTAGACGAAGGTAAACGGATTGTTTTCAAGCAGGGTAATATCAAGATAACATCAGCTCGTCGTACGTCAAACAGTTATTATATTGTTGGCGGAAAACTTTGGCAATCGGGTCTTGCTCTAGCCCCAAAAGGGTTAGAAAGCCTGACAAACCGACTGAGCGACAAAAGGGTACTTCAGGTCAAATTTGTTCATTTGGCGGTCCACCCGTGCGGTTTAGGCCGGCCTTCTGCAGCCGCCCCGCGTACGCATGGAGCTGGCCCGAAGGTATTTCAACTACCGGGCGGTTACCGTGTGAAATCGGGCCCCAGCTGGTATTAGGGAGTCGGTGAGCGCTGGCGGTTGCCGGAGGGCGGTGTGGGTGTGGTTGGGGTGTTTAGATGAGCGGTAGCCTATTTTTAACCATGTGCCTGCGTTCTGACTACTCTCACTGTGGCCCTGTATTTATGCTGCGATTCAGTGTATGACACTCAGCCCGAAAAGCGATTACATGGAGGCTCGACGAAATGCATGATTATGATGATGATGATTTCAAAGTTGGAAAAGGAACAAAACTGTCACATTTTTGTACTGGCATCTCTCGCGTTTTTTGAGGGTGTAGATGATTGTGTTCAGACGCGCAGACAGGATTTCCTTAAGGCAGGGGACAAGAGCTCAAAGTCAGCTGAAATTTTTTCGAAAACCGCCTGCTGGGAAGACGATGTGCAACGGTTTTCACAAAAAAATGCTGGCCCAGAGGAAGGGGGCGACCCTCCCCCCTTTGGCTGCGTCTGTGAATGCATTTTGGCTGAACGACCTTGTAAATGTCTCTGGCACGTCTAAAAATTATGTGACCATTATGTTAAGGTCAAGCAAGGTTAACATAGGTCCAGCTTATAAGTCGGGCATTTCTGGTGTTTTTCCACGTTACCATTGAGCACAAACGACGCAGGATGCAGTCCTAATATCGGCGCATGTTCTTTTCTACCTCGTGACATTCATGCTCCACAGCATCTTTTCACTAAAGTTACTTGGCCGCCGGATGGCGGGCATAGCCGCAATGTAAAGGACAAATACTTGGTGTTAAGGGGTGAGCACAAATCAGTGAGACCGTTTTTTTAATCACTGTATAGCACCTACTTTGAATTATATCCATGATGTTTTGATATCAAATGACATGTCTCTCGATGGGCTAATCAGGAAACCACGACTGCATGGGAATTATACGTCACATTCTTCTTCAGCGCTTGAAATACTCCCTTTCAAAGAGCGTTATTCGCAACACTGCTGTCATTCTATATGTCTTTATTTTTTAGTACCGTCGTAATCGTAAAAAAAACTACGCTCAATGCAGCATTTCATGATTCCGTCGTTTTTTAAATGTTTGATATCAGTTTCTCCTAAGTGTCTTAATGGATAGGCGATGGAGAAGACAAGAGTCCTTGGAGAAATAGATGATCACTAAGGAAAATACAGAATTGGGCGTCGCCCATCAGAATGGATCACTAAAAAATGGTTCCCTTTAAAGGCTGTGTGTTTAAAGAAAATCACCTTTCCTACGAAGTTTGACAAGTCACCTTAATCGTGCCTGTGGTAAATACGGAGCAAGGTGTCACTTCGTACAAAAAGTCTAAAGTACTTTCTGTGACAATGAGACAGAAAGCAACAACTGAGTCCAGTTTTCGCAAGATGGCGTCCGAGTTTGCTATAAGGAAACGACTGCTCTGAAGCAATCAATGGACAATGGACGCGTAACATATTTTGGTCGGTTTGGAAACACGCAACCAGGAAATGTTGAAAATTACACCAACGACACGTATGAGCCAAGGGTGTCGATTTCTGTAAATGATTGGGGGGCCGAGCCGAGGGCCTGACGACCTAACCTCTCCCAAATGTGGGTTTCTCAACTAATTTAGTGCACTTTATTTCGACCAACGGAAATTTATGAGCTCTTTTGTTACCATTTGTAAAAAATTGCATTGATCTCATGTGTATAGGTATATGGACAAAAGATAGATAGACAGATAGATATGTCGTTTTAGACGTTATTCTTTGCTTTGTTCCTATCTCATATCTATTGCAACCGTTCCTTTCGTTACTATTACTCATTTCCCTCTAAAATCGAAAGAAAAGAAGGGGGGGGAGCAAACCAACATTGGGTGGGCCCAAATCAACATTGGGTGGGCCAGAGCCCTCTCAGAGGAATATAAATCGACACTCCCGGTATGAGCGCAGTTTAGGAAGCTACTGAACTCCCCAAAGTCGAATTTCCTGAGAAGATAACGAAACGGCTAATAGTAACTTCGAGGCGTGGGGTGTCTTACAGCTTATTTCGTCATAGTCTTGTTTCGATTTTGATAAATAGAGATGTGTGCCATTAGAAAGGTATAGAGAAACGTTCCATGCTTTCCTTTAACAGGCATTACCACGAGTGGCTGTATGTTCCAGTCGTACTTTGCAACGTGCCAATAAGCCACCACATCACAAAAGCCGTTCGAAAACACAGGAATCCCGTGCATTACATGTGCAATAATTTCACCACAACGCGCTCACCTGCTGTGTATAAAGCAAACTGGGAGTATGACCAAGGACACCAAATTTAAGTGTGGCTAGACGGGTGAGATGGACACAGATATAACGTACATGTTGACGAAGAATCATTTTCGTTTGTGTGAACATCAAATTCATGAATACTGAAGTTGTGCAAATAATTAGGAATGACAGCGCGCGCCTGCCCCGGAGACCTAGCCTAGCATCATGTATGTGCTGGTTGTATGCGAGAATAGGATATGAAAACATATCACTGTGAAATCCACACGACATTCGAGAAAATACAGCGCAGTTTATGTACTGTCTAACTCGGTCTCTTTGATTTGTGCTCATCTGTTAATTCCCTTCGAAACGAAAATGCTTGCCGAGGGTCAGATGGCAGTTTGGGATAAACTGTTTATAATCAAGTGACGAAATGGCGGCGAAAGGAAACTGATGTACTACATGAAGCTAAACCAGATCCAACTTCTCCGTTGCTGTTTTGCATCTGGCAACAATTTCCCTAGAACAACATGGGCCCAGCCGGATACGCGGAAGACACAAGAGACGAGAGGCATGTAGCCATGTTTTAATTCAACGAGACGTCTCGTTGAATACTGAAATTGTGGGCATGGTGATATACTAAACTTACAATACAAATTAATCTTATCTCATGCCATTGTTTTTCGAAGGAAGCAAAATTCAGATGCGACGTCAATCCAGAGACCGACGCCGCCTCCCAAACCTCTCAGATTTTACATCATGACGGAATTATAGGCTTTGAACACAAGCAGACCAGCAGCAGAGACAATAAGACACAACAGCACGAGCGTCAAGAACGAGCCACTACTCACTTGAAAAAGGTCGTCAGTGAGCACTGAAAACCATTCGGGGGAGTCCAAGAACTGATCCCGAGCCACCACGTGCAGAGCCTTCCCGCCCTGAGACACCACGAACCTGCGGCCCAGCGAGATCAGGTTGCAGGTTTGAGATCGGCGTACAAAGTTCGGGACAGGCCACGTAAGTCCCATACCCAGCAAACAGAATCTAAGATGTCCTCTGTTCGAGGGTCCTTGTGTTCGTGTCCCCGACCGGGCTTCGCGAGCCTTAATCAGGCCACAGAAGTCCAACGTCTGGCCTACAGATTTCTTATCAGGTCAAAAACACACCGTGCAGAAGCCTAAACAAGCCAGCTCCATTAAGCACTGTCCACGGCGATGTAACAGCAGTTTGTTGATGCAGTAATGCAAGCAGAAATCTAAACATAGCATCCGCCTCAGCTGTGGTTAAATGTTTGTACAATGGTGATTCTAAACTCATAGGGATTGCTACAGAAAGATGTGTTCCCAAATCTGAAACAAAAAGCGCATAAGCAGTCCGTAAAGTCATCGGTTTGGTACAGGTAAGGGCGCCTTGGTAGTTTTATGGAGGCAGACAGTAGCATTTCTTGGGTTTGCTAGACAGTTTTTGATACTTTTTCATTCTTTAACTTTCTGAAAGCACTTTTTGTTTTCAGAAATGCATAGATATATCACATACCAAGATGCCATTTGTCCTTTTGTGAATTACTTTGAATGCTACTGCTTGTATTTATGCAATGGGTATGTGCCATATTTTGCCATGTTTCCATTATGTCTATTCGTTTAGGCGTACTTCTAAGAACCTGACCCTCATGAATCTAATCTGAGAGAAATACTAAATACGGCATATTACACACACACACACACACACACACACACACACACACGCACACACACACACACACACACATATATATATATATATATATATATATATATATATATATATATATATATATGCAATAAAGAGATACAATCTACTACATGAAATAAAGATTCGTACATTCCAGGCTCACAAACTGAATAGTCGGGTCCAGGAGTCGGATAGCCAAAGCCGTCCCGCCATGAAATGGGTTTGCGTGTGCGACGGAGGCACGGTCGCCTCGAAGCCGCTACCTGCCGGACAGGACGAGCGTCAGGCTGTCCACCCGCGTCACCTGCTCCTCGATCAGCATCTCCTGGAAGCTGACGCTGCGAATGCAGCGCATGCAGCCGAGCAGCGTCTTGAACTGGAGTCGGCTGACGTTCAGCGGACGGAACATGGCCGTGTACACCTGCCGCACCAGTCGCTGTTACCAACCGACGCTCACCGAGGTTCGAGCCGACTCCATGATAAACAAACGCACGCATCATGCCAAACTAGCTTTTCGTTTTAAGATCCACTCCTAGGACCGCGCCAGAGTGCCTTTTTAGGACGTTATCAGTGACTGTCTAGCATCAGGACTTAGGAAATGATGTTGCAAACGAGGGCACCGAAATTTTCTTCCATGATGACGATTTGCTCCAAAAAAACTCATCAAATAAAACGCTGAGTCATACAAAGACTACTCTTGTAGGGCAAGCGCCAGTAGAGAAACGGGGAAGGGCAGTGAGGTTCCCTGATCCCCTTCTAATTAGGGATTTCCAAAAACTGTTTATTATCAGAACTGATTTTGGTTAAAAGCCGAACCAGCTGTGTGCTGGTTGCTGCAATTCCCCTGTCTTTGCAATAAAATGACAAGAACAGAACTGAGCCATGTCCTTTAGTCTTGACTCCCCCCCTAACGAAGACCCTGCCTACACTACTAGAGAGTACAAAAGGAGTCAACTGGACATGTTAAACTTCATGAAGGCGAGAACGTTCTGATAACTTGTGTGCTTTCCGTCAATTCATCTACAGTCCACCAAAATGCCTTGTTGGGCTTTTGCTAGCAACGGTTTCCGATTCAGACACCCTTCGTACCTACCTGTTCTAGTTCCTTGTCGAAATGGATTGGCCTCATCATCCACAGGAGGTGAGCCACATGCGCGATGTTGATCCACATGCAGACGAAGTTCCAGATGAACGTGTCCAGCGAGCAGAGCACCACATAGCCCCAGGTCGAGAGGAAGAAGAGCCCGATGGCCAACGTGGAGCGCAGGTAGAGCAGCCCGCCCAGGCCGTCCGGCGCCAGGTACGAGAGGAACAGGAAGAAGTTGGCCATCTGCAGAGAAACAAGTGCGCAAAGAACTGCCTGGGGCTGCTCACGGTCCTGGGGAAGCTGGGCCAAGGACATGGAGGCATGCCTTGAGCGACGGCCAGCTGCTGTTCGGCAGAGCTGCGCGACGGCACGGTTTTTGTTTATTTACTGATGACGCGGGCCGGCCTGCCAGCCGACCACGTTCGCCGCGCCACACCCACAGACCTGGAAGAGCACGTGGTTAAGAGGTCCATATGCGGGGCAGAGCCAGTAGTCGGCGGCGTCTGGCTCAGTCGTCGTGATGGATGTGACGTTGGTCCAGTCAGTGAAATTGTGCCACGCTGTCGCCGTGGCCGGATCTGGCAGTGACGTCGCAGACATTGCGCGGCCGGGTGTCCCGTCGGCACCGAGAGACCTCTGAAACAGAGGCAGTCGGCTGTCAGTGCGGCTGAGCAAAAACACCTCAGCGGTAGGCAGCTGCTCCCACATGAGAACAGCAGGACTATTAAGGTCATCAGCGTCCGCCGTCGTCGATCAAATGCGAATTGTATACGGTCTCACTGAAAGGGCTAATCGACAGCCTCACAGCTCCACTCCACTCAACTCAGCTCAGCTCAGCTCAACTCAGGCCAACGTGGCTCAACTCAACTCAGCTCGGCTGAACTCAACTCAGCTCAACGCAGCTCGGCTAACTAACTAACTAACTAACTAACTAACTAACTAACTAACTAACTAACTAACTAACTAACTAACTAACTAACTAACTAACTAACTAACTAACTAACTAACTAACTAACTAACTAACTAACTAACTAACTAACTAACTAACTAACTAACTAACTAACTAACTAACTAACTAACTAACTAACTAACTAACTAACTAACTAACTAACTAACTAACTAACTAATACTCGTGTTAACTATGCTGAATCAAACAAGTACCCATTCAAACATCGAAACAGGTTGCATATCCCTCCCACCGGCAAGCAGTATGCTGCCGAAATGAATCTGCGACTGCGTCCCGACCAGAATCGTTAAAAAACGTTTAGCCTGCCGGCATTCGAGCTGCAGAATGCATGGAAATGTCTGATGTTAATTTTTTGGTCTCATCTTAGTCCGACACCGTCTGAGGAGCGTCAAATAGGGCACTTCCCTCAGTTTTTCGTAAGTAACTTCTGAACCGTTATAGCCAGCCGAAAGAAGCTATTCGTGTCTGTTCATCAATCAATTTTACACAGTTGGACATCAGACCCATTTCCATGCTAGGTCAGGTCATAGAGATGTGACGTCATAAGTGAACATTTGCATGCACGTTTTCACATCTTTGGGAGATGGCACGAACTCTACTCTTTTTTATATTCGCGAATGTAAAGCATGGATTATTTGGGATTACACAGCACACGGTCCCCAAAAGGATATGCAACCGTGACACGTCAACATTAGAGGTCATACAAGGTCACATGCATGATGACAATTGGACTGTTGTATTGTGGGTGATAGAAGTGGTTACCGCTGACCTTTTCCATCTCTCAAGTCAGACAAGCTTCTGAACTGCAAGACTCAGGGCTATCGACTGATGGTAGACCGGTTCAGATTCGATCCTTAATCCTGAGACCAGGGGGTGCCCTTTTTGACACCCGAAGGCTGTTGCAGGTACAAACACACGCCAGGCAGTGGCGTGTGTTTAAAACCTGTAAACCTTATGTCAAGTTGCCTTTACCGGTAGAATTCAAGATCATTTCCGCCTGTGACTGGGTCCCTTAGTGAATTGCTACGCGACATTCGGTCCAACCTGCACCTCACTGTTCGCGGTACATATTTACTATGTTTCTTTTTTACATACTTTGAAGACTTGGTTATCATTCCCTCCAGGATGTGCATTCATTACCAAGGTGTTAGTTTTACCATCCGCCGCAAAAAAGCAACGGTAATATGGGCATATGGTGTGTAAGTTCAGTCTGAAAAAACGAAGCATTTTTTTTAACCGCCACCTATTATCAGATGATAAGCAGACATTTGCCGGGATCCCGGTGGAATGCAGGTAATCCTCGTTTTGAGTCGGATGCTAAGCTGACCAGGGTAAATGTTGCGTTACCTGGGCACCACTTTGCTCTGGAGGGACATGATCTTTCCGAGATGACGCAGTGACCTGCCCAGGTCAACGAGGGGTTACATACCACGCTGCGATAACGTGCATTCCATCGAGATCCAGGCACATGTCTGATGATAAGGAGTATCACCACCATACCCTACCCACGGCACACAGCACCTTACGTTAACTTCCGAGGGAACTAAACTTGTACAGCAAAGAGAATACTGCAAGTCGTGGCACTCCCTGCTACGAAAAACAAAAACAAAACGAAATGCCATCTCTCGTACAACATCAGGGCCAGACACTGTTTGGCAAGAAATGGCAAGGACAAGATTAGCCGTGACTTTCTTTTCTGACAATGGGTAAGGACACTGCTGCGTTCATTTCGTCGGTGGCAAACCACTGAGACGGCCAACCAAGATCAAGCAGAGCTTGTTGTCCAGTAGGTCCCCCGTGGTCCGCTCAAATGCGACGGTAGCCTAAATAGGAACATGCGCAGCACCCGTTCGAGCCACTCATATCTGCACAACCAAATTTACAAACCGAATCCCATCCCCACCCCGCTCCGCACACACACACACACACACACACACACACACACAAAATCATGCACTCTACGCCTGCAACACGCAAATAGCCAGACCAAGCTGACTGGAATGGGGCCTTCCGCAACGGGCGGCCGGAAAAATCGAAGTGTAAGACATCAAGCACATTCAACCATTCCCTATTCTTTGTTCGGAAATATACTTACCTAGCTCTGTGATCACAGCGTACATATTCGCCTAGCACACATTGCTCAGGTCATCACATCACAGGTCAAGAGGGCAAATTTGACAGGTTTTCGAGGCTGAAAAACGCGATATGTGTTTTGACAGTTTTCTTTTCTACTTGGTTTCGTCTGTTCTAAGGATGGTCGCAAAATTTACTTATTTACTCTTGCGTCCACAACGTACTCATCCCATTACAAGTCATCACAGGTAGAGGGTAAACATGGTAGTTTTTGAAGCCTGAACAATGCGGGGTGTGCTCTGAAAGATTTTCTCGTTGTTTTTGTCCATTCTAGGGGGTAGTTGCAAAGAAGCTAGGGTCCCTAAGAAGGAACTTTACCCCATTGCTAGAAGGCGGGGGGGGGGGCGGATTGTTCTTTATTCATGCTGTGAGGGGACAGTGTTTACACTGCCTTCTTCATGCGTAAAACAAAAGCTCCCTGGTCGTGCGTTCAAAATAGCAGTCATCTGACGTCGCAGTTCGGAACCTCCTCGTAGTCACGATGACATTGCAGCACTCAACTCTATCTCATCTGGTTGCAGGTGGCGTCAGACAGTAGATATGCGAGGCACACCCCTATCCCACCAGGCATGAACATAGATATGTCGTAGTCATTCAGGGAACCTAACTCTTCGTGGAAAGCCTACGCATGTTCTGAAATGCCGTCGTTTCGTGTATTACGTCCAGAATCACTGTCTCTTTCACGGAATGACTGAATTTTTCAGTCCTTTCCTGAAACTTCCGAGGGCCGACCGTCATTATGTGTAATGATGACGATTTCACTAAACGGCGACTGTTTTTCAGTCATTTCATGAAACACCCAGCAGGCCATAGGCGTTTCGTGGAAAGAAGAGAGATTGGAAACCGGTTATCCCTCTATTAGAAGTTGATTTTTCATTGATTGGTCAGTACAGGAATACTTGGGTCTTTGTACCGTTCTGTGGCGTTAAGATAATGCCACGTGAATTTCACAAAAGAACAAATGCCGCATTTAAATGTGCTTGATACCAGGGTACTAGATATAGGGTAGAACAAAGTTTAGTCGTAATATTTTGGTATAATACTAGAAATGTAAAAAATCGCCTCTTTGCTGGTGCAATTCACAGTGTCTTCTAGAATTTGGTATCTCTACCTTCACGGGAAGATGACGCAGATATTTCGATTACGGCGTTTAATTTAGCCGCGGCACATTTGACACTGGCGACATGATTTCATGGAAGGATCTGCTCAGTTTTTGCCATATATTTTTGCCGCGTTCTAGTCTTATAGCTGTCCTGCAGAAGTTTTGCAGCGGATACCTTGTATACAGGACATTTTTAGTTTTGCTTCTGTGCTTACCATGGTCTTGCTACTTGTCACAGAGCAGTTTTACAGTGAGTACCATGTACACAGGATAATGTACTCTGGTTTTTACCATATATTTACCTTTTCCTACGTTTTGGTCTTGATATCACTCTGCCCTCTATTTCTTGCCACTCTAAATGCTTCCCATTTTAATTTATTTCGTCTCTCATCTGTGATTGCCTTTGTGACCTTGTTGTGATTGTTATTATTAATGTTATATTTATGTGTTGTATTATACTAAACTATATATGTATATTTAAGAGAGTATAAATTGTATTGCATTACATATGTTGCCGAATAATGTTATTGTTACAGAACTGGCCAAAATGCTGACCAAAAAGCAGATGCTGAACAATAAACGTTAGTCAGTTTCACTTCATAGTTCCTTTAAACAATACCTAAGACAAAAAACGGCGTGTGGGCATTTAACGAATACCAACATCCCTTCATACATTATCATGCACTGAAACAAGAAACCTGAAATTAAATCATAAGAATTCTCGAACATGGCAAAAGATTGCGTCTGAAAAGGTTCTTGCTTCATTGCGTGGAAGACCGTTTTACATCAGTATGAGGCCAAACGATACTCGGCATCCAAAAACTTCGTCTGAAAAATCCTTATTAGCATCCTGGCAACATGCCATGCAGTTGCAATTATATTGCACAATCAAGGAAATGGAGAAAGGAATGCACAGCTGGGTTGACAGACACCAAAATCCGTAAAAAGGCGCCTCATACACAGTCCAAAAAGATGACTTGCCTGGAATTCGCTTCCGCAGCCTCACGTTCTGAAGTCCAAGCACTGACTGACTGCGCTAATGCAGCCGGACAGTCATGCGGCAAATCTCGGAAAACCGGAGAATCCAGTGCAGGCATGTTTTCACCCGGTACGCCATCAGTGGCGTAGCCAAGGGGGACCAAAGGGACCATGCCCCCCCCCCGGGAGGCCAAGCGGGGCCTCCTGGTGGCCGAGCGGGCCCCCCCCCCCGCTGAGGCCGAAGGTCCCAGTTCTTTGGATACCGTGATGCGCCCGCAGGGCGTCTTGCACTGTTGGAAATAGGCAGTTAAAGCAAAATGAGTATATTTTAAGCATTAAAGCACGCTTACGAGCCTAAAGAAAACATATTCCGAATAAACAAGAAGGCTTTGTGTGCTATGAAGAGAGGTCCGTGGTCTGAATGAGCGTTTAGGGGCCCCTGCTAGCTTGTAGGGGAGTTCACTGCTTGTCTGAGGAGGGCCCCCTTTCGGCCCATAAAGGGTCCCTGTCAGCCTATGAAGGGACCTCCTTTCGGTCTGGAAGAAGTCCCCTGCCCCTGCCTCCGGGGGTCGACAGGGGCCCTTTACAGGCAGATAGGGTGCCCTTTACAGACAGACAGTGACCCCTCTAGTCAACAGGGGTCTCTAAACGATCATTCAGGGGCCCCTGCTTTCCTGTAAAGATGTCCCTGCCGAACCTGTAAGAGGCAACCGCCAGGTCGGCAGGAACGTCTTTACAGGCGAGCATGTGTCCCTTCACACTTCAGCGGGGTCCCTCTACAAACCGACAGTAATTTTAACCACGTGGGGCCTCATTGATTACGAGGGCCAGGCGCGGATCGAAAGAGGGAGCAATTTGGGCGATCGCCCCTTCCCCCTGAGGCCTGAGAAGGGGCCCCTGTCAGACTTAAAAGGAGCCCCGAATGGGCCCCGTATGAACTTCACGGGGTCTCTGTAAGAACCTGACGGGCTCTTGATGCAATCAGAAGGGCCTCCTGTAGGGTTAGATGACCTCTGAGATGCATAGAGGGCCCCTGAAGTTCCCAAAGGGCCCCTGAGACCACAACAGGGCCCCAGCACGGCAGAGTGTCTTTGAGACCGCCAGATTGCCCATAGGGCCCCTGAGGCGGCCAAGATAAGGACTGAGTCCCTAGAGGGCTCCTGTAAATGGAAAGCTGAAGGTTCTTGATTTAGTCAGAGGGCCTCCGGGAGGGTAAATGAAATCTTGACACGGTAAGATGGCCCTTGAGATAGAAAGAAGGGCCCTTGACACTTTTCAAGGGCCCCTGGGACCGCAAGGGGCCCCAACAAGGCAAAGGGTCCATGAGACCGCTAAAATTGCCAAAGAGACACCTGAGACGGAAAGAACTGAAGAGGGTGCCTAGGACGGCATAACGAGACCCTGGCCAGCCAGAGGGGCCCCCTGAATGGGGATTCGTTGGTGACCTCAACCTCGAGAAGAGCTACAAATTGGCTTCACTGGCCTTTTCGAAACCCTGAAGGGTTCTTGAGGCTGTCAGGAACCCCTGGGGAGGTCAGGAGGTTTCTCACACAGCAGGATGGGCTCGTACACCGCAGATGATCCCTGAGACCGCCAAAAAGGTCGCAGGTCTCCAGCGAGACAAGGACGATAAGAAGGCCTCTGAGACTTGGTATTTGGTTTGTATGGGGGCACTGGACGGCCAGAGGGTCCCCGAGTTTAACAAGCGGGCTCCTGACACTGCCAAGGTCTCCCTGAGACTGCCAGTCAGGCCCCTGAAGCGCCAACAAAAGCTCCTTGTTAGAGGGGCTTTTGTTGGCTTTTACCCTCCTACCCGCTTGTTAGAGGTGTAGAGGGGCCCTAAAAGACTGCCAGATATACCTCGTGTAACAGAGGAAGACCTCTGATACAGCCGTGGGGACCACCGGAAACGTTCAGAGGGCCTATGACACTGCACAGGGGCCCTGAAATTGCCAAAAGGTCTTTTGTAACTGCCAGAGGGCCCCTGGGATGGCAAAAATGCACCCCAAAGACGATAAAAGGGAACCCAGGACCACATGGGCTGTCTCTGTAGCGGTCCTCTGAGACTTTTAATGAATGAGGGGCTCCTTAGAAAGCAAAAAAGTCCCAAGGACTACAGGAGGAAACCCGAGATGGCTTAAGCGTCCCTCAAACTGTCCAAGGTGCCCCTGAAACTGCCAAAAGAGCGCCTGAGACGTCCCGAGGGTGAAATTGTAAAAAGAACCAGAGGGTCCTGGCACGGCAGGTGGCCCGAGACCATCAAAAGTGCCCCTGTAAATGCAAGAGGGGACTGAAGGTAGGATGACAAAAAATCCCCAAAAGCTACGGGATGGGGGAACAAACGGGCTCCTGGACCAGATATAGACACGATATTTCAAATGAAGGGAGGGACGGAACCGCCTAAAATTTCGCCGTTTTTGTCATATTTCGGCCATTTCTGTACGGGAACAAACGCAGAATTTTCTGGAAGAAGGTGACGCCTTTGAATTTTTTCGGTTATTTTATATGGTAAAAAAGCAAAATTACACCATTTTTTTGCCCTTCAGATATTTTTTCATATCTGAAGGGCAAAAAAATGGGAGTCCCGCGCTGACCATTCGCCTCCACCCCCCTCGCCTTGGCGAGGGCTCCCATTGGTTACGAGGGACCCCTTGATCCGATTTGTCCCCCCCCCCCCGGGCGGGATCCTGGCTATGCATCTGTACGCCATAGGAGTTCGGCTCAGGCGACGAAAAAAGTTAGGAAGGTCGCCAAAAGGCAATGAAACGAGCTATCATACGGTGTGACAATGACTGCAGTCTATCGATGGGGAGCTGAGATACAGCTCTGCGAAAATGACCCATTAACATGCAAACCCTATGGGCTAGTAGGAAAAGTACGCCATGGAGCGCTTGTGCTGCCAACTTACTTCGGTGGGGGCCGCCCGATACGACCTTGGGTTCATTTAACTGCATTGGTCCTGATGAATGGTTCTAGGGGTATATACGAATACGGCCTTGGTTCCAGGGGTTCTTGTGAGTTCTGGCCTCTAGCTGCCTGTAGCGAAATTCATGAATGATACTGACGAGCACGTCAAAAGTGGGCGCAACACGAACACAAAGAAAAGGCCCAATCAGTGCACAAATCTCTTTCAAGACTGTCTTAACAAACAGTTTATTCTCCTGGCGCTGAAAGACCGTGAGCTTGATACCTTGAACCAGCTGGTGTGTCGCCACCTGCTCCAGTTGAAGAAAAAAGATGGTACAGAATAGGAGCTGGTTGCAATCAGAAATATCATTGGAAGCATGTCAGGATACCTGGACAAAAAGTAACTAGATATCATTAAGCACAAGAGATTCTTCACGAGAGATCTTCGCGGGTTCCTGAGGCGCAAGATCAAGGAGATGGAAAAGGAGGGCCTGGGAAACCAGTCGCGGACGGCACCATCGCTGACGGAAGAGGAAGCTGGAGGCCTCAGGGATAGCGGTATTTTCGCCTCCACCGCGCCACTGGGACTCCTACGAATCCTGTTTTTCTACATGTCGCTAAACTTTGGTATGCGCAGCCGCCAGGCGCACAGAAATTTGAAGTGGGGCGATATCGAGCTGTGGCGCGACCACAGCGATACTGGGTTCCTGGCGTACTCTGAGCGCAAAACCAGGACCCGAACAGGATCTGACCCAAGAAACAAAAGGAAGTGCGTACTGCAACTTTGGTCTCAAGCGGATATGTGTGGGTTATATTCAGTAGCTGTATACAAAGAGCACGCAGGGAAGAGGCTAGAAACGGCGGTAAATCCAGAAGCGCCTTTCTACCTCAGCGTGATCTACAGCAGACAGTATGATGGACCGACTGCTTGGTTTAAAGCCATTCCTGTCGACCTCAACACCTTTCAGTGCGTGATCAAGAACCCTGTTGCTGAGGCTGGGGCCGACATCACGGGGAAAAACGTCACTAATCATTCGGCTTGGCAAACAATAGGTCATACTCTTCGTAACGCAGGATTCAAAGCAGAACGCATCATGAAAAAGAACGGCCACGAAAATATTTCATCAGTCCCAACTACAGCATTATCACTGAAGAAGCACAGAAGAAAATGACGGCAGTGCTGACGGGAAACTCTAATTCGCGACCTAGCCGTCAGTGAATAATAAATGTTACCTGTCCTTTTTGGTCATGATATTGCAATCTGTCCCACGAAAGATTCACACTAGTGGCCATGCCCCTCGGGGCTGATCGTTTCGGCGATGACCGTTCCAAAGCCGTCTGGTAAAAGGTTCAAGAAACCTGCTGAACAAATAAGGTCTGAATCGAGCATGTGCTTGCTTGGTGCGCCGGGGAACATTTCCGGGGCACAGCTATCTATCAGTGTGCATGTTTTGGGAGATTTCTTGGCCAACTGGTATGGTTCTTCTTCACGCCCACTGCTGGATTTTCTCATTGTAAATAAATAAAGGTTCCAAAATCTAAGGAGGTGCCGTTATATCATTACATTCCACTCACTAACACCTGAATAAATATGGACAAGCCCAGTATCGTACATTACCTATCGGGCTTGGTATCTTGAATAAAACCATTGGTTCCAGCCACCGGCTTAACGACGATATTCGGCGAGACTTCGCGAAAACATTCCGGTGTAGCATATGACACCATGTTTGGGTGGATTTGTGCAACAAAACAGCAGTGGTAGTTACGTGATAAAATTCCCCCTGACCCTGATTCAAACCCAGGTTTACTGGTCCGCAATGATCCCGGATGTCGTCAGTATGATGACTTGCCACCTCTGCTTGGTGACGCATATTATGAATTTTTGTACTGGCTCATTTTCTGTTGAGAAAATCATGAGAAAACCACAATGTCATCTTAATTCAGTATGGTACATTAAACGAGACTTTAATGCAAAAGCCGAGTCAACATGCCTCTCTTTAAATTGCTTGTGCCCAATGGATTTTATCTTTTTGGGACTGAATCTTAGATGATGGATAAATTTTGTACGGGTTCAAAAAGCAAGCATCATTTTTTTGGAAGATTTTCGGAAAAAGGGGCGCTTGTTTGGGTCAGTATAATGCACATTTACTGATGGGTCGCAGATATCCACACCCTTCCCAGCCGGACCCGTCACAGATCTCTTCAACGAGCTATTTGCTATCTAGCTATCTAGCTATTTGCTATCTTGCTATAGCAGATAGCTGCTAGCTATCTGCTCCCGACGTATTCAGCGTCCAGGAGGTCGAGCTAGGACAATAAGTGACAAAAAGAAAATGTGATAGACGCAACCATTTTTCTGTGTATTTGTTGTATTGGAACTAGCTGTGTTGTACGTGCAAATATATATATATATATATATATATATATATATATATATATATATGTGTGTGTGTGTGTGTGTTTGTGTGTGTGTATGTGTCTATTTGGTACCCACACCACATGTGTGTTGTTATTGGAACTGATTTTACAAGAAAGCTGTTACAGACCTGTGAAATGCAGACGCGAGATACTGCTGTAGTCGGAAAAGTGCTTGAGATGCTAGTAAACAAACAGTGGACATCCATCAGTCAACCTCCAATTGGCAGTTATAGAATTCTTCAAATCTCCTTGGGCGGGGAAAGAACATGTTTTTTTCGTGCGTGTTCCAAACAAACCTTGTTCCTCCGTCGTCCGATTGTTTATCCACTCTGAGAAAAGGCTTCCTTATCTTGCCATCCAAATCATGAAGATCTTGTATAAGTATGACGGGTCTGTACCTGCGCACGACTTTTGGTATCCGATAATTCCAAAATTCTTTACCAAAATTGTAATGAAGTGTCGCCACGACCTCACTGATAACATCATTCTAATGGTGTGGCATGTGAAAAAAGTAACACTGCTCAATATGTTGTGTTTTTTTGTTATGTTTTCTCGGGCATTGGCTCCGCGACAGCTTGAGATTTCGAGGGACTCTAAGCGACGCGGGAACACCTGACGTGCTAAAAGCGTAAAAACAGATGAAATCCCGATCGCGGAGAGAAATCCCGATCGCGGTCGTTCAAGCGGTATCTCGGGGGTGGGGGACAGGGGGCCAATGAATGGCCGTGACATCCATGCTCAGGCTGTCGCATGCGGAAATAGCGTACATTTTCTTGTATAACATTTTATTTCCTTTTCCTCCCCTTTTGTCTTTCCAGCCTTCCCAAACAGCGGGTTAGAAAAGTTCAAATCCGAGTCAGTACTGGGACGTCACTGTTCACGAGTGCGACGTTTTCCGAGAAAGAGCGAACACCGCGGCAGATGACGCGTGGTCAGTCCGTCTTTGATGGCTACGAATTTGTAAACCGATTATATCGCGTTGAAAAATTCCAGTGTAATAACGGAACTGCAAGTGTCTGAGATCGAAGGTGATCAGGTGATTGCCACCAGAGTAGTCCTTCCGAGGACAGGCAGACAGGAGAATCAGTGTGCGTGGGCTAGGATACGGCCAGCATAAGGCTCAGAGCAAAGTTTATAACTAAGAACCCACTGTTTTCGTTTGATTTACGGTATCAGTGATTCCTTGATACACCATGCATGTGCAGCGCTCTTCAATAATACGAGCGACAAATCATGTTTTTTTTTAGAACAATAGGGAACAGAGCAGAATGCAAACTTGATTGGAAGCAACAACATACCAGGTGGAAGATCTTCAGCAGCGTTTGTTTCACGGCGACAGAGGTGAGCTCTCCCACCCCGTGTCTCCCGGCAGAGATTTATACCACGGGAATGACGTTTTTCTGACTTTAAATTTTCCCATATTGCTGAAGGTCTCCCTAAATTTGAACCTGTGGCGGAGCGAATGCTCCATGAAAATAGCCTGAAAAAATATCACACCATTGAGAAGTAGTCGTATGTTTTAACACACTAGTCAAGTCGTATTATTAATGGGCTTATGGTGACGCATTAAATTCATGACAGGGAACTACCCAAATACCGGATATCAAAGACCGACCAAGTCGCAGCGCCCTCGGCCATAGCCATTTCTAAACTCACGTCTTTTCGAGAAACGCCTATGGTTAGCTGGTCGTTTCATGAAATGACTGAAAAAATAGCCGCTGTATAGTGAAATGACTATCACTCTATATACTGACGGTCGGCCCTTGGACGCTTCAGGAAAGGACCGAAAAATCCTGTCATTTTGTGCAAAAGGCAATGATTATATCCAATACAAGAAAAGCTTGCTTTCTAGGAAATGCTTTACGAAGAGGCTTGTCAAATGACTACGACAAATACATACCAGCATTTTAAGGATATCTGGTCTCCATGATATTTTACTGCTAGCCGAAAAGGCCTAAATAACAGTGATATTAATATGGCTTAAATAGTATTTTTTAAATCCTGTGTTCGTACATCCCAGGACATCTGTCGCACATCACTTTTCCGCGTGCCGCTAAAGCTATTGAGTAATACCCGCAACACACTTCGTCCCACGAGAGCAAAATTTTAGAAGAAAGTAACCGCTGTGGAAGCCAGAGCACCGAGCGCTCATGGCTCTAACATTTGACCCACCTACTGCGTTCAGGAGTGCAGCATAGTGGGCTGCAGACCCTCCGTCACCAGCTTGTTTCGCCGTCGTGTGACCTCCGGACCTGCTCCGCTGAGAAGTAGTTGCCACTGCAGGGCGGGAGGTCAGCGCAAAGTCACGGCAGCCCCGCCAAGGTCGCGACCTATCGCTGGCGTCGAGTGGCTGACGGCGGCGGCGGCGGCGACGGCGCGGAACGGCCGTGGCCGCCCCACCCCCAGCCGCGCGCAGCCAATCAATAGCGCAGTAGCATGCCCCATCTAGCGGTTGCCACCCGGTACAAGGGGCCCGGCCCGGTGCCAGCACTTCTGGTGATAACGTTCTGCAGACGCGCGCAAACATAGAGCTGGTGATCACCGATGATATCTGCCAGATCGGCGTTTTTTGTTTCACCACTGCGGCGGACGTTGTGCACTGGCAGTGTCTCCAAATCTGCACATTCCTTGGGCTTGTCATACCGTTCTTGGATTTCTCCCATTCTGCTGAGGTGCTATTTGGACAGGCAGCGGCGTGGGGACCGAGGACCCGGGGTGACCACGACCCTCCACTTTCAGGAAATTTAGCGTTAGCTCGGGGACACCTCCTTCCTCCACGTCTTTGGAATGCATCTGCGTTCCTTTAAACAGATGTTTTTCTTGGTTTATCTCGATAATTTGTAATGTATGTAGCATACCGTGACCCATACAGGGGCACGGAAGCTCCCCTTAATTGGCGGGGCGGGGACGAGAAGCATTTCAGGTGAGTTCTTTCCAATCAATGTCCAAAGGGTTATTTCCAGATTTCAAAAAGTTGGGGGTTGAAGGCCCCCTGGCCCCACGGCCCCCACGCCGATGAGTGCATATGTTTATTTTCATTTTTGTTTTTGTTTTCTTTTCTTTTTAGCCCTCACAAATTGTGATGTTCATGTCACGTCAGTTCATGTGTCTCGATTTCCCTGTGCCACCGCAACGTTCTTTTCCGATGTCTGGGTCGGACTGATCTTACCGCTTTGCACCATCATCTAACACCAACTGTTCGGAGCGCATTGTTTTACCTGCCTACGGTCCTCATGTGGGAAAGCTTCCTCAACATTTTTTTACCGATCACTGACGCGCACGCCCCGCTTCGATCTGCGTGAATTCGAAATCCCTACGCACCCACAGCTTCTGACGAAGCCAAGCAACTGAAATTTCACTGTCGCCGGGTGCTGGATGAATTCGGGCCCGGTCTTCCTGTCACAAGGACGCTGACCGTGCGGTGCGCGCCGCTGTCAGGCGAGACACTCACTGATATCCGGCGTCGCGTTCGGGAGGACGGACACCGGTCTGTCTGACGACATATCAGGTCAACCGCCGGCAGGAAGCAGTCTTAACCGGAAGCTGCCAGAAACGTCACCTGACGAGCTGGACCGGTTCTTTATCGACGGAGAACCTCAGGTGGCGGGAGAAGCGAGGTGCATGGGGGAGACCCGGACCCTCCCTGCCGCCTGTCGCGTGTTGGTGCCGTTCACGCTGTCGGAGGTGCGTGCTGCGCGCCGTCGTCTTTGGTATGAATGGTTCGTCAGCCTGTGGCGATGATGATATCAGCATGCGCTTGCTGAGACTGTGCTTCGATTCTGTCCCGGCGGTGCTCCTCCATTTGGTCAATTTCAGCCTCTCGGTCCGACGTCCCTAAATCCTGGGAACATCCCCTCGTCCATCCAGTCTTCAAGTCCGATAATCCCTCTGACCCTTCCAACTTCCGCCCTATCTCTAGCGTTCCTGTCATCTCCAAAACTGTGGAACGCGCCCTTCACCAGCAGCTCAACAATTATACATCCCAAAACCACCTCCTGTCTCGCAGTCAACACAGTTTACACCTCCGTCACTGTACGGAAACCACTCTGTGCTCCATATCTGACCGTATCCTATCCGACGCGCACTGCGGAAAAATTTCCCTCCTCTGTTTGCTGGACCTGAGCAAAGGCTTTGATGTGACTGACCACTCAGGACTCTTGTTAAACTTAAGTCTTCACGGCATCGACACTTCCTAGTTCTCGGTCTACCACACCCAGAATGTCATCCTCATTGGTGCCTTGGATGTCACCAAATTCCCCCCCCCCCCGCCCAATAGCTCGGATAGCCCAATAGTTTTGATTAGAATCTTTGAATACATTTTTCGTACAAACCGACATGTTGCGAAGCAAATCTGGATCAGATCACAAGCTGCTTGACCTCGACCTTCGATGACCTTGCCCTTATTGACCCTGGTTTTGGTTTTGGCACATCCATCACTTATGCCCGAATGACGTCGCGTGATTGTGTTCAAACGGTAATCTTAGTGTAAAACGCTGGTTCTTTCATAAGGTTCTCATTTGTCAGCGACAACCATCTTTTTCGTTATGTTTGCCTGATTTCAAATGATCGAAACCTGAAAAATTTCCGGCTGATTTCCCATTTTTCCGCGTCAGTCGACGAGGCATTCAATTGCCATAAATGTCACAAAGTAGCAGCAACCAACTCCGATCCGTTCCCGAGATATTTAAGAAAAAGAGTTGGGGGAGGGGCAAAAAGACCCCCTTCCCAGTGCGCGTGTTAAAACAAATCAGTACCCTTTGGGGAACATTTTACCTGCTCACAGTTTTAATCGCAATCGCTGGCCACATCCTGAAAATTTGGCCTTGACAATAGGCTTCAGGGCTAAATAAAAATATTTCATTTGAAAATGCAAATACAAGAGCATCGCAGCATTTCGTCCTGGTTATAACAACACGGGAAAGAGGGTGACTTGCTCCCCCTTAAGCAAAAACGCAATGTGTGAGTCACCCTTGAGTACCAGAAACAAAGTTTGTGTTTCTAATGATGGAACAAACACTGTTCTGCATTATTACAGTTGAAATCTTTTTCAAAAACGTGCTGCTTGTTTTTGGCAATCCGTTTTCGTAAACCATCAAAAATGCGCAGTTGTCGAAATTCGTTGTTAATTGCGCCCAGGGGGTTGCGCAGTTGGCATTCAAATGCTCCCCAGTGGCGAAGTTGGAGAGACAAATGAATGAATGTACGCTTAAGGTGGAAGAAGACAGTGTGGGTAAACATACTTTTATTGAGTACCAAATTTTACGTTGAGTAAATTAAATGAGTTACAACTTATAGGCAAGTAAACTGATATGTAGGTGCCTCATGAAAATACAAAGCTGGACTTTAGCACGCGAGTTATAGCTCAGGTACAATAATATTACGTGTTTTATATCGAATTATGTTGTTGATTTTGCGTACCAGAGACAAAAATAACTTGATTGTGAAAGTGCAGGCTCTTCTTTGGTTTCTTCCACTGTTAATTATAAAAAAATATTGGGCAACCTGACTTATCGTTCAGTTGTGTGCTTATGGTGCACATATTCAACGTTGCATCGCATATCCCACTAATACCTTCGCATTTATGCACTGCAAAGAAACATGATTAAAAGCGTATGTATTCCATCGATGGAAGGTAAGCATCTAAGATGTCCAATACAAAAACGCTGTGCTACTTTCGATCTCGTGTTTTTCTTCTGTTTTGTGTGCCAAAAACTCAGAATCGCGCCAGCTCCCCGTGACTCTGTATCCGAACCGACAACTATCAATCTATAGAGGACCAATGCAACAGCTTACGGCCGTCGTCTTTTGGATCCGCTCAGTGCCCCTGACGACCCCGACTTACCGCCTGCCTTTTCATGCGACGATTTTCTGTAGAGGCATCACAGTTGGAATGGCTATCCCATCGACATTATAAATCCTGGATGGAATACAAATGTGCTTATCTATCGGGACCTTCTGGCTCCTGGAGAACTACTTTACCTCACACTCCTGGAAGACGGCCAGCGTCGCGATGCTGGTCGCCTCTGGAGAAAGTATTGCAAGATTGGGGTGCCGTGCCAGAAACCTTTGCAGCCAGCCTGTTCCGGCCATGCACCATGACTTATGGAAAGGATGATCAAGCTGCATGTGTTTCGCAACATGATACGCAGTTTTTCTGAGTTCGGTTTTCATCACACCATAGATGATGTTCGACATTTCAGGATGTATGCCTCTAACTTTTTCGTAAGCAGAAGGAAAGCCAGGTGTTCTCCCCCTTTCTCAGGGAGCGGGTGGAGTTCCGTTCAAGCTTCTCACTCGGCAAGAGGTGTGGTCTCGAAAAGTGTTGTATAAGATAGTGTGGGAAGGAAACGATGTAGATTAGGAATACAGTTAGTGATACCGAGCTAGGACAGCTTCAGCGGACTCCTTAGCAATGATATAAACGGGTCCCGCCCCAGCGAGAAATTCGAGGGGAAGGGGGAATTCAAAAATTCAGGCCATGCTTCCCATGCAACGCACATACGCATAGGTAGTGAATGTCGCAAAACTTGCAGAGTACGAAAAGGGGAGTATCTATCCTCCCTGCCCCCTCCATGCGACGTTGGTATGTTACACACGGCATATTATATCAGGGCTTTGGGATTATATGGGGTATTTATGGGGTCATATATTTTCCTGGACCTGAAGTTTTCACTTTATCCAAAATATTTGGGTACTTGCTAGGTTTTGGGTGTCACATCCCTATATAGGTGACGCCCACACATATTTTGACGCTTGATTGACCAAAAAACATACCTGTGCACATTACTTGCCTATTTAATTAATATAAAATGCCCACTTTTACACCCTGGACAGCTGGCTGAAGCGTGCTTACGGCTTACAGTCCAGCTGTATAGAGGCCTCATGTTGTCCGAAAATATAAATTCAAAATGGTGCACAATCCAAGTCGTGGTGTGGTCAGCCACATTCAATTAAGTCCTGCTTACTGCGCCCCTGTGGCGCATTGGCCGTGGGCGCCATTTAAATTCTGCTACCTGAGCACAAAAGCGCGGAAACGGGCGAGAAGTTTCTCATACTTGGGAAGGTTTTGCGTGAACACAGTAAACATTTGTGTCCATGTCTCAGAGTGTACACTTCGAATGTCGTACATGTTATCAAACCTTGTAGTCAGCACGATAAAACAGGCTAAACAGTTAAATAAGCCCATTATTTTATCAAGGAACATGGAGTGCGTAGCTTACCTCGTCGTACATGTTATCAAACCTTATAGTGAGCACGATAAAACAGGCTAAAATAGTCAAAGAAACCCATTGTTTTATTAAAGAGCATGGAGTGCGTAGCTTACCTCCGTTCTCCACACGCTGGCACCGGAAAGGGGTGACTCTGGTGGTGACGATTCAGTTTTCAAACAGAACAGACTAAGATGGAAGGTAGGTTCGCGGGAATGGAGGCGGGCGCAATATACTCATTTTTCTCTACCTAGTTTTTTTAAATGTGATAACATAATAACGCACAAAATAATGATATTAATCAATATCACCAGGGGTTTGGCCAAAAATTGTCAGACGGAGATGAGAAGTGGAAATCTGACATCCCAGCTACAGACTAACCTCCGGACAACATTCCACCACAGTTTAAGGCTATGATGTGTTACCCCCTGGTTGATCTCACGTGGTGGTATCATGTGGTGCCCCGTCGGTGTCTTTCGGGGTCCAGCTCTCGGCCTTCTCTAATGCGTCCTCGCGAATGACCTCAGTCTGTTGCAGAAGGCGCAGTCTTGGTGCAGGACGCCGGCGGCACGCAAATTTTAATTAGTGGCGAAAAGTCTGGAATCAAGAAAGTGGTCACCAGCGTTGAACGTGTTTTGGAATCACTCGTTCTTTGGACTAATTTTGTAAATGATTTGTGTTCAATTCTAATTCTAACGGGGTAAAATTAAATGCCTAGAAGAGTCAACTGATAGTGCTGGGCAGTCCACAGAATCTGTGCAACATTACACCTTTTACGGTAAAATTTCGTGGTTTTGGCGCATTTCCTGTCCCTGGTGACGAAAATTTAGGACTGACTTATGACCACTCTCTCAGCTGGGACTCTCATGTCTCTCTCGTCACTAGGCACGGCTCCGATGTCCTGAGTGGTCTATCGCATCTGAGAAACTACCTGCCACCACCTGCCACCAGTCTCTGCGGTGGTCAATACCTTGGTGCTATCATAGATCTGGCGCTGCATTTCGTTATACGGTCATGGAACACAAAATAGCCTGTCTCGGATAAAGAAATGCGAACTTTGCAGCTAAAGTCATTTTCAACCGCAGAAAATGCTACAATGTCCCGGATGTGCTTGAGAGGCTGGCCTGGCTCAGCACGGAGAACTTAGTAATTTACCACAGTCTTTGTCTCACAAAATACGCCTTCTGGGCGAACCCGAGGCGCTGGTATCTTCATTTACGGCCTTGGCCGAGATGGCACACTGACAGTATTATCACACGACAGGCGCACTCGACAGCATTATCAGCTTCGAATGCAATGGTCTCGCATGGAGACGAGTTAGAGGCGGTTCTGCTGCCGGGTGGCCGCCCTGAAGTACCGTTCGAGTTGTTGGGGCTGCCAGTTTCATCTTTCAACCGTCATCTGGCGAATTACATGCGTCGTGCACCTGACTGACTGGCAAGCGTGTGCGTGACCGAGCGACTGTTTTCTTTTGGTCAGTGGCGCCAAGTTCTGTAAATGATTGGGTGGGCCGAGCGGTCGGCCCGACAACCTAACCTCCCCCCAAATGTGGGTTTGTCAACTGGTTTAGCCCACTTTATTTTGATCAATGGAAATTTTTGAGTTCTTTCCCACTATTTCTCAAATAAGAACTCCGTATATCCCATGTATACAGGTATATCTGCATATATATGTAACGAAGATAGAAAGATAGATAGATACATCACTTTATGCATTCTTCTATACTTTCTGCCCATCTTTTATCTATTGCGGCCGTGTCTTTCGTTATTTTTTTCAGTTCCCTGAAAAACTGGCAGAAAATATTGGAGGGGTCCAAACCAACATTGGAGGGGCCTAGATCAACATTGATTGGGACAGGGTCACTCGAAAGAATACAAATCGATACGCCTACTTTTGCTTTTACCTGACTTGACCTATTCTTGATTATTTTCCTTTTAGTTTCCGACAAGAGGTCTGAATGGTCACCGCCTATAGAGTTCGACCTTAATAAATGTCCGAATCTGAATCCGATTCTAGCGCATCTGACAGCCACGTGAATCACCTTTTCTTAAACGAAATTACTGTCGTCGAGCTGTAGATTATAAACATGGCCGAAATCGTACGCCAAAGTCGCAAAGCACGAAACGTATAGTCCAACTTGAAATCATCTCTTATATTGGAGGAACGAAACCGATATTGCTCGTTTGTTTTGTTTAAAGGAAAAAAGACAAGTCTTGGGAGCTTTCAGCGCATCACGGAAGACCTCCTGAAGGGTATGTACTGGGAACGTGTGGTTGTCTATCTTGATGACGTGATCCTGTTCTCTAGGACAGAGGAAGAGCACCTGCACGACCTGAGAGAGCTGCTGCAGAAGTTCCAGGATGGTGGCCTGAAGTTGAACTCCAAGAACTGCCGAGTAGCAATACCCGAGGTGGACTTCCTCGGAGATCATCTGGATGCAGCCGGCATCCGGCCAGCAGGAGAAGGTGGCAGCCCTCAGAAGTTGGCGATCACCTCAGTCGGTGAGGGGTGTACGCCGTTTCCTGGGAGTCATCGGATACCACCAGCAATACATCCTAGAGTTTGGAAGGAAGACAGCAGTTATGTCTGATTTACTGGAGGACACAGTCTTCCAATGGAGTGAGAAGTGCGAAGAGAACTTCCAGATGCTTAAAAAGGCAATGGAGCGATATCCAGTTCCCCGGTTCCCAGACGTAACTGAGAAGTTCACTCTGACAACCGATGGCAGCAGCACTGGAGAGGGAGCAGAGACGCGACAGCCGCATGGGGTCGTCGCCTTCGCGTCCGGCAAATGGACGCCAGCAGAAAAGAACTGGACCGTGACAGAGCGAGAGCTGGGAGCAGTCATCAAGGCAGTAACCAAGTTCCGACACTACCTGATCGGTAGCCGTTCAAGCTGAAGACGGACCATGAGGCCACTCAGTTCCTGCAGAAGTCGAAGCCACCATCGGGTCGTCTGAACCGTTGGCTGGAGAAGCTGCAAGAATACGACTCTGTCGTGGGACATGTATCAGGGAGCACGATACTACATGTGGACGCCCTGAACAGGCAGTTTGAGACGAGGCGGACAGGACCCGAGACAGTCTGCCTGTTGAACTGCGCGCATCCGCACCGAAGGTTGTCCCACGGGAGGCCAGGGAGGACCAAACTCTGAAGAGACTGACCGGAGCTGGAGAGAAGAGCTGGACGAGTCAGCTCAAGGGTCGTCCTCTGACCCCAGTGTGCCAGTCGAGGGTGGGCCAGAGTTGCGAGAAGCCGCAGCCAGTGATGAGGTACTGAAGAGGCTGTGCCGAGATCTGGAAAGAAGTGCTCTGGACGTGGAAGGGTTAACTCAAGAGCAGCCAAAGGAAATGAAGTTCTACACAAAGTTGGAGGGTCTCTACCTGGAGGGTGTCATCATTTGCCGAAGATCAAGAGGTCTTCGGAAGCCACAAACCGTGATGCCACAGAGCCTGAGAAAGAGGTTGCTGCAGTTGGCACATGGCGTGCCAACAGCAGGTCATGGAGGCATGCGCCGGACAGTTCGCCGGCTTACGGAGCATTGTTTCTGGTACAATCTGAGGCAAGATGTGAAGCGCCTCGCAGTTCATGTTCCTCGTGCCTGGCTCACACGTCGAAGACGACAGCATGCCGGGAAAGACGTGGAGCGGTATCAGTGGAAGGTAAACCTTTCCAGCAGTGGGCGGCTGACGTGAGCTGCCACGCACAGAGGATGGGCACAGGTATGTGCTGGTAGTCACCGATATGTTTACCAAGCTAGCTGAGCTGTTTGCACTTGAGAGTCGAGGGACTGAAGATGTCGCTGAGTGCCTACTAAGAATGATTTGCTGTTACGGGTTGATGAATTGACCCGTAACTTTGGCCCTGTTGAGGGTGAAAGGGAAATGACTGCCAAAAATAGCGTTTTTGAGATAGAACTAAAACTTTTATATGGATGTACAGGTAAATAGCTGGGCAAGATACACGTACAACTTTGTTCATCTGCGGTCATTTCACAGGGTGAGGTCATGGTTAATGTCAATTTTTGGTTTTATGGCAGTAATTTTGGCGCTATTTTTATAAAATACCAAATACGGAATACATATGACATAGAAGCGTGCCCTCCACCTGTGTACCAAGTTTTAGGTTGATATCAGGTCGGGTCACAGAGCTATGACCTAAAATGTTAGCGTGCGTACCCTATATTACAACAGTCGCAAAATGGAATTTTAGAAATAGAGTGAATTCAAATAATTGGAACGTTTTCAGATAACATTAAATGCACACGAGATCATTCTGGTCAGGTCAGGTCATTGGCGGTCATTTAAGGTCAAATGTCGTAAGCTGATCTGAAGAACATGTGACCATGACAGTTGCCCTTTTTCATGTCCCTGGCACCGCCTGTGCTAACATTACACAAACATTGCAATACGATTTGTATTTCTTCAGCATAGCATGGCTAGTAGAAGCCAAAAAAGGGTTTGTAATTTTTTTGTAATTCGACGCTTAAAAAACTAATTCTCCTATTTTCAAAATCATGTAAACGCCTATGAATTTTCCCAAACTTTGAAATATATGGACTAACGGTAAAAGTCCTATCCATAATTTCTCCATTTATATAAATTTTGTCGAAATCGGCCCATGAACAATGAAGTTATAAGAAGTCTAAAAATATCCCCCATTTAGACTTTTTTGCCCCCGTATCTGCTTCTTTTAAAATTTCGAAAACCTCTTTTTGACAAAAATGCAGTATACGTCATGGGAAATCGATTACCGTTTGCTGCGAAAAAATCGGATGTGTAGTTCTCGAGAACCTGGGGGGAGGGCTGAATCCGTTTCCCCCTTACCGGGAATCGGCCATACCGTCTAGCCCTCCGGGAGGAGGGTTAAGATAAATTATACTTCAGAGAGGAAAGCGGAATTCTTGTACCCATTATTCACGTAATTACACTATCACCTGTTATAAATTATACTGTAGTATATGATAATAACCCATTATAACCTTGTCTCAGTTTATCAAGATCTCGATCCACGAGATGCCACAACAAATATTTCTTAATGGCTTCCTAACATAGGCGCTAACTTAACTTAACTTAAGTATCACAGCGTAGGTAAAAAGCTTTCTTTTCAAGATATCATGATAGATATGCCTTGCGGCGATTTTGAAACAGATGTCTACAGGAAGGCTCCTAACGTGGACAAATGCATGAATGGTGATGGTAACTGTTCAGATTCCCATGAAATGGGTGTCACCCGCTTCTGTTTTAGGAGGGCATTAAAAACTGCTCGTTGTAGCATTTCATGGACCAAGAGCTTGGCAAAGTGCGAGAAATACTCGTAAATAATAGTGCTTTGCGGTGCAATCTGTTTAAGATAAAGTCCTGCAGCGTAACGGCTCTCCGCGCCAGCGCCATGTCAATGAGAGCATGACGATCTGCTATAAAAATATCCTTAGATAAGCACATACACATCTAGGTGGGTCATCCGCCGACACTGACCTCAAGGTCAGAGATCAAGGTCACAACAAGTGTTGAACATTTACGTACCTTTTTATGAGTAATTAGCGTCACCTACCACAAAATGATGGGCACTAATAGATAAGGCACATAAAAGACTACGTGGGTCATCAGCCGAAATTGACCTCAAGGCCAAGTGTTAAGGTCAAAACGAGCGTTGAAAACCTTCATATTTTTTACAAGCAACTTGCTTCAATTACAAGTAGATGATGTGCTGTAATGGACAGAACACATGAAAATTGATGTGTGGCATCACTAAATCAGCCTCAGTGTACTTTGCGGTCGATTGCGGCGGATGACCCATTTATATTTTTATGTGCTTTATCTGTTGATGCTGACCACTTAGTGCTAGGTGGCTCCACATACTCGTATAAAAGCACGTAATTTTTCAACGCTCGTTGTCAACTTCACCCTTGGAGTTGGGGTAAATTCTGGCGGATGACCCACCGAGATTTTCATGTGCTTCATCTATTGCCGCCCATCTCTTAGTCGTAGCCAACGCCATCCACTCGCGAGCAGGTACGAAAGTTTTCAACGCTTTTTTTTACCTCGACGTTTGACCTTTAGGTCAATTTCGGCGAATTACCCGCCTAGATTCTTCTGTGCTCTATGTATTAGCACCTACCGCTTAGTGTTAGGTGAAGCCACATACCCGTGAAAAGGTACACGAGTTTTCAACGCCTATTTTTACCTTGACCTTTGGCCTACAGGTTAATTTCGGCTGATGGCCCGCTTAGATTTTTATGTGCTCTATCTATTTACTGATGTCTATCACGTGGTGGTAAGTGGCACCGCCTACAGGCAAAAAGGTACGTAAATTTTCAACAATCTTTTTGACCTTGATCTTCAACCTTGAAGTCAGTTTCGGGAAATGGGCCACCTGGATTTTCATGTACTCCACTTATTGCTGTCCATTGCGTAATGGTGTGTGGTGCCACCTACTCGTAAAAAAGTACGTAAGTTTTCAATGCTCGTCCGTACATTGACCTTTGACATTGAAGTCAACTATGGCCAATAACCCATCTAAACTTTTATGTGCTGCATCCGTTGGGTCCTATCACTTAGTGATAAGTGATACCACATTGTCGTAAATGGTACATGGGTTTTCATCGTTTGTATTGACTTTGACGTTTGATTATGAGGTCATTGCCGACCATACATTTTCACGTGTGATATCTATCTGTGCCCATCACGTAGTGGTAGTGAATGCCAGTTACTCGTAAAAAGATAGGTAGGTTTTCAACGCTTACTTTGATCTTGACCTTTGACTGTAAGGACACTTCGGTAGATGCCTCGAATGGATTTGAAGTTGTTCTTTATATCAGTGCCCATCACTGAACGGTATGTGGCGCCACCTATTCCCAAAAGGGTATATACGTTTAGGATGCTTCATTTTACTTTGACCTTTGTCTTTTTTGAACTTTGTTGTTTGTTGTTCATTGGTGTTTTCGGGCGCGCCGACTACTGAGGTCATTTTGCGCCCATAACGAGGTTGTTTTAGCTAACTAGTGAGGTGCATAAACAGCATCAAAGTCAGCGTCTTTAAGAACCAAAAGAGTTGTTTGGATTCAAGAAAGCGCGAGTTGTCTCTAGTGAGTGAGTGAGTGTCAGTCGTCTCTCACTCTCTAGAGAGTGACAGACGAAGCTGTCCTATGCGAAGTGAACGCTCTTCAGCCAAGTGTGGACACGATAGGATCACGTGGTTGACAGTGAGGAAGGTATCACATCGATGGCAGAGAGACCTATCAGCCACACGCAACAGATAGCCATGGGTCGCATAATACGCAGTCTGCAAGGTATTATTTTCCCTCGCTTGGCCTTGTGCGAGCAGCATAAACATAAACCAAGCTGGGGTTTTAAGCATTCTGAGTTTATTGCTATCTGTCTCATCCCAAGAGCGCTGCCACTTGTTGTATAGGAAGTTCCTAATTGCTAGATAAAAGTCTCTGGCAGGGATTGGCAGAGAATGTGTACATGGTGCCAGCGCTGCTCGCCTGGCAGCGGCATCGGCCAACTCGTTGCCCGCAATTCAGACGTGACTGGGTATCCAGCACAGGATGATTTTCTTTCCAGTCCGATCCAGTTGTGTCAGACGTAGTAAAATGTCCTGTACAAGGGGACATGATGGATAAAAAGATCTATGAGCAATAAGACTGCTAAAGGAATCCATTAAAATGAGGTGTAGTAATTCGTCACCAACTTCGATGAAACATGACGCCTTGGTGATTGCTGTCAATTCCGAACCCCTTTGACCCTAGGTGAAAACAGACTTTGGATTCATAATTCCTTGATGGTATATGACTTAAAAAACGTGTTTTCGTCGACATCTGTTATCGTTTTTGATTTCGTTTTCGTTTACGTTTGCTAACTTTACGGACATTTAAACTTGCTGGACTAGACTTAATCTCTAAGTCCTTCTCAAAGTGTGCCACTCCGCTCAACGCAATTTTTGACGCTCTTTTCAGTGGCACCCATTTCGGGGCCCAAAAACGTCAATGTTTATCCACAACATTCAAAATGACACATTAAGTGACATCGCGGCCTATTTTGACGTCACTAAAACCCGGCAAAAGCAAGCTGCATGACCATTTGCATGATTTCTGAAAAAAATTAGAGATGATCTGACAGTACTTCTCCCAGTGGATTATCAAACTCTAGAAATGAAGCATTCACCATTTCGGTGCAAGTCTCAGTGTATTAGCTCTCAGAATGGCAGAGATACGTAATATTGTTGAGATACGTAATATCTTTAAAGACCTCGGGCATCACAAAACGTGTTATGGATGTGCAGCAGCATACTTCGGAGCACGCTGGAGAGTAATTCGACATCGGATCTGCTATAGAGTGTCAATCAGAAATGCCGAAAGTGTATGAAATGTTACAACGCAATTTTTTTTGAAAGTTTACATAAGAAGCTCATGTGTCAAAAACACTTTATTGTGTCTTGCCACAAGTGCGTATTATGTTTAGTGGTGTTTCTAGGCTTGCAAAACATTTCATATCCAGTAATGTCAACCAGATTTGGAATACATTTCCACAAGTCCTTAAATCTGAAGATGTTGGTTGTATCCTTACATATTGCAAAACAAGTAGTTAAAGCCGCATTTGGAAGAGACAGGGCTACCCATTTACCGACGAAGCATATTTGACTTTATACTCGTGGCAAAGTATCTCGCGTCAAGTCAGGTGCTTCGCTGTTAACGACAATATCAGGGACAGTGTTTGCGGCGGTGTCAGCGATATCGGTATGTCGACTGGCAAGCACATGGCTCGCACGCATTCATACACCCGGAAGTCCCATTAAACCCCTCGAAATAATCAACACTTAGCACGACCCGACATCGCTGATATCAAGGTAGGAAATTGCAGTTCACACGCGGATGCATCTGCAACACGAGGCGGCTGCTGCCTACACGCTACTACACTACTCCGAGACAATGAGCGGAGGCGTCGGCCAGGAGGAGCGCCAGGAGCACTCCGTCCGCCGCCCGCCGCCGCCTCACACGTCGGGCAGGTACTCGACGAAGGAGAGGTCGGTGCCCCGCAGGTTCTCCTTGACCCAGGCGTCCATGCGGCGCTCCATGTCGGGCGTGAAGTGGTTCTTCCAGTCGCCCGTTTTGCCTGCCGGCCAGGGCGGACAGTGAGCGGGACGGGACGCATCCGGTCGCCGCCGCGGCGCCAGGGTCCACGGCCAGGACCGGCCACCGACCGGCTACGGCCCCGGCGTGCTCACAGAGGCGCGTGTCAAACAGCCTCCCCGCGCCCTTGAAGGTCGGGAAACTGTTGGTGTGAGCTGGTGTGAGCAAGGCGATATGTGGACGATGTGCGCGTGCCACGGGGAGCCACATCAGGCCGGTCCGACAAACCAGACCTTTATGTGACAGAGGCACTGTCGTTGGCTTGTATGGCACCTCCCGTTTCCGCGCCGTGTCATACATTCACCGTGGCTAGTCATGACAGTTAACGTACAAGGCCGGCCGTTGTTCTCCCGATGAATGGTGCATCAGAAAGTGTCGCGATAGATAGGACACACCTCGTAGTATTGCGGCATTCCGGGATAGCTGGAGTGATAGAGACAGCATCATTTCTCGTATTAGATCTGTCTAATATTGCAGTTCGTGTCGAGCGTAACGTGCTATTGCAAAAGATAAACAGTCGAATGGTGTGTGGGTCGTAGTTCAGCACTGCGTAACATTGCAATCCATCATACTGCGCGCAGTATGTGGTCTTATGTTTTTGCATAGCTATTGTTTCTTCTTTTACTTACGTGCGTGTTTTTGCTCTGTTAACGTTCATAGTTCGGGTTACATCCACAGTCTGTAATTTTTTGTGAATTGTTTTAATCTTGCAAATGCGCCCGTACTAAATGCGTCCATGGGCGCATTGGGACACAGCTGGGTGCATTTACATTCATGAGTGAGCCTTCTGGCGTATGTGCAAAAAAATGAAAGGGAGGGGACTGATTATAAACATGAGACCGAGGTGAACTATTTGAAAAGAAATCCATGGCGTAAATCCCATAATGTTGTGTCTCTTACAAACCAAAAACATTATCGTGTTTTCACTTAGTTCCATCGCAGTGCACTTTTACCTCGGGTCATTCGTGCCTGGAAAATGGTTGTTGGCAAAAAGAAGTAATTGAGCAGCTCCAGTTAACTAGCACATTTCCCAAGCAAAACCATTTATGAGCCTAACGCTGAACTCATGGGGTTTACCAGCTGAAGCAAATGTACACTGTCATTGGTTTTCAAATTCGTTTTATTTCCGTTAATTGAAAGACAACGAATTAGAGAGTAAATAGTTGTTCAGAATAACGTTAATCACGACCAGGTACGAACAGACTCGTACTAAACGACATATTTTCAGCCTGCTCCAAGAGTTGGTATGTCCACATTATTTCATACCTCTGCCGTACTTCACTTTTGTCGATAATTGCATTCATGACATTCAGTGAAGAATGGAACAATGTTAGGTTAATGCTCCCAATAATATCTGAAGGAATGCCATCATATTTTTAGAGAACTTCATCAGGCCTTGGTCGTCATCCGCCCAACAAGACATTGTGCTAGTACTTATAGCATGTAAAACTAAATATCTAGATAAAAGGAGCGTCTATGCACCCATTTTCTTACATGTCCCCAGCTCCATGACACATTTTGGGACAGGTTCTTTGCAAATGCGCTGTTTGCAAGGGTCCCGTTAGAACGCTTTGCTAAGTATTCGTTGGCAGGTATAATAAATGCCATGCGTTCATTTCCTGCAAACATGAATGTTTTACATTTTAATATAACTCATCGTATCAAACTGTAAAAAATCTTCCTCTAGACACATTCTTACTTAGAAAGGCGCAATGTCATATCGCTATTCTACATCTACGCAATATTCTGCACGATGTGAGTCTAGTTCACAAGGTTGTGCCCAATAATGCCTGTTCTACCACTTATCATCTACAATCGTTTGCTCCTTTGAGGAGCACATTCTCGGTGACATCACATTTCATTTATCATCATCGTCTGAACACAATACATGCTTTGTATTTAGGACACTTTATTTATTATAAAACAATTTACAGTATTTCTAGTAAAATCAGAGCGTTGAAGTTTTATTTCTACTTTCTGCTATAACCCCAGCGCACTTTTGATTTTTTTGGAGGTTTGAAATTTTATAGTCGGTTTCCAACTTGTCTTCACAGGCTCAACCAAGGGGGGCGGGGGCCCCGGTCCCCCTTAGGGCCACATTTTTTGTGGAATTCATTGCACGTCGTCTTCCCAGCAGGCGGTTTTTGTACGATTTTGGTTTACACTGAGCTCCGGCCCCCTCCTTAACTCGCCCCGACTGGAGGGGGGGGGGGCAGTTGACCGCCCCCTGAGGTTTTTCCGAGATTGCGAGAGAACGAACAAACGCAGCCCCACGAAACTTTGTGTGCCTTTTCCTTGGTCATTTTTAGACCTTGCACCAATTTTTGATCTCTGGACGAGAAAGATGTCTGACCTAGGCCAGGTCAAGTGGAACTTTGTCCAAAAAGGTTAAATGCCCTGCGACTTCTTTTGCGAAACATGATATCACAATAAAAATTTCAAGGGATAGATATTTTGATAAATGCAACAAATCTGCTGTCTCAGATTTTTTTGGAAATGGCCGGGTCATTGACCTAAGGTGAAGCCCGTTTTGAACCTAAGTCGTCATTTTTTTCGAAAACTGAGATATTTTCTATAACAATTTGAATATGGGGAGATCCAGACATCCAGTTTCTACCAATGAGCAAAGTTTCAGTGGCCTCCTACAACTGGCCTGAGGTCAGGTCATGAATAACTGCTATGAGCCAAAATGCACTGCCATCCAAATCGGCGATGAATGACTCAGACTGTGTAGCAAAGGCAGAACTGGCTCGCACGATTGCAAATAATACTAAAAGGTTCAAAAAGTTAAAAAAATGCAAATTTTGGAAATAATCAGCTTTTCACGAATAAAGCTCCACCAATTGTAGACTAATTGATTGATTAATAACTACTATTTTTTCGGCATTTAAGCACGGGGAACCAACACAAGAACCACTAGGATCAATATACAACACTTGGAAAGGCATATTCCGCAAAAATAAAAGTGCTATAATTAGTTCCCGTCAATTTCATGCCGGGCTCGCCTATGGCGCCCGCCCAGCATTGGTGCGAAAAATCGCCGTGTCTTTAACTTAACGTTTCCGCGTACATATTCAACAAATCAGAGAAATTAGAAGTGTATCGGCATCTGCGGACTTTTACCTAATCGCTGGTGCCTTTATCTCTAGACTTTATTAGTCACGGCCCTTGAGATGCAGGCCGTTTCTCGGTCTCATGCAGGCTGTTATGAGGAAACATATATATATATATATATATATATATATATATATATATATATATATATTGTATTCAATGTATACATATATATTGTGATTGTATATTGTATACTGTACGTATAATGTATATTGCTCATATAATGTATAATACATATTGTATTCAATATATATATATATATATATATATATATATATATATATATATATATATATATATATATATATTGTATTCAATGTATACATATATATTGTGATTGTATATTGTATACTGTACGTATAATGTATATTGCTCATATAATGTATAATACATATTGTATTCAATATATGTATATATATATATATATATATATATATATATATATATATATATATATATATATATATATATATAGCGAGTAAAAGGATTACATTTTGCGCAAAAGCAAAACTGAGGTCAGTTTCGAGCTCTACTTGTCACGAGCTTTCAAACGGTGTGCTTATTTGTATCGTACGACCAACGGTTCATGAGTTGGGGGGGTCGGCTGACCCCCCAGTCGGGCGAGGATAAAGAAAATCCTGACTGCACCCCTGCTTGTTTCGCATTAAAGCGCACCCCAGTTAGCAGGCGGATCGCTCGGGCGATCCATCGTCGGTAGCGGACGGCCGTCAGCGTGTCGAGCCGTCAGAGGACGGGCACTGTGTTTCGTATGAATGTTTTTCTGCTAGGCAACCAGCTACAAAACTTGGTTGAGAGCTAGTCTGCGCGATAAACTTTTAATCCTGAGGCACATATAGACTAGGTCAGGTCAATTAAGGTCAACCAATATGAATTAGGCAACAGAATGTGTCCTGTCTTTTTCTTTTAACCTATACGTCCAGTTTCAATGGAATTTTGTGAGGAGTTTGTCTTTAAGATGAATGCACTCACCACGAAGCACGGGTGTCTCAGAACAGGGTAATTAAAGGCAAAGAGTTCACGTATTAAAAATGCAGCATTTAGGAACACTGTAAAGTTAGGTTAGGTCAACTGGGGTCATCCGATGTCAGCTGGTGGAGCTCAAAGATTTTTTCTTCCTCTCCGAATCGACCGCGCTCCAGTGATTTTGCGTAAATGAATTTTATTGTCTTCCCTTGAGTACGGACGACTTCAGATGACCAAGTGGATCACCTGACTTACCGTCGTCTAACTTTATGATAAAGTTAGGTGTCGGTACGTTATGCACGTAGAAATTATACCACAGTCTGGTTGTTAACAGATAGCATACAGTTTATGTCGTCTGTTAACAACAAACCATGTTATGTCACGACTAATTTTGGCTAAATATAACATTTTCAAACATTGACCCGCATTGACGTGACCATGGCCACCCCCACTTTCGCAGTACGTAAGTCAGTTATACGTACATACAGTAACGTGTGTATTACTGTAGTTATATATACATGTACTGTAGTATATAACTATACTACATAACTATATATATGTATATATATACATACATAACTATATAGTTATAGTTATAACTATAACTATGTGGTTATAGTTATAGTAACTATAACTATAACTATAACTATATATATATATATATATATATATATATATATATATATATATATATATATATATACTTGTAGTCTGTAGGTCTGTAGTTGTACGTACATACAGTCTGTACCGTATACAGTACAGACTGTATACAGTAGTAGTATACAGTCAGTTATACGGACTAAGTCTCCACACATTGCTTTGAGATTGGTCTTGAAGATTTGGAGAAAGACATGGCGCTACGTATTCAATGTCTGCCCCCGCTGGAACTAAATCGACTCAGAGAAGGACATGCGCAGTCATTTGCCGGAATATACCAATATGGTCTAAGGAGCAATGGTATCTGATAATAAAGGAATCGCTTAAAATAAATGACTTACCTTTCCTCACAAAAGATCTCTCTGTGTCCGTAAACCCAGGTATTGACCGCAAGGCTTCGGCATTGACGTAAGGGTTCTTCTTAAAGTTGTCGAAGTGCAGGTGCTCCGCCAAGTCGTTCAGCTGCTGTTCCGACAATGACTTGCCGAGGAACGTCGACACTTTGGTGATTGCCCCTTTTAAGTCCTATAAGCAGACAAAACGAAGCTGGTCGCTGTAAACACAGCATGACAAAGTTCTGTCCGAAAAAGGAAACTAGCAACGCCAGCGATAACATTTTGCGTATGTGTGTTGAGTGCGTTTACATTGTACGTAAAAATGCTACACGTTTTATTAACGGTTTACGTTGGGAAATACAGGACATTCATTGGTTCATGTGGTTCATGACGCTTACAATTCGAAAATGTCATCAAGCGGATTCCGAAAGTTCTCACCACGAGTAAATTCCTGCATGGCGTTCTGTCACGAAGAAGTACACACAAGGTAAGTAAAAAAAGCAAATAAAATAAGCACGTACACACACAAGCAACTCACCCGTTTCATGTCTTCAAAGAACAGGAAGCACATGTTAGGATGGCGCCTCAGGTTCCACGCCTCCAGAACGTGTGGGAAGAACGGCGTCTCAAGAGCTGTCGACAACAACACAGTCACATGTACAACGCACACTCTTAGGTATGTACTACGCAAACAAAGTCCAAGAGTGGGTGGATGTTCTGAGCCGTTGCATGATGGCGTTTCCTCGTTACCATGAGCGCGCCGGAATTCGGTGACTGTTACATTTCGTCCAGCGGAGGATTACCCGGGGAAGGCTATGTCTCAGGTAGGTTTTCGGGTAGAAGTTCGTCGGACTAGAGTTCTTCCAGGACAAAAGCTCATGTAGGACAAAAGCTTGTCTCGTAGAAATTCGTTTCGGACAAAAGTTCGTCTAGGGCAGAAGGTCACGCTGGGTTAAGTTAGGATAGGTAAGGTCAGGTTAGGTTGGGTTAGGTTAGGTTAGGTTAGGTTAGTTCCGTTCCTTTTCCGATACAAACTTTTTCCGATATGACCCTTACGTTTACGAACCCTTGGTTACGAACCTTTTTTCTAACGAACGTTTACCCTCACGAACCATTTTCCTACGAACCTTTTCCATACGAAACTTTTGCAGTATGAACCTTTTGCATTAGCAGACAAACTTGTCCTAGACAAACGTTTGCCCCTGACGAACTCTTGTTCTAGTCAAACTTCTGCTCGGCGGACTTTGTCCTAGACAAACTCTTCCTCTATCAGCGCTTTTGCCTTTTACGAATTTTTGTCCCAGATGAACTTCTGCGAGATGAACTTTTGTCCCGGGTCAACCTTTGCCCTAGATGAACTTTTTACCCTAGACGAACTTTTGCAAGGCGAACTTCTGTCCTAGACGAACTTTTTTCCTCGAAGAACTTTTGCCCCCGACGAATTCTTGCCCTAGGCGAACCTTTTCCCGACGAGCTTTTGCACCACAAACGTATGTCCTAGACGAACTTTTGACCAGACAAACTTTTACACGACGAACTTTTGTCCGACGAACTTCTGCGATGCGAACTTTTGCCCTAGAATCCTCAGGTGAGCACCAGTTACGTTTTGTTTCACTGAGACGTCCGGAAATGCCGTGAAATGATTTAATGCGTCTGGGAAGTTGGAAATCGTTTTTTATTGCTTTTGTTGCTTAAGTTAGAAAGAGTATGCCGGCGAAAAAAGACATAAGCACAACCATTGGTACAATTCCAATTCTGATATCATAAAGTAATGGACAGCTCGTTTGGATCTTCATGGCGGATATTTTACTAATGCCAATAATTTTAAGATGTAGCGCATAATATTTGCTGATCTATAACATGGGCCATGTGGGCTAAAATCTTGTCAATGTGGGCTCCGTTGCAGTTTGATAAGTTAGCGTATTCTCTGACTCCATTTCAATACGGGGTGTGTTTGAAAATGCGAAGCTGTTCATGGGAACACGAACAACAGGAAGTCACGTCCAGTATCACTCGTTATGGAGAAACCAACACTAAGTTAATTGCCATAAAACGACACGACGAAGAAAGCTGACTCACTTTCTCCTTTGATGAAATATTCCAACAGCGTCTCCAGGTCGGACTCAAAACCTTGTGTTTTGAATAGCTTGAGGTGGTGGTAGTAAGAGACAAGCATGTCCTTTGGGTTGCGTGCTACGTACACCACCTGCAGTGGAATGATGCCGGAGGTCAAAGTCTCGGACATGTAACAATAAACAGTTTTTATAAAACATAAACAGTTAAAAATCCATCACACAAAACCACGGTATAATAGCAGACATATTTAATCGTCCTATGATAAGACTGTTCATCATACATGATGAAACAATGGCATGCACAGCTCAATCTTTGCAAGCGCAGTTTTTCTCTACAGCGCTCGGGAAAAGTGCAGGACCCATTAACATTTATTGCTTTTGAAGCAATGCCGTCCACGCTACACTGCGGAACTGACGTTTACAGTTAAAGAAAAGGGCACAACCAACGGACCAAACTACCCTGCTTCTGGGCCTATGGCCGGCATTTCATGTCTGAACAAATCTTCCAAACGTAAGCGGCTGAAACCAACCACGAACGGAAAACCCCAGAAGCAATACAACGATTAAAGTGCATTTCTAGTGCATTTAACCTGAGGGTAAAATAGCACGCGGAGCGCCCAAGGTGACGTCCACAGTCTTACAGTCAATGCGCAGTCCACAGGTGCATCCGAATGCAGACTAGGACATGCCTTAGCTTTGCTAAGCAGATCCGGAGGGTTGAGCGACATCGGCAAGTGCGACTTGACGAACTGACGGTGCTCCGAATGGACGCCAAAGGTGGCGTCTGCATCCAACGGCAGGTTCGGCACCAGCTTTTTGGCCTTCTCGATCACATCGCGAACAACGTCGGGATCCTGCAGCCCTGCAAACCTGCCGGCCGATGAGGAGACAGTGCGAACATTTAGGCCTGTTTCAAGCGCAGTGCTGGCTGTTTTTGACCCACGAGCTCGTATCTTCGAGATCCATTGTACGGATCGGTACCGCCGGGCAATGAGGCCGGGGTGTTTGCTTTGTGTATGAAGGATGCGGTTTCCATTGCAGATGCATTCACGTCGGGCGTAGAAAAACGAACCAGCAGCCACGGCTGCTGGTATTCAGGGTCAGACGGCTGGCGTCGCAGCTGGACACTGCCCCTGATCCCAGCTGTAGCTGACTCCTGGCCAGTAAATCCCAGCGCGGCGCAGGAGAAGCCGTTTGAGGGCTGGACAGTACAGTGCCGGTGACGTCGTCAGTACCTCGCTCGGCCGGTCACTCACTCGAGGAAATGATAACGATCCGGTATCAGGGGGCGCTTGGCACCCTCATAGTCGAGATCATTGGCCAGCAGCCACACCATCTCCTGGGTCCATGTGGTACCTGCGAATAAAGCTCGTTTAATTTTTCAAGCGTGTGCACTGTTTGGATTACCCTCCCAAAAACAATACAACTACTACGTCTGATTTCACAACCCGCAGTATAAGCAAAACACCTTTTTCATGTCAGATGGTCCAATGAATAGTTTTTCGGCAGCTGCAGTGACCATTACGTGAAAACCATTCCGAGGTGTGAGGAATTTGAAGGTGATGCGTAATGTTTCTTGGTGTAGACTGCCTAAACACACCAGTACTTTTGATGTTACTATTAAGTGAAACATCACTCCAGCAAATTCAACCATAAACGAACGGGGAAGCATGGCACGGATGGACCTGAAACCGAATGCGTCAAAACAAACAACACTGCGCAGTCCCCGTCTCGACTGACGCCGTAATGACGAACGGCGGGCCGGGCCGGCTTGGAGACGTGACCGTCCGTCACCACGGCGCGGCCTCGTCAGCTTCGCGACGTACCGCACTTGGGCAGCGATACCACCCAGACGTCGCCCTCTTCCACCGGCTGGTTGTAAAAGGCCGTCATCATCTCCTCGGTCGTGTGTCCGCACATCTTGAAGCCCCAGTGATTGACGCTGACGAACCCCTTCGGAAAAGCCTGGACCGAAGTCGCGGACGATCTTCTTCCGGGATTCGTCGTCGTTCGGTATTATCTTGAATGGGAATTCGTGGCGCTTCTCCATTTTCTCTTCAGGACGACGGCAAGAACTGAGGGAAGTTAGGCTCCTTGGTAAGAAGGAATTTCCAGCTCAGATACGCGTACAAATGGGAATAACATATGAGAAACGACGCAGCTGATTAAAACCAATTTTGTGGCTCATTCAAGTATGTGTTCATGTGTGGCGTGGGGAAGCGAAGAAGACAAAGAAAGGGAATATGAGAGAGCGAGTAGAAGGAGGGGTTGGGGAGGGAAGGAGCTGGGGATAGATGATGTGGGAAACAGCGATTGGGAAAGAGGAAGTGGGGGACATAACCGGAGGGAGGGAGTGGGTTTAGGAAGTGGGGACTTTGGATGAAATCTCTGAACCAATGATGATCACTGTTCACTTGCCCTCCCGTGCATTTTGAATTAAGCGGATGGTTCCCCACAAAGAAAGAAGCAGTAATCTCTGCCAGTAGCTTTTTTGGGGGGGTAAGCTGTTTCCCGCGTCAAATACCAAATCATCCAAGCCTAATCAAAAGAGCTCAGTCCATGCCATTACGAAGCCGAGTTTTCAGACTACCAGCTCATAGATGTGGCGCTGTTGACGTAGCAGCTAGACGCTCGTCTCAATCTTATCGTTACCATTTTCTCCCGACAATGGCCTCGATTAGGGCCCAGGATTCTTCGCCAAACAGCAGCATACGTATCAATGGCACACAGATGTCCAAATACATAGTCGCTTACCAACTACCTTGACGTGGGTAGGCCAGACAATAGAAGTTCTGTTGGGAAACAGCAATGACTGTGAGAATGAGTACCGAAAGTTGAAGTGAGTGGAAGTGATCAAGGACGTAGGGTTGTGTACAACCATGACGTGGAAGAAAACGCACGCTTTCCCGCATGGCGGATGGTCGGGAGATGAACCACTGGAAGCCCGTCTCAATAATCCAATACTTCGCCCCGGGCCAACGACGCAAGATGTTAGCTCTGAGCAGTCGCGGATCCCTGGTGTTCAGAAATATGGCCGAGGTTATAAAACAGTGGCTCCAGGCTCCAAAACCCATTTTTCGTGAATAAGAAGTACGACGAAAACGAAAGAGGCATGCGTTGCTCAGCCCCGTCCAGATCCGTGCTTGCGACATGTAGATTCACCGCGTTATCTGATGTAGCGCACTTCATCTGAATTTCCGTCGAACGTGTTCCCGAAAGCATTCACGTAGCATAGGCGTAGACATAGACACATATTTGGGCAATCCACAAAGCACTTGCGGCTATTGCGGCCCATCGTCAAGGCCATGAAACAGTGTAGGGATTAGAGGACGACGATGCCAAGTAAAACTCACACATAAAATGGTGCATGAAAAGGCGTTACACGAGAGATGTCTAGAAAACGGTACATAGGCGTCAGGTCCTGTTACTGATGGCATACAGAGTATTCAGAAACACGCACACCTGTCGGCTGGCTCGTTTTTCCATGCCTCTCTTACCAGGGATGCATCTGTTTCTGTGAAGTTAGAAGTTGAAAACAGATCTGACACCAATTATACGGACCGTCATAGTTTCCGTTTACAGTTTACGTTGATGAATGTGTTTCTATAACTGTAATCGGTAGCCTTAGGCAGGGGCTCGAGTGTGACTTCTACGTCTTGGATGCGCAATGCCTCCGTCAATTCGGGCCCATCGCGTCTTGTCAGCCCGGCCACTAGTATGACATATGGTATGACGCGATTGCAGACCTCAAAGTTTCTACGGAGGCATCCTGAGTGCTACAGTTTCCAAAGCATTGGCTTCTAAGGGAGAGTACTTTTAGCTTCCGCGCAGTTTGACCGAATTTCCTTGAAATCAGCCCTGAAGTTGAAACGGCAATATGAAAACCTTCATGAACGTGGAAACAGAATTGTTGAAGTCATCGAGAAAAAATAGGACATGCGGGGTTTGACACCGACAGTAGTGACCTATATGGCCTTGTGTGCATCTGAAGCGACAAACAGGCTTCATATTTAGGGAAGAAAATGAATTACCTTGCTTTATTGTTGTTCGTAGAATTCCTAAACATTATTAAGAATAACACTGCATATTGAGACAACAATGAAATCGCATGAAACATGGACATGCCAAAAAAATGGATAATACTTACAAGAAGCGTTAGAAAAGTATGATGAATAGAGGAATTTTTAGGACTATCGCTGTCGTCTTGTGTGTTGTTATTATTTACAAAACGTTTCGGTCAGCTACATTCCGGTCGTCGTCAGATGTTAACCCGTCCCCGACTGGGGGGGGCAGTTGACTGCCCCCTAAGGTTTTTCTGGGATTGCCAGAGAACGAACAAACACAGAGTCACGAAACTTTGTGTACCTTTTGCTCCATTAATTCTACATCTCGTGTCAAAATGTTGACCTCAGGTCAGGTCCGGTGCCTGACCTAAGTCAGGTCAAACGGACCTATGTCCAAAAAAGTTTAACGTCCTCCAACTTTTTCGCAAAACAAGATATCTCAATAATACTTTCAGGGATTAGTGATCGTGATAGATGCAACAAATCTAATGTCTCAGATTCTTCAGAGTTTTCCGGGTCATTAACCTAAGGCCAAGCCCATTTTTAAGACATGTCGCAGTTTTTTTTTCGGAAATTGACGGAATATTTCATAACATTTTTAATGTGGAGTCAAGCAGACATCTAGTTACCATCATTGGGCAAAGTATCAATGATTTCCAGCCACTGACCTGAGGTCAGGCCACGAATAACTGTAGTGAGCCAAGATGTACCACCGTCAAAATCGACGATGAATTACTCAGAATGGGTAGAAAATGGCAGAACTAGTTTGCACAGGCGTAAGTAATACCAGGAACCTCAAAAAGTTTGAAAAAGTAGCATATTTCGGAAATAAACAGGCTCTCGCGAATAAAGCTCCGCCAATTTTGTAGACTAGTAACTAACCAATTTTTCCAAAATTTAAGCATGAGAAACCGTCACAAAAACCACAAAGATCAATAAAATACACATAGATCGTCTTTTTTCGCGAAAATAAAGAAACGATAAAATTAGTTTCCGTCAATTTGGTACTGCATACGGCAGCGGCGCACACCGACAGCGGGCGGGAGAATTGCCGTGTCTTTAACTCAATGTTTCGGCGTACATATTGAACAAATCTGGGGAAATTAGACGTGTATCGGCATCCGCGGACCTTTACTTGTGCGCTGGTACCTTTACCTAAGCGTTATTAGTCACAGCCCTTGAGATTCAGGCCATTTCTCGGTCTCATGCAGTCGGCTATGAGAAAACATATATAGGGCGTAAATTGCTTACATATTATGTAAAACTAGACATGAGACCAGTTTCGAGCTCTACTCGTCACAAGTTTTCAAACGGTGTGCTTATTTTTATCGTGTGACCGACCGTTCGTGAGTTAGAGGGGGGGCGGCCAACTGCCCCCCCCCCCAGTCGCCCATGTTCGAAACGGACCGACGGTTGTGCTCGGGTCAATTGATCCTGAAAAGGACCGACTGGTTTTTGGCTATTAGCCGTGTATGCATCGCAGTCTCGAAAGCCTCGCGGTATTTGGGATTCGAGTTAGGGACCTTCTGATTCTGAAAAGAAAGACTTTGTGAAGGCTTTTCATACTACAAAGATGGCGTATTTCTACCGCGCCTACAAAATGGAAAAACGCGATGCATAAGTCTTCGAATAGATATCATGGTACGTTTTTGCAAAATATAATAGTTGTCTTCAGCCTTGTCTGCCAAATTGATCACACCTTCCTTTGGACAGGCTGAGTGACACGGATCGAATGCACGTTGTAATTCTTCAGCTCACAGTTCGCACAGTATGTCGCTACAGCGATGAAAGAGCACTAACCCACCTCGTCATGGGAGAGGTCAAGTTGACCTCCTCCCAGTTAGGATTTCTTGAAGACCTTTTGAAAGATTTAACTTATGCTTCTGAGACCTGAAGTACCATCCCAAAAACGATTAACGATTAAGGCTATTTTGTTGCTGTTTTTTCCCCAATCGGGTCGTAACTTTCCAAGATATTAAGGTTTAAATGCGATGGTCACCTCCGCATCCCGCCTCGAAAGGCGCATAACCATCCGCAGGAACCGTGACCTGACAAACTCTGATGATTCTCGGGTGCTTTTACTCGACATTGTATCGGTTACCTATTAAGAGAATATCTGTTCTGTATCTGAGTTTTCAAGATACTCAAAACCACCAAAGTGACGATAACTGACGGTTGCCGAAATTATAAAATAAGCCATATCATGCCTTTATTTGACCTGACTTGACCAAAAATGTCACGCACAAATTAGGCCAAATAGACTGGTTTAGAAAAAAGGAATGAAGCTAGTAATGGTACCACTTTTAGTCTCTAATCACACTTAATTTGGCTTCGGGGGTCAAATGACGGCTTTTGAGGGCCCAGTTAATAAACCTTGAATTCCCCATTTCCTTGCCCTTGTAGGCATGGCTGGGACTCAGGCCCTTAGCCGCGACTTCGAGGTCGAAATCACTTCTTAGGCATGACTCGAAATCCGTCTCAGGTAAGTTTGTCGCGGACTCGGTTCCGGAACGAACTTCCTCAACCCTAGGCAGGCTAGCCTCCGGATCCACTTCCCTCGGGCCGGAGGGCTCATGAAAATCCCGCCTCTCCCTCCCCCGATCTGAAGAACTATAAATCTCGCCGAAAAAATGAAAACACCGACTGAAAGTCCTTGATCGCGAAATAGCCGGAGTAGCCGAAACGCTGTATTAAACCCAATCATCATGAAAGTCATTGATGCAAACAGAAGAAAAAATTCGTATTATGAAATAAGATCAACAGTGAGGCCAACAAGGGTTTTCTCAGGCCAAATTAACCTGTTTACATTTTGGCAAGGAAACACTTATAGCCAAAGCTCATGCGTTACTCCAAACGGATTCACAGTGAAAAGAGGGCCTGACTTATTGATGTGGGGAGGCTTTCAAGATAAAATTAGCCATTTACATAAAACTAAAAATAAAGGAGGAAAAATTGTCCTTTTGTAAGGCCAGGAATCTCGTTTTTTCTCAATGTATACGAAAGTGTTTTAGTTCTAATACGTCTTAAATGTGTCTGGCACATGTACAAGGACTTTTCTACTACGCATAGGGCTGAGGGTCAATGTGGCCAATCAACTCCCGAACGGAACCACGCAGTGAGATGCGCTTTTCACCAATATGTCGCCCCATCCTTCTCCTCCGAGATGTATTCGTCTTTCTCTTACTGTTGACCTTCCAGGTGACCCAAAAGAGGTCAAAGTCATGATCTCGCGCGTTTTGCGCATGGGTCTTGGTTCTGGTCTTCTGGGGACAAACTGATCGCAGCAAAGCGACTCAGAGTGTTACTTAACGAAAAAAGGCATACAGGAAACAAAATGGTGTGCTGTTATTTCACGCTCAAAGTCAAGGTCATGGTGTACATTGACCACGAAGCTGACCATACGAAATTTACAGTGTTTACACATACGAAACCTAACTTATATACATATATAACTTAAATTATAATATGATATAATTTAATATATTATATATGTTATATATATATATAAATATTATACAATATAATATAATGATTATAATATAAATAAAATACAGTAAAATCACGAGCTATGCTGGTGACCTGATCCAAGGTCAGAGCTTGACATCTGATTTTGGAATACATCAAGGCCATTTCCGGCGACCTTCGGTTACGTTTCATGGTAATATGAGTTAGATCCATGTCCTTCATGCCACCGAATTACGCACAAGTTCATTTTGATATCACACGAACTGCGTACCAAAGCTCATATTTTCTGCCCCCCTTGACCCGACATGGTCTGATGTTGACTTTAAATTCAGTGAACGATTAGATGACATTGCAGTGAGTCACGTAATTCCTGTTTTTGTTCTCGAATAAATATTTTTGAACACCCGAGCTGAAAATATTTCTTTTTAGTTTTGACCTCGACGTGACTGACGTCCTGGCCACCATGTCGCCCGAACTATTTTGATATAATTGCCTTGATATAGAACTATGTGCTGACATCAAATCTTTGTGTTTATCTTAATCCTATTCCCGGAGGGCTAGACGGTATGGCCGATTCCCAGCGGGGGGGGGGGGATTCGGGACCCCATGAAATCTCGAGAACTACTAGTCCGATTTGATCTCAACAAACGGTAATCGACTGACCATGACGTGAACTGCATTAAAAAAAAAAAATGAGACGGGTGGATACAGGGTGGCAAAAACGGCAAAATATGGATGTTTTTGGACTTATTATAACTTTTCGTTTATGGACCGATTTTAATGAAATTAGCATGAATCGAGAGGTTATAAATGGGACTTTTACCATTGGTCCGTACATTGGGAACTTCGGGAAAATTCATAGGAGTGTACAGGGTTGTAAAAAAGGATTAGTTTTCCTAACACTGAATTAACAAAAAGAGCTAAAAACGTTTTTTAGCTTCTAATAGTCATGTTATACTGAAGAGGTACAAATCGCACTATGATGTTTGTACAATATTAGTTTAGACAGTGCCAGGGACATGAAAAAGGGGAACTGCCAGGGTCACTTGTTCTTCAGATCAAACTTATGACCTTTGACCTTAAATGACCTCCAGTGACGTTAGAGCCACTTGGCAAGGTCAGGTCATCTTGTGTGCATTTCATTTTATTTGACAACGTTTCCAGTCATTTGAATTCACTCTATTTCTAAAATTCCATTTTACCGTTGTTGTGATATAGCGTACGCGCATTGGCATTTTAGATCGTAGCTCCGTCACCCGACCTGATATTATGCTGAAATTTGATACGCAAGTACAGGGCACCATTCTACATCCTACTGATTCCGGGTTTTGCACTGGAAAAAATAGCGCCAAAACTATTATAATGGAAGCAAATTTTGACTTTTGACGTTGACCTGACCTTGCCAAGTGACCTCAGCTGAAAAAAATGTACTTGTTTATTGCTCTACTATTACCTAAACAGCTATATGAAGTTCTATCTTAAAAGCGCTGTTTTTGGCAGCCATTTTCCTTTTATCTTCAACAGGAACGAAAATGGCCTGAGATACCTCCCAAAAACGTTACTTCGCTCCGCCCCTGAGCAAAACGGAATTCCGAAATTTTGCTACCGTACGTAGAAAAAACAGCTAGGAAAAGTCGCCGAGTTTCGTTAAGCTGCGTCAAAAACCCTGAAATTGGCAAGCAAATGACCCGAGGGGGCGGATTCAACCCCCCTATCAGAAATAGGGTTAAAAGCTCGTTCTTTGGCAAAATTCAGTGATGAGTACTTTGATAAATGTCTGCAAAATGTACGTCTTCTTTTTCTTCTTAATGATGAGCATGCTTCTATATAACTAGTTTGCATTTGAGAGGGTGCACATGAGATACCCAAGTACACTGTAGATTTCCAAGCATGATTTCAGGCCGACCCAAAGGTCAGCTGAGGTCAGCTAAGGTCAAATCTTCAAATGAAAGGAATAAAAAAATCAAAGTTTTAGCGGGGTCTACGTGCAAAGTGAAATATTTTCCAGGGTTCAGGAAGGGCCAATGGATGCCAAGACAGGCCATATGAGGTCACCACACGACGGTCTCCGGCGCCACGTGATGCACATGCCATGGAAAGAGTAAGTTAAGTGCGCATGGCCATGTAGCAATTTTCTTTCAACGCGCCCCCGACTGGGGGGTGGGGGTCAAAAGAAACCTACGAAAAATCGCCAAGTCAACTGCTCCCCTGAGGTTTTTCCAAGATTATGAACGAACGAAGCGCCACGAAACCTCGCGTACCTTGCGTTGAATCACTTTTGCACCTTGTGTTAAAGTTTTGACATCAGGTCAGGCCAAATGTCTGACCTAAATTAGGTCAAGTGGACCTATGTCCAGAAAGTTAAGCGCCCTGTAACTTTTTCGGAAAGCATGGCTAAAATTTCACGGATTTGAGACCTAGGCGAATGCAACAAATCTGCTTTCTCGGATTTTTTCTCGGAATTTTACGGGTTTTTTCGAGTCATTGAGCTAAGGTCAGCCACATTTTTGAGCCATGTCTTTTTCGGACTTTGATGGAATCTTTCTTAATACAGTTTTGGTGTGAAGAGATGCCGACATCCACTTACCGTCGATGAATAAAGTATCATTGACTTCCAGCCATTGGCCTGGGGTCAGGACACAAATAACTGCTATGAGTCAAAATGCACCGGCGTCAAAATTGGCGATGAATTACTCAGAACGAGTAGGAAATGGCAGAGTTGGCTTGGAAGCCGCGAGTAATACCAAGAACTTCAAAAAGTTTAAAAAACCTGCATATTTTGGAAATAAACAAGCTCTCGCGAATGAAACTCCGCCAGTTGCGTAGACTGATAACTAACGAATTTTCCCAAAATTTAAGCACGAGAAACTATGACGAGAACAGCTAGGATTAAAAAATGTTACATGGAAAGGCCTATGCTGCGAAAACAAAGAAACGCTAAAATTTGTTCCCGTTAATTTAATACCGCGTTCGGCTACGGCACCCGCCGGTAGTCGGCGCGAAAATCGCCGTGTCTTGAATTTAACGTTTCCGGGTACATATTAAACAAATCAGAGGAATTAGGCATGTATCGGCATTTATGGTCTTTTGCCCGTTCATGGATGCCTTTACCTGAATTTCATTAGTCACAGCCTTTGAGATTCAGGCCGCTTCTCGGTTTCATGCAGTCGGCTGTGAGGAAACATGTAAAGGGCGCAAATGGCTGACATATTACCGAAAACTAAAAAAGAGATCGGTTCCGAGATCCTCCTGCCACGAGCTTTCCATCGGTATGCTTATTTGTATCGTGAGGCCAGCCGTTCGTGAGTTACAGTGGGGCGGTCAATTGCCGTCCCTCCCAGTCCAGCGAGATTGGCGTCGGCGGCCAGTCGGGCGCGGGTTAATAGAACCTTATTCTCGCAGTTAATCTCTAACATTGTTTTTACACACAACAGTGACTCATTCAAGGCCACAACAAACTGTACTGCATTGCCCAGGTCAAAAAGGCTCATTGACCTTGGATGATATCTATTGGCCTTGTTTTTCCCTACAGTGTGAGATAAGATTATTTTAGGTCAAAAATTTGAATTCGCCATCTGTTCTCACCCTATAACAATGCAAATTACGAATTATGGGCAAAAGATGTGGGTTTATAACATGCTCCGATATTGTTGTGCCATGACCTGAGCCAAGGCCACCGGTGCTCTGGTGACATGATGGTAGCACATGTGATGAATCTTGTTGCTGGTAATACCTAAGCATCGTAGTTTCGTAAAACAATCCGCCCAAACTTGGGTGAAATTTTAAAAAGGGACTGAAACTAACCTGACCTCAGGTCACTGGCCTGAAATTTTTCCAAAAAATCTGAAACGTACAATTTGTACATTATTCCATTTGCTGTTACTCTAAAAGATTTTAGCAATCTCGGTTCAACCTCGAAAAAGTTATGGTGGCTCGAAGACTTTTGGAGGTTGACCTCTTCCAGTTCCAGACCTCTTCCAGTTATTCATTCTTCCAGTTATCACTGAAAAACCACGGATGGGGATCAAATTGATCCCCCAGCATTTTACGGGTTACGGTCCAGCACGATCAACCTAGGTCAAAGTAACGACGCCTGAAAATCGGGCGATTTTGGCATCTATCGCCTGATCTGCCACAAATGTCCCTTTTTCGTCATGAAAGCAGTGACACAATTTTTTCACGCAAGTCATGCACACGCCGGGGGACGGCACGAATGCATCTATCAGGCTAATATCTCGCTGAAGGTATTTTCGCGATGAGTATCAAGAGTGTCTATTTTGGTGGGCAAAAATAAGAAGGCTGGGGCAATACATATATGCAGTATAGAAAGAAAGTATGGGTGTAGTTCTTATCATTTCTGACCATATATGGTGACCATATTCGCATTGCTCACAAGTATTTCATAAAACAAAGTATTTCAAAACGTCAAAACGGACCATTCTGGGTCAAATGAGACTTCGTGACATTTGCAAAGTAAGCTCTTGTCTTACATTAATGACACTGAAACACGTTTGACTATCGATAAACATTCCAGGGCTGTAAGCCGACGAATTGCCTTCAGCCGTGGGGTCGAAAACTCAGTATGGAGCGTGACCTGAACCCAGGTCACAAGTCAAGAGGTATAGTAGCTTGCTCAAAGGATGCGAGAGGCACGAAGTGATAAAGTCGAGCTCCGAGACTACCAAAACAGGCCCACGATCTCGAAAGCAAATGTAAAAATTTCGGAAGTTTAGCCGACGTAAGGTCAATGACCTGGACGTGTCCCAAAAATTCCAGGTGACAGAATCGTTTCATTTGTGAGGTTTGACAAATGTAGGAACCTTCTTGTCAGTCGATACATTTCACAAAAACACATACTCTTTCATTTTATTGTGAATATAGTGGTACTTGACCTGGCCTTGGTCAATGACCTGAGGCGACGATGAGTCGAAAAATATACACAAGGTTAAAATAATGCATAAAAAGGTAAGCCATACTTCGTGGCTCCGCACCTTTTTGTTCTGTTGCTATTTTTTGGCTATCCCATAAAACCGGGGGGGGGGGAGTTCTCATGAACATTCCTCCAGTTTTCTGTTTTGTTCTGTTCTCTCATGCGAGCACCCTACCCGGGGAAGGATAAGCCATAACTCGGAGCATTCGGAATCACCAGGTCGAAGAGACGCTGAAACGGAGTTCAAGACTCTCGGACTCATACTCGAAATCAGGCCCGCTATTTTGCAGATCTGCTTCTGCGACCCTCACCTGTTGCCATTTCAGTCCGGTTTAGTACCCTAAGGCGGACCCGGGGGAGGGGGACATCTCGGCCATTCCCCAATTGCCATTAGGAGGGGCAAATAGCCATATGGCATTTGCCCCTTCCCCCACAAAACACATAGCTATCACTAAAAAAAAACAGAGTCTGAAGTCGCTGGACATTCCGAACCCACGGCCAGCGTATTTCACAAGCTCCTCCCCTCCCGATCACTGACTCGCTGACCTACGATCCATACCCAGCAAACGGATGGTCCGGCGGTGCAGGCAGCTGGCGCGATGAGTCCGGTTCGTGGTCCCGCCGAGCTCTGACTGAAGCCGGCGCGACGTTCCTTATCGAATCGGCCGTCAAGGTCTCGCCGTCACCGAGGCATGGGATCTCAGCGCGGTCTGTATGCTCTGACTGCCGGCACGGGGGGATGCTGCAGTGGCTAGGCACCCGGCCAGAGGCCGCGGCATGACGCAGCACGCAGGACCAACACGTGCCAGCCTTCTCCTGTCTCAAAGGTCACCGAGAGCCGACCTGCACCGGCTGCACCCTCAGGAACAGTCTGCCGTGTTGGGCCCTGTTGTGGGTTCAGGAGCCATTTAGGAGCTTCAGGGACCCCTCTATGCGTCTCAGGGATCATTTAACCCTCCCAGAAGAATCGCCCTCCCTTAACTGCATCAAGAATCCGTCAAGGTTTCACAGAGACTACGTGAAGCTCATACGGAGCCCCTTCGGGGTCCTCTCAGGCTTTAGAGGGAGAGGCAATGGCCCCCATTACCCCCTTGGATCCACGTTTGGATTTATTTTTGGTAGTGTTGACTAGTCGGCAAATGTTTTCATTGGTCATGTTTCATCGTCAACATGCGCGGCGAGGAGCTTGCATGAATTACTGAGAATGAAACGGCTCTAATTGGATACATGGATAGGACTGTGAGTCCGTCGACCACACGCAATGGTTGACCATGCGCCCGTCGGTCCCTGTTTGCTATGGTAGTGCTGCCTTGATCCGCGGGCTGCGCGCTGTCCCCTCCCCGCCCCGGCCGGATATTTACGAAAGGCATGCCAATGCGGCACCGTTTCTGTCATTGGCTCATTTAGCGAGTGACATCTCTTAGATGACGTAATACTTGGAGAAGTTTTCGATTGGTTATTGCCGTCAAGGCCATGGCAGTGTTGCAGTCAGACAGTCAGGAAATGATACCGCAAGGCGGGACCTCTGTGGAGATGGGGACGTGATTTCTTACTCGTTTCTTTCCATGCACCTCCACGGGATCCGTGATTCTGCTTTCACGGCTTCCTAACGTGATCAACAGTTTCAACAGTCACTCTTAAGACGTGCTCAAAGTTCTACGATCCGAAAGACACGTGACAGGAACAAGAAATCCATCAATATCTTCTACTACATTTACTGGGGCTCGAGAAAGCATTTCCGTAATAAGGTAAAGTAGAATTAACCTAACCTCATTATTTCGAAAAAAACACGAAGACAAATAAATCCCATATTTCGGCCGCGGGCCTTCCTCAGGGATAGTTTTTTTTTCAGAAAGACAATAACACCGACATAGACGAAAACGAAAATTAACATGTCCGTGCAGGAAATGTGCATCCTTGTTTGATGACATTACGGTCTCTCATTGGTTGACATTACGCCAGTTTTGTACCTCTCGGCCTAGATCGTTTCCGTTTGTAGGGAGTTAAATAGCGTCCCGCTCGTCGTCACGGAGACATTTGTGATTTTGAATGCTTAGTGGAAGGATCTCCGTGTAGTGTGAGTGCCGGTAGTGATTTTGAATGCTTAGTGGAAGGATCTCCGTGTAGTGTGAGTGCCGGTAGTGATTTTGAATGCTTAGTGGAAGGATCTCCGTGAAGTGTGAGTCCTGTCTATCGCGACACTTTCTGATGCACCATTGAACGGGAGAACAACGGCCGGCCTTGTACGTTAACTGTCATGACTAGCCACGGTGAATGTATGACACGGCGCGGAAACGGGAAGTGCCATAGAAGCCAACGACAGTGCCTCTGTCACATAAAGGTCTGGCTTGTCGGACCGACCTGATGTGGCTCCCCGTAGCACGCGCACATCGTCCACATATCGCCTTGCTCACACCAGCTCACACCAGCAGTTTCCCGACCTTCAAGGGCGCGGGGAGGCTGTTTGACACGCGTCTCTGTGAGCGCGCCGGGGCCGGAGCCGGTCGGTGGCCGGCCCTGGCCGTGGACCCTGGCGCCGCGGCAGCGACCGGATGCGTCCCCTCTCGCTCACTGTCCGCCCTGGCCGGCAGGCAAGACGGGCGACTGGAAGAACCACTTCACGCCCGACATGGAGCGCCGCATGGACGCCTGGATCAAGGAGAACCTTCGCGGCACCGACCTCCCCTTCGTCGAGTACCTGCCCGACGTGTGAGGCGGCAGCGGGCGGCGGACGGAGTGCTCCTGGCGCTCCTCCTGGCCGACGCCTCCGATCAGCGTCTCGGAGTAGTGTAGTAGTGTGTAGGCAGCAGCCGCCTCGTGTTGCAGATGCATCCGAGTGTGAACTGCAATTTCCTACCCTGATAGCAGCGATGTCGGGTCGTACTAAGTGTTGATTATTTCGAGGGGTTTAATGAGTTCTGGGTGTATGAATGCGTGCGAGCCATGTGCTTGCCAGCTGACATACCGATATCGCTGGCACCGCCGCAAACACTGTCCCTGACGGTGTCGTGGACAGCGAAACACCTGACTTGACTCGAAATACTTTGCCACGAGTATAAAGACAAATACGTTTCGTCGGTAAATGGGTACGTCAAATACGTTTCGTCGGTCTCTTTCAAATGCGGCTTTAACTATTTGTTTTGAGATATGTAAGGATGCAACTAATGTCTTCTGGTTTAAGAATTAATGGAAATGTATTCCAGATCTGGTTGGCATTACGCAACGTTGGCCGCCAGTCAGTCCTCACGCGAAATACACGTTCCCTTTTCCTGGTGGCATGGCTGTAATCTGCCCAGAATCTCTTCCGCCGCAACGCACACATGTACCTGTTGCTGACATAGCAGTACAGCCTGCAACACCATCGCTCATGTCCTTCAAATGATTCCAAAAGAGGTGTTCTGGACCACTGCCCATTCGAATCGCAAACCGTACGAAATGCGTTCGCAAGATGCACAGCTGGAACACAATGTCCCTGACAGTCATTTACGAGCAGGTTGACTGGCACTGCAGGGAGACGGGTGTTCAGCTCATCTCTAGATTCAGATCGCACGTCAACCCCAGCCGCTTGTACGTCAGCCTGTCACCATAAGCCGTCATTTGGCACCGATCGCCGGCTCCGGCCGGACAGGCAAACACGCCGCCCGGCGGGCAATTCCACAGCAGAAGTTCGTCCGCTTGCCGCAAGAGGCGCTGGTGGCCAGCTCTACCGGCCGGTAGCGCAGACGAGTCTCCCCGTCCACCGTCCGCCGTGCGGTCCGCCGCGCCGGAGGAGCGACCCATCGGCAGGCGGCCGCTGTCCGCCGCCGCCTGTCCGGCCTGTCCGCCGGACAAGGCTGCTGTCCGGCGCTCGCACTCATCCGCGCCGAACAGCGCCGGCGACGCCAGCCGCGGCGACGGGTTGGCCGGCGGCGCGGCCGGACTGGCTGCCGGGTCACTGCTGGCGCCGGCGGCGTCCGAGAGACAGTCGCGCGGCCGCGGCCGCCCGAGGAAGTGCGTGATGCTCCACTGTCGGCTCCTCTCCCAGGGCGCGAGCAGCGGCGGCCGCGGCCGGCTGCGGTCAGCGGCCGGCCGGTCGCGGCTCCGGCGCGAGCTGCGCGTCTCCATCGGCAGGCACCAGCACGCGGATCATCAGCGAGCAGGAGTCACACGGCACGAGCACGGCGCCGGGCGCCAGCTGGTCGGCCGGCAGGCGGAAGCCGTCGCCGCAGCGGCAAGCGCGCCAGAAGGCGGCCAGCTCCGGCCGCCAGGCGAGCTCTCCGAGCGCCAGCTCGTCCTCCACGGCGGCGGCGCCCGACAGGCGCGCCTCCGCCAGCTGGCGGTCGTAGGCGGCGCGGGAGCCCGGCTCTCCCAGCGTTTGCCAGGCGCGCTGCAGGCGCTGGAACGCCGCCGCCGCGTCGCCGCCGTCGCCGCCGCCTGACTTGTCTGGGTGCGTCGCGCGGGCTCGCTCCTGGTAATGGGCCTTCAGCTGTGCAGTACTGGCACTCGGGTGGGCCCCCAGCACAGAGTACAGATCCTCCTGAATCGCTGGATCACTCATACGTCACGAATGAGTAGTCTGAAACGGATGGACGAAACCTTCGTTACCTTTTTAGTCACCCCGTCTCGTCCCTTGGCCTTTTGGACACTACATTCCATGGTGAGACATATAAATGTTATAGCCTGAATGCAAACCTTTTTGCCATCCCATGGGTCACTGCCAAAAGGGATACCAAAAGACAAGATGAAAGGGAATTATTGGGTGCAAATGGCAATTCCAAGGAAGCTGCCACCTACAAATTATGACCAAAAGACATTCCGAGTTTCGAAAACTAAAGGTTGTAATGGAATTGTTCATGGAAAACTGACATGTGATGTTCATCAATAATGCAATGACTTGATTGATGCTCCCTGGCACAGTGTCCCTTGATCAACTATGCACATCTATTGAAATATTTTAGAACTACATCAAGGCCTGCTTCACACAGAAAGACATCACATGCGGAACATGCCACCACAAGGTTGACTACAATCGCCTGGTTGCACTCTTTGACAGAGTTGGAAATTTGCTTCTCGCTCTTGGTGTCCAAGAATAATTTTCATTTTGGAGTACAAAACTTTGCAAACAGCAGTACAGGCTTAAGTTGGCATTCTTGGTGTAGGTCAGTTATGATCTCATACTTGCTTCTTAATGAATGGAGACAGAGTCATTTGCTCGCAGAGTTAGAAATTTGTCAACATGGATATAATGCAGCTTTTTGATGGAGGCACACATTAAATTTTTTGAGCATAAAATGTTTTTGGAGCAAACATTTCCTGGCATTCTTTGGCACCAAAAAACACCTTTCCCATCCTTGCTCTTTGGTCTGGCAGTGCTAGGCAGACACTCTCCTGCATCAGTCTCCTTCATCAGCCCTTTGCTGAAATACCTCCATGAAGTCTGGCTTTGGAGCCCACAAAAAGGTTCTTTTCCAGATATTCAGAGATGGTAGTTCCCATGCAAAATGTTTTCCAATAACACATTGCTCAGCACTGCTACTGTGCTCTTACACACCATAATTGTGACTAAATGAAAGCAGAGAAGCATCACCATCTCATCACTCCCCACTGAGCCACGTCAACATACAACAGGGGAAATCTCACACCATGCAACCTGGTCACCATCTCATTGCTACCCACTGAATGATATCAACACACATGAGGGAAACATTTTCACACAATGAAACCTAAAAAAAACATAAAACAATGAAGAAAAAGAAAGCAAAATTCTGGAATGCAGTACACTTATAAAGATACAATAAAAAAGAAATACAACATTAGCATGAAATAGAAATAAATAACAGTACAAACAGAAATACAACATTTAATGACTGATGGCAATGAAAATAAGAAAACAATATTCAAGAATTAATAAATATAATTCAAGAAAAATAGCTGAACAATACAAATTCACAAAGAAAGTGAAAAGAACTAGTAAATAAAACAATGGTAATGAAATAAAATGATCAGTAAAATGCCAAAGAAAACTGGATGTATCCAATGTAAGTTCAAACATCAAATAAAACAATATCAAACAGATCAAAGTCACTATCAAAATAACATAATGCAGATGTTATAGAAAACACCAAGAATGCAAGACAAAATAAGTTTTCCAGGAACAACAAACGTGACTTGTAGAGAAATGACTCAATTCAAAGCCACACTTACCTTCGAAATATGACTCAAAATTGCTATCCACTCAACTACCCTGACCAATACGGAACAGTAGTGTTTTGCTACTGGTTGTTTGTTTGGGAGTTACGGCACACAGCCTCTCGGGCTCGTGTCCAAAGTCCAGGATCGAGTCTTGTTTCTCGTCGGGCGTCAGTCAGTCGTCTGTGTGCTTTGCTACTGTTTGTTTGTTTGTTTGTGAGTTAGGACACACAGCCTCTTGGGCTCAGGTGTCCAGTCTTGGGTCAGGTCCTGTGTCTCGTCGGGCGTCAGTCAGTCGTGTGCTTTGCTACTGCTTCAGGATACAAGAGTGGCTCGTAGTTTCAACGCCGGAACTGTAAGCAGAATCATGTTGATAAATTCGCGTCGAATTTATTTCTCATTCACATTAGTATTGATATTCAACGTCTTTCGTGCAGAACCAGATTCTTCTACACTCAGTGCACGTGATATGTCGATAACTCCTTTAACAACAAAGGGAAATATATCTTATTCGGGCACACTCTTTTCCATTGTAACAATGACACATTCGCCATCTCCGCCAGTGCCAGAAAATAGCAGCTCTCAGGGCTGTCGATTTGTGTTCTAAAAGGGTCCTGGCCTACCCAGTGTTGATTCGGGCCCACCCAGTTTTGGTTTGGGCCCCCCAATATTCTTCGCCGGTTTTGAAGGAAAATGAGTTGTAAAAATGGGAAAGAACGATGACAGTAGATAAGAGATAGGCGAGAAGTAAAGAATAAAGTCTAAAGCGATGTATCTGCCTTTCTGGTTGGTTATTGGGTATTTAACGACGCTCTCGACTGCCAGGGTCATTTCGCGTCGCAACCTCTCACGCCGGTTGTCGCGAGGGACGGCGAAATGTCGCTGTTACCCGGACTCGAACCGGGGACCTAATTGGGTCACAAGGCGAGCACGGTGACCACTACACTACGCGGATCCATGGGGCGATCGCCACCCCCCCAGGCCTGAGAAGGAGCCCCACGAGAGGGGCCCCTCTCAACCTCAAAAGAGGCCCCGAAGGGGCTCCGTATCAGCTTTACGGGTCTCAGTGAAAACGTGACGGGTTCTTGATGCAATCAGGAGGCCCCTGGGAGGGTTAGATGGTCCCTGCAACGTGTAGAAGGGCCCCTGAAGCTCGCAAAGGCCCCACCCCCGAGACCAAAACAGGTCCCCAACATGGCATATTGCCCCTGGGACCGCCATTAAGGTCACAGGACCACTGAGACGGCCAAGATGAAAGCTGAGTCCCTAGGCATAGGGGCCTCGAATAGGTCTCACGAACCCGTGTGAAAAGCTGAATGTTCCTGATGCAGTCAGAGTGCTTCCAGTAAGGCTAATGAGACCCGGAGATGGCAAGATGGTCCCTAAGGAGGAAAGAAGGGCCCCTAAAACTCTCCCAGGGCTCCCGGGACCGCAAGAGGGACCCCAACACGGCAAAACTTAGACATCTAAGCCCATAGAGGGACTCTTAATGATCTGCCGGAACCCTTACCAGTCCGTATTGCTCCCTGCCGGTCTGTAGGAGGCTTGCTGCCGGCCCTTTGGTCCCCTACCGGCCTGTAGTCACCACCTGCCGGTATGTATGGCTCCCTGCCGGCCTATGGGCTCCTGCCAGCCTTCGGGTCCCTGCTGACCTGTGGAGGGATCCCCGGCCATTTTGTGGGTCCCTGCAAGGCCTGCAAGGCCTGCTAGGCCCCCTGCCGGTCGAAAAGGGCCCCCTGCTTGTCTGTAGCTGGCCCCCTATTGGCATGAAGCCGCCTCTGCTGACATGCAGGGGCCCTTGCCGCCGCCTGCAGGACCCCTGCCGGCATATGGAGGAACTCGCTTACGGCTTGCGGAGAGGACCCCTGGTTTGCAGAGGAGTTCCCTGACGGCCTGCAGAGGGCCCTCTGTCATCTGTGGAGGCCACCAGCAAAAAATTGTTTTTGCACGATCATCGACAATCAAATATGAACTAGGTGACTGCAACTAATAAAGTTTAGCAACGGCAATCGTTCATTGTCTAATTTTCTAATTTTCCTTGTCTCAATTTTCTCTAGCTGTTTTCATTCAGGGGGCCTACTCATAGGATACAGCTTACCGCTGGCCAGCACCCCCCACTCCCGAAATTTTGGGCCGACTGTACCCCTTTGCGCACCTTTGTCCATGGGGCCCACATGAAGAGAGATGTCCCACCGTTGGGCGAAGACCCCCTCCCCCCGAAATTCTTGGCGGGCTGCGCCCCTGTCCCCGAATGCGTTAGGCGAGCTTCTGACACAGAAAAGGTCTCCCTGAGACTGTCAGTGAAACCCCTGAAGTGCTAACAAAAACCCTGATACGACCAGAGGGGACTTTAGACCAGGGGAGTCGATTTCTGTTAATGATTGGGTGGCCGAGCTGGGGGCCCGACAACCTAACTTCCGCCCAAACGTGGGTTTCTCAATGGATTTGGCCCACTTTATTTGACCAACCAAAATTTATAAGCTTCTTGTTACTATTTATCAAATAAAAATTCGCATGTATCCGCATGTATCCACATGTATCCGCATGCATGTAAGTCTCGAAGGATGAGGGTACAATGGTCTTTGTGGAAAAGCACGCTAAAAATGCACGCAAAACCAGGCTGACCACGACATAGGTGAAAGTGGGAAAAATTGGCAAACTAAAAAAGATCAGGTGACAGAAATAGAAAATCGGCCGTTCCTTTGTTCCTCTAAAAACTCTATCGGTTTTCTTACTGGACCGTCTCCTTTGGGCATAGAAGGCCAAAACCGTTCAACAGCAATCAACATTCTTCAAAACGTTCAGGTCAGAAACCAGATCAAAATGCTCAACTGGCAACAGGCACGTTGCCATAATTTTCCTCAGGAGGGGGTCCAAATGTCAAATTTTGTCATATGCCACAGGCATATGGCGAAATTTACAAGAAAAGTCAGAAATTCTAGGCAATTTATCTCACATTTAATGCATAGGAAAGCATATAATGTTTGTTTTTGCAACACATATATTGTCACTATTACGTATTCATGCGAAATCACCATGTATCTAGTGCAGACCGCTTGGTTCAGAGGGGTCGTGGCCCCCACGACCCCCTCTTGGCTACGTCCCTGGTTCGCAAAAACGTATACTGAAAGCGCAGAAATATATTTACATCGGAGATGTATCGTTAGTGGGCTTAGGTAATTCGGCAGTACTGTAAAAGTCAAGCATGACGAGCCCCAACCAGGAGAACCAGAAGCAACAACCCTCGCACAATTCTGAGCTGGAGCTCCGAACATTCGGGCCAGCGGTGACTGCACGCTCTCCGTCTTCGCAACTACTTCTGTGACTCATCAATGGCGAACATCGCCTTTGAGATTTCCAGGGTCTTGAGTTTCTTCATCGCCTCCTCGTACTGGTCCAGCGTGAAGACCTGCACGCCGAGCTTCTCCAGCCCGAGGTAGCGCGGCCAGAGCGCGGCGGCCAGCGCCGTGGCGCGCGGGAACGTGTGCGGATTGGCGAGGACACCGAGCACCTTCAGCTCCTTCATGAGCAGCAGGTTCGGACTGAGAGAGATACGACCGTCAGGGGGCGCCAAACCGAACACGCAGAGTGTGCCGCCCATGCGTAACCAGCCGACCGCCTGCTCGATGGCCGGGCAGAATCCGCTGCAGTCGATGACGACGTCCAGGCCGGAGACTGCCAGCTGGTGCGGCGTCAACGCGCCCATCTCGGCGGCCAGCTCCGGCGGCGCCACCGTGCGAAATCCCAGCTGCAGGCCGTCGACGAAGCGGCGGCGCGCCGCCGCCGGCTCGCTCACAGTGACGTGGCGCACGCCGCGGTGGTGCAGCACGCACGAGACCAGCACGCCGATGATGCCGGCGCCGAGCACCAGCACGCGGCTGCCGTCCGGCGCCGGGCCGAACAGGTCCAGCGCGTGGATCAGGCAGGAGAGCGGCTCGCAGAGCGCGGCCGAGCGCAGCGGCAGCTCGTCCGGCAGCCGGTGTACGCAGCGCTCCGGCGCCACGGTCGCCTCGGCCCAGCCGCCGCCGCGCCAGAAGCCGAGCGTGTCGGCCGCGCAGCCCTCCGGACAGAAGTGCACGTTGCCCACCTTGCAGAAGTCGCAGCGTTCGCAGCCCTTGTTGGGATCGACGGCCACGCGGTCGCCGACCTTACAGCTGGTGACGGCGCTGCCGACCTCAGCCACCACACCGCTCAACTCGTGTCCCATTGTCATCCAGCGCTGGGCCATAGGGAGCAAGCCTTCCATGGCGTGCAGGTCAGTGCCGCACACGCCGGCGTACGATACGCGCACGACCACATCGTCCGGCGCGGAGATGGTCGGCCAGGGCACCTCCCGCAACTCAAGCCGCCGCTCTGACTGCAGGAACTGCAGCGCCTTCATTGCTGACCTGCCAGGCGCTTCGCCGGGTGCTGACTGAGTCGGACGGCCGGCCTGAAGTCCACATTCCTCTACTGGACCGGTCCGCCCGGACCGGCCGGACTGTGTATTTACGGAACGCATGACAATCGGGCACCAGACTCATGTTTGCTGATTCGATGCGTGACGTTTTCCATTCAGTGTAACATCTGGAAACGTTCCTGACGGGTGGTTGCTGTCAACCGGGAAATGGTTTTAATATACCTGAATGTGTTAATGAGCATGCTTGTCGTGACCAGGTGGAATAAAATTAGCCTTAAGCTCATAATATCCAAAAAAACATGGAAACAAATCAATCCTATATTTTGGCCACGGCTATTCCTCAGATAAAGTTTTTTTCAAAAAGACGAAAACACCGACATCGACGAATATGAAAATTAGCATGTTCGTGCAGGAGACGTTCGTCCGTCATAATAAAACACCGCCATATAACGACTCCACTAGGTAAAACGACCTCAACAGCGAACGATTGAGTAACAGATTGTCACAGTAGAAGCATATAATAATGCCTTTACTGTGACATACTGGTATCTATTACATAGACATATATAGACATAGTGGTAACTATTGGTATGGGTACTACATAGCTAATAGTATGGGTCTTGCGTTGCGTTGCAAAACATTTATAGAAGAAAAACGTGCAAATGCTCAGAACAATAGTGTTCACGTAAAGGGTACTGGTACTGAGGATGACGCGGTCAATCGACAGGCGACAGGGGTCTTCTCAGACCAACTCTCAACGCAGAACAGATTAATTCAACAATGGGTATCACCGAAATGGCACCGAGATTTAGTGACACGGATACGAACACGACTGCTATGGCTGATCCGGCTACGGAAATGGATCTGAAAAAAGTTAAACAAAAAGGAATCAGTGCATGCAAAAACCATATTCACACACGAGCTCATTTAGATGCCCTTAACCCGCGCACGACCGTCGGTCCGTCCCGAACATCGGCGACTGGGGGGCAGTTGACTGCCCCCCCCCTCTAACTTACGAACGGTTGGTCGTAAGCACACCGTTGGAAAGCCTGTGACGAGTAGAGCTCGAAACTGGTCTCATTTTTAGTTTTAGATAATATGTAAGCCAATTTACGCCCTATATATGTTTTCTCATAGCCGACTGCATGAGACCGAGAAATGGCCTGAATCTCAAGGGCTGTGACCAATAACGCATAGGTAAAGGCACCAGCGCACAAGTAAATGTCCGCGGATGCCGATACACGTCTAATTTCCTCAGATTTGTTCAATATATACGCCGAAACGTTGAGTTAAAGACACCGTAATTCTCCCGCCAGCCGTCAGTGTGGGCCGCTGCCGTATGCGGTACCAAATTGACGGGAACTTATTTTAGCGTTCCTTTATTTTCGCGAAAAAAGACGATATATATAAATTTTATTGATCTTTGTGTTTCTTGTGATGGTTTCTCATGCTTAAATTTTCAAAAATTCATTAGTTGGCAATCTGAAAAGTTGGCGGTGCTTTATTCGCGAGAGCCTGTTTATTTACAAAATATGCTACTTTTTCAAACTTTTTGAGGTTCCTGGTATTAATTACGTCTGTGCAAGCTATTTCTGCCATTTTTTACCCATTCTGAGTAATTCATCGTCGATTTTGACGGTGGTACATTTTGGCCCACTACATTTATTCGTGACCTGACCTCAGGTCAATGGCTGGAAGTCACTGATACTTTGCCCAATGACGGCAACTAGATGTCTGCTTCACTCCACACTAAAAATGTTATGGAATATTCCGTCAATTTCAGAAAAAACGGCGATATGTCTTAAAAATGGGCTTGACCTTAGGTCAATGACCCGGAAAATCCAGAAAAATCTGAGATAGCAGATTTGTTGTATCTATCACGGTCACTACTGCCTGAAAGTATTATGGAGATATCTTGTTTTGCAAAAAAGTTAGAGGGCGCTAAACTTTTTTTGACATAGGTCTGTTTGACCTGACCTAGGTCAGGCCCCTGACGTGACCTGAGGTCAAAATTTTGATGCGCGACGTAAAATTGATGGAGGAAAAGGTACACAAACTGTCGTGACTCTGTGTTTATTGGTTCTTTCGCAATCCTAGAAAAACCTCAGGGGGGGCAATCAACTCCCCCCGTCGGGGACGGGTTAAAGATATTCGCAGTGGTGATGTCTAATAATTAACCCGCGCACAACCGTCGGTCCGTCCCGAACATCGGCGACTGGGGGGGGGGGGCAGTTGACTGGCCCCCTCTAACTCACGAACGGTCGGTCACACGGTAAAAATAAGCATACCGTTGGAAAGCCTGTGACGAGTTTCGTGACTCTGTGTTTGTTGGTTCTCTCGCAATCCCTGAAAAACCTCAGGGGGGGGGGGCAGTCAACTGCCCCCCAGTCGGGGACGGGTTAAGCAGTCAGATAAAGCCAAGGACTTTGTCATTCTTACACAGCAGGATTATACTTGATAGACGGTGGAAATTACCTCCACTTAAGAAGAAATAGAGAGAGACCCCACACACAAAACCTGACGCCGCAACAAAAGTCATTATTACCAAAACTTTATCTGGTAAAGTGTCCGATAAGGTAATTAAAACCATCAAGCCATCAGGTTCTCGGACTGTTGAGTTTTACGACCTGCCCAAGACCCACAAGGTTGGGAAGTTTGCGCGCTATTGTTTCTGGATGCGATAACGCTGTTGAAAAACTCTCTTGATTTCTACAGCGTATCATTTCTCAGTTATTGATCTTTGTGCCGGCACATTTGAGCAACATCTATCAATACCTGGACAGACTAAGGGAAACGTTTCCGTGTGGGCTACCTCCTGGTGCTATTGCTTTTTCCGTGGATGTCACGACTTTGTATTGTAGCATACCACTCTCTGAAGCTATTTCAGCCATCGTCACCCTGGTCCAAAGACATTGGGATAAAATTGACCTGTACGGCCTATCACTGACAGACCTGCAGGATCTGTTAAAGCATTGCTTAAAAAGTAATTTCACTCGGTTTGGACAAGGAAATTATCGGCAGCACACGGGGACCGCCATGGGCAGCAGAATAGCACCACCTTTGGCTATAGCTTTCATGAATGCTGTTGAGTCAATAATTTTTACTGAGCATTAGCATGTTAAAAGCGCGCCGCCGGCCCTTTGTTTGCGGTACATGGACGACGTTTTTGGCATTTGGACTCATGGCTCGAAAAAACTTGGCGAGCTTTTTTCGGTTGGTAAATAATCTTCATCCGTCCATAAAATTTGCAGCTGAACGTTCAGATCATTTCAAAGACAAGCGCGGATACATTTCTTGACTGCGCCCGGCCGTGGGTCGGTGCCATGCACGCTTAACTAGGGGTGGGGGCGGTTGACCGTCCATTTCTAACTCACGAATGGTTGGTCGCACGATAAAAATAAGCACACCGTTGGAAAGCTTGTCACGAGTAGAGCTCGAAACTGGTCTCATTTTTTACTTTTGGATAATATGTAAGCCATTTACGCCCCATATTTGTTTTTCCATAGTCTGTATGAGACCGAGAAACGGCCTGGATCTCAAGGGCTGTAATTAATAAAGTCTACATAAAGGTAGTAGCTGACATGTAAAAGTCCCCACATGCCGATTCACGCCTATTTTTCTGATTTGTTTAATACGTACACGGAAACGTTAAGTTAAAAACGCGGTGATTTTCGCAAAGCTGCACGGCGGGCGCCGCCGACGAAGGCGATATGAAATTAATTAATTTTAGCGTTCTTTATTTTTGCTTATACGCCATTCCACGTGTTGTTTCTTGATCCTGTTGGTTCTTGGGATGATTTCTCATGCTCAGATTTTGAAAAAAAATAAGTAGTGGCCAATCTACACAATGGGCGGAACTTTATTGGCGAAAGTCTGTTTATTTTCAAAATATCCAACTTTTTTAAACTTTTTCGATTTCTTGGTATTCATTGCAACTGTGCGAGCCAGTTCGGCCATTTTCATCCCGACCTGAGCCATTCATCGCCGATTTTGATGGCAGTGCATTTTGACTCCTAACAGTTATTCGTGGCCTGACTTCAGGTCAGTGGTTGGAGGTCATTGAAACTTTGCCGACTGACGGCAACCGGATGTCTGGATTTCCACACACGCAAACTGTTTGAACAAAATTCCGTCAGCTTTCGAAAAAAATGACGACGTATGTTGAAAACGGACTTGACCTTAGGTCAGTGACCCGTACATTTCTGAAAAATCTGAGATAGCGGATTCATAGCATTTACCAAAATATCTAGCCCCTGAAAGTTCTATTGTGATACCATGCTTTGCGAAAAAGTCATAGGGTGCTAAACTTTTTTGAACATAGGTCCATTTGATCTGACCTAGGTCAAACAAATTGGTGGACATGAGGTCAAAAATTGGCCACAACGTGTAGAAATGACCACACAAAAGGTGCACCAAGTTTAGTGGCGTTGCGTTTGTTTGTTCTCTTGCAATATCGGAAAAACCACGGGGGGCGGCCAATCGCTTCCCCCCCAGTCGGGGGCGGGTTAAATACACTGTTTACAGTGCATTCTATTGGTAAATATAACGCTGATCTTCAGAGGAAACCTATGGCGGCGCATATAGTAATGTCTTTTCCTTCATTACCTCCGTTTAAAACAAAAAAGCCGACCCTCTTATCACAGATGTTAAGAGCAAAGCGCCTGGGCTCTGATAAACAAGCTCAGAATCGGGGATGGATCAAACAGAATCTGAACTCTTGGCAGTGACTCTCCACATAACCTTATCAAGCATACAAAACACGAAATTACTAAAAAGTCCAGCAAAATCTCGAAGCAATGAACGTTTCTCCAACACGACATTTATTTGCCTTCCTTTCATGGAAGATGTGTTAGCCAGACGGGTAGACGCGATCGTCAGGGCATTGCACTTAAAAGCTGTGGTGGCATGGAGAAATAAGCAGGCTCTCGCTCGGATATTAACATCCTCCGCCTTTCATGGCCCTCCCTGTCCAGGCGAAAAGCGTCATTGTCACTGTTGCGAAGCGGGTTTAACCCGCCCCCGACAGGGGGTAGTTGACCACCCCCCTGAGGTTTTTCTAGGATTGCGAAAGGACGAACAAACACAGAGCCACGAAACTTTGTGCACCTTTTGCTTGATCATTTCTACACCTTGTGTCAAAGTTTTCACCTCAGGTCAAGTCAGGTGTCTGACCTAGGTCAGGTCAAACGGACCTATGCCCCAAAAAGTTAAGCGCCCTGTAACATTTTCGGGAAACAAGATAATACAATAATACTTTCAGGGATTAGTCATCTTCATAGATGTAACCAATCTCCTACCTCAGATTTTTCGGAATTTTTGAGTCATTGACCTAACGTCAAGCCCATTTTTAAGACATGTCGTCGTTTTTTCGGAAACTGGCGGAATTTTTCGTAACATTTTTAGTATGGAGTGAAGCAGACATTTAGTTACCGTCATTGGGCAAAATATCAATGACTTGCAGCTATTGACCTGAGGTCAGGTCACAAATAACTGTTGTGAGCCAAAATGTACCGCCGTCAAAATCAGCGATGAATTACTCAGAATGGGTAGAAAATGACAAAACTGACTTGCACAGACGCAAGTAATACCAAGAACCTCAAAAAGTTTGAAAAATTGCATATTTTGGAAATAAACAGGCTCTCGCGAATATAGCTCCGCTAATTGTGTAGAATGGTAACTAATGAATTTTTCCAAAATTGAAGCATGAGAAACCATCACAAGAATCAATAAGATCAATAAAATTTCCATGGATAGTCTTATGTCGCGAAAATAAAGTAACGTTAAAATTACATTTAATTTCTTACTGCGTGCGGCTGCGGCGGCCGCCGACAACTGGTATGAAAATTGACGTGTCTTTAACTCAACGTTTCAGCGTATGTATTAAACAGATCTGAGAAATTAGACGTGTATCGGCATCTGCGAACCTTTACTTGTTCGTTGGTGCCTTTACCTATGCATTTTTAATCGCAGCCCTTGAGATTCAGGCCGTTTCTCGGTCTCATGCAGTTGGCTATGAGAAAACATATATGGCACGTAAATTGCCTACATATTACCTAAAACTTTAAATGAGACCAGTTTCGAGCTCTACTCGTCACAAGCCTTCCAGCAGTGTGCTTGTTTTTGTCGTGCCACCAACTGTTCGTGAATTAGGGGGGCGGTCAACCGCTCCCCCTCCCCAGTCGGGCGTGATCGTCGCCGATCGACAGTCGTGCGCGGGTTAAGGGAGGTATGCTATGCAAGAACGCCGTTTACAAAATTGTGGTTGGTGCGTTCGTCATGTGGTCAGTTATACTGGGGAGACCAAACGTTAGAATTAGAAGAGTAGAATTACGGAGGGATACATTGAACATTTGAGGGTTTTTTGGTAACAAAACTAACAGCAAAACTAGGAACACGCCCTTGGGCGATCATTTTCTCACCCACATGTGAGCATTACCTCAAAATCTGCACCCACTGGCATTATGTGGACTTGCAAGGACGTAGCAGGACTCAAAATGGCGGAATCGATTAAACTTCGTGATGCAAGACCTATCTTCAACACTGATATTTCATCCTGACGCCTGTTACCTAGTGTTCCATACCATTAGTTATGTAGTGGCCATACCAACAGTTAACAGTATGTCTATGTATAATACGTCTATATAAAGATACCAGCATGTCACAGTAAAGGCTATACGGTTGGTTGTCGTGGTCGTTTTATCTTAGATTCGTTATATGGCAGTGTTTTATTACGATGGATGCAACAAGGTGTGAGGAGTCCTAGACCAATGAGAGTTGGTGGCATCGTATAGCGATTCATGAAACAGCGGACGCTAATCTGCATTCTTGGTCGCTTGCACTGGCGTTTTCACGGGAGGTATCGAGTCATGTTACTGGTAAAGAATGCCAGTAAGCGCAACATTCCCACTGCTGAAGGCGAGAAGACCTCGGGCACCCCAGACGTCTTTGTCTGAGACGTCGAACTCGGCCTTGAACGGCTGAACAGTGAGACCGTTCTACAGATGGAGGCATTTATTGGAACTCCTTAAAATTTTTCTTCAGACGGCTTTAGAATCGAAAAATGTTTGGGTCAGGAAAATAATTTTGTTACATGCAGCATTCCGGGATAGCTGGAGTGATGCAGACAACATCACTTCTTGCATTAGATCTGTCCAATACTGCAGTTCGTGTCGAGCTTAATGTGCTATTGCAGAAGATAAACATTCGAATCGTGTGGAAGTCGTAGTTCAGTACTGCTCAACGTTGCAATTCGTCATATTATGCACAGCATGCGACCTTATGCTTTTACATAGTTGTTGCTTTTCTTTTACTTACTTGGGAATTATTTTACTATTATTATTACGTTCGTGTATTTGCTCTTACGCTTTTTGCTAACGTTCATGGTTTGGGTGACATCCGCCACCTGCAATTTTCATGAAATGTTTTGACTCTGCAAATGCACCCGCATTAAATGCGCCCACGGGCGCATTTGGATACAAGTAGGTGCATTTACATTTATGAGTGAACCTACTGGCGTATGTGCAGGAGATGAAACGGAGGGGAACTGATTAAAAACATGAGACTGTTTGCACTGTTTGAAAAAAGTCCCTGGCGTAAATCCCGTTGTGCTGTGCCTCTCACGAACCAAAAACATTATCGTGTTTTCACTTAGTTCCTCGCAGCACATTTTTACCTCAGGTCATTCGTACCTGGAAAATGGTCGTAGGCAAAAAAAACGAGTAATTAATCGGCTCTAGTCAGCTGGCACATTTCCCAAGCAAACTCAGTTATGAGGCACACGCTGAACTCATGTGGTTCACCGGCGGAGTAAAATATATCCCGCCATTCGTTTTCAAATTCGTTTAATTCCCGTCTGTTGCATAGGGTTGCTTAGAACAAAGTTAAGCACGACCAGGTACGAGCAACTCATACTAAACGGTCCCATTGTCAGCGTGCTCCAAGTGTAAAAATTATTAGGTCACGGTGCCGTGAGCGGATCCGTCCTGCCCGCAGCGCCGGAGCGCAACCTGGGAGGCCGCCGCTAGGTGGCAGTAAGAGCCGCGGCCGGTGCAGCCACCAGGCGACGTCCTCGGTTATAACCCGGCCATCGGGGCACTCTGCACCGCGGCATTTCTGGGGCAGGTCCTTGGACGTAGGGCAAAAGAGGGTTACAACATTTAGGGGGTGGGGAACTTCCTGATACTGTGTTTCCGCTTAATTTAGGATAACGTCGAATTACGTCCGTATCGTAACCTCTTTGGATTCGCGCATTGTCGTATTCTAGGACGTCAGTTGTTGCATTTAATAAACATCCGCGCGAATGTGATATTCCCTTCCTTCCTGCGGGGTGCCGAGGCTACTCTACGGTGAACGATTAATTAGCCACCCGGGCTGCATGCAACAACCGTGTGGCAGGCGGTGAACAGTTTTGTTGTGTCTTTCGATTGGGGCCCTTCGCCGACGGCGTGTTTGGCCAGCCGGTATATCCACAGTATTTCATACCACTGCCGTATTTCGTTTTTGTAATAATTGCATTCAGTGCATTTTATGAAGAATGGAACAATGTTAGAGTGACGCGCAAGATAATGTCTGCAGGTCTGCTTTCATATTTTTAGAGAACTTCATTAGGCCTTGGTCGTCATCCGCCCAAGGCGTTGCACTAGTATTGGTAATATCTAGAACTTAATATTTACGAAGATAAAAAGAGCATCTATACGCCAACTTACTTACATGTCCCCAGCTCCATGGCACATTTTGGGACAAGATTTTTTGTAAATACGCGCTTTGCAAGGGTCTCGTGAAAACGCTTTGCTTATTAATTGTGGAGAGGTATGACGAAAATTATGCATGTATTTTCTGCAGTCATTAATATTCTTCATTTTAATACATCTCATTGTATCACATTGTAAAAAATATTCTTCTAGACACACTTGTGACTTCCACAGGATCATGATGATATCGTTAGTCCACATCTATGCAATATTCTGCACGATGTGAGCCCAATTCACAAACCTGTGCCCAATAGTGCCTGCTCTACCACTTATCATCCATAATCGTTTGCTCCTATGTGGAGCGCATTCATCAATAGCATGACATTTCATTTATCATCATCTTCTTAACACAATACATGTTATTCATTCAATGCACCACATTTATCATAAAACAGTTCACAATATCCCCAGTAAAGTTAGAGCGCTGACGTTTTACTTTTGCTTTCTGCTATAGCCCAAGCTGTTTGCTGTCTGAAATTTTACGATCGGTTTCTAACTTGTTTCGCATTAAAGCGCAGCCCAGGTGGCAGGCGGATCACTCGGGCAATCCATCGTCGGTAGCGGACGGCCGTCAGCGTGTCGAGCCGTCAGAGGAGGGGCACTATGTTTCGTATGAACGTTTTTCTGCTTGGCAGCAAGCTACGAAGCTTGGCTGGGAGCTAGTCTGTGCGATAAACTTCTAATCCTGAGGCACATATAGACTATGTCAGGTCAATTACGGTCAACCAATATAAATTAGGCAACAGAATGCATCCTGTCTTTTTCTTTAAATCTGTTCATCCAGTTTCAACGGAACTTTGTGAGGAGTTTGCCTTCAAGATGAATGCACTCACCACGAAACACGAGTGTCTTAGGACAGGGTAATTAAAGGCAAGGAGTTCATGTACTAAAAGTGCAGTACACAGGAACGGGCATACCAACTTTGGTAGGACTTCGCATATCTGACGAGTGCAGAAATCCCAATTCACTGGAAAGTAAGGTAAGGTCAGCTGGGGTCATACGATGTCAGTCAAGGGAGATGAGACATTTTGTCTTCCTCTCCAAATAGACCAAGTCCCTATGCTCTTGCGTAAATGAGTCTTATTGGCCTCGGTTGGCTACGGACGACTTCAGATGACCAAGTGGCTCACCTGACTTACCGTCGTTTAACTTTAAGATAAAGCTAGTTGTCGGTACGTCATATACACAGAGATCATACCACAGTCTGGTTGTTAAAAGATAGCATATAGTTCATGTCTTCTGTTAACAACAAACTATATCACGACCCATTTTGGGTCGTGATACATTTTATACACATACACATACACATACATTTTCAAACAATGCCCTGGACTGACGTGACCAAGGCCATCCCCACTTTCGCAGTACGTAAGCCAGTTATACGGACTAAATCTCCACAACATTTGTTTGGGATCAGTCTTGAAGATTTAGAGAAGGGCACGATGCTGCAAATTCCGTGTCTGACCCCGGTGAAACTAAATCGTCTCAGAGATGGTAATGCGCAATCATTTGTCGGAATATGCCCATATGTTCCAAGGAGTAGTGGTATCTGATTATAAATAAACCGCTTAAAATAAATGACTTACCCTTTCTCACAAAAGATCTCTTTGTATTTGTAAACTCAGGTATTGACGGCAAGACTTCGCCATTGCCATAAAGGCTCTTCTTAAATTTATCAAAGTTCAGGTGCTCCGCCAGGTCGTTCAGCTGCTGTTCCGACAATGACTTGCCGAGGAACGTCGACGCTTTGGTGATTGTCCCCTTTTAAGTCCTGTAAGTAAACAAAACGAAGCTGGTCACTTTAAACACAGCATGATAAAGCTTTGTCCGAAAAAGGAAACTATTGATACCAGCGATAACATTTTGCGTAAGGTATGCGTGTTGAGTGCGTTTACATTGTACGCAAAAATACTGTACGTTCCATCAACGGTTTACGTTGGGAAATACACGACATTCATTGATTCATGTGGTTCATGACGCTTACAATTCGAAAACGTCATCGGATTCCGGAACTTTTCACCACAAGTAAATTCCTGCATTGTCGTTCTGTCACGAAGTAGTACAGCACAAGGTAAGTAAAAAATAAAATAAAATAAAACAAAATAAACACGTACACAGGCACACAAACGCACACACACACACTCACAAGCAACTCACCCGTTTTATGTCTTCAAAGAACAGAAAGCACATGTTAGGATCGCGCCTCAGGTTCCACGCCTCCAGAACTTGTGGGAAGAACGGCGTCTCAAGAGCTGTCGACAGCAACACAATCACATGTACAACGCACATCTACGTATGTACTGCGCAATCAAAGTCCAAGCGTGGATAGGTGTTTTGAGCCGTTGCACGATGGCCTTTCCTCGTTATCATGAATGCATCCGAATGCGGTGGCTGTTACATTTTGTCCAGTGGAGGATTATCCGGAGCTAAGCCGATGTCTCAGGTAGGCTTTCGGGTAGAAGTTCGTCGGACTAAAGTTCGTCAAGGGCAAAAGTTGGCCTGGCGAAAGTTCGTATGGACAAAGTTTGTCCAGGACAAAAGTTCATGCAGGAGCAAAAGTTTGTCTCGCAGAAATTCGTGTCGGACCAAAGTTCATCTGGTACAAAAGTTCGTCCAGGGCAGAAGGCCAGGCTGGGTTAGATTAGGATACGTTAGGACATAGCAGACATAGCAGACATAGCAGTTAGACACTGCTATGTCCGCCGCGGACATGGCAGTGTCTAACTGCTATGTCCGCCGCGGACATGGCAGTCGGTCGCGCCCGGTCTAGCCTGCGCGCCCGCCGCGCGCACGTAAGTGCGCTTGTGCGATCTGGACAGAATAGAACATTATCGAGGCATCCTCAGTGCTGTAATTTTCAGAGCATTGGCGTCTTAGGGAGAGTCACTTCAGTTTCCGCGCAGTTTGACCGGATTCCCTCTAAATCAGCCCTTAGGTTGAAACGATATGAAAACATTCATGAACGTGAAAATGGAGTATCGAGAAAAAAATTGGGACATGCAGGTTTGACACCGACAATAATGACAACTGTCGCCTTGTGTGCATCTGAAGCGACAAAAAGACTTCATATTAAGGAAAGCAAAATGATTTACCTAGTCTTTACTGTTGTTGACAGAGTTCGTAAAAATTATTAATAATAATACTGCATACTGAGACCACAATGAAATCGCATGAGACATGGACATACTAAAAAACTAGATAGTGCTTACAGACAGCGTAAGAAAAGTATGAAGGATAGAAGAATTTTTAGGACTATCGCCCTCGTCTTGTGTGGTATTATTACTTACGCAGCACTTCGGTCAGTTAATTTTCCGGCCGTCGTCAGGTGTTAATCGGCCGGATGTGACACAAAACGTTTTTTTTTTCGCGCAAGTCATATGCATGCCTGGCGGCCAGCACGACCGCAGCGTACCAGGCCAATATTTGGTTGAAGGCGTTTTTGCGATGGATGTCAAGGGTGTCTATTTTGGGGGGCAAAAATAAGAGGGCTGGGGCAATACATATATGCGGTATAGAAAGAAGGTACGGGTGTAGTTCTCATCACTTTTGATCATACATAGTGTGCTAGCATTGCAAACAAGTCTTTCATAAAACATAGCATTTCAAAACGTCAGAACAGATAATTTTGGGTCAAATGAGGCTTGGCGAAATTTGGAAAGCAAGCTCTTGTCATACATTAATGACCATGAAAGGCATATGACTGTCGACAAACATTTCAGGACTGCAGGTCGACGAATTGTTTTCAGCTGTGGGGTCGAAAACTCAGCATGAAGCGTGACCTGAACCCAGGCCACTAGTCAAGAGGTACAGCAGCGTGCTCAAAGGATGCGAGAAACACAAAGTGATAAAGTCAGGCTCCAAAACTACCAAAACAGGCCCACAATCTCAAAAGCAAATGCAAAAATTTAGAAAGTTTGGCTGACGTAAGGTCAGCGACCTGGACATTTCCAAAAAATTTGAGATGGCAAAATTGTTTTATTTGTGGGGCCTGACAAATGCAGCAAAGGATCTTGTCAATCGATACACTTCACAAAAATGCATACTCCTTTCATTTTTTGTGAACATGTTGGAACTTGACCTGGCCTTGGTCAATGACCTGAGGCGACAATGAGTCCAAAAATTGGCACAAGGCTAAACTAGTGCGTAAAAAGGTACGCCATGCTTCATGGTTCCACACCTTTTTGTTCTGTTGTCTTTTCTTGGCTATCCCCAGAAAACCGGAGGGGAGCTCTCAGTAATACCCCTCTGGTTTTCAGTTCCTTTCTGTTCTCTCATGCGCACGCCCGGGCCGGGAAGGGTAAGCCATAATTCGGAGCATTCGGAATCACCAGGTCGAAGAGACGCTGAACTGGAGTTCTGAACTGAGCTGAACTGAACGGTTCGTGTTCCCGCCGAGCTCTGGCTGAAGCCGGCGCGACGTTCCTTATCGACACCACGGCCGTCAAGGTTTCGCTGTCACCGAGGCATGGGATCTCAGCACGGTTTGTTAATTCTAACCGCCGGAAGGGGGGGGGGGAATGTTACAGTGACTCGGCACCCGGCCGGAGGTCGCGGCATGGCGCAGCACGCCGGCCTTCTCCTGTCTCACAGGTCACCGAGAGCCGACCTGCACCGTTAAGTTTTGCGTTTTTGCGAAACGAGAATTTCCTTTTTGCAAGGTGGTCGATCCCGAATGCATAGTATGAGTTTCACGGTTTTTGATACAGGACTATTTCGGTACGTGCTCAACGAAACACTAATCTTTGAAAGCCCAGTGACCCTCCAAAGGTCTAGTGAGGCCACCGACGTTATTGGCCTCTAAAAAGCGTGTTGAACACGCGCATAAAAAAATGCCTTTCTACAAAGCCAACGAGCAGGATATCGCTCCAATGGCCTATACGGGATGATCTCATGTTATATTTTACGGGATCCACTAGCCACTTGCACGAGGCCCGGACGAGGGTCTTTGTTATTGATCACTCAGTCAGCAAGGGCATCCCAGGACGTGGACTGCTGGGCGCGGCGGCGGCGCTGGTCGCCGGGCCGTGAAATTAGCTCTGGGCCGATGTAGACTGCGCCAGCCGACCCGCATTAGGCGCGTTTATACGGGTATTTGAAAAGCTGCCAGATTCCCGGCCAGATTAGCCAGGGTGCGCCTTTCTGACCAGTTTCCGCGAGGTTTTTCCTTCCTTTCATTTGTTGTTAGACATGGAAGTTTAAACACCACTGCAACCTATGGTGATTTGCATGAAATTACAGCTAACTAAATCCGTATACCAACCCACTTATCTTCTTCAGATTTCGAAAACCACAAATGCCGTCAAATACAGACGCTGCGATCTTAAACAAGAACCACATGCACAATGAATGAAGGCATTTTTTCGCTCCATTGCCACTCTTCCTGCGCTTTCAGCTTATCAGTCTTCGACCAGTCAGCGCTTTCGTTGCAAAACCTTTCAGCCTTGCCAAGGTACATAGCCCTTGTGAACCACTGGATTTGGCCAGCGGCCGCACAGGCGAGACGCGTCCAGGCTGGCCAGAAGCTACCATATAATCCGCAGAACAAGCGAGGACATTGCTGCGCATGACATGTAGTACAGAAAGCCAAGGTTTCTCCTCCCTTTATTTCAAACTTGTTTTCATTACAGTTAATTAATTATATCCCTTGATGCTCATATTCGCCTTTCCAGAACCAGCTGTGGTTTAAATCAACATCTATGTTTAAGCTGGTCAATCTGGCAACGTGGCCGGAAATCTGTCAGCTTTTCAAATGTCCGTATAAACGCGCCTATTGATGACACGCAGCCCATGCAGTGCCGGAGCAATGGCGCAGCCTAATGAGGGGGGAAATACTTCGAGCGTGTTGCGCAATACTAGCTGCTCCACTTAAACTTCAGGGGGAAATTGCGGGTCGCACAGCCGTGAGGTTAACGCTTTTAGCGCCATCTTTAGCACCGTGAAAATGACGCAGGTGGCAGCACTAGAATTGAGCGGGCGGTCGGGACAAAGCCAGGGGCCAGTACAATAGCAAGAGGACCGCCTGGTTCACATATTGAGTCCCAGGCGTGGAGTGTGGAATGGAGTAGAACATGACTTGTAAATCAGTAGGTTTCCTCGATAATAAACCCTCTTTCACTGTCATCTATTTCGTAAATCCCTAAAAACCGTCAAAGATTTCTGATATGCGCCAAACACATATGTACGCCTGCAAGAAGGCGTCTGATACATTTAGGAGTAAAAATGAAAATAGAGGCAAAAAGTCTGGAACTCGGAAAAAGAATGACCGAAACCCGGAGAGTTTTCCGTTTTGGGAGGTTAGGTTTGTCCTGGTCCATTCCTTGGGGACATTTTGACGACGCCCTTGCGACCACGTAGTTGTTGGCGGGCTACTGCACTGCTAGGGGGCGAACACTTCTGCAACAGATATTATTGCTCATCGAATTGCAGAAAACGTCGCCATGTTATGGGTATGAAGGCGGTCACACCACCTTTGGTCTGCACGAAAAAATACGCAAAATTACGTACCCAATTACCGCGTTCCAACCAATGGCCATGCAAAACGGACGCATATTGCTCTTTCGGTTTCATAGTCATCCGTTTTGCTTTATATGGACCATTATCGAAATATGGTTATTTAGTGAGACAACAAGAAACTGTGCGGTGGGAACTTGGGTGGAAGGGGGGGGTAAAGTCTCTGCTTCTGTTGTTTGCTCGACTTGTTCCATTTTCGATGAGATTGCCCAAACTTTCAGTACCTATGGATTTGACATAATGCAACGTCAGGAATACATTTGTTGCATTTTTTCCCCAATTGGAAACAAGATTTCACTTTGATATTTGGCGGTTTGCGGCCGCGTGAGATGGCATACTGACACATGATAGGTTTTTGGTTTGTATCCTAATCATGCCTCTAAAGAGTAAAAATAAGACAACGTGTATAATGTTGTGAAGAATTAAACGGGCAATCCCAATGTCAGTTATCGGATTTAACAATACGAGGCCAATAATTTGATGGTCTAAATATCTTGCGAAATGAAAAGGTTGTCCTACAACTCATTCCTACAGGGATCAAGACTATTTCACGGTTCGAAAAAGTGTGTAAATTTTGCATGTAATGGCGCTAAACACATACTGCTCGGAAGCAAATTAGAGTATTTATGACTTGATTACGTCATCACCGGTTGGGTCGGGCGCCGCTGGGCACTAGCGGGCGGCGGCGCCGGCTGAGTGCCGCTGCTAGTTGCCAGACTGTTCATTAGCAACGTGAAAGGTAAGGATCGGGTCACGCGATCTGCATACGAACTTGAGTGGAAAGGGCACGGGCAGAGAATCGACTCTGAGTGGGAAAGTGATGGCTAAAGAAACAATCGTATTGCTAGCATTTGGCCTCTCTGTCACGCATCTGGTCCTCACACCACAACCTGAAGATGTAAAACTTCCGTACGATGCACTAGAGTAGCGTTTCCTGTGTTTGTGTTATTGTGATGGTTACGCTAAATTATGATTTGTCGTTTTACGTAAAATTCGAAGTTGCCTCTTACTACTACACTGTTTCCATTTACTGGCACCCGCGTTATCAGATACCATCATTAATAAACACACGCACATAAGAAACTAAAATTCTAAACAAAACCAAATAACCAGAACCTTCAGCGTCTTTTACTTTGGTCATCAGCTTCCAGCCCAAGCCCGGGACCCCTTCGCGCTTCACGCGGAGAGGCCCAGATCTGGGCCGGAAGTGGTCTCCTCCGTGCCAGGGCAAGGGCTTCAGGCCCTAAGTCTCCATCCTTGGATGTGCCACTGTTATCGGCATCTGCGGACTTTTATGTCAGTTCATATCATTGCTTAGTCCAAACTAATCACAGCCCTTGAAATTCAGGGCATTTTCGGATTGATGTCGCCTGCTAAGAAAAAAATATAAAAAAGGCATCAATGGCCTGGATGTTTCCCAAAAGTGTAAAATGGCACCAGTCTTGACTCGTAGTCTTGACTTGACTTGACTTGCAGTCAAGTCAGGTCAAGACTGAGTAAGACAAGACAAGACTTGCCAGTACTCGAGCTCTACTTGCCACGAGCCTTTCAATGGTATGCTTATTTTGACTGCGGGCAATTTTTTCTGGCGTTGGGGGAAGGGCGTCAATAGCCCGCAGATCGTATGTGCATGGCGCAGACTGTCAGTCGGGCGCGATTTAGTCTTTATTTGCGTATTTATTCCAAATGCGGTCCGCGTATATTTACAGGTCAATACGGGGCTTCTATATAACGCAGGAATCCGTCCGCTGCGACGAAACTCTCGCCAGCAGTACGCGCCGCCGCCGCTCCCTGTGCAGCCAAAGCTCTTCTGTCCTCTCCGGCTCGGCGGCCCGCGTCTTACGTAGGAACACGATTTCTAGAAACGCTGGAAATCACGGAGACGATTCATGGTCTGGCGCGCCCAGGCCAGCCGCCGACGGACGTTTTCCTTGTCTCTGATTGGCCTGCCGCATCTGGCGTCACCTGCCGCCATCACGCAAGCCCTACCTAACGGTGGCTGCTGCAGAAAAGACGAGGGAAGGGCACCGAGTACGGCTTAATAAAATGGTATTGTCTCGTTTATAGTTCCTGGATGTGCCGTTAATCCTTGTGTGAATGTATATCGGTCTTAGATGCGCATTGTGAACTTCTGTTTCTCTCCTCTGAAGATCTTTCATCGCCAATTTACGATCCGAGGCGACTTATAAACATACTACAAAAACTTTGTTGATATAGTACCTTTTTCTACAAAAACCTTGTTTATGCAGTATCTGGTAGATCCTGACACCGTCATTGACATTTCTTTATTTAAGCCTGTAGAATGATTTGTTGATTCGTTTCTTAGGATTCGTTCAAGCGTTACTTCGCAGCAAAGTCGGAAGTTTCCGTTTTTAGTTTTAGTTTTAGTTTTTAGTTTTAAGCTTCCGAGATATCAGGAGCGGTGAGGAGCAAATAACCTCCCCCTCCCCTCCAGCGAGCTTCAGACCTAAAATCACGGCCCTCAAACAGGGTCACCGAACTGGACGGGAAACTTGAAGTAGATATTTTCTAATCCTGGTTAATCGGAGGGGTTCTAATTTTTCGCGTGAGCAGACGGCTGATACGCCGATTCGTCACAACTCCAGCATTTTAGCTGGAGCCAATGAGCGGGTCCCCATGCTGTGCAGAAAGAGAGAGAGAGAGAGAGAGGGGGGGGAGGGAAAACCTTTATAACAGACCCTCATTTGGGAGCAGTTTACTCATCACTCTGTAAAAGTAATTCGACGAAACAACATTAAAGTGGCGATGCCACGTTTGGCTCCTCCACGGGCTTTGATCCAGTGCAGGGAAATGTAGCTCAGACATGAACTGGAGTAAGGCTTGAAAGGCGACGATTCGAAAGAAGCACGAGTTATGGTTAGGGTATTCAACAAAATCGTCAGTGGCTCTGAAAAGGAAGCTTTTTTAGTCACTTGGTGGGACATATAAATGCGTACCCGAGCTGGAGCGGGGTCTTTCCACTCCAAATGATTAATCGCTGTAAGGGCCATTTTGGGCACAACGGGCACGGTCCCCAGCCCTACAGAATCGCATGCATGTGAGGCACTATGGCCGAGCCTGAACGGCGTCGCGTTGTTTTTGAAGGGCTGCGCGTCGTGACCGCTCCCCAGACACCGGGCGCGCCGAGCTACGAGTTCAAATCTTGACAGCGGCCGCCGGCTGTCGGCTCATTACAGCAATGGCTCCGTGGGGGTTTGGCGACAGTGTCCCGCGGCAAAAACAAGCGTATCAAGCGCCGGCCGGCTGGAGCTGCAGACGGGGAGGGGGGGGGGGGGGCGTCGCGTTCAGGCGGGACGCTGGGACTCGGACGCCGTCACCGCTGCCGGTGCATCGTCCGGATCGCTGGCCCGACCTCAGTTGAACTGTATCGACAGCAGCGCTCCGGGCCGTGGCCACTGGCTGGGAGGATCGACTAGTTATTCACGACACGGACTGAAATGAGCTGCTCCGTGCGCCAGGGGGCGTGGAGTCACACGAGACGCCCGCAGCCTGTGATGGGCAGGCCGATAAGGGCCCGAAGTCCGTGCGAAGTGCGTTATTCTATATGCTCTGCAGCCAGTCGTCAAACCGACCGCAGTCATCGCAGAAGGACAACAGACAGCTTTGGTACTGCTTGACATTTGGTGAACTCTTCGTGTTTGTCTCCCACGGGGTAGACACAGCAGATAGCAATGCAAATTACATGTGGAGTAAAGCAAAACAAGACTGCTAATTGTTGAAGGTTGGCTATTTCAATTACGCATTCAGCATTCGCCACAATCAAGCTTGGGGAGTGCACACCACAACTTTAACTTGATTGCATATCTGTGCACAGCTTTGTTGTTATGATTTTAGGAATCGCACACTTATGCGAACTTTTAGCCATACACTCAGGCCTACTGCATGGTGATGTAATGGTGTGATGAAGTGAAGCGATGTTTCAATAATTAACAACGTATACCATCAAAGGACTTTCAAGACAACTTGGAAATGATGCTTGACCAGGGACGTAGCCAAGGGGGGCCATGGGGGCCATGGCCCCCGCCCCTGAGCCAAGCGGCCTACATGGGGATTTCGCATGAATACGTAATAGTGATCATATATATGTTGCAAAAACAAACATTTTGTGTATTCCAGTGCATTAAATATGAGACAAATTGCCTAATATTGCTGCCTTTACTTGTCAGTTTCGTCATATGCCTGTGGCATACGACGAAATTTGACATTTGCCCCCCCCCCCGTGGAAAACCCTGGCAACGTGATTTCAGACTGTTTCTTTCCAGTCATTGCCACAGGCCTGTTGTTAAGATTCCTAAATATTGGGAGGGGTTCCGGACCACCTCAACCTCCGGGATCGCTGGCCATGGTTTAGGTAGACGATGACGTCACATGTCAGGTCAACCCCAAAATCTGGGCCCTTTTCTCCAGACTCACCTTATCACAATGACAAGTACACCGGTACACCGGCACTAAATTTTCGGTGGCAATATGTCCCAGAACAGATTTGTCTCCAGTCCTGAGCGCTACCTGACTCAAGGTTATCAAAGGTTAATGTCGCAGGCTAGGTCAGATTCAAATCTGAGCCAGGATGTCAAGCAATGCATGTTTCCGGACCCGTCATTTCACACCATGATTGAAGAATCACTTTCAAAGAGATCTGCGCACAAATAAGCCTTGAATGGACTATGCACAATTATTCTACACTTACCATGCGCTAACAATATTGGAGCGTTTTAGAGGTCCATACTCACAGCATTGCCAGCTCGTCTGACATGACATTGACAACACCTTTGAATGACCTCACTGTAAGGGGGCTGCGCGGAATGGAGCTGTGCTGCCCCTCCCTCTTATAAATGCGGGGTCGGCCGCCCTGGCCGGCGTCCGGCCGACCCGTGCCCGTCCGGCGGGTGCCTTGACGTTGTCGAGTAACCTTGACCGGCGTGGCGCCGAGAAATGAGCGGTCCGGATTGGTGCAGAGATGGAGGTCACGTGACGTGCGGTGTCGGGGTCGCGTCGTCGGGTCGCGGGGGCGGCATTCCTGATTCTGAGATCTGGCCGCGTGGACGGAGCGGAGTTATCAAATGTATCGTCATCACCTAAAAATAGATCATGCAGTTGACCCGAGGTTTGGACGAGAAGACCATGCGTACATTGCAGATCAGTTTGATCCATATTGCACATTTTTGAAGAATATTGCATAGCGTTGCAAAGGCCAACACCTCCACGCCGGTTACACGGAACGTCGAACGGACGCCACCAGTCCACTCACTAAGCTGAAATCTGCATAAAACCGCCAGAGGCCAGACTGCGAAAACTTTTGCATCGTTGCAAAACCATGCTGTATAAACTGTACTTGCAAGATGTCACAAGAACATTCATTCGCCTCCCCCCCCGAAAAAAAACATTTGGCCCCAACTAAAAAACAGTCTTTACACTTTTTTTTCTGAAATGCGCTTTCACTGAACTCGAAACGCGGAAAATACATACCTGAAGGAAGATCGCCAAGGATTAGTTCAGGGGTGCACCGTACTGAACTCTCAGATCATGGTGATATGCAATGCAGACTACAGTCATCACGCAGTGCAAAAGCATTTACCACGAAGCGGCGAAGCGAAACTGAACGTCAAATCGCAAAACACGGTTGCCTTTATGACTTCAGACGTGACCTAAGGTGACCACGACACCAACGTTTTGTCCGCATGTGCTCAGCTGGTGTAAAAAGGCAACTTCAATACGCTGTGTTTATTCGTTTGCGAGATGTTTAACAAATGCGCCAGAAGATGGGGGACATTATTCCTATCCCGATACCCATAACGCTAGGCCGCATTCCCCTCATGGGGATCATTTCCCCTCGCCCTGATACCTCGAGAAGTATCAGTCTGATTTCATCGCAACCCACTACAAACGGTTCACCACGACACAAACTAAGTTTGTATAAAACAAGCTTCGAAATCTTCGAAGGGGTAAATAAAGGGGGCAAAAAAGTCAGGAAGGTTTTTTTGTTTTACTCGATATAACTGTGATGATTTTGGGGCCACTTTTTGTGCACTTGGCATAAATAAAACTAATTGGTTGGAGTTTTTCCTTCGCTCGCTACGTTTATAATTAAAAAAACTCATATGCGTTTGCAGCACTTAGCAGTCTGGGGAACGTTTTCGAAAACTTAATGAACAGACCAGCTGAAAATGTTTTCAAGCTTTTACTGGTCTTTTTATATTTCAGGAGTACAAATCGTATTACACAGCTTGCACAATGTTGTCACTGGAGGCGTCAGTACCATGAACAAAGGGGCAGTTGTCATGATCGCATGCTCATCAAGTCCAAATACCACCTTTGATCTCAAATAACCTCAAATGACCTCAAAGGCACATGTCCTTAATCTCATTTCATAGTATTTGAAAATGATTTCAGTCATTTGAATTGACTATATTTCTAAACGTCTCGCTTACGACCGTCGTGATGTAGGCATTCGTGGGGACGTTTTAAGTCACAGCTCGGGTCACACAAACGTGATTCGATCCGATACCGACCTAAAATTTGAAACTCAGAAGTCTGAAATCAGAAGTCATAGTCTGTCTATCTATGCTAGGCTCTGTATGTTTAGAAAATAATATTTTGAACACTGGCGCTAGAAATATTCATATAACAACCAAATTTTGAGCTTTTACGTTGACATCTCCCCTTGGAGTAACGTCAGGTAAACATAAAAAATTTGGCATTGTTGTCCATGTATATAACTATACACGTATAGCTTATCCTGACTTGAAAAAATCTGTTTTTGGCTGCTATCTTTCTATTACCTTCAACAGTGCCAAAATTGCCCTGAGATGCCTCCCAAAAACTTGGCCTGGCTCCGCTCATGGGCAGGATAAAATTGGGAGAATCTGGCATAACACGTAGAAAGGACAGATAAGAAAGTGCATAGGTTTGTGGGTGAAAAAACACCAAACAAAGAGGGGTGGTTTCTGAAGCCCCATACCAAAATGGGGTTGAACGCCCCATCACCCCCTCCTCCTCCCCTTAGTCAATGACCAGTTAAGTGTACTGCAAATACGACAGAAATGAGGTCAACACAATCCTCCAGTTCATTTGAAGTTGAATCAGCCTCTCAAGTTTCCGGTTCTCCAGAGGATATGAGGCCTAAAGTGCACTTTCCATTGTCATTTTACCGCTGGTTTATTACACTATTTCATTAATCTCGGGCGAAACGTTTCTCCAGCGCCCCTTGGTCGTCAGATACTAAGTGGGAAACTTTGGCTCTGTGCAACAAAGTTCCTTCAATTAAGCCGCTGCCTGCCTGATTGGTGTTTTTCTCGACTAGAATCGCCCCTGCCAAGCTGAAAAGTGAAAACCCACGCCGGCTGTTACTTTCTCTTGAGACGTTTACTAAAGACTACAATGCGAGCGTGGCGCAAGCTGCTGGTCTGCGATCGTAACCTAGAAGAAAGGTACGGATGCCCTGTCTGCCATTTTCCGCGCTGAGTTTCCCCGTATACGTCTATTTGTCTGGGATGGTTGGGTGACGTCCGTTGAAAGTTAATTAAAACAGAATTGCTCCCCGACAAACCTCCTGAATTCAAGCGCAGTCACACGATCTTGCCGCGTCCAGGGTTGGAACATGGTCTGTCTACCGCAGTGCAAACGCGAACTCGGAGTCCCAGTTGTAATAGGTAACGCGCTTAAGACTAGGTAGCCACGCTGTCCCATTTCGGCTTTGATATCAGATACGGAAATGGTGGCTCGATTTGGAATGGCCGGACAAGTAACGCAATGACACTGGCGTTTGAAACGCACCAGGCTACTCGTACCATTCGGTAACCATTTCAAGGTGTCGGGCTTGCGGCTGCGAGGGACGAAGAGCTCTAAGTTTCTTTTTTTCTCTTAACTTAACACGCCATTGGAAAGGGGTCTTTCTATGCCCCCATCTCTTTTCTTGCATATCTCAAGAACGACCCGGAGCTGGTTGCTGCTACTTTGTGACATTTATGGTCATTGAATAACTCATCGATTGAAGCAAAAAAATTGAGAATCAGCCGGAAATTTTTGATGTTTCAAGCATTTGAAGTCAGGCAAACATACCGAAAACAACCGTAGTCGCTGACAAATGGGAACTTTGTGAAAGGACTAGCGTTCTAGCTAAGATTACCGTCTGAAAACAATCACGCGACGTCATTCGGGCATAAGTGATGAATGTACCAAGACCAAAGCCGGGGTCAATAAGGATCAAGGGCACCAAAGGTCAAGGTAAAAAAACGGCTGAGGAAAACGGTTTAGAAAAGACTTGTATTTTTCACCAGTTACTGGTTTACACAACACCACTGCGCAAACAAACACTAAAGAGTGCGAACTAACACAGTTCGTAGCACAGCACACCAGCGAACTAAACGATAGGTACACACTGCACACCCTTTACATCCGTACAGGCGCAAGGACAGCTGCTCCTAACGCCAGTTATTGAAAAATCTCACATTTTCGGCAGTCTTCCCCCTAGGCAAGGAACGCCCAGTGAGATTCTGTTCAGTTGAGGACACATGTATTCAGGTGTCAGAACCGTAATTTGCCAACGTGTTCAGTTGATGACGCATGTGAGTTGCGGCACTCTACAGTATTCATTTTCTTGCATTATGCTTTTGTTGTACTTTTGCTTACGATATTTCCATTTAGTGGCTATCATGCCTATTTCATGATTGAAGTTCAGATCTCCCTGCATCATGGCACTGGGACATGAAAGCTGTACTAGAGCAGACGGAATTTCATATCACTGCTCAGGATATGGGAATGCCAGAGTAAAAAAAAGAAAAATGTTATAAGGAAATTGTGGAGTCTGAGGCCAGAATCACGTGTTAAAGTGTTTGACATCCCGTCACTGTCACGGCCCTGACTCATCAATACTCATATACTCTCTGGAGGGGAGAGAGAAGGGGGGGGGAAGAGGTCCTACTGACCTCGAGCGCAGTCATGGGATTCGCTTTTCTATAACTTGTGTAACCGGCTGCAATGTACTTTTCTATTATGTCTACCTATCCCCCAGTTAATTAAGATCGAGCGGATGCACATCATATACTAAAGGGGGGGGGGCGAGTATCCATCCATGTGGCCTAAGTTATCCTCAAATGTTAATTTCCCTCCGGATTACGGCCACTTTCCTTCTACATTTCCGAAATCTAGCGTGTATTTTTTTAATGTTTCGAAAACACAAAAAATGTACTTTTCATTGCGAACAGGGGGAATACATGTTGTTTTCCCTTTCCAATGAAACAGGGCCACGGCCCCGATGAATCCGTCGGTGCTTTAAATTTATTAATAGTCCTAGTTTGCTGGCTATTATTACTAGATTCCTTGGGCTACAGGCATTTCTAGTTTTTCATTTTTTGCACACCAACTAAATAAAAATGGAATCAAAAACGAACCTAAAATCTGCTGCCACACGGACGGGCGGTGGACGTGACGTAAGTCTCTTACCATACAGACTCTGCCGATCTTTCGCTGTCAGAAGTGATTCTTCACTGCTGGAGAGTAATTCCCATGGTGTCTGGAGCGTATCCGTCTCCTGCAGTTCGGCTTAACTGGCGTTAAATTTCACCGAGCGCAACCGCTCTACAGTCCGCACAGTCGTTTAGTTGCGTGTCCCCCATCCCTGTGGACGACTCAGCGACGATCGTGGCGCGGCGAGCCCGTTCCGGGCCGGGCGACGCTGCGCCATGTCGCCGGCAGATGGCACCAGCGCGGCGCCGGCAGCGCCATCTGCGGCGCGCCGGGCGCGCCCGCCTGCATAAAACATGGCGGCCGGCCGTGGTGCGGCCCCAATTCGGCCGGAACGAGCCCGACGCCGACAGGGGGCGTCCCTGCGGACCCCGTGGCCATCCGCAGGTGCAGCCGGCAAAATTAAAGTGTTTACAGAACCGCGCGACGGCCGGCCGGCGGCGCGGCGCCGCCGGACGGCCGCCGTCGCCGTGTGCCGATGGGCCCTCCGAGTGCGCTGAGCGCCGTGGCCGGGCGCCATCGCGATCGTAGCTGCGCCGCGCCGACGGGTGACGGCCCGGCGACACGGTCGGGCCCGGGTAAACAGACAATAGCCGGCTTATTGAAGTGGCGGTGCCTGGTGAGCCTGGCGCACCGGGCGGCGCTGTCCCGAGGTGGAACTGCGCCTGCCGACCGCCGCCGGTCCGGGTCTCTGGAGACTTTCGTAGGCCAGACGAGGCCAGAGGAATTCTCCGTTTTCGTTTGTTTCGTTTTCCCACGAAACGAAGACAAGGGTGCAGCCAGTTTTGGGAGAAGTCTTTTAAAATAGTTATATCGGCTATAGGACATATAGCATTATGAGTTTACATTTTTCGGCCGAACGAAGAAAAGAGGCCCATCTCATAGTGAGAGCGTGGAAAACGCCAACCGCGTTTTCAGAATATCGTCCATTGCGCATTCAGTTTGGCACTGAAACACTTGTAACCACATATACCATTCGTTAAAATTATGAGGCGCACGAGCACTTTCCACTGCACTTTACCGACAGATTTCCCCCAACGTCCCCGGGACGTCAACCAACCAGCTGAGCGCCGTTCTCAGTTTGGAGACCAGTCAAACTTAATCAAATTTGCCCATCCAGAGAAGAATACTCACACCGCCGCTCGCCGGCTCTAAAGTCACGGGCCATTAAACCGCAGTCACATCAGCAGCCAGGGGCAATGGCGCAGAAGAGAGTACGTACGCGTCTGTGCTCGGGGTGAGGGACACTTCTCACAGTCCAGCCACGAGGGCGGCACCAGAGGCGAGATTTCCGCCACCTCTTTGTCTGCGAGCAGCGTCAAACAGGAAGGCGTTTCGGGCGTCCGGTCCCCTTGCGGACGGACCGCCCGAACGAGCAAGGCAGGAGCGGCCTCCAGCCGGCGGTAGCTGTTGAGCTGCTGCAGCCGCGCCTGCTGAGAAGACACCGGCCTGTTCGATGCGCGCGGGAGGCGCTTCTTCCTACCACTGGCAAACGGTCAGAAACGAGACGCTTGAGTTTACGCCGCGATTATGGAGGGACCACGGTGATGCGGCGCTGATGAACTGACTTAACGCAGTGGAGAAACCATGGATAACTGTGAACACGCCAGTTGGAATGAAGAGCAAGGTCCCGAGTTTCGGCGACTGACGAGAAGGGAGAAACGTTGTTCAAACGTACTTTGTGTTCGCTGGGGTATTGCCGCAGACCGAACCACCCCGCATTTCTGGCCAATGGAATCGGGATATCGTGGTCAAGGCGTTAACGTTGCTCTGCCTTGAACAATGGTCTTAGAGATGCTTGTGATACCAATATGGTCCCTTTTCTGAATCAGCAGCTTGACAACAATTCATGCTTTTCAACCGTTTTCAGAAACCGTCTCGGCTTGATTGTTAAGCGTGCCCCCCCCCTACGTCTTTCAGCAGATGAGACCGCATCTCGCTGTTCATTCGTCAGACATGGCGCCGAGGCAGCACGTAACGTCACCGACCTACACGCCCTCGGACGTGCAAGTTGGGCACTTTGGCTGAAGAGCAGTTCAGCGCGGAAGCCTTTTACGGCCGTCGAGTTTCGTCGAAGGCGCCACCTTTTCCGGACAGCGTCCGCGATCCATCACCAAGTTTTCCGGGCCCAACAAACCGCGGCCCGGAGAGGCAGGCGGCCAGAAATCCTGGCGGCGGCGCCCGTACGGTAAACAGGCGCCGGAGGCCGTACCGCCGCAGGCTATACTGTCGGCGGTCGGCCGGTCGGGGCCTCCACCTCGGCCGGCCGCCGGCGCCGGCTCGTTCCCGCGCTAATAAAGCCACGCTGCGAGGCGGCTGGACCGGCACCCGGAAACGCCGTGGCCGGCTAACTGGTCTGTTTGTGCGAGCGCGCGAGGCCCGCAGCGTGGACGGCAGCGTCAGTGTTCTGGAGCGAGCATGGCTTTCTTTTCTGCGGTAGCACCTTAGGAAAGGAAAGGTCTGGAAGCAAGGTAATGGTACAAAGATGGAGGCGGGGGATTTCCCAGATTCCAAAATTGTAAGTTTACTACGTCTTTGGCAATGTGATGGTCATAAGGAAATTTGCCAGTCAGTCGCCATTTTTTCTTTTTTTTGACGAAACGTTGAACAATGAAGCGCGAGTTTCCCCATTGGCATAGCAATACCACCACAAATGATTTTGTCGCTTCATAATAAGCAAACACGCGCAAAAACACATTTCCAGGAGAACATGGAACATTGCTGAGTACCTCTGGGTCTTGTTTAATCTGTCTATTCCTGAAAACGCAAAATTTCGGGGCGCATAGGTGCTTGACTCTGACCCGGTGACCTAACGCCGACCAAATTCTCTGACCCACGAGACTGACGCCGTCCACTAGCCAGAGTGTTTCGTTTGTGAGCCTGACACTGGCCGGAGCTTCCACAGCGCGCTGACACAGACCAAAGTCCTTGACGAACAGCCTCGGCCCAGCCCAGAGCGGAACAGAACAGTCTGTCGGAACACCTAGAATAGTTGGCCGGTTCTGACGGCGTATTTTTGTAAGCGGCGATGCCCAGACGGAGCGGCTTGAGTCGCTCTCCAGGCTTACCCCGACCTCGGCCCGGTATCGTCGCTGGTCTCGGTCTCGATCGCTTGACCTCATTCTCGGCGGCGGCCTCGGCCGGGTCTCGGTCTCCATTGCGGCCGCCACCTGCAGAGCGGGCTCATTTCACGGCAGGCACGACTTGACGTCGGGCTCGGATGCGCCCGTCCAGACCGTGATGGATGCATCAACCCAGCCGCGGCGACGCCTCAGACCCCACGTCACGTGATGTTTTGCGACAGCTTACTGCGTCAGACGGAGATGAGATGGGATGCACCAGAAAAAACGCAGGCTAAAGCACCCCAAGAACAGTATTTGCAGGCGCGCCCTCGAATATGGCGGCCGAGACCGCGACGTCCTGTATTCGTTTGCGCCGCTTAGAGTGTCGCCGCCGCACCACGTAGCGAGTTTGGCGCAGGGGTGTGGGATTTTCGATCGCGTCAGAGCGCTCAAGGCTGCGGACACGCGTAGAGCCTGATTTAGAGCTTGAGCTAGAGCTTGAGAGGCCGCGCTTGATTGAAGCCTCCCCGAAGCCGCATTGTCGGTGTGTGATGAGTATCATTATGTTATTTTTTGTGTTCCTGTTCTATGCGTGGCATATGCACTTGCTGCCTCCATTAGAAAGCAAGATTCCCCGCTTGCAAGGTTGCAATAATCCATTTTCGTTTTGCTGCAGAGACCGCCCAGCTAGAGGCATCCTGAAACAATGCATTCCAAAACCAGCTTCTGTGTGAGATGATTGCCAGGAGAATGAGTCGGGTGCGGGGCAAGGATCTAGCGTATCGGCTGGGTCGGCTGCGGCATCGGAGAGACGCTGTTCGAGGTGTGCTGTGCTGCTGCGTCCGTTCACCGCTTCGCTGAAACTGCGCTCAACAGCCACCTGCCGGAACGCCAATCCAAGACTCGCGCTAAACGGCATGTCCTCGGACACAGGTTGCTCAGATGTTACGATCTGGTCAGCCAGTACAAGGAGTCAGCACAAATGTGAATTGCCCATATGCTGCACAACACGGGATAACGACACGGTTTGGCTTTTGGTTTGCTGTAGTCGTCAGGACGCTCAAAACTGATTGGTTCTCACGCTCTGCATTTTGTGCTTTTTGTCCTTTTCCAGCTGTCTTGATTCTTTACTGTACAACTTTCAACCTAAAGGCTTTTTTTGTGTGGTTTCCTGTTAATGCGCATTGGTTTCGTAGGTCACCAGACTCAACGAACCGTGTTTCCGTGAAACAGAAAGACACAAAGTGTATCGAAAACAGTGTTGAGAACTCCCTGTCACCTGATGCTACCGTGCTGAGGCATGTGTGTTGAATACAACCCTCGTTCGACGTGATTTTGCCAGTGCAGTTTCATTAAGTTCGGAACCTAAGAATCTAGGAAAACACGACGAGAAAGAATTCTGGCATGAATACGTGGCATAGTTCAAGAATTGAGGAAGCTGCAGTCACATAAAGTCCCGAAACCCAGGGAATGCAGCACTTTAAAACTACGCAGCGTCTCCGAAAACCACCCTTGCCATGCACTCGTGAAAATGCTTCATCAGTGGCAGTACATATGTTATATATATATATATATATATATATATATATATATATATAAATTGAATGTTGCAAATTTATATTCCATGTATTTTTGCACTCAATACGGTTTGCTCCCGTTGGAAAGTAATGCTTTGAAAAAAAGAAACCGAGAAAAGATGAGAAGAAAAGTATGTATCCAAGATTTCAGGGGAAAAGGGAAGGCGGTGGTAGTTAGTTATCCAACCTGTATTTCATCTGACTGCTGGCTGTACTGGTACTAACTTCGGGAAAGGAATGACAGCCACCCCCGTACCTGCACATGCCTCTGGAGGCCTTAGCGACCCGATGTATTTAGGACACAAGGGAAAACGGCGCTTTCGAGCCATTTATCTTCCTACGCCGCCACTGGGACTATACGCTGAATTTTCCCGGGCCGAAGGACGAATGCCCTGCTTCTCCTCCCTCATCGCCGCAGGCGCCGCCACTGCCTGGAGGTTGGACACGGACGGACTGAGAAACCAGTTCTTGCCGCGCGGTCAAGGGCGAGCGCCGGATATTGAAGAACGCCTGTGGCATACGACAAATACCGCTTGCGGTTTCTGGTGGTGTCATGAATTCATATCTTCATTCTAAGCCTCTACACTCCTTGCTCCATTTAGAATCTTTCTTGAAATGAGTAAAAATGTCAAAAAAGGCTCTTCCAGTCCTGTACACAGCTACCTCACTTATGAGATGCCCAACATGGAACCTGCGACTTCCATACAAAGCACGATGAAGGACTAAAGGATCCAAGGACCTTTATGAAACTGGGCTCACGGGCTCCGTGCTTTTCCATGGCGTGATTTCTTTGTTCCTGGGTTCGTACTTTCTTAGGATTCCATTGGGTCGCCGGCGGTCATGGCGTAATTATGTTTGGTAAATCCGGCAATTTCACGGTAATCGTGTTATCCACCCAGTTCTTTTTTTCCGAAAAGCATTTCTTTAGGCATGGGTAGCTCTGTTGCATCGGTTAGGAAGAAGTCGCTGCGAGTCTGAAGAGCTGATCTGTGTTCGGAAGACATTTTCATGTGTGTCACATGCCGTATCACGTACATATGACGAATACCCACAGCGGATCCAGTTAACAGAAAAAGAGGGGTCGCTTTGCAGATGACGAACTGTTGGTAATAAGCTATCGTATTCAAACATGTTTTGAAATTTTATTTTGTATCGCGCTTAAAGTTGGCATTTTGAGATCATAAGTGCATCACATTTTGAAACAATAGGATCATAGGCATAACCAGGCCAAATAAAAGGGACTTTTGGAAAATGGCAGTTTTGCCATACATTCCGAGTCTGATCAGCTTGCACGTATGCGGATCTAGGTGCCAGAAAACAAGATGTCAATAAATGCATGGTGATAGCTACGTTCTCTTCCATAAATGGAGTTGTAATTTGACAGGAACATAGGAACAGATGAAAGACCTCCTTTTTACCACTACCCTGGAGCCGCCTCTGGTTTTTTGTGACATTCGATGGTAATAAAAGCGGGACTAACAAACCAATTACACCGGTCCAGCTGTCTGTAGGGCAAACGCAACTTGTTATTGGACGAAATATGCACCCCATAACCGATGCCTGAAGGCGCCGCCTGGCAGTACACATAGGTGAAATATGTTCGTAAATTAGGACAAATATGCCAATATTACACGTTACCCTTGTTTTATTCATACAATGAGCCATAAATTCTTAGGCGTAACAAATGCAAATATCCGATTTTACATGCCCATGGATCCGTCATTAAAAAGCTTTTTTCTGGAAAATACTTGAATGTGTGTGGGCTGTAAACATTTGGATTATTTCAGATGTTTATGACATTATAAAGGAAATCAAAATAAAATATACCCATCTCGAACTACGCAATCTCTAGAAAGAGAGATATTCCTCAAAGATGCGTCCCAAAAGCGTGTCCTCGAAACGCGTGGGAAAGAGGCAAACTTTTGAAATTTCGTCACAAGATTTAGAAACATATCTAGAAAAGGTCGCTAAGTTTCGTAAAGCCGCTCTCGAAAACCGGGAGATGGCGAGTGAAAAACTGGAGTAGGGGGCGGAATCTGCCCCCCCCCCGCACGGAATAGGGTTAAATTGGACGACCAACGACTCGAGACTTGTGCTGTGACTGGTTCAAATCCCAGAGCAATTTGTCGAATTTTCCCAACACCGATAGATTTGTCGCCCATTCAGGTGGTCCTCACATTAAGGTTGACAAGAATGCCCTTTTTAACCATCACTAGGAGTCCGAAAGAGCACCTGCACAAAAATGGAAAACCTCAGCATAATATGGCTACATCGCCGAAACCTAATAGCTGTAGACTTTTATGAAATTGGCCTACGAAGATTTCGTACTTTTACACGGCGTATTTTACTAGATTCTCACAACTTGAATTGTACTGGGAGTTATCCAGTAGACCTAGAAGTATCTAAGGCTGCAATTTAAATGGCAAGATGAAATTTGTTAAACCCGATCGCCTTTTTTCCTTTAGCTTAAATTTGGTTGTGGAAACTTGTTTCTGAAAGAAGTATGGTTTCGCTGTGCTCGTAAATACGTAAGCAATCGTCGACGCGCGGCGGCCGTGGTGCAGTGATAGCCTTTTGGTCAAATCGGATGACAAGCATGTTGGAATAGCGCAGGCGACGGGTTCGAATCCCAGAACAGCTTGCCATATTTTCCCCAAACCGATGATTGTACGTCATATTTATGTGATTAATGCCATCGTGTTTGGAGAAAATGGCCTTTTTAACAACCGCCAGGACTTTATCTCTAAGGATATAGAGAGGAGTATTTTACCAATATAAACCGCAACTGCTTCATTCGGCCCTATAGTCGTAATCTACGAATTGGGTACCTTTCACAAAACCGGCTGGTTAAGGCTTCGTACTTCTGCATGGCGTGTTTTACTAGATTCTTAGATTCTTAGATTTGCTTTATGAAAATGGGCCCAGACGGGAGTTGACTTGTTGTCTTTTTGTGAACACCATCAGTTCAAATCCGTTAACGGTCTCAGTCTTTTTTTGAGGTGTGTTAAGTCACAGCACTGGTGCACACCTGAAAGTTCACTGTCCAAACATTTAGTGATCTTTTGCCCATCGACGTCTGTGCATACTAATCTGCATTTTCTATTTGTATTTCTGGATCATCTGCTAATCGCTTTCTCCCCCTCCCTTATTTTATTTCCTCTGCCCTGTTTGATTTCTTCCCCCTTTTGTGTTTCCCTTCATGTGTATCTTTTGCTATGCCTGAATTTCCTATTTGGCCGTATTCAGTGTCATGACAGTTTAAATTACAGCAATCTAATCTAAAAGAAGCGAAATGCTTTGCTCCAACTACTTCGCGACGATAACTGCCACGCGCCGCTCCAGATAACCCACTGGTGGGGTGGGGCAGAGGTGAATACTGCATTTACTGACGTTTTTGTGCGAATAACTTTCGGGACACCCACGACAGAGTATTGTAATAGCGCTGATCTTCCGTCGTGCACAACGCGCGTATTTTGTCGCTCGAAATTTTAAAATCGGTCCACAGTGTCGACGGCGGGCGGCCGAATGCGTGTCTGCTCGACCGTATGACAAGCACTGCGTTGCGTGCAGCATATAGCATACAGCATACAGCAATAGTTGCCGCCGGACAGCTAGCTGCAACAAAACAAAATGTAGGGACTTACCTGTGCCATAAACTTGCAATCGAATCGATCGGTTGCCTGGGGTCAGGTCATTCGAGGTCAATCAATACGACATGATGAGCATATTGTCGTTCCTTCAGGTTCATTCATCGGATCTCAGCAACACATTGTGATGATTCAGTCCAGGAATGCACGTGGTTATCTTGAAACACAAGTAGGTCGGACTGTTCGAGAACCCAGAATAAGTTAGATTTGTAGATACTCAGAACGTGTGGAAACTAAGCCAGGTTTGTTGTCAGATTGTGGCCATCCGAGGTCAGTTAGCAAAGATCCAACATGGTGTACTCTTCTCGAAACGTACTCAGGTGGTAATTATATTTTGTATGCATGTATTTTGTTAATCTTAGCTGGCCACAAATGATCTTAGTAGTTCAACTTATCTGTAGATATTTAACTTTATTCTGCCTACTCACAGCCCACGAGATTGTGCTATTCCTCATTTTGATAAGATGTGATATTAAAATATACTGGCCTCGTTTAGCCTTGATTAATTTGACCCTTGTTAACCCCCCTTTGAGATGTGTAATTCCAACGCACAGACAAGCCCCACACAACTGGCCATCGGTTCAGTGGTTCTGCAGAAAGGAAAGGCTACTACTGATCTCACCTTTGACCTCGTCTATCCGTAAGTGATTTGACTTAAATCATGGAGGTTCTGGGGTGCCTTAGATCACTGTGGACTAATTCCCCACATACCTGTGTTGCAATGGGTTTAATAGATCATGAATTAGAATGAGGAAAATATGCCCCCACACATTCCAAATGAAAAACGAGGAGCCCGTGCGAATAATTCTCAGAAGACTACCAGCAAGAATCTCTTGGGACAATTTGCATCACCGTCTTCCAGTGGTGTGCATGCCACCAGCCCGTTAGGCAGGCGCAAACATTGGCTAATATGTCCCAGGACTACCCGGTTATTGAAGCCAGCGGCGACGCTCACGTGAAATTGCCCAACGTTAGCGATGAGTCGCCAGTCGACCAACCAGAACAATGACACGGGTCCACGGCCCATCGGATGTCTGCAGCTAATCCAGCATTCGTGGGGATCCGTCGGATTCACGCATTCAGAAGGCTTTTGCAAGGGTTCGCATTCACATCTTTCCTGCAGTGATGTTTCCTGTTAAGATGCCCTCCAAACTACAGCGAAACAAGCACCGAAAAGAGGCTGTCACTGAGTTGGGAATTGGAGGCCACGAATTCGCAGCTTGGAGCCAACGTTTATCGTTTCCGAAGCTTCCGTTCAAAGGGGAGGGTAAAACTGTATCGGAAGACGGCAATGCACCATTAAGTCATTGATATTGATACTGATATATACAATATACATCATTAAGAGTTACTGAACGATCTGGTCGGCACGTCGACATCAACGCTCTCTCGTTCGCCCTCTCCCTCTCTCTCGCCGTAATCGCCTGACGTGACTGGCGACTATAAACGTTCTCTGCCATTACCGTTCGGGGGGCTCATTTCTTACGCCCATCCACTTATTGTTACAACTCATTCGAGCCCATTACTTAGGGGTCGAGTCCCGTACCTCGGCCTCATTTTTCGCGTTTTGTCGTGCCAACTGCCGAGTGACACGTCTTGCTCAAATGTTAATGACTTCTTTCCCCAGACGCTTGGGCCGATGATTTATTCATCGGCGCGCTCCAGAGCTGACGGCTTTCGCCGGCGGCGCCGAGCGTCGCCGCAGAAGCTCCAGCGAGGCAGGTCGGCCGGTCCCGCCCCACGACAGCCTCCGGAGACGCCGGCGGTCACAGCAGGTCCTGCCGTGCGCACGGTTCGGCGAGACCGCCGTCAAAGCGTTGTCGTTACAGGCCACCGTCACAGTAGGCGCACGGACTGAAGACTGAAGATGAAGCTAAAAACAGCTCACTTATGTCGCGTGACTGGGGAGAGGAGAGACCGCTGCGAGTGAGCGCCGTGTCGTGTGAGGTGGATGAGCCAGGCTTTTAATTCACTCCCGATTTGGCGCTAGGGGAACTCGAGGAAATCATATATAGTGAGAACACAGACGTGGACGTAATTATGCATCGGCTAGCACCGCTTAATATGCCGTTTGAGCAGCCGAATGTGCCTCCGGTTTGACGCTGGTTAGCAGACCAGTACAAAACAGTTTAAAATATTTTCCAGTACAATAGCCGACCAACACCGATGTGACCGAAAACGCCGAAAAGAGCCAAAAAGAAAACTTTCAGACGCCTAAGTGTGTTTCTACTTCGCAAGTTTAGCTTGCTTGCCGTTGAGTGCAAGCAAGTCGGCTGTTTTGGCGCAGTTTGTCAAGAGTTCATGTTGATTTTTTTGGTCCATAGTTTTCTCGTTCGTCAGTTGCTTGAAGCAAGCCTGCCATATTTCGGCAGCCTATAACGATGCCTCGCCAGGTGGCAACAGCAGCCGTAACTTCATTAGCTGAACTTGTCTCTTGGTGCTCTCGTAGAGGACGGGAAAACTGTGCGGTTGCCTACCTGTTCTTTCCACAGTTGTCTCAGTAGCTCGGTGCTCACCTCATCCTCTGTAGATGCGTTATGAACAGCTTCAAGATCATTACGTTTGCGCTGACTTTTGCAAACCAAAGCACCCAATATGTCAATGTACAGATGAGCCGGTAAGTAATCTGACTAGCATCCGATGTAAGTCGACGAAGATACAATTAAAGTGCTACCCAGCGGTCCCGGGAAAGATGGGATGACATCATACGCTGTGGCTGAGCAGTTCGCTCCAGCATGACAGCGCGATCAACTCTCTTGTGAAGGAGTGGAGGAAGAGACTCCGAAGTCTCGCCATATGCATGAAGCTGTTCGCCAACGGCTTCAAGGGCCAAAAGGCAATACTAAACCCTCGGGCCAGGACGGCTCAAAACCACTGATCGTTTGCGCTGCGGTCAACCGGCCAGCCGGAGCCTTGCAAGCATGGCGGAGCTGCGCGCGTGGCCGCCGCCCGTTCGGCCGGCACGGGGCTGACGGCCGCCAACGACTGCAGCCTTCCCGCGGGCCTGCCCGCTGACCGGTGGACCGTGCAGCCCCGAGCGGGCGCCGAACGGCGGCTGGCGGCCGGCGTAGGTGCTGCCAATCTCTCGCCGCCGAATTTACTGGCTCACTCGGACGGCGGCCGCCGCCGCGACCGCGCCGAACTGGCGATTGGTCGCGTCGATCCCGACGATTGGCCGCGTCGGGCGCGACGATTGGCGGCGTCGCGGCTAAAAGGAAGCGCTGGCCCGTGTCGCTTTGTTCGCGGCCACAAGGGGCGATACCGGCTTCATCGTGTCCGCGCGGCAATCACACGCGTCCAGCCGCCATCCCCCCCCCCGGCCGAGACCGATGCGCCCCCGGTCCGTCCCCTCGGGCGATTACGTTTGATCAGTTGCCAGGCGCCGTGATTATGGTGCGGTATCATGGTTTCCCGCGGGGCCGCGGCAGAGGGGACGCAGAGGGTCCCTCGTCTGCTGCGCGGCTCGGGCCGACCCAGCTGTTGCCCCCCGGGCGGGCTGTCGGACGTGGAGGTCAGGCCGCCGGGTGCCCGGTCTGGCGGCGAGCGGGTGTCCAGCGAGCCCTGCTCTCGGACGGCCTGACACTTGCAGCAACACTGTCACACCGGCGCAGCGTCCCTGCAGCGACCAGCCCTCAGTTGGCTTTGTGCGTGTTGTGTGAGCGCGTGCGTAAAGGGGAGGGAATAAGGCCATATCAACAGATGAGGTTACATTGCGGCCCGTGTGCGGTTTGTTATCAAAACGTACGGTGCTCTGACATCGCCTTCAGACTCCGGATAGAATGACTCGGATCAGCTGTGGATGAAAACAAACGTTTAACCCTATTCCTGGCAGGGGGGGGGGGGGCTGAATTGGCCCCCTTCTCGGGTTTTCTGCTTGCCAATTCCAGAGTTTTTGACGCAGCTTCACGAAACTTGGTGACTTTTCCTAGCTATTCTTTCTACGTACTGCGACAAAATTTTCAAAATTCTTTTGTGCTCAGGGGCGGAGCCAGGCAACGTTCTTGGGAGGCACCCCAGGCCGTTTTTGGCTCTGTTGATGGTGAAAGGAAAATGGCTGCCAAAAATAGCGTTTTTAAGATAGAACTTAAAACTTTATATGGATGTATAGCTAAATAGTTGGGCAGTGTGTAAATACAATTTTTTCATCTGAGGTCACTCTACAAGGTCAGGCCAAGGTCAAAAGCCAAAATTTGGTTCTATAGTAACAATTTCGGCGCTATTTCCTGAAATGCCAAACCCGGAATATATATCACGCAGAAAGATGTTCTCTACATGTGTATCAAGTTTCAGCTTGATATCAGATTGGGTCACGGAGCTATGACCTAAAATGTCAGTGCGCGTACCCCTTATCACAATAGCCGTGAAATGAAATTTTTGAAATAGTGAATTCAAATGACTGAAAACATTTACAGATAATATTGAATGCATACGAGAATATTCTAAGTGACTCCAAAGTCACTATAGTTCATTTAAGGTCAAAGGTCACAAGCGGATCTGAGGAGCATGGCATGGCAGTTCATGGCATGTTGGCAACATGGCAGTTCCCCTTTTTTTATTTCCCTGACACCGCCTATGCTAACATTTTACGAGCATTGTAATGCGATTTGTACTTCTTTAGCATACCATGACTAGCAGAAGCCAAAAAATTGTTTTGCCTTTTTTGTTCATTCAGTTAAAAAAAAACTAATCCTCCTATTTTCCAGACCCTGTGAACGCCGATGAATTTTCTTAAAATTTCCCATGTGTGTACTAGTTTTAAAAGCCCCATCTATAATCTGTCCATTCAAGCCAATTTAATCGAAATCGGTCCATAAACAATGGAGTTATAAGAAATCCGAAAATACCCACATTTTGATATTTTTGCCCCCCTATATCCACCCCTTTCAAAATGTTATTTTTTCAAAGTGTAGTTTGCGTCATGGCAAATCGATTGCCGTTTGTTGCGATAAAATCGGACGTGTAGTTCTCGAGATCTCCGGGGGGGAGGCCGAATCCACCCCTCCTTCCGGGAATCGGCCATACCGTCTAGCCCTCCGGGAATAGGGTCAAAGAGGCGGAGTGGGATGAAACCACACGATTTCAAAATATATCATGTCTCTCTGTGAATAAATTGGGGTCAGTCACATCATGTGACATCTGTCGAATTTCTGAGGATGTCTACAAAGAAAGTATTACGGAATACAGACTCAAGCTTTCCATGTAGCATCACGATTTAGGGAAACTGTATGACGCAGGGACACAACATGGCGGGTAATGATGAAAGTGCTATGAGATTAAAGTTCAAAGCTCAGATATCAAAGGTACCTGATAAAAACCAACGTGCCAGCTCCTCAGGGCTGTTCTTTTTCCAGATGCGTGGCAGAGAACAATAGTGCACCGACTGGTGGAATGGGATTTCTAGCCACTGCAATGGCTAAAAACTCCCATTCCACTGGTGTGACCCCCTTGGAAGCATATGCAACTTCTCTGCGCAGATCGGGACGGTCTGACATCATGACTCAAATTGTCCTTGGTTGTAATTTTGGGGTGGTATTAATGATCTATATCATTCATATAACAATGTTAATAAAATAGCTAGTTTGATGTCACGTTTTGCGCATTCCACTACATTGGCGTCTCTACGGCGGTCGGAGAATTGCCGTCCACGTATAGGGATTTTGACCTGACCAGTGACACCACTAGTTTTTAAATCAACAAGAGGGTCATATTAGAGGTCTCGTTCACAACCAGCTCCTGATTGTCATTGAAATCATCCGAATCCGTCACTTGGTTTTTCGAGGTAGGCCAAAGAGGCCGAATGTGCAGCAAATTCACGGAGAACTGAAGAGTGACTAGCACACCAATGAGTCGGATTAAATGGTCTGCGTACGAGGCAAGGTCTAGTCGAGCTGTTTTCCACACCTCACTGAATTAACCCAGAGCGGAAGGCCATGGAACGAACGGCAGTGACAGTGTTCGTTTTCCGTCGCTTGGTGTGAGTGGAGTACTGAGTGCACCACTATACATTAGTTACTGAGTACAGCTCTATACATCTGGGTAGGTCTGGGATGTGGCGAAATGACCACCGAATGAAAACGGGCGTATTCCTTGACCATGCTCTAGACCGGAGTGGTCACCAGCTTCGCAGCATGATACACCGGCTTGCAATGAATGATGCTTGATTCATGTAATGCAAAATTTAATGTGCAAAGCAGCGTCTTTTCAACAGATTCCTGGTGAGTTAACCAAGTGTTTTAGCAGTGATTTCCGTGGCTCCTGAACAACGTTCATAACTGGCTTTATTTAACGTGTATGGCAGCTACTGGCGAACGTGGAGGCAGACAAATGACAAGCATTCTTTTGATGTCTTAATTCTCAAGTTTTATCATTAAAGGGGAGATTATCTTTCTCAAAAAAGCAGCAGATGGCTCAAGCATAGCGCTAGCGACATTAAAATGATCCGTCAGTGTCACAAAGAAGAGTGCCAACCAAACTTGTGAAATTTAGTGAGACAACAGCCAGGGGCGTAGGCCAGATTTCGCTTTAAAAGCACCAGGAAAACTTAACTCCTTAAAACTCAAATCCTTGGATTTCAGCCACTTTGTTTTCGAGTGCAGGGACTTTGTGGTCATTTCCATATTCCGGTGCGCAAAGAAACGCTAAATTCCGATCCCAAGGGAGCACGACTCCGCTGCAGCCCCGTCCCCGCGCTGACTACGCTGCTGCCGACAGCACGACGTCGACTTTACTTTCTTACCGCCCGCAGACAGTGAAAGCCTCTGCCTGCCCTGAGAACGAGTCGCACCCTGTCCAAGGTCATATCCTTCCCCGCCTCTGCCTTTGTCGCTCGGCTCGTGTCCAGCACTGCGGCGTCCAGCGTGCCCAGCCGGTGATGGGACGGACAGTCTCGTCAGGGGGTTAGTCGTGCCGCCGAGCGTCGTCACGGCCCAGATTAACGCAGGACGCTGCCAGATCTGCGGCTAATTCGCCGCCGGCGACCTGTCCCAATATGGTCGGCGCCTGGCCGCTCCAAATTAACTTGGCGCAGCGCCGCGGTGGGGGCGCTGTTGCCTGCATGGCTGCCTGACGCCAGGGAAGGGCTCAGCATAGGGTGACGGCCAGTGGCGCACCCAGACCATATGCTAGGAGGGGGAATCAAGTCTCCATCCGGGTAACCTGAAATATCCCGAAATGTTTATTTACCCTCGGATTTGGGCCACTTTGCTCACCATTTTCGGAAATTAGCATGGCAAACAAATTTTTATTTCAGAAACAAAATATCTACCGTTTCCGTCCATAAAGGGTTGACACAAAAGACCTTTTCCGGATTTTCCCTGGTTTTCCAACGAAAGAGGATCACGGCCCCGATGGTCCCCCGGAACAGTGAAGGACAGACTTTGTGAGCAACTGGCTGCCTTCTGTTACGCGCCTGACTGGTGAAAGGCAGGGCTATGAACGTTTCGGACTTTCCTGGCATTTGCCAGCTGGACAAGTATGGACGTTAATTCATATACTCAGCGACATTTAGGTTTCGACAGCATCCAGGTTGTGTAACTGATTCTGTTGCCTTGAAGTACTAGTAAACATGGGAATATGTGGCATTTCAGCGTAGACAGGAGTGTCGATTTGTATTCTTTTGAGAGGGCGGGGGCCCACCCACTGTCGATTAGGCCTGCCCAATGTTGGTTTGGGCTCACCCAATATTTTTCTGCCGTTTTTAAAGGAAACGGTTTTAAAGGTTTTAAAGCAAAAAGAATGGCCGCAATAGATAGACAAAAAGTAAACAATGAAGCATAAAGCGATTCTTTCTGCCATATATATATATATGTGTATATGTAAACACATGGGGATAAGTGTAATTATTTGCTTGATAAATTGCGGCAGAAAAACTCATTAATTTCCTTTGGTCAAACAAAGTGGGCTAAATCTGCTGAGAAACCAAATTTGGGAGAGGTTAGGTTGTCGGGCCCTCTGCTCGGCCCCCCAGTCATTTACAGAAATCGACATCCCTGAGCTCAGATGCTGCTTTTGTGCTTGTCTTGTTACGTGTGCAGTCGTCAACGTGTTATCAGACAGCCGACTTCTTGCTCCAGGATTACCTGGGAACGAAATCGCTACACTCAGTGTTCACCATCGGGAATCATAACTGAAACAGTTCTCGAATTGCCTGTATTGGCCAACTTTAAAAACCTGAACAGTTTTCTGGAGAACGGTGTAAAGCACCCGACCACTGTCAACCACCTCTCGCCGACGTGATCTGACCCCTAGACGATGGGGTAGGAGGCCGAGGTGGCGATACCGCACTGGTTGCGACGGTTGCGGCTCATCTTGATGTAGCCGCTGAGGCCCCAGCGAGAGCCCCAGCTGTTCTTCACCAGCCAGTAGTCGCCGCCGCTCTCGCTGCCGTAGCCGACCACCAGCACGCCGTGGTCCAGCTGGCTCGAGCTGCAGTAAGGCTCGTTGTACACGCCGCCCGAGTACAACTGGAACGACGACCGCGATGCGTCGATGGCGACGGAGACCGGACCGTGATTGCCGACGGCGTCGAGCAGGCCGGACTCGCTGCCTGATCGCACGTCGGTCCAGGAACGCAGCGTGGCGACGTTCCGCGACGGGTTGGCGCGGCAGGAGCCGTCGCTCGCCGTGTACGGGTAGCTCGACTCGGACTCGATCCCCCCGTTGTCCCGGATGTAGCTGCGGCAGTGCGCGAGCGTCAGCGGAGCCGGGAACGGGACTGGCGCTCGACGGAGGCGGGCTAATGAAGCTCCCGACAGAGAGCACCCAGATATCTGGCAAACATCAGCTATCATCGGCTCCAATATGTCTAGCGGATTGAGTAACAGATCTGCAAACTGGCCCAAGCTCACGAAGAGCGTCTCTAAGATGGTAGCCGTGCGACATTTTCTAGTAACTGTTATCGGAAGAACGATGGAGGTTAGTGACCTTCTGAACCAGCCATCAGCTGGTGTGCTTTGCCACATCCAGGTATTGGGAGTTGTTTTGTCCTTCCGCCGTGTTTTATCTAAATATCCGTAATATTTGGAGTGTTACATGCATTGGGATACTTTAGATGTCTGCTGCAGTCTGCTGCAGCAGACATCTAAATCGCGGTCTGCTGCGGCGTGTTTCTGCGCAGAGCTGGACGCCACAACCTGCAGCATGAGTCCTAACGGCGTGGCTCGCCCCAAAAGCCAATGGCCAACGTACTGGAACGCCTGGTCCATCCAGCCGCCGTTGCAGCCCTGGTTGCCGTAGGAGCGGGAGCAATCGACCAGCTGCTGTTCACTGAGCGAAACCAGCTGGTGACCGGCCAGCTCCCAGGCGCCCTCCAGACTGCCCGTGGCCGAGAACGACCAGCACGAGCCGCACTGGCCCTGGTCCTTGACCGGAGTGACCGCCCCGTGTTGGCGCCAGTCCATGCTGGACGGTGCCGCCTTCCCGGAAGTCTGCGGCGACATGTTCGACAGCACCGTCAGCACAGGTAACACAGACAGCGCGATGAGCATGAGACGAGCACTCTCAGTAGGGTGAGCACGGTCAGCTCTCCCTGCACTGTCAGCACGGTCGGTGGGGTCAACATTGTCGGTACGACCTGTGCGACCACAGCTAACGATCACAGTCAGTAGACCACGGCTAGCTGTGCGCTAGCGCCGTGCGCAGCGCGTGGTCGGGCCGCCTGACCGGGCGGGAGGAGAGGGGACTCTGGGAAGGAAAAGTGGAGTCGCTCTGAAGACTTGGCCAGAGCGAGGGGAACTGGGGACGACGGTTCCCCCGCTGCTTTGAGCCGCAGCCATTGCCCAGTCATATTGAGTCATGCGTGGCTGGAAACAAAGTGAGAAAGCACCGGGGCCTATCTGACGAAGCAGAAGCTGTCTTCTGTCTTCGTTTGCCATCTGAATTAAAGACCCGATAAGATGATGCTTGTCTCACCTGATGAGTAGCGTGCGGCATGGTACTGCCGATCTTCAACCCCTTGTACATGCTGTTGAACTCCTTGTTGGTGAGATCGGCAAACTTGTTGAGTGCCACTGTGAACGTATGCTTGCCCTCGGCGTACTCCTTCATGTGGCGGTCAACGTAAGCCTTGTTGTCCGCATACACCTACAATCAGGACAGAAATTAGGCGTTAGCCGTTTTCAGTTTGCTTACCCACAATAGCAAGATGCTCTTCTTCCCATAAACAATCCTTAAACGTTGCGTGAACGGGCCAAAATAATATTTATGGGCTTTAGGAGGAGACCAATTTTCAGTGGGTTTGAGCTGTAGTCCTAACGTAATAAATAAGACCTAATCTAAACATTCCGGGAAAGCTAGAACCCATAGACGAGGTTTTCAGTTAATGTTACGACACCAGCAACTGTCTTTTCATTTTAATATAGCTTTCAACCAGCACATCAGTCAGAGATGGCACAAAATCAAGCGTCAGATTACACAAATCATTAGTGATCTCATGTTAAGTCAACCTCCGTCTTTGGTTATCTACACACAGAGACAGAGACACTTTCTCTGAGATAAAACTGGCTCTATCGACGAATGTATTGCAGGTTAAAAGACAAATATCATTCTTGAGCTGCCGCAAATTCGGTTTCATGTAAAAGTTTGATGGTCAGATCGCGACGTAATTTTGACTTAATCGATTAAATGCTAAAAAATTAACGACGACTTAATAAAACCCTGTGGCCTAGGTTGACCTCAGATAACATCTTGTAAAATATTATTCATCGTTCAAAATAACTTCGTTTGTTCGTTCGTTTATGGTCCATCTCTATCTTGCTCGTTCTGTCAAAGCGCTTCTGGAGCTGGACCTTGGGTCATTAAATAGAAACTTCAGAGTGACTGACGGCGACTGGCTATCGCTTGCCGTCTTAATCATCTCAAACGGATCACTGGCTCTCGGGATAGGCGGGGGCAACCCCTCCCCCGACCCACCCCATTAATTGGCAGTTGGTGAAGTACTGTGCTGAATACAGTGATTCAGTCATAAGAAATACAGTCAGTGATGGGTTAATCGAAATAGGGCAACGAATCAGAAACGAGTACGTGCCTCGGTTTGTTTTTATTCCAACATGAGCGAATTATTCTCTTCAGCAATGTGGGACGGAATGTTACTCAATGAAAATACTGCCGAATGACTAACTGATTCCCAAAGGCAGAATTAGCGCGCGCACTGGAGGGGGTGCGCCATCGTCCCTCCCCACTTGTTTTTCTTGAAAACCTCAAGAGCGGATCTGAGCTTATTATTACTGCTTGTAACATTTATGACAATTCATGAACTCGTCAACTGAGGCAAAAAATTCAAAAATCGACGGGAAATTTTTGAGGTTTGAATCATTTGAAGTCAAGCATAACGAAAATGGCGGTTGTCGTAGATATAAGATTACCGTTTGAACAATACCAGCCACATCAGTCTGGGATAGCTGAGAAGAATGAATGTGCCAAGAGCAAAGCCAGAGTCAGTGAATGTCAAGGTTATCAAATGTTAGGGCCAACTAGCTGATTATCTGTTCTAGTGGCGAAAGTGACCAAATGTAGGGGTGTTACTATCTTCACTGAAAGTACGTTAAATGATGCATTTAGCGCCATTGTTTACACTCGAACTACACCAGTATCCCGTGTTGCTCGAAATGTGATCTGCAGAAATTTGACCCGAAATCTTCACTCAAGACGTCAAATGAATTGGTATTGTCGTATTCCACGTGTTAATGCGCCCTTTTCCCCTTTCAGCCGAAAAGATCCTAGAGCCGAGAAAGTGTTCTAACTTAACCTTTTTGACCTCATTTGACCTTGAAGATATTTACCCAGGGTCATTAAAACTATACATAATATAACTCTCCATGACCATACCCTACCCTTCAAATGTCATACCTCTAGCTCTTTACATTTTTCAGATCGGAGGGCCCCAAACTGGCCCCTTCCAGTGCCCGTTACTGCGAAACCTCCTTCCTCCGCGCATGTTAATGCGGATTTTGGCCTCTTGATATGGTGCTGTGAAGCAGACAGATACCAGCTACAATCTCTTTTGTATCGGAAGTGCAATCATCACGTAGTTTCGTGTAAGCCATGGAACGTAAAGGTTAATCGTTTGTTACAGAAGTATGTTTTTTCTTATCTTTTTTCTTTCATATCTCGACTATGTCGCACCTAAATCACTGGAAAGTTGAACGGTACGGATGACTTTATTATAAAAACTGAAAGGACGACGCCTGTCAGTCCCGGAAGACAGCCATGGGTTTTAGTAACGCTTAGTTTGGCTTATTTTGGCCATGCGTCTCAAGCGCGCCATTCTGGCCCCCCGGACAGCAATAGCTCTCATGATTCCGTTACATCTGTTTCAGGGGTTCTTAATTTGGGCAGGGTTGTTGTGACAAGTGATCGGCGGTGCAAATAAGCTGGCTGCCTGTGTGATGTTGTTTTGAGGTCAAATCAACTAAGGTAGATGATGTTTTAGGAAAAGTTATCGAACGTTTGAAAACCCGATCTTCCATATTAAAAATGTGTCATGAAATAGTTAATTTCATAAAAAGCAACGTTTCTGTAAAGAAATGGCCTCAGGTTTCTTGAGGTTGTTGGAGGGAAGTCATAAAGTGAGTCACGGTCTTGGCATTGTTTGAACTTCCCTTGAAAATGACTTCATACTTTGGTGACCTGGTACGACTTAGAAACAATTCATTTGGAAAGAAGCAAAAACAAAATGTAACAAAACTTGCTGTAAACACCACATTCAGAATGCGCACCGTTTAGCGGCAAGTCAAGAAATAACACTCACACACACACACGCGCGCACGTACACGCACCCGCACACGCACACCCCCTTCCTCCCCCACAAACACATGCCTTGGGATTGGGATTCATCTCCCGTCAGCTGGAAAAGATTAGCAGTTAATCAACGAGTACAAATATGTTGAATGTGAAACAGTTGTTAGAGCGGCGATTAGCAATGCAAGGTCATGACACTGAACCTTTAGTATTCCAAAGTTTTCCGTCTCAAATTGATTCATGCTTTGCCACCCATGTCATTGCCAAAAGCGTTCCATGACGTAATTCGTTGACTCATCTGTCACCTAACTTATTGCTATTCATCAGCTAAACAAGGCATGGTCAGGTTTTACGAAGTCTCAAAAAAGGAAACGAAAAAAGAACACTTTTTCTTTTGACAGACTGCTAAACTAACCCGATGGCAATCAGAAGTCCTGCCGTGCGATGAAATTAATTTTCTTTTGACGTCATTTCTGTTTAAATAAAAAATACTAAAAATCACCTATTTCTTCGAGTAAGAACCAAGATCAGAATAAGCGCACTGGCTCGCAAATAGCAACATTATGGGGCTTTGGCCAACTTAAACTAAGGTAGCCTTTCTGTTATTGACAGCATCATGCGAAGAAGACATAATTCTATTTCCGCTTGGTCTCGAGATAAAACGCTAAAATACATTTGCCTCAATAAGTGAAGAAGCAAAATTGTCCATTTTGGGATACTGGTGCCCATGCGCATTAGCATAGTTTACCTTCATTCTGTAGAGCTCTTCGATGGCATTGGAGTAGGACTTGCCATGAGCTTGCTTGTACGCTTCCCATTCGTTCCTGTCCACGAAGGCGGACGCCGCCCCCACCAGAAGGACGACCAACAAGGCGTTCATGGTGTGGCTGGCTGAGGGAAGCAGCATGATGATGCCATGCAAAGTTCCTTTATAAAGAGGTTTGAAACCTTACATTAGCTCTACGTGCTACGTTGCGCAGTAAAGGACAGCAAGACTAATACTCAGGGGTGTCGCTTTGCATTCTTTTGAGACCGTCCCGGCCCACGCAGTGTTGACTTGCTCCCCTCCATGTTGGTCTACCGCCCAGTATTTCTGATGCTTCAAAGGAAAATCAATGATAATAACGAAAAGAACGGCCGCAATAGATAAGAGATAGGCAGAAAGTAGAGTAAAGTCTAAAGCGATGTATCTCATATATATATATATATATATATATATATATATATATATATATATATATATATACACATTGGGATTAATGCAACTTTTATTCGATAAATAGTAACAAAAAACTTGTAAGTTTCTGTTGGTCAAAATAAAGTGGACTAAGTCCGTTGAAATGTCCACATTTGGGGAGGCTAGATCATCGGGCCCTCGGCTCGGCCCCCCTCAATCATGTGTAGAAATCGACGCCCCTGCTAGTACGTTGTCAGCACAAGCGCTTTTTTCGTTTCTAACTGGTTGTGCGGTAGAGCAAACTTCATGGACAGTCATCCAGGAGTCCAATGTTTAAAGAAAGCCTTCTGGAACGACATAAATAGATCAAATACAATCATTTTTAATTTGCTCCTAGTGCAAATAATTAGGAGTAAACAAGAATCATCTATGTTCCAGCCATGGCTACGGCAATTCCAAAGAATGGCATTTTTAAACGAGCTCATGCCAGAATAGATGCCATTGACCTCGTAGTGAGTTGCTATAACCTTTAAGTTTCACATCATTGACAGACACTTTAGGCATCACCATCTCACGACCAGAAGTCTTGAAAATGCTCACCTGCGGCTCCAGGGGTCAGATGAAGCCTTCCCGTGACGGGGATTGGTTATATTTGGCCTTATCATGGGTCATGAAATCTGCTTCGGAAAACCCTTTCTGTTCCTCTCTGTTCTGCTGCCTTCTGTCACTTGCGCCATAGGCCGCAAGTGTTCGTTTTCTCAGCCGATATCGCCTTTGGGCAGCCAGGTGATGTTATTCCCGGTTGGAGCGGTGGCGCAATGCTCGATTGAGGAATCCAGCCATATGTTGGGGCGACGTTGTTAAGTCCAGCCAGTTGAATCCAGCCGTATGTTCCCACTAGCATTGCGGACTCTCGGGCGGGCCGAAATCTCTGGCAAGCAGAGGGACGCAGGAGTCAGAACGAAAGCGAGAATTAACACTGCACGGTGTCTGATCAGTGCGGCAGGTGACGTGACAGACACCAGAATCGCTCGACGAATGTTGCGTCAATGCCTTGACCTAGGCTGACCGTGCTCAACCTAACATGATAGCTGCAGACTTCATATGTGTGTCAGGCACATTTGAAGGGCATCCCAGCCAAAACGAATCCTTATGCATTCAGAAAAAGCGCGGCTCCTGCTTTTGAGATAACAAAGTAGATTTTTCCATCACCTTCAGCTTTGTTTGAAACGATCAAAGTTGACCTCAGGTGCCGTTGTTCCGCGTTGGCAAATCAGGCCTTCTTCTTGCTGCTAACCAATTTGGAGCGTCGTGCAAGCCTTGGTTATCAAATATTTTTGCCAACAGAAAAAATATAAACAGGGTAATGTGACATGTTCACTTAACTGTTGAGTCCTCCACTGGCCCAAGGAGGGGGGCCATATCTCCCGTTCGTGGGGAAAAACAGTTGCCCTGGCTTTTTTCACACATTTACAACAAAATACAACTTATATTACAATTATCGCCCACAAATTACAACAACCGTTTAGATAAAAGCAATCGTCATGATCTAGAACAGCGACGGGGAGCACCGGGAGATAGTCAAAAGAAAATGGGAACAGGACAGAAACAATGAAAAATGGAAATGAAGCTACGAGTGACGGTAATCAAACGTAAGAATTATCATTGAATAACAATGTATTTTACGGTGTTCTAGTGCGAAAATATTGGGAAACCAAACGTAAACGGAAATGGAGCAAGTAGTTCTCGGTGCAGGCTCACCCAGGCACGTGGTCCGACATCTGACTCCACACGTCTGGGCGGCCGAAAACGTGGTAAACTCGGCCCGCACGGCGAGGCACGGGAAGAAGAAAAAATGCCACCGGGATTGCAGGTCAAAACCAAAGGAAATGGAACGAACGCCTGTGCTCAAAGTCTACAAAAGATGACCCGAGATGGTTTCTTGCGGTGTCAAAACCGTCTTTACCTTGCCGGGAAGGCGGTTCGTCCCGTGACATTTTCTTGGATTGCCGGCGAACGTTTCGCGTCAAAACCTTGAAATTATTCAAGAGCTGACCTTTCATTCTTTCCATATTTTTTCAAGGCGTTTTTACCGAGTCACGTCAGGTTACTGAGACATGATGTCACTAGATCGGAGCCAGATTTGGTCTTCTTCCTCAGGAGTCCGACGAGGTATTGCGGGGTGTATGGACATATGTTTGAGAACGTACTGGGGTTTAATTGATTGACTGATTCAGAATATACGAGGCCACTGACCTCCCCTGACATGTCATGTCATGACGTAACGTGACTTTGAACCAGCTTTGCAATACTTGCAAAGAATTGCTGTAAATAATGCACTGCTGATTTCAGTAATGGAAATGGTCTGTACTGGTGTCAGTTATCAGAAATCCAGCCAATGGCAATCAAACATCATTTCCAACGTAAAACGTAACGAACGTATTTTCATGTTGATTTTTATTGATCTGATCTTGACCTCAAAAGAAAAGCAATCCCTGATCTCGACGATCGACTAGTTTTAAGACAAGGTCACTAAGAAAGCATGGTTTGTGGGACGAAACGCTACAAAACGACTTCGATAACAGCCGAAAAAATGGTGCAATCTCCTTCTTTGTGTTCAGAGAGGTAGCTAGATAACCTAGGGGTCAAACTAGGCATCATTCCAATCTGAAAGAAACGTTGTACACGCTCGTGTTCTGTTTCATCGCTCTTTCTCGTTTAGGAAAGAAATGGGAAGGGACGTGGCAGCCACTCCTTTGTCTGGAACGAAGGTGAAAATCCATAAGTCCGGAGAGGGCCGGGAAATGACAAAATGTGTGTTGAAACTGAGTTCTAGTTAATTTTCTGAAATGTGCCATGTGGCGCCAGAGCCTGTCACACCTAAGCGGATACGCATGCCTGCCACAAAGGAGAGAGACACAACCACAGCAGGGCACCTGCCCGGTGTCCTTTCGTATTCAGCTTCTGGGTGTTGCGCGTCCAGTCCATGGCCGCTCCCTGCCCCATTCGCGTTGTTTGGCTGCCTGCTCATTTCCGCCCCCCTATACGCTTCTGGCTTTCCGTGTCCACTTCTGTTCCGTCACCAAACCGCTGTTCAGCCGGCTCCACTGCGTTCCGTATTCCTTTCCCTCCCGCTCCGTGCATAACTGTGCTGCCCTTCCGCACGCAGGTGCCCCGGTGCCGGCCGGTCCGTGGTCCGCCCCTGCTGTCCCCGCTGCCCCTGTTCGCCGCCGCCACTGCGCATCGTCCGGGCGCCAGCTACAGCTGCAACGGCGGGAACCACGAGCGAGCAGCCGGCAGCTGCGGCGGTCCCCACGCCGCCGCGCCGGGCCGACTGAGCCAGCCAGCGCCGTCACGGCCCGTTCACGAGCACCGTGCACGGCGCGGCCGCACCCGTGGGAGCGGGGCAGCTGCGACTCTCGTGCGGCTCGGCCGTAATGGAGCCGGCCGACGCCCCGCCGGGGCTTTCTAAGCGCCCGCTTGGACAGGTGTCGCACGCCCGATCGACGGCGGCTGCGGCGCCGGCGCGCTACGTCGACGTGTGACGGGCACGTGCCCGCCAGGAGGCCTCAAGGCTCCTTTTGCGGTCGCTCGATCGGCTGACCACGTGAACTGATCGGCCTGAAAGCTGTTGCTCTCGTTGCTTTTCCCTCGCACTCTGCTTGTTTTGGACGTATTGGAACGTACTTTTCACAAATGTGTCCGAATCGTTTGTTGGGGTGACTTCCGTGAAAAGGATCCGTTCTAATCAGATATTGTTGAAAGGGTTTTGATCCAGCATCCGAAAGTGGAATCCATGAAACGGCGGATTTTGTAGCGAAAGTATAGCACTCCTTCAAGGATAGACACTACCTATGTGGCAGTCAGAATCCATATACTATGCTCTATATATACTCTATATACTGTACTTTCTATATACTCTCTATGCAGGTAAGTATAGTGCTTTTCTTTCTGTCGTTCCGCCTTTCTTTCTGTCAGGCGGGATATTTTCTCTCCGACCCTGTGGCCAAACGAGTTAGTGGATCAGCACATGCCGTGCACCGTTTGAAAAGTCTCGCTCGCCATCAGCGTATCTGTTAATTTTCGACGCGTTGCGAACTGTTGGTTGCGCGTGCCGCGCGCTTCAAGGATGATTTTTTGCCCGTAGGAATACATGTAAAATGGAAAACGCCAACAGCAACAAACATCGTCTTGGCTCCGGCGAGTTTTCTCGGATCACCTCCAGACGCACCAACTTGAAACGAGAATTGAACAAGCAATCGCATGGAACACAGCACGTTTCAATGCGCGCGGTACGAGCCATGCGCGAGCGATGGCAATGCAAAAAAACCGTTTTTTTGGGGCGTTTTTTTAAGGACTGGTTGTGGTGCTGACGATTCCTGTTGACGGATCTGCGAATGCCGCGTGCCGAAAGGTCTCACACTTTACCAGTGAATCGGCTAATTTTCGTCGGCTACGGCCCGTCGTTGGCGCGTGATGTGCGCTTCAAGGAGAACTCTAGCCCATAGGAATAACTGGTTGACCGTAAGTCACGAACCGTGCCACATACCGTCTCGACTCCGGCAGGTTTTCTTAGCAACCACATGTCGGATCGGCTCGAGACGCCTCAACGCGGGATGAGAACTGAACGGGCAGATGCATAGTGCACAGCACGTTTCAGGGTGCGCGACACGTGCCACGCACAAGAGGTGAGATGTGAAAAAAGCTTTTAGCATTTTCCAGGATTGAATGTGGTCTTGACGATCCAGACACCGCAGAGGCTTGGAAAAAGTGTCCCGTTATGGCTCCATGTAATGTCTTTTGCTTGTAACGAGGGTCAAACGCGTCCGGCCGACAGCTTGAGCACCACACGCCCAGAAGAGGACAATCCACCCAGTCTCCGACCTTGTATCGACTACCCGTCGATATGGCATAGAAACCGTAAACTTTTTGAAATGAACATTACATCGACATGCAGCCCAACATTTTCTTCTTCATATTCATCAGAAACATGATTTCGGCTGCAATCCAACTTCTTGTAAAATGCTGCACGTCCTAATGGGGACTGGTCGCAAAGCTTCACTGACCGGCTGTAGTCTGGCTAAATTCACAGTCAGATAAGCTAACTGACCATCGCAGGACTCAGTGCTTGGAATGCCCATCGTAAAAATGATCACTTTTTGTTTTCAAAGCGGTCTCCGTTCCAGTAAGTTGTGTCTACAACCAAAGATCAGAGAGACTCAAAATGGGTATGGTCTCGAAGGAACACATACAACGATGCAGTCATACATACAGACATGCGTCGTTCACGTGCAACAGCTACAGCGCGTATCAGTCAGGGGGTTTAATACCAAAATGGGCTTTTGTGGCGTTTTCGTTGCTGGCCGTTAGAATCAGAGTATAGATTATGCAATGCACGTGATATCGGTCACGCGTAGGAGCGTACATCGAAATACGCGTTGTTTTTATTTCTCGGGACTTGCGATTAAATTAAAAGATAAGAGTGACTCGCAACTGGTAGCACTCCAAACCAATGAGTGCAGAGGGACGCAGAAACTTTGCTTAACGAAGTAGCGGCGATCCCTAGTGAGCCTCTATTAGCCAGCTGCCAGCAGACCCGCGGGCCAAATATGTAGTGACGAAGAGATTCGAGCCCGTTTTGCCAGGCTGGGAGAGCAGCCGTCTGCCAATTTAGCGACGGGTCATATGGATATAAACGTTTACTGGGAAAACAAAGTCACCATTAGACTCGTCTTGAGTTGTAAGACGTTCACGGACTGTTGTCAAACAAAGTCAACATCAGACTCAACTGACAATAGTCTTGCTGTGATCACATGAGTGTTATAAAGCTCGGTTTCATATCCGAGTCGGGTTCGTTTGGTTCCTGGAATAAATGCCATGACGTGCGCTTTATTTACATCAACACTGTTGCTGTGCTTCAACGACGCATTTTTAGTTTCGTAGCCAGAAACTCTCAAGTTTTCCTTCTCAAGCAATTCACCTATTACATTGCCACCAAGTCCTTCCTCGGTTCTTTTCCATTTCTTCCCCTCGTGACCATTGTTTTTTCTTGTGCAGGATGTTCTTATTGCCTGCGTCGAAACGAGGCCTTTTTACGTCATTTTACTTGGGTGAACATTAAGATGTCCGTTTCACGCCATTTTACTGGGAACACGCACTGACTGGGATTACGTAAGGCATGTGCCCGACTTACTGCAAACGCCAAAGAACGCCTTCGGTCGCTTAGGACAGCACTTATGCACTTGATGGAAATCACCTAGATGTTGACATCTTAATGAGCTAAGATGCTTCGCGTCAAACCATAAAATTCGTTTCATGTCAGCTGCCATGACGTGGCGGCACAAGTTTTCCTGGTAAGGTGGACAGCAATGCGATAGAACAAAACAGCATCTTGCAGAGCGGCGCTAACTGGTAAGGGGGGAGGGAGGAGTAGGATACACGTCTTTCCTTCTCCACATAATGGAGACTGTCCGTCCGATCTCTCCGGATGACTGCACATTGATTGTGCCAACCATGAAAATCGCCGCTAAAGATGTAAATGACTTTGAGCTCACTTTGGGTACGCGTCATCCGTCTGGTAGCAGGAGGCACGTAGCCAGGGGGCATGGGGCCGTGAACTCCTCCCGTGGGCCAAGCGGTCTACACTAGATATTTAACGATTTCACAGGAACACGGAATAGTGTACTATGAAAGCAAAATTATATGCTTTTCCTGTGCGTTGAACATGACGTAAAATGGTTGTTTTTTCCCTTAAATTTTGTCGTATGTCAGGGGCACATGGCAAAATTTGACATCCCCTCCCCTCTGAGGAAAATCCTGGCTACGTGTGCGGGGAATTTAGTTATCAGTAGAAAGAACTTTTGAATGCATGGCTAGTAATCCTTTTGTCTGGCATATGATGCACTGGTCGTTTTGGGAGCGCCACCTTTGAATGATTTTGTGCGACATTTCTCGGGCCAGAGGGATGTCTGACTGTTCGGCTGGAATCGCTGAATTACAGTGGTCTCCGGACCAACTTGCTTATCATGCTCATAGTTTTCAGTATTTGGCGACGGGTTGGCTGAGGTGTAAGACTTGATAACCTCAATTTCAGCTATCTGTGTCATGTGTCATCGACTCTGGATAGCCAGTCTTTTGGAGGTTTAGTCCCTAGTGGGTAAAAGGAATTACGCAGAAAACACAACCAAGCATTGCAATGCGTTAGCTTGTTGTTAAGGCGCGGGAACGGCAAAATAAGTCGTAAACGTTTCGATAGGTTTTGATCTCTCGCAACGTTTGCATGTCCGCAAACAAGTGCTTGCATTCTGTTACGCCACTCCTTGGAATGCCACAAGGGATTCAACATTCAAACCCTTGAAGGAAGTCCTATTGAAGTTCCCCCAGTTAGGTAGACAAAACGGTGCACTCAACCAATTGCCCTTCCATGCTGGCTGGACACGGAGACACGGATCAATGATCCAAATCTTCAGTCGTAGGTTACGTTCTTTCAGTATGGTACGGTCCGAACGCATTACTGTAGTGTCAGTAAAGGCTCCTCGGTGAAACAATTCCTTCGTGATTATCAAGACTGCAGGCCTGAGAAAACTTTCAATGAGGAAAAAGCTGTTCGAAGAAAAAAACAAGAAATCCAAAGCTGTTTAGCACATGTCGACCAAGACATTCTCTTTGCTATAAATAAAAATGGTATGTTGATCACAGTTTGCACAATTGACTAATGTAGTATGGAAACACGCTGTGCGGGTATGCCCATCGTCCTAATTAAAAACCATTTAAATTACATCCCAGTTTTTGTTCATCTCCAGTACAAAGGTCTATGGTGCCGCTCTTGCTATCTTCTGCTGTTTTAGGCATCCTCTGCATACACGTCACATGAAAATCTCTGAAACCAGTAGCATACGGTTTGAAGCGTGATATTTATTCCTATGTCTAAGTTCAATCATGTGCTCAAAGGCTACATGAAAATACCATGAATGATATGTTTGGAATAACGGAAACAAAACTTGTCATAAATCGTCTTTTTCAACCAAAATTAACTTCTCGTCAGAAGTCCACTTTAATATGCAGGTACGTTTTTTACAGTAATACAAAAAGGAGCTTGCAGTGGAATGCAGACATTACGAAAGTCGAAATCAACACATGATCCCAAGGGCACGGGTGCTCCTCTTCATTTGCTGTGGAGGGGCCGAGAAGTATATTGGATCAATTCTTCCCAGTCAACGCCGATAGCCGATAGTCAACGCATCAAACAATTTTCAACAAATTTCAACAAATCAACGATTTCGACGAATTTCGAATCGAAACAACGAATCAACAAATTTCAAAAAAGTTGAGAGGGCTGAAGCCCCCCTGGCCCCATGGTTCCCGCGCCTATGCATGATCCTTCACGGCTTACTTTGAATGTGGTGGAATATGGGCTTCAACGATTCGTACTCCGCATGCGCAACATACCTAGCAAACTTATAGGCAGTTTTGCCCCACGGCAGAAGTTTACAAGACCAGAAGTATATCGCTAAATCGCAGTTAATGAACCCTCGCCAGTGCAGGGGCGGTGCAACCCCCATCGGTTTTTCATCAGTTGACTGCTACCAAATGATTTGCTGGCTAGGAAATTTTTATAGCTGACGCTCCACTTTTCTTTACGCATGCTCTAAACACGTGAGGCCAGTACCATAATAAGTTGCAAAACTACGGCTTCTTTCTCGAAGGCATGTCGTGGAAAAATTTTGACACAGCGAGGGTCTTCATCGTACAGCAAACGTTACGATTCTCAATCTTACGACATTTATGCTGTGTATCATGCATGATGGCAGTGGCCTCCTGCCAGATCAAAATCGTGATTGAGTTCTTTGACCTTTTTTGATATTTTTTATCTCGAAGGTGTCATTAAGCATTTGGAAGTGCTGATCTCAATTGCGGCAGTGCTTGAGCCCGTATTCGTTGTCAGAAATCAGAGGGTCTTTCAAAAGGGGCGCTAAAGATTACGTACTACAGTATACAACGGAAACTGGAATCCACTGACGTGATATTGTTTCAGTGACTATGTGACAAAATGATTTAACTGACTGTCGCCATGTAGACAACTGGCCAAGCTAAACGTTCGCTTTTGTTTCATTGCTCTATCACGTGAAGTTTGGAAATAGGTGGTGGTCGAACCAGCCCTGCTGCACTGTCGAAAGTACCGTAATTCGGAGTATGGGAGATGGTTAACCCGCGCACGACCGTCGGTCGGTTACGATCATGGGCAACTGGGGGGAGGGGGGCAGTTGGCCGCCCCCCTCTTACTCACGAATGGTTGGTCGCACGATAAAAATAAGCACACCGTTGGAAAGCTTGTTCCGAGAAGAGCGCGAAACTGGTCTCGTTTTTAGTTATAGATAATATGTAAGCAATTTACGCCTTTTATGTTTTCTCATAGCCGACTGCATGAGACCGAGAAATTGCCTGAATCTCAAGAGCTGTCACTAATAACGCATAGGTAAAGGCACCAGCGCAGAAGTAAAGGCCCGCAGATGCCGATACACATCCAATTTCTCAGATTTGTTCAATATACACGCCGAAACGTTGAGTTAAAGACACTGCAATTCTCGCGCCGGCTGTCGGCGTGCGCCGCAGCCGTACGCAGTAACAAATTGACGGGAACTAATTTTAGCGTTTCTTTATTCTCGCGAAAAAACCTATCCATGTAAATATTATTGATCTTAGTGGCTCTTGTGATGGTTTTTCATGCTTAAATTTTGGAAAAAAATAAAGTTACCAATCTACACGATTGGTGGAGCTTTATTCGCGAGAGCCTGTTTATTTCCCAAACTATGCTATTTTTCAAACTTTTTTAGGTTCCTGATATTACGTCTATGCAAGCTAGTTCTGCCATTTTCCACCCATTCTGGTTAATTCATCGCTGATTTTGACAGTGATACATTTTGGCCCACTACAGTTATTCGTGACATGACCTCAGGTCAAAGGCTGGAAGTCATTGATGCTTTGTCCAATGACGGTAACTAGATGTCTGCTTCACTCCACACTAAAAATGTTATGAAATATTCCGTCAATTTCCGAAAAAGACGACGACATGTGCTAAAAATGGGCTTGACCTTAGGTCAATGACCCGGAAAATTTCGAGAAATCTGAGATAGTAGATTTGTTGCATCTATCACGATCACTAATCCCTGAAAGTGTTATCGCGATATCTTGTTTTGCGAAAAAGTTAGAGGACGCTAAACTTTTTTGGACATAGGTTCGTTTGACCTGACCTAGGTGAGGCACTTGACCTGACCTGAGATCAAAATTTTGACACGAGATGTAGAAATGATGAACACAAAGTTTCGTGGCTCCGTGTTTTTTCGTTCTCTCGCAATCCCAGAAAAACTTCAGAGGGGGCATTTATTGCCCTATATTTATTGCCCTCCAGTCGCGGACGGGTTAATGTTACTGCGATACAATGACATGTCGGCATTTACATTTACTACACACACACACACACACATATATATATATATATATATATTTATTTATATATATGTATACATGTACATATAACACATCAAACAGCATGTGTTGTTTCGTCTTAAAAAATACAACTATGACAGTAAAATGGGAATGTCAAAATCGATAAACGGAATCTCTGGAGTGGTTTGGTGTCGGAATAACAGATACGAACGGTGATGTACCTCGGTAATTTCTGGATTTATAGATATAGGTATAGGTATAGGTACCAGTCCGCTAAACTGGAATAATCCGTGCCCCGTTGCCATAATGCCGTTTGAGCGCCGAAATGTTAAAACAAATTTTGATGTCGGTGTGCTGTCTTGTACAAGCCCCTGGTTTCCTTGTTTGGTTTGTTTCGGTGCCGTCACCCTCCCTGATCAACACCAGAGAAGTGCCGGCACTTAATCCGCCCCAAATTAACTGCAGCTGCCGCAGCTCTCGGCTCCCATTACCGCAGCACTGGCGGCAAAAAAGCAGCCTTTATTACACTGACGGCGCGGTGGGGTGCGCGCTGTAACGCCATTATTGGCCTGGGTGTTGCACTCAATTTGAAGGCTGCCCGGCACCCTGACGGCTCTCAATGGCCGCGAGATTTTCGCTGTACAGCCTTGCTCGGCGGAACTGCTGGGCGTCAGTGGGGCCGTGTTCTGCGCGGCTGACGTGGTCTAGTCATCTGACGTTTCGGTACGCCGGCAGATGAGAAACCTTTCTTGTTGCGGCTGAATGCCAGTTTTTGCTTCATTGTGCGGCTGAAATCGAATTAGATAGAGCAGAAACACACAGGAGATCCAGCAACTTATGTTCCCCAGGGAAATCTTACGCCCGAAGAGCGAATGAACGCCATTCGCTTTTTATTCAAGGCAACGCCACGGTATTGCGTTAAATCAGAAGCATAATGCATGGCGATAAATCGGACCTTAGCATTGTAAGCGCTCGCCATACTACTGATAAGTCATACGGCTGCATGATTAATGATGTGCACCGTTTGTGCTTGAACAGACGCACTTTTGTTACCCAAATGAAATCGTATTCAGCTTACAATAACTGCAGCCTGCCTTGCAGATGTAAGTACCTTCCCCAAAACTTTTCAGGAACTTTGCGGGAGCAGTGGTTCCGTCAACGCGAAGCGGCTAGATGACAAAATGATACCCCAGCTGTTTATTGTATGAAATACCGACAGTCCATTTGGAAGTTACCAGATACTGCAAGAATGCTCACCTTTGCAAACAGAACTTCCCCAAGGTCAGATACAAGGGCAGGGCAAAGGGATCATGACCCCTCTAGAACCGGAGGGGGCAAACTATACTTCCCCCAGTGAACTATATTTCCATAATCCTAAGTTCTTAGAGAATTCTTACGCACGTGTGCCACCATCTCGTTAAGCATTTATGCGGAAAACTGAAATCTGGGAACGTCGCCGAGCGAGGAGGACGCTGTTGTATCAAAATCTTTTCAGTAACTGAAAGGTATTGAAGCGCGTTGCTGAAATTGTCTGGATTTTATTGAAAACAACGCAGTTAAGTCCAGTTTAGCGCAGTAGCAACATAAAACAGCAAATCTGACAGAGGCGACTGACTGATGCGTGATGGGACGCCGACAGACACCCAGTCAACCAAGACTTGATTCAAGACTCCAGACGCAGAAGCCCAAGAGGCTGCGCGTCCAACTCACAAACAAAGTCGGCACCAGATGACTGACTGGCCCCAGGCGGGACACGAGGCTGGACAGAGAATCCGGACACTTAAGCCCAAGCACCCTAACTTAAAAACGAACAAACCCGACACTGACACAAGACTTGATTCAAGATTAACCGACTGAGCCCAAGAAGGCTGTGTGTCGAAACCCACACATACACAAACGAACAAACAAGATAATGCATAGCTATAATGCAGCAAACATCTAAATGCACGTATGATTGATTCATTTGTTAGCCCCAATAGTTTCCAATACTTCGCGTGGGCACGGAGGTGATTGTGTAGTAGTCTGCCCGCTTATTTTGACTCAGAAATACGCGTCACAGGCAGCCAAGCCATTGCGTTATGAAAAGACGCACAATGAAAAATAAGCCATTGAAGGTCTTGTGCCTCGCTAACCTAAGAAATACTCTAAAATAAATTTTAGAAAGTACACTAGTCAATCTAGGTCATTACAGCCACGGCCCAAAAATGTCAGAAAGGGAGCCAGCATGTCTCTGGCTCTCCCAGCACTGAGCGAAATTTCCTCTAGGTTGTTTTGTTGTGCTTTAACACAGAATTGCGAGTAACCAAAAGAGAACATTTAATGCATTTAAAGGATTTCCGATAACGCGATAATGCCAAATGTGGCATTAGTTCAATGCGTTAATTGTACTGTTAGCATTAAATCAAAGCATTAGTTTAATGCTTTAATTTAATTGTGTATCTATAAGATAATTTTACTATTTTTGTATACATAGGCATATTTTCTCTGACATTGTAAAACAAAGTGGCCAGAATCTAAAGGGAAGTCGTGATTTGCCCCCCCCCCTCGTCGTCTGGATCCGCCCCTGAATTTCCTCTTAAGTTGTACACAATTTCATACGCATGTGGTGACTAGCCCTAAGGTTTTTATGGTCTTCAGGTCTCTGTCGCTGGACCCCCTGAGTCCTGTGGAATTCCACGGCCGTCAGTGCTCTTAATCCTGTTCCGGACGGAGTGCTCTGTAAACCCACTTGACACTTTTGTTCGCGCTCGTCTGTACGATCTGAGGCAGAGTCAGGTCACTGTGTGCTCTTCTTAACTTCGTTTTTGCATATACTGTCAAAAATGTATTTTTCTAAACAACAGACACGGGTGCAGGAGGGTATTTGGTTGCTATGTCTGGCTGTTTTTTCGTAACTTTGAAGAGATTTCTTTACCCTCCATTCTCTTCCATGTTAGGACCATCAGGTCTTCGTTTTGCCTAAGCACCTGTTCAATGTTCATAACACGCGTTACGACATAAATATTACATTTTGGGACAAAAGGGAATTCGATTGTGTATAGCTCACCACAGTATTTCTGGAATAATAATTAATTAGCTTCGTCACATCAGAAATGTGTACAATCAAAATTGTTGGACTTTATGCCCTGAGATATCTGTTCCGACAGAGAGAAAAGGTATCACGTCAGTACGGGTGGACCCAGGTACATTTTCGGCTTGACGGTTCGGCAAATTGGTTTTGGAATGGTTGGCATTGGACTAACTGTTATTCAGCTCATTAATATTTCTGTCATTAACATTTCATAAGTTAGCACTCTACTAATTTCCATAGTGCTAATTTGACACATCGATAAAATTAAGCTGTCGATTTGCTCTTAAACATTTTGCCTATTCGCCTTTTTGACACATTGTGAAAACACATTACTGCGAGAAATATTCAACGCTCTCACATCCAACGGAGTAACATTCAAGTGAAAGCTTTTCCACTTTTCGCCTTGTAACCATTACCATAGAGTTGTAGAGTGGCAATGACACTTTGCTCAGAATCATGTCCAACGCTAAGTGGTAGCTCAAGATGGCAAAGGCTCGGCCACCGCTGAAACGTTAGAGGAGGGACATCAAGGCTTTGAAGCTATTAACGTCCAAACGATGGCCTTTCCTCATGTTGTCCAATGTTGGATTCCGCCCCAGTAAAGGAGTGAAACGTACCCCCGTTCCTCCGTTCGGCGGAGACCATGCCAAATGACGCTCGGGCCTCACTGCGCGGCGCAGGGAGGCATTTCTGACGCACATGTTAGCACCACCGCCGTCTACAACAAGCAAGCCGTGCCCGGGCGGTCTGCTCCCCTTCTGCCCGGCCTAAACACCATTAAGGCCCGTCTGATCTGACAGACTGTGAAATATGCTCCGGCTTACGGCCGTCGAACGGCCATGTATCCGGCAGTAAAAATGGCGGATCAGCCCGGCTCCTGACGGCCTGCGGGCCCAGCCGGCCAGCCAGCTGCCGCAGGCTTTGAGCAAGGGAGGTGGGGCAAGTGAGGAAGAACGATCATTTTGGCCCCATCAGTTGTGAGTATTTAATAAGCGTACAGGGCGCTTGTCTGGAACAGAGCAAATGCAAATTACCCAGGGAATATTTGCCGTTACGCTTTGGATTAACAAATTCTCTGGCGTTGCATTTCTAATGACAGTCATTATGTATCATTTCGTAAAAAATACTTGTTGTCTCAACCGTTTTCATTAGCGCCATAAGACGTTCAATGAAGCAAAGATTAACAACTTAAGATAACATGACGATTACTTCTCGTGGCTAGGTACGCTGGTATAAGAGCTCATGTATTACCAGCAGTTGTAACGATCATGTATTACCGGCAACGATGAACACATCTCCGCTGTGGTACAACATACTCTTTATTTATACCCTGCAGGAAAAAACACTAAATCCGCCATATGCCATAAACACGCCATATGCGCCGAGTGGCGGGCGCTGCCACGCGACTGAGCCGAACGGACGGACATCATGAGGCGTTTTTTTTTACGTAATTGTGTCAGTTTCCAAAGCGTCAAGAATTTCTGACATCATACGGCGTCAAATTGATCGAGAAACCAATTTGATATTCATTATCCATATTTAGCAAAAAGGGAGTAGTATTTAGAACCATACCCACCAACGTGAGGGATAAAAACCGGAGATCGGCCAATCATTTTACAGGGACTTTTGAGGTTGAACGTTAGGTTAGTTGACACCTTATGGGCGGCAGAATTTATATCTGCGCCTTAAGTACTAAACAACCATCTGACGACGATAGCTTTCCAGTCAAGCCTAGAGTTGCGAAACTTGCGTTGTAAGTTTCCATGAAGGTCGTTAACCCTATCGTTAGACTAACCCAGCGCCGTCAGGAGCATTCCGGCACCCGCGACCGCCTCGGGAGAGGCTGAAATCAAATGCCTCGTGTCTCAGAAACTAAGGGTCCTGTCTAAGTGATTTTTTGTGGCAATGGATAAGACGTCATTTTGACATCATCGTACACGATTTTTTACATAAGTCTAATCCGAATGGTTTGTCAGTGTCCTTTGGAATCAGAGTCCGCGCTCAGCAGTGTGTGTTACGCAGATTCTGATTCCTACACCCGAACGTGCAGTTCCAGGTTAGCAGTATAATTTAGTGGCGAAAGTTAACGCACCAACATGAACGACACTGTTGAGCGGTAGTCAGTGTCTTCCTCTATAGGCCGGTCGCGCTGTGGCCCGCGGAAGAAATAACGAGCGCCGAGATGACGCGAACCCACCTTGCCAGGGTGGGGAGCGGTGACAGACGCTGCGACTGAGCGGTGGCCGACTTAGTTACTGAAACGGCTCCATCTCAGCTGCTGACACATTTGACCTCTAATGTTTTCCTGTGACGTCACAGGTAACGAGAATGTCAGAATGCATGACCGAGGAATGTGGGACGCTTTTAATCAGGTTTACGAAGTGTGCTCGTTGAGGAGTGAGAGTTTTGAACCTGGTATGAAACGAAAGAGCACATTTAGGCGTACCTGGCGTAACGCAAAAGGTGCAGTAAACGCCCTTCTATCGCAGACTAAGAGAGTTTTACAGCTTCCGGTTGTGAAGTCACGGTCAGATGAGAGGCAATGATGGTTACAATCCGATAGCACGCTTACAATGCGACAGTACCCGACACAGGGCGTTTACATTGTTATAGTACCTCAGGCCGCGGTGTTCTACTAAGATTCGTCTCTCTCTCTCTCTTTCTCTCTCTCTCTCTCTCTCTCTCTCTCTCTCTCTCTCTCTCTCTCTCTCTCTCTTCGTGATGTTTTAACTTACGATCAAATGCATATCGCGCGACACGAACCTCACGTCTCGTGTTGCTGATAAATAGTTTGACTAACAGCCGTAGCGGTCTGCCGGCGCCGCCCGCCAGCGTCCGGCGACGATCGCCCCATCCAGGAACGCTCGATAGAACGGTCCCTAAAGTGAGTATCGGCTCGTGGATACTGCAGTTCTCTGCAAATCGCTACGGTTTGGGTGCTATTGAAAGCAGAATAAGTCCATTCTGTTGTGGCCGCAAATTCATGGCCTGGTTCTCTGTTTAACCCTATTCCCGGCAGGAGGGGGGCTGAAGCCGCCCCTTCGGATGTTTTGCTTGCCAATGTCAGGGCTTCGACGCAGTTTCATGGAACTTGGTCATTTTGCCTACCTACTCTTTCTACGTGCTGTAAGGAAATGTCGTAATTCTATTATGCCCGGGGACTGAGCCAGGTAACGTTTTTGGAGGTCCCTCAGGCAATTTTTGGTAATGTTGAGGGTACAAGGGGAATGGCTACCTAAAGTAGTGTTTGTAAGATAAAACTTCAAACTTAGTATAGATGTACAGATAAATAGTTGGGCAAGCGTACAAATGTAATTTTGTTAATCTGAAGTCACGAAATGAGTCAGGTCAAAGTCAAAATCAAAATTTCGTTTCATTGTAGTAATTTTTGCGCTATTTTTCAAATATCAAACCCGAAATACATATAACGTAGATGGATGCCGTCCACTTATGCACCAAGTTTCAGGCTCATATCAGGTCGGGTCACCGAGATATGACCTAAAATGTGAATGCACGTTCCTTGTATCACAACAGCACTAAAATAAAATTTTAGAAATAGAGTAAATTTGAATGATTGGAAGCGTTCTCAAGCAGTATGAATTGTACTCAAGATCATTAAATGTGACTCTAAGATTACTGTAGGTCATTTAAGGTCAAAGGTCGTAAGATGATGCGGTGAACATGTGGTCATGACAATGTCCCTTTTTTCACGCCCCTGGCACTGCCTGTGCTAATATCATACAAACACTGTTCTACGATTTGTATTTCTTCATCGTAACATGACTAGCAAAAGCTAAAAAGGTATTAACTTTTCATTCGTTTTTTAGAAACTAATCCTCCAATTTTTGAAGCCCTGTGAACGCCTATGAATTTTCCAAAAATTCTAAATGTATGGATCTATTGTGAAAGTCTCACCCATAAGCTCTCGATCCATGCCAATTTCGTCAAAATCAGTCTACAAACAACAGAGTTACAGCAAGTTTAAGAATATCCCATTTGGATTTTTGCCCCCTGTATCCACCCCTTTCAAAATTTTGAAACATTTTTCCCATAAAAATGTAGTTTACGTAATGACAAATGGATTGCCGATCATTGCAATGAAATCGAATGTGTAGTTCTCTACATCTCAGGGGGCCGAATCCCCCTCCCCCACGCCGGCAATCGGCTATACCTTCTAGCCCTCCGGGAATAGGGTTAAGCTCAGTTGCGAGATAACCTTAAAAGTCCATAACATATTTAGACTGCCATGTCTTAATCTTGTATTGCTAAGTCCGATCATGGCAATGTCGCAGTATTTGTTCCACTCATCAACTGGTGTCTATTCGTTTATCCACAAGATGCAGTACATTCTTGCTGTTTCTCTTGGAGGCACAGCACGCTATGGAATAAAAGCGAACCGCGCGTTCACCGACACCCTCGGCCACAAACCACCCGACATCATAGTGCTGTCTTGTGTCTAATTCCAGTACAATTCAACGAACAGAAGTTATTTCCGCGTCACGATGTGCCAGACTAATCAACTGAGAGGCACTAAAATGTCTGCGGTCTTGTTCATTACTGGGAGGCAATCGGAAAAATACTACGGGGGTTACTCTTAACCTCTCCTAAGTGGTCCCACAATAATGTCTCTTCAGGTCAGCCGAAGCTATTTCAGATCACAGCCATGACGAGGGGTCCAACCCGCCGCCGGCCGCCAGCCGGTGTGGTATTCCTTTTTATCGGGAAGCAGTTGTTATGCACGTTGGAGCCTAACGTTATACGATCTTCTGTGATCTAAAAATATCTTATTCTACCTTATAGATGTCATAGATTATATTCCAGGGCTCTGAGCTAATTTCAAGGGAAGACATCAGATACGAAACCCGGAAAATCGTAGTCGGAAATTATTGCCACCGTGATTTACCTCACAAAGTCATGTCAATTTTCTGCGTGGTCACGTCATTCTCGAATGATCTGCGAACTGTTTTTCTAGATCAGAGCCACATTTTGGCTCCTTCCTCAGCATTCTGACGAGATGTGGGGCCGGTTTTGGGTACGAAACATTTTTGTGACATACGTTTGACAACAAAGATCAGTGACCTCTACCAGGTCGTATGACTGTTGCCTTGACATGACTCAATTGCATGACTTGAAATGACTTTGAGCCGGATATGTTTTTTTTTGTTGTTGATGTCAATACCGACACAGACTTTAATTTTTCTCACCGATCAGAAGTACAGACTGTAACACCAAAGGATCATTCCCGGCACTGGCACTGTGTTAAAGGTTGATAATGACATCTGTCCTGACATTCACCCGACCTTGGTCTCGAAAAGCAGCTACCGACTACAGCGATCGACAATTTTTAAAGGCATGACCGGATACAAAAACATGGTTTGCCCGCCGACATCCTGTAAAACTACTACGATGGCAACGGAGACGGAAACCGATGATGTATCCTCCTTCCCTGTGACCTGAAAAGTTGCCAGGGGGTCCGCACGAGATGTGAGGGGGTCAGATCAGGCTTGATTCGAATAGACAGGAAGCTTGTTGAACGCTCGGCTTTGTTTCTTTACCCCATTTAAACTAGGAGAGAAATGGGGTGGAATGACCGCCACCCATTCCTCGTCTGAGGTGCAGGAAAAATCCTTGCGTTATCTAGGGTTTAACTTATCCTTTAACCCTAGCCAGTGCGGGGTGTGCTGTTCCCCCCCCCCCCCGACTTTTCGCAGTTTCCCTCAGAACTGCTTTGCTTATATATATATATATATATATATATATATATATATATATATATATATATATATATATATATTTGCTTTGCTCATAACTGAGTTTTAAACGTTTTACATACTTTCTGCAAATTGCAGACCAATACTTTTGTAAGTCTCTGACCTCTTCTTCTTTCCTGGAGGAGGCATGTCATGAAGCAACCGCGCCACGACGATAGCCCTCGTCGGATGGCAAACCTTTTTTAGATGTTTTCCGAATTTCATTTTCGCTACATCTTAAGCACGGGTGACGCCTATAGTATCTGTGGCCTCCACAATTTAGTTCTGTCTTGGTGCTAAGTCATCATAAGTCAAAATGACAAACTGAGGACAATGACTTTTTTCATCTTTATTCAGCCTAAGAGGTCCCACGTTGCAATCGAAAACAATGATTTGTATAGAAACAGCGGTTTGAGTCAAAGTCGCCGTCAAGAGACTTTTTGGGCCGTTTGAAAACCATTTAGTTACGTTTTAAAAGATCCGCTAAAGACAAGACTCCACTGACATGACCTGCTTTTAGGTCGCCTGTAATGTTACTGGCCGGCCGTAAAGGGTCAAACCCAATGTCACCATGCAGCTAAAAGCCCAAGCTACACGTTGCAAATGGCCGATGGAAGAGTCATGCTAACTGCCTTGTGACCCCCTGAACTGCCGACGGTGGCCAAAGAGCGAATGTTGGCGAGAATCAAGTATTCTTGGTTACTCGGATTTCCGAGCCATTGAACTCTTACCGTCCCCATAGTCCTCGAGATTATGATTCTGAAAGTTGATCCGCCAAGATTGCCGATTTTGGGCGATTGGGCTAATTTGGGACGATAGGCAATAGCGCAGCTAGTATTCTCGTAAGGGGGGGGGGGTTAAGGTCAAAATTAAACTGCCCAATAGGTATTACTCTTATCATTTTGTTTCATACATAGGGAAATTGATCCTATCAGATAGCGTACCTCAGACTTTGAAAACGAAAGTACTTTACTTTAATATTAAAGCATTTCTGTATTGTGAATGAATCATGTGTGATGACGGCCAGCTTTTGGAAGTGTGACCATAAGGGATGATCAGTTATTCCCTTTAATCCTCGTCTGGCTACGCTACTGACAATAGAGTGTTCCACACTGCCTATCTGCCCTCAAAATCACTGGTTTTCTAGCTATAACGGTTCCGCAGATCGCAGAACAATGGGTGGATTTCTTCCTCCTCCATTGCGATTGATACTCCGAGACCATGCACTATGCGTGCTGAAAAACTGCCCTTCGACAACGAAAATCATAAACCGCATTGGCGTCTTGCGGGCACGTCGAAAGCTCCCAGTTCATTCCAAAATTCCCTTTAACCAGCGCCACCAGAAAGACATCGCAGAAGAAATGCATGCTTCGCTGTTTTCGATAAGGGCACGTAATTGCACAGCTGTCCACAGCGGGTTTTCGAGACGGCATGTTTTCAAGCCAGGCTACATCCTCCAGGGAATCAGAACCAGTGTTTTCGTGGTCAGCAACCGGGAACGTCTTGAAAAATAGCGCTTGACACCGAAACCTCGTAACTCGGACGGAAAGAAACAACAAACAAGTTATCGCGGTATCAGGGGGAGGGTAGTCCCCACTCCAGCCAACGGCAGCGTCTGCCGCTCGGCACAGCCGACGTTCGATGCAGTGCAGAGGCGAGGTAAGACTACTCGGACACGTCCTGTAACCAGAAGTGCGACCGTGACACGGGCACCCTTAATTTGACCCAATCCAAACGTTCAAACGCTGGAACCGGATTAAAGTCTCGCGATTGTGGAGGGTTTCACCGGTGCGGCGGAATCCAGGAAACTGCGCCGCATTTGTCGCTGCACAGCCGGCGTGGCGCGGCGCGGCGCCGCTCCGTCCTCGGCCGAACTTCGATCAGCGTCAATGTGCGACCGCGTCTGAAACCGAGAGTGATGCCATTTTCGGCCGGTCAATATTGGCGATAACAGGCGCTGACGGGCGGGCACTCCGCCCACTCCGCTCGGCGGGGGGGGGGCAGGGGGGGGAAATGACGGACAGTCGGGCGTCAGGCGCCTCCTTCAGAGCGCCTCAGGCGTTCGGAGCACCCGGACGGCCACGCGCCGCTAATAGGCGCCGGCATGTTTTGCCTGCTGGGTGCGGAGGGCACCGCTCGGCGGCGCGGCATGTAGCGCGCGGCGGTTGTCGCAGTGCCGCAATGTTCCGCAGCGGAACGCGGGCCGGAGGCTCGGACGCGAAACGTGCCCGTCTTCGCTTGTTTTTCCTGCTGAGGATAACGCGGTCAAAACTTGTACTCAAATGGTACGCCATAGTGAAAAGCACAGGCAAATTGTCGAACGAAATTCGTGGGTCACCTGTGGCCCCCATGTCACAGGTCTCAAGTCATCGAGCCCGCAGCGGATTTGGTCGTCCCAAGATCGTCAGATGGATCCGCCTATGATGGTACGGCATGGTTCCGACCTGAATCGACCTTGACAGAGGTCATGGTAGCTCACCGACACAGTAAAGGCTGATTCGCACTTCAAGGTATTCATTTTAAACCTGTTAACGTACAACACAGGAAGCGTTGACTCCCAAGTCGTTTGATGACGCATTCGAGATGCCCCCTGCTACATGCTTTATTTAAAGAGGGAATGTGAGTGCATATGAAATGGAATGAAAGTGCATTCCAAGAGGACAGGTTGCCATAACTGATAGGGAACCTTGTTTCGTCACGATATGACGGAAATATACAAAACTGCATGTTTTTTCGAATATTCAAGCGAACAAATACATTTTGGCTATCTGCGTTTGGTTGTGGGAGTTAGTGCTTCCGCGCCATTTTGCACAAATTTCAGGGCAAAGTCCACGCGTTGCAGCACTCACAACGTGCAAGGCACAAGGGATACGTTACCCAGTATTATTAGAGACGTCTATGCAACATTATTACCCTAGTCGTGAGTCCGATATCAACTATCAGGTATCGACTTTTGGGGTGTTACGGAACCGATGACCTTCAACGCTTACCTTGAAATTCTAAGGAATCTGATTATTATGTTTGACAGTCGCAATGTCCCAGAGGCCTATGTGAGTCTGGATACATCTTTCAAGGCAATTCAATTGTCACTGCGTTTGTCTTGATGCACTGAATATAAATCTGGAGGCTACCTGTGCTGTGCTGAGTAGTTCTGATGGACAGTCTGATCTAGAAAACATAATTTTATAGATATAGGGTTCTTACCCTTTGTCTGTAACGCGTCTCAAACGACCGAAATTACCGAGTACCAGGCCACAGGTACGTAAGCTAGGCTGCTAGCTTTCAGCTGCCGTCGAGTCCAAACGCAAGCCATTCACGAACAACTGCACGCGTTTCAACTACGCTCGCCGTGCACGACGCACACTGTGCAGGACGGCGCTCCAAGTCGGCGTGATATCGAGCCGACTGGCATCGAGCCGCATTCTCTCCCGGCGGAATACAGGACATGATGTCCGGTCATTCATCCGCTGATCAATACTGAGGAGGCCGGCGGCCGCCACCTGAAAGCGGCCGCCTCCCCTTCAGCATTGCCTCGGCCGGCTTACGCGGCCCGCTGGGAAATTAGACATACGGTGTGTGCCCGCAACAAACGGCGGCCGGCCGCCGGCACCTGATGGTCGTCAGGGCCTGGCCGGGCCAGGCCGGCGGCCGGGACAGCTCCACAGTGGCACTCAGGGCTGGGACAGCTCCACAGCGACATTCAGTGTCGGGGCGGCTCCACAGCGGCACTCAGTGTCGGGACAGCTCCACAGCGGCACTCAGGGTCGCGACAGCTCTAAAGCGGCACTCGGAGCTGGGGTAGCTCCGTAGTGGCACTCAGGGTCCGGACAGCTCCACAGCGGCACTCAGGGCCGGGACAGCTCCACAGCGGCACCCAGGGCCGCGACAGCTCTAAAGCGGCACTCGGAGCTGGGACAGCTCCGTAGTGGCACTCAGGGTCCGGACGGCCCCACAGCGGCACTCAGAGCCCGGACAGCTCCTCAACGGCACCCAGAGTCGGGCCGGGACGACGGCAGGCGCAGCTCTACAGCGGCACTCAGGGACTCAGTGGGCACTCAGACCGGAGGGAGGCACTCAGGGCCTCAGTAAACATCCGGGGCCGAGGGCGACGCCCAGGACCGGAGGTATGCTCAGGACTCAGGAGACAGTCAGGTCCGGTGTTAACACTCACGCCTGGGTAGGTGCTCAGGTAGGGCCGGGACAATTCTGCCCTAGGCTGATGTTAAGTGGCCCAGCGCGGCACTCAAAGTTGAAGACAGCAGCCGGCCAACAGTAGCGAAACAGACCATGATATACTGAGGCCGTCACTACGCGCAATTTAAGTCGGCTCAACTCTTAAGTCTTAAGCCTTGAACCGTCGTCGTGGCCTGATAGATAAGGAACCGGATAATGTGCGTGAAAGGCACTGGGTTCGAATCCCAAATGGATATACTTAATTTGGCCCGAGACCGAAAGAGTCAGCCAAGCACGGAGCGACCGTGTCGAAGAATTGAACGGCGAGACAAAGATTTTCCATCGCCACCTGGCTCGGTGTCTGTGGAAAATGAGAATTTGTCCACATTTGAGAACATATGCGTGGTGGGATCAGAATCTAGCAACAAGCTTGGCTTAGCTGGGACTCTGATCCCAGCGCCGCCTTCATCCGCACATTTGGGATAACCTTTTAAAAAAGAGGCCAATTTGAAACGTCTTTTTGAGATCGCACACAATCGGCACATTTCAGCCGACATTTAAGATACATTTCAAGCCTCTCTCGCCCTGACTTAGCGAGTCTAAAATTAGCCTAAGAAGTCGAAAAACAAAAAAGGAAGCCAGAGAGGAACCAATCAAATGCTAGCCGACGCCAGATTCGTCACAATTTAACGTCTAAAAATCGAGTAAAATCGAGTAAATCGAGTGAAAAGGAATATTCGGGTTCTTAGAACAGGCAAAAGGGTGTATTTATGTGACTGCACTGTATTTACGCTTGCACTGAAGACTGAATGTGCAAATGGTGCAAAAAAAAACAAGAGTCGTCCTAGAGACTCATCTGTAACAACACAGACATTGGCGGAATCTGCTTTTGACGGGGACATGCCACAAGTTTGTTGATGTATTTTTATTTGGTTGTTTGGTAGAGATGCACACCTAAGGTAGCTAGAATACGTTTTCATGGATCAAGGTGACAAGCAAAATTTACGTTTTTTTCTGCACTTTACACATTTCTAACTGCGCTCCACTATGCAATGATCAAGACACCGTGCCGTCGAAACGTATGCAACATATTTGGCATAATTTGAGTTTCGCTTGTCACCTTGATCCATACCTGTCATGGATAATATAGGTTTTCATATTGCATTTTATACTAAATGTGTGCATCTTTAAAGCACTGAGGTTCCTCCGCATATTGAAAAAACGATGGTTTGGTGTGCACAGATGTTCGACGTATTCCTAGTTTCAGGTACGAAGCAACGCCATTGAGTTTGAAACTTTGGTGTACCTACTCATTTTCGACTGCTCTTGTACCAGTAAACAGGCAATGCGTTATGTAAACAAACCGTACACTTCTTACGCCTCTGTTGCCATGTCAAATGAAATGGAATCCCTTTAAAGGTAGAAGATTTAACTAATCCTCACCCAGTGAGGCACGTTTCAGTCCGTGATTGCGAAGCCTTTGATGTCTTTAAGCTGGTTTCGAAGGAAGCTTAAGGTTATGCAATTGAACTTTGCTGAGCCATTTGCAGCCAAGTTAACCCTAATCTCGTACACAGAACACATGTAAGAATTTCTGTATTAAGGGATGACTTATTCCCCTGAAATTTTAAGGACTACGCGTCCGATTTCATCGTAAAACGTGCGGCGATCGAATTCCCATGAGGCAAATTACATTTGTAAGATATAGATTTTAAAAAAACTTTAGTTGAGTTGCGGATTTTTTCTTTATATCTATTTTTGATGCGTAAAAAACGCTAAATTTGCCATCTCAAGGAGGAGCCAGGGCCCCTTGGCCCCTCCGTGGCTACGCCCCTGCATAGCCGCAAAACGCAGATCCAGAGGGGATCAAAGGCTTGTGCGATGCGTGGCAAAATCCTATGAAAGTGCACAAAACATAGGAAGACGGGGTATATATATATATATATATATATATATATATATATATATAGGTACACACACACACACACATATATATATATATATATATATATATATATATATATATATATATATATGGATGTGCAGGATGTAGGTAAATACATAACAAACAAAAAAACAGACCATCCACAGTTCCACAATTTCCGAATGTAAGTATCCCCCTTCGATCCATGCTCCCTCGGTAGATTTTCGAATCCACTCCCTGTGGACCATAAGCCACAAATGAATGAGTTCAGATGTGGTTAACTGTGACTTGTTATGTTCTCTTTACCCAAAAAATATTTATCAGCTTATTAGCGAACCACTAGTTATTTCTTTCTCGGGTGGTAGTCCCCTGACTGCTCTACATTTCCAAGAGTAATCGTCGCCGTCAAGAAAGCAGACAGATGAATTAGAAATCTCTAATCTCCGTACCAACGCATGCACTCAATTGGTACCCTTAGCCACCACCAATAGTCAAATTAAATTGCTTTCATGTTTAGTGTCTGTCTTTAAAAAAAGAATGCTGCGGTGGTTCAGCAGAATTGCAGGTTTTTGCTTTATTTGGGTCGTCATGCTCTTTACATTGTCAGCTGATTTCATTACCCAGACATTGCCATTTCTCCAAAACGTCGTAAGTTCATTTTCTGCGGTTTAGAGGCAGTTTGGATTCGGATGACGAGTTTCCCATTTTGCGACCGTGGCATATGATTTTACACTTTAGCGCCATCATGCGGCCGCCGGCCGTAATGTTTTCCGTACGTTGGCGGGTCGAGTGGTTGCCAGATACGCGACCCGGAAAATGCTTCCAAATTGGCAGGTGAGAGCCCTCGTGTCTGGTGAAATCTCCTAAAATTAAGACACGGATGACTAATTTTAACATTGCTGTAGCGAGCTCATTTAATTTACAGGCGAAATCGGTAACAATTCAAGTGAGTGTTCCAACTAAGAACACCTACTGATGTACAAGTCATGCGTGCTTTACTCCATTTCCCAGGGTGTCAGCATGCGACCCAAGCGACGCTTTGGATACTGTACGGTAACTGAATTAAGGCTAAGCTAGTAAAATGGCTTAGCGTTAGACTCAGCTCGTGGAAACGGAATCATAATTTCCTTAATTGCAAGCGAAAAATGGCTCCTACCAAACTGTTTGAACAGCAAAAAAAAAAAAACAATGATGAGTGCATGAAACGAGAAAAGGAAACTACGAGAAACATTTTGTATAAGGCATTGCCGACCTAAGTTGGGCGACAGTTAGCACTGGAAACGGATGGCGTCCTGAAGCGCGCCATGTGTCAAGATCATCACACGGACGGCCGGCAAAACTCGGGCGCGAGATGTGCGGATCAGAAAAGCAGACATGAAAACATCAGGAAAGCATAAAAAACACGGAAAGTCTCGGAAACGTCAGCTCTTAAACATTCGGCCCGCGACCGCCTAGATATCCCCCGTCTGCCCGGTCCCTGTTGGCATGTCCTGTTCGCCGGAGCTCCGCCTCGGCGCGGCGGGTGGGCGGGGACCCCACCATCGCGTCGACACAGCAAAGCCAAACTGGCGTCCGGTCCGTGCACGGGTCGGTCCGCTCCCCGGCTTATTGGAGCTGGCCGTCGAACACGGCCGTTAAATTGCCAAACGAAGCCGCGCCGCACCCGGCCCGGTCGGCGAACCGCGCCGCATTAATTCTTGATTCGTAGCCGGCGCTGACGTCAGGCGATGCCGGCGGCCGGCAGTAAACGAAGATTTTATGCCGGCTCCGTCGGTCCGCCAGTGCCGAAGTTATCCTCGAACGGTACAGCTGCTCATATGGTACAGAAGATGTAGTACGTACCGCGTGGTGCACGCCACATGGTACGCTCGTCATGCTACGCACGACATTGTATTGATGCGAAGCTGACGCTTGCAGAGCGTATGGCACAGCATGGACGACTTGACACATGACCCGAGACGGAGCAAACGACATGTAAAACATGGTACGGACAACATGGCGAACACGTAGTGTGGTGACGACATTGCACAGACAGTATGCTACACGCACCATGGCGTGAGCACTTTGACGCAAAAAGCATAGCGGAGATGAAGCTCAGAACGCCTCGCCATGCTACGCCTTGGGTGATGTTGTGCACGTGGAATGATACGCAAGTCGCGCTGGCATTGACGCAGATGAGGTGCGATTCTTCCCGACTCTGGCGCTCCGTGTCGACGGCTCCGTGAAAACCTCGCATGCGGGCGCCGGCGCGGCAGACGCAGGCAGACGGGGGTGTGTAATGGGGACGGACAGCCCCCACACCCCAGGGAGCCATGGCGAGCGCGCGACAATCAGGGGTCGACGTCCGAGCTGCCGGCTATGCCGACAGCCCGTTGAACCGGCCAAGATGGGGAGAGGCACCGTCCCGGACCTCTGTGCGTCTCGCCATGGTCGCAGTGGTGTTCATGATTTTCGGATCGCCATCGCTGGTTAGTGTCTCTTGTCACACTGTGCGACAAGTGTGACAAGCAACGCTCCTGGCGGGAAAACTAGAAAACTGATTCACAAAGTCCTCCGCTGCACCATGTGTTGCGTAACTTTACATTTTTGCAAAATTCAAATCGCGATACTTGACTCGGTATTTTAAGAGAAATGCAATGTCCGCTGTAAGACAAGCACATTTTGGGCACGTGGTCCTGAGGGTGTTGCATTTTATTCGCGCTCGGTGACATTCATATTCAGCGTTTGTTCCTGCGCACGACGGCTAGTCTAAAATACGCTGGCCTACATGAAGAGTGCCTGACGTAGAAACAGACAGGACCCCATTCCCATGCGCTGTGAAATGAAATGGCGTTCATAGTACCACGTCGCTTCTCCGGACTTTTCACTTGGGACTCCCTGGATGTGCATGAGCTCTTTGTTGCAAGATGACGAGGAAAGGAAGTTGTAACCAGTACTGGGATGCAATATGTCTTTTCAAGTTTCATCGTGAAAAGATGGCAGGATGTCGTTCATGCGGATGGGGAACGTTGTCACGTTCTCTTTCTGCTGCAACAGAACCCGAGGCGAACCAACGCGTTACACGATTGCCTTTGGGTCGAAATCGTAGTTTTGTATCGCACACAGACATGTGCGGCCAATCAGCATCAGGATTACTCCTATGAATCAACATCTGGAGTCCTCGTCATGGGGGTGGAAATGAATCGTGCCCCTTGCCGCAAACGGAGGCTCTTAAGTCCAAAAAGTTGCACGCTCATACGGAGGGCATCTTGTCACAGGTGCCCTAAATCTTACTTGTCTTTGATGACGTTCGCGACTTTGCAGCTCACCACAAAATTTGGCGCCTTCAGCATCAACGATTCCCAAACCAAAGGCCTGGATGACAAACAAGTGCACCTCAGCACGTGCGCTCCGCACACACCAGGCTGCAACCATTGGCATGGAAAATAACCAACTGGTTCGAATGCCACATAATACGTCGTGCTGTCCGCCAATTTTCAGCATCCCAGAAGTAGTAGTTTTGCGGCAGCGAAGAAGGGGTGTTAATCGTCTATGCATCACGCGCTTCGCGTGCAGGCTGCACCCCCGTTCTGGCCTGAATTCATCGAAATTGATCGCCCAGCTGCCCGTCCGCCTTCCCAACCCATCATTGCACCAAACTGCACCGTTTGGGTCCCGGCAATTGGCCCATAAGAAATACAGGGGTGTAAAGAAGGCGCATGCGCGCTGCACGTGACCCGCTGCGCCCTCCCCATCATAGGGGAGACCGCTGGATAGCCCTAGTGCTGTTCCATCAACCCACCAAATTTCAGCCGCCTAGGTCATTGTTTCCGGCACTCGAAGGCTCCCGAGTCCAAATCACGTGCCTGCGGACAGCCACGTGTGTTGCACATGGGTGCCGACCACAAAAGCACCCACCCACAAGTGGGGCCCTTGTTGTCACCAACTCGCGAGTCAACAGCGTCCGCCGTTTGACCTTTACTCGCGATCTTGGATGACGTTTGTGACGCTGTTGCCAGCCATAAAACCTGGCGCCTACAGCATCAACAGTTGCCAAACCAAAGGTTTGAGTAGCAAAGGGCTACACCTCAGTACATGCGTCCCGCATACACCAAGATGAAGCTAATGCGACGCAAAACAACAGCATGCATCGGATAATACGCATCACGTGCTCCTGCCCGCCAGCTTTCAGCATCCCCTGGTCATGGATGGAGCTATGGTGTTTTGGGGGAGAGGGGCCGGGCCCCCAAATCATTTGGGACTTTTAACATTATATCTATGTTGGTGCACAGCAAAAATGGTCTCAATAACATCAGAATCAGTCGAAATTAGCACTCGAGCCCCCAGTCATTTTTACAAAGCTCCGCCCATGCCAGCGGCAATAGTTTTGCGGCAATGGAGGAGGAATGCTAATCGCATAGGCACCTCGCGCTTCACGTGCGAGCTGCACCTCCATTTTGGCGTGAATCCAGCGCAGCTGATCTCCCAGATGACCGTCCACCTTTCCAATCCGTCACCCAAGCCATCCAAATGATCGCACCAAACTGCACCGTTTGCGTTCCGGCGATTGGCCCATAAGAAACACAGGAGAGGAAAAAGAGGTGCACGCGCGCTGCGCGTGACCCGTTGCACCCTGCCACATACATGGTGCCGTTAGATAGCCCTACTGCTGGTCTGTCTACTCATGAGATTTCAGCCGCCTAGGTGACTTTCCGGCACTCGGAGGCCCCGAGTCCAAACAGAAACACGTGCCTGTGGATCGCCACGTGGATCACACCTGGGTGCCGACCACAAAAGCACGTACCTGCAAGCGAGGCCCAAGTTGTCATCAAGTCTTCAGTTAACAGTACCCGCCATTTGACTTGTACCCATGATTAATTGGGTTCTGTAGAGATCCAGGTAGCGCCACGTAGCAAGTACTGGATCACGCCACGTCACGAATCATTTCGAAATCTACACCACCATTTGTCCGCCGCCACAAACGGCACACCCGATGGTGCCATTTGTGTCGCGATCGGCTGGCGTGTTCGAGCGTTACAGAGGCTCCAAAATTTGAACACACGCACACGCATGCTCGCGCACACACACACGCACACACACGCATGCACGCACGCACGCAGGCGCGCACGCACACACACGCCTGAACTTTTTCGAGCGACCACCATGCATGAAACCTCGTCCGCTAAAAGCGTGCAAACCACGCTTTCATCTCCTTCGATTTTGAGTGAATACGTCGGCGACGTGTGACAGCTCTATCGACGGTTCCAGCACCGTGACATCCAAAATAAGTTGCTCATATTCATCCACGTAGATGCTACACAAAATCTAACAAAGTGTTTCGGATCGCAACCACTGGTAGAAAAAGGCGAGTAAAATTCTGACGTTCCCTAACATTAATTTACAATTGCCATTAACCTGTTAACAAAATGCCGGGCCATAACCTGCACGTTAACCCTATTCCCGGAGGGCTAGACGGTATGGCCGATTCCCGGCAGGGGGGGCGGATTCGGCCCCCCCCCCGAGATCTCGAGAACTACTTGTCCGATTTCATTGCAACAAACGGCAATCGATTTGCCGTCACGTGAACTACATTTTTATAAAAAGAATTTCTCAAAATTTTGAAATTTGTGGATACAGGGGGGCAAAAATGTCAAAATGGGGGGTGCTTTTCGAATTCTTATAACTCCGTTGTTTATGGACCGATTTCGATGAAACTGGCATGAATCGATAGAATATGAATAGGGCTTTTACCATGGATCCGCAAATCTGAAATTTTTGAGAAAATTCATGGGCGTTCACAGGGTTTCAAAAATAGGAGGATTAGTTTTCTAACAACTGAATGAACAAAAGAGGCAAACACCCTTTTTTGACTTCTGATAGTCATGTTGTACTAAATAAGTACAAATCGAATTACAATGTTTGTATAATGTTAGCATAGGCGGTGCCAGGGACATGAAAAAGGGGGAACTGTCATGGTCACACGTTTCTCAGATCAACTTGTGACCTTTGACCTTAAATGACCTCCAGTGACCTTGGGGTTACTTGGAATGATCTCGTGTGCATTTAATATTATCTGTGAACGTTTTCAATCATTTGAATTCACTCTATTTCAAAAATTTCATTTAACGGCTATTGCGATATAGGGTACGCGCACTGACATTTTAGGTCATAGCTCCGTGACCCGACCTGATATCAAGCTGAAACTTGGTACACAAGTAGAAGGCACCCTTCTACGTGATATATATTCCGGGTTTGGTATTTAAGAAAACGGCACAGAAATTATTGCGAAAAAAACAAATTTTGACTTTTGACCTTGACCTGACCTTGTAAAATGACCTCAGATAAACAAAATTATATCCGCACATTGCCCAACTATTTATCTATACATCCATATAAAGTTTTAAGTTCTAGATTTAAAACTCCGTTTTTGGCAGACATTTTCCTTTTACCTTCAACATGGCCAAAAATGGCATGAGGTGCCTCCCAAAAACGTCGCCTGGCTCCGCCCCTGAGCAAAACAGAATTGTGAAATTTTGTCACAGCACGTAGAAAGAATAGCTAGGAAAAGTCACCAAGTTTTGTGCAGCTGCGTTAAAAAGCCTGGAATTGGCAAGCAAAAAAGCCGAGGGGGGGGCGGATTCCGCCCCCTGCCGGGAATAGGGTTAAGACCAGCAAATGTGTTCCATGGCTGTCACTAACCAAAATGCACATATGCCTGAAGGGTTGTGATGAATAGGATCTGAGCTGCTGAGACCTGGGCATGAAATCGCCCCAGAGGAATGCAAAACAAGCCCTTTGGAAGCTCGATTCCGTATCCGAAAACTGACATTAATGTCTCCTGAACTTGCATAGGTTGCGCAAGCACGCAGAACTTTTCGATCCCTTTTAATGCTTCAGGACCAAGCCTGAAAAACCAACAATGGCATTTCTACCCACAGACTTCGTGTGGGTGAATTTAACTCTATCCTGAGTCTGCAATTCCCTTGGAAATGTCCCGCGGGACATTGTCGCGTCGTATTCACGTCTGACAGTCATGCACAATTCAGGGCGATGTCCCAGAGCCCGCGAGCTGTCGCTCAGCCGCCACCGGCCCGGTCAAAGGTCACCCGGCGGAGCTGCGTCACTCCCTCGGCAGCCACCTCGAGCTGGTCGTATATCAAAGGTAACCGAGCCTGGAAAGCAGGCCTTTCGACGACGATGGCCTCGCGACGGGGATTTCAATCGGCCGTCGGAACCGACGGTGTTTGACGGGAGAAACGACGAGCGTTACGGGCTGCGGTCCAGGGGAGGGACTCGTGGCAGAAATTAGATTTTGCAGACCAGCAGAAGACTTCGGCGACGGAAACTGCAGACCGGCAGAGGGGCTCAGTGGCAAAAAACATGTGTCTGATGTGGTGCGGTCACTCAAGTGGCTAACTGCCGAAGACCCAGCCAATGTTGCTGACATCAACATGCTACACACCATTTCAAGATCGCAGCAGCCTGAGTGTCTGTTTAAGAGTTTGTCTTACAATAAGTACCACGTCTGTCGCGTCACCAGACAGTCAAACATGTTTCATGTGCCTCGTGCTATCAGCGCCTTCGGTCAGCGCACTTTTATATATCGAGCTTGTACCAAGTATGACACCTATGTCATACGTCATAATTTACAACATTCCTCTTTACCGGTATTAAAACATACCTTCAAACACAACATCTTGCGATCTTCGTCGTCGAGCCAATGGCGCTGGTTTTTTGTTGTTTGTTCTCATTTGACTTGCGAAAATTGTGGTCCTCAGGTTGCCACATTTTACATCTCTTTCATTCTTTTTATCTGCGTACCATTGCTTGCGTGACAAAGGCCAAAGCCAAACAAAAACTATTTTTAGTGGATATGGCTGGCTGTTCGTAAATACAGTGCAATACAATACAATACAATACAAAACTGCGGACCAGCAGGGGGACCCTGTGACGGAGACCGCAAACGAGTAGCGGGGCTCTGCGGCAGAGACCGCAGACCGGCAGAGGGGCTCGGAAGCAGAGCCCGCAGACCGGCAGAGGGGCTCGGCAGCAGAGCCCGCAGACCGGCAGAGGGGCTCGGCGGTGGAACAGGCAGGGCCGACGGGGCGGTCCTGAATCTTGGCTGAGCCGGGCGGCGCAGAGCTCTGATCCGTCTGCCAATCGAGCCGTGAAATCCGGTCCGGCTCTGTTGTCAGACCGCCGGGGCGCCGCAGATTCGCTGACTGGCAGCGGAGGGCGGCTTCAAACCCGACCGAAACGTTGACACAAATCAGGCCGGCTGCCCTCTGATCCGCGCGGCTCGATCCACAGTTGGCCGCCCATTCTCGTCACAATTCAGAACAGAAAAGCCGTGGGCAGCAGCCGTACCGTGTTGGTGGAAGGCGTGCGTAGGATATCTTTAGCGCGTTCACAGACTGTGTGATGTTATCTGCGGAACTTTTTTCGGCTGAAACGGGTAGATGGCCCGCTAAAAAGGCCTGCTGGCTTGGCACTTATATCCGCAGTGAGAGACCAAGCCCGTATGTCAGTTATATTTCTGTTTAATGGGCTACTGAACACGCAAGTAAGTACTCTTGAAAGCTACCATGGTTCAGCATAATGATGAGAAAAATTGGTCTGCAAATCTAGCTTTAAACAAACAGAAAAACAACTGTTTGCACAAAGGTATACCCAGTTTGTTTTTAATGCACAAACACCGAAAAGCCCTAAGAGTCTTCGTAGCAGCAAAGCAAAGAAAAGGAGAATTAAATTCCAGCACTAGATTTAGAAATTCAAAAACCATTGCCACTTGTCTGAAATCGAGTCTGCATTAAAACAAAGGCGCCATTTAACGTTCAGCAGATTTAAAGAAGCCGAACAGCTACATGACAATATGGGAAGAGAAATGGAGGCTGGTAGCGAGGGTTCTTGGCTCAGTGCACAATGTTCTGGTTTTGTTATGATTAAAAGTACAGGGATCATTGTGATTTTACGACTTTTTGAACGACTGACGTTAGTTTTGTAACGTAAAGGCCATGAGAAAGGAAACTTGCCGTGTACGGAGGCAATCGGTAGGCAGACACAAAGAGGAATGAAACGAAAGTCACATACCAACAAAAATGATGGCTCTCGGGTGTACCGAATGCCCAGTACAGGTCGCGTAGCGAGCCAGGGTGCTGCAGAATCGGTTAGGGCTACTTGATCTGAGACTTGGGACACGAGAAGTCGCCACTCCAAGCCAGAGTGGTCTACCGTACTGGCCGGTAGGAGGATGCAACAACCAGCTGTAGCGGCCATTCTCCAGGACCGCCCACGCAGACGCGAGTAACCCTGTGCCGCTGGCGGCCGACCGTGACGAGCCTCGTGTCGACGGTGCGTCTCCATCTGCGGGCGCGGCGCCGCGACACGGCCGGCTCCGTCGGAGCTGTCGACGCAGATTTGGAAACGGACGAGCGAAAAGAGGAACGCGACGGACGCGCGTGTTGCGAGCCCATATCGAAGGTGACGGGGCTCACGGGAGCGCTGCAGCAGCTGTGATTTGCCGGACTGAGCCGGACGGCCGGCGTCCTCGACCTCCCCTCCAGCGCGATTTCCGCCGGCGGCGACGCGGGCTCCGCCGTCGGGGCGAGCCGACGGCCCGCTGCGACCCGACCTGAACACGCCGCAGGAACGGCCTGCCAGCGCTGGGGCGACGTGCAGGGCTGCGTCCTGGTCCTCCAGCCGCCGCCGGGGTGGCCCCGTGTATTCGCGCCACGCCCAGGACGCTCGTCTGGGAACTGAGCCGGATGACTGCCGCGGAAGCCGACGCTGTAATATGCATGCCAGTTCAGGCGCGCCAGCCAAAACTGCCGGCGCTTGACACCCATCGTGCTGCGAGGTGCGGCGAACAAGGTCTCGTTACGTCCAAAAGCCATGAGTATTAGATGGACGAACCGATTTACACACAAGAACACCAATAACACCAGTAATGACGAGCATTACTGCAGAAGAGTCGGATGGAACCAGGCGACACTCTCGACTGGTCTGAGAAGAGTCGACTTTGGTAGGGGCTTTTGAAATGGGTTTTAGAATGTCTTGTATTACTCTTCGTGGCTATATCTTTCTCCACCACCGTGCTCATACTTTGTTGCTTTAGAACACGCAGTTGCAGTAATGATTTACCTAAAACCTTCCCAACTAAACAATATTTGTTGTTAGGCGGTGCTTGATCCGACGCGATCACTTTTGAAGAAATGTCCTGTTAAACTCGGTCTTGGAATATTGGTACGCACCCCTGCCTGAAGCACAACAAGTAAACAATGGAAAACGCAAATGAGTTTCATGAAGGCCTGTAGTCGGTTCAGTGCGCTGAAGCGGCTGGAGCACACGGTATTGGATTTGCGCTCCAGCTGGCGACGCATCCATAGCCTGGTTTCCTCCATAAGGCTGCCTGAAGCACATCCGAGAACCGGCGGAATAAAATCACGTTAAGCGTGAAATGCCTCCGGTAAATACGGTGGTGTTTCAGCGTAGAGAGCCGGTGTGGCACTTGAAGGTGTTTTTCCCGCTGGCTCGATTGCATTTTGTCCAGTTACTGCCACGATTGGGGGATACAAAAAGGAAAAAAGTATTTCATCTTTTCGGCATTGTTATTGGCATCAGATGCCATATACGAGAGTAACATGTCATGGCGTGATTCATTGCTGTTCTCTTTTATCGCTTAATCGCTCCGTTAACTGTACATTTGTGTTATTTCTACATTGTTTTTACGTATATTTCCACTTTCAGAATAACGAGGTTGGTTCAAAAAAAGGTTAGCACAAAACACGGCCAGATGGAGGGAAGAAAACGAGAAGACGCAACTTGAGGACATCCCGGCAGTGGCTGGATGGCATTATAGACAAAAATATTTCTGGGCCGAAGGCGTTGTCAGAATTTCCATGAACTATTTTGACAACATCGCCTCCTATTTTTTCCGGCGCCAATTTTAGGTGTCAACAGTTTACAGCGCTGTACCTTTACCTTCAAGGTAGCTGTCATGCCTTTGTAAATCTTCTAGTGTTGACTGCTTCGTTATTCGCCGACTTACTCCCCATGGGGACTCACAGTCGTATACGGCAGCTGCCAGTTCTCCACTGTTGGTACCCGGGATCCTGAATTTCCCCGAGCCATTCCTGTTTGCGTTTTCCAATTTCCTCACCAGCGTGTTTGGATTAGTTTTTGCTGTTGACCCGACGAAGAAGTTGGCTTTGCCGAAAAGCTTAGGTTAGTCTTTCGCTGTCTTGCAAAAGAACCGATATCCCACGACGAGGAATGTTGATGCCTGTCCCCTTCAGCTGCTTCTAGGAGCAAACTTATCTGGGTTGTGTATGATGGAGTGAGTTTTCTTATACGTTGGAGCCGATGAAATGTTCCTTTTATGCCGCACGAACTGGCTATTCCTCGAATCTCAGCTTTTAATGGTCCGCAAGCTTTGCCCAGGCACGTCCAGTTTCAGGCTACGCTTAGATGTAGCAGGTAAGGGAGCAGGTAGGATGACCGACGTAATTATAATGTGCTGCCTTTCACGAGGAGAATATCCAAAAATGGCGACGGCCCCAACCAACTTCAAAAATGATAAATCGGCGTTGATACAATAGTGCGATTCCGATATAAATGATGCAAGCTATATGTGAGCTATATTATATATATATATATATATATATATATATATATATATATATATATATATATATATATATATATGTATGTATCACTTGTACGTGCAACGTCAGACGCTGATCTGAGCGCACCATCCTGCGTATACTCGAACTTTGCCGTCGAACTGCCCGCGCGGGGACAATATTCCCCTTCAGCCTGAACCCAAAGCATGACTAAGGTCCGCTCAGTCTAAGGTATGCTCCGCCGGGCCCTGCTCGGTGACGGTAGGCCCGATGGAGCCCTGCCGAACCCAGCGCAGTGAGCCCTGCAGATTGGCAACACTAGCCGGGGGCAGAGTCGGCTGCATAGTGATACGGCGGCTCGAAGCCGGCGACAGGCGTCGGTCGGCGTGAGGGTTCCGCAGCAGATCCGGTCCCAGTCCTCACTTGGCGCGAGTCACTCAGGCACGGCCATCACAGGGAGAGCCATTTAATCTTAACCAAGCCATACAGGTGATGAATCCGATTTTTAATGCAGTCTGTATCCTTGTATGCTTCGTTTTCATGATGGTATCAACCCGTCCTTTTTGTTTATTTAACAAAGTTGCCTCCATACTACACCCACATGTGCAGCCACGTTGGTCATGACAGTAGGGTATAAAGGGACAACGCTGATTTACGTGAGCTCTTCGCCTCGATGAGCACATCGGGGCAGCCCCGGGACCGGAGATCTGGCGTGGAGTGAAACCCAATCCCCACTGCTGCGGAATGCATCATTTCCCACCAATTCTGCCCCGCTTCTCTGTTTGGCTGGCGTCGGGTGTTTCTTATTCACGTCTCAAACGCACGCGCTCTCAATCAATTTCCCGAGAGATGCCAGCCCCCTATTCTGCCGGCGGGGGAGGAAGTTTTTAATGGTGGCGCGCGGCTGGCTGGCGCTCTGGGCCTGCATCTGACACTCCCTCGGCCCAGCACCACCATGAGGAGGACGCCGCCGTATTTTCGCGCATTTCCGAGAGGTCCGCGCCATAAAGAACTCGGAAACATATGCAGGACGCCGGGCATACTCAGCCGTTTTTTAGTAATGCCTGTTTGGGAGCTTTGTTCTCTCGGAATGTGCTAAAAGCTGTGCTTCGGAAATCAAGCAAGCAATAGGTTTACATCACCACGGTAACTTTTCAGTAGTTTCCTGCTTTGATACAAAGAATCATTTTCGTAGCATAACTAAATATGCCCTATATTGCCAAATACGCAAGCTGGTTTTAATCATTTTTGTTCTCTTCTCTTCACACTTTACACGACGAACAAAAATCGGATTATTTCGACCTGCTGCCGTCACCTGTTTCGTATTCGCAGCGTTCCTGCCGTCCATCGCTGTTGACAGCGCAGTACTGCAGGAGGACGGTGACGAGCGCCGAGGCGCCATCAGTAGCGGACTAAACACGGTGGGAACGGCTGGCGCACGTGCGTCGGCCCGCTCCCCCTCCGCCTTACGGGGGTCTGAAACGGTGCCTACAGGGGCGTCCCCTTGGCAGCCGTCCCCGAGGGCACGCTTCCCCGCGCCGGCCGTCCCAGCTTAATTGAGTTATAACTGAGGCGAGCCGAGCTGCGGCCGTCGCGCCGGGACGCGACGCCGAGACGAGTGAGCGCGCCGTGATCGGCCCCGCCGGCCGAGGACGCGGACGGCATCCGGGCCGCCGACTTCAGCACCCCTCTCCGGCACTGGCGGCGCGGCGGAGCGGCGGGTCCGGCGGCGACTGAAGCCGGGCCGGCGGAGCGCCGAAACGTCACGGCTCGTCTTGGCAGCCGCGGCCATCCACGACAAGCCACCGCGCTCGTTCGGCGGAATCACCGCTCAGGAAGCCCGCTGGTGGCGTCACGCGGCGCCCCAGTCCGTGGAAATTCGTACCCCGAGGCTGTGCATTACCGCCCGATAACGCACAATACCTGTGTCGCCATCGATATCGCGATCGGCATCGGTATCATTATCAGTATCGGCGTCGGTTCGGTGTCGTCCTCAGCGCCAATACCGGTCACGGAATCGAATCCCAAACGCACGCATCGGTCAATAATTCTACGCCAGTGGTTGTCACTCGCGATCGATCTGCGTCATCAGCGGGCACCGCGCCGTCCGGCGGGCGATCCGGTCTCGCGGCCGGCTCGACCACGGTCAACTCTCCGTCACGTGCGCTGTCAGGCGTCCGGCTCATCGTGCGGCCGTCGAGTAATGGCCGGGGGATATCCTTTCATCGAGCCGGCCAGCGTCATGCAAACGCCTTATGCAGCGCCGGAATGAGCCATTTATCAAGCGGTCGGGCCGCCCGGACGCGGAGACGGTGCGCCGAGGGGTGACGGTTATGGTCCCCGGCTATTGCCCCTAATTACCGCCTGGCAGCTCGAATGGCGCTCGCCCGTTCGTGAGTGGCGGCACTTGGATAACGACATATTTGTCGCGGGGAAAACCGAATGCTTTGTAAATCATCTTCCACGGACATCGTGTGCGCATGCGGTGCTCGAACATTTGAAGTTAAGACCGCTGAGTGGGACACAATAGGGTACGTTGAAATATCTGGGCGATGTTCCGTTCCGTTCCGTCGTTTATTAATCGTAACGCCACCACGGACATTTCACTTCAAGGAATTCTTTTCGACAGTTGTTTTCCCGTGAAGCAAGACTGTTTCTGTAATGTCACGTTCTCCGAATCACATGCAAACGATTGTCTCTTTTGTATTCGGATATGTGACAATGCGTGTTGCATGTCATGTTGATCACGTCATTTGGCAGTCACCGCCACCACTCAAGCCGAACGACACCACACAGCCGCACTTGATAGGGCTCATCCCTTTAATTTCCTAATGGGCGAATAATGTTGTCCCGATTAGGCGACCAGCAGGTCAGCAATAGCTCACTAGGCCGGGCACCTGGGAATCTGAACGGCGATCGATCTAAAACTGTAACAAACGTTCCGCACTTGATTACCACACCGTTCCACACTGGTCTGCATTCCCTCCAGCCGGGGCCTGACGTTTCCAATGCGATGACGTTTGGCGCATGATATGATTAAACGGAATTCGACTGGTGAAAGCTGCCCCAAGAGTCCGACTGAGCCAACTGTTGTGCTGTCGGCGCACCATCGTCAGTGAAGGAAAGGCAGGTCAACGTAACTCCTCCTACTGCCCTCGCAACTTTCGCAGGGGCGGACTGTCAGGCATGGAGTGTTCGCTAAAATAAGACATCGAAACACCCGGTTAATTCGTATATCACGTGCTAACCACCGGTCTGCTGTGCGGGAACAGCCCCATGGACTGGTCGTTAGACGTAAACCTTTGTTGGAGGTGTTAACCAATTTGCATAGCACGATCGTAACGTCAAGTGAGGATGCATTTAGAGTAACTAATGCGATGGTAAATTACTCTCGGAGGTGCCGCCCATTTAATAGCGAGATTGTACGCTAAGTTTCAGCGGAAACCGGGCACTTAGCCAGCAACAGAAACGGGTCTATTACTCGAGCCACGGCTTTTGTCGTGTCCCTGGTTTATGAGATAACTTTTCTACTTTGTGGGTGCTCGGGTACTTCAAACTTATCCCTAAATCGCAACATTAAACGTTACATTTTAAGTGGGATTAAATAAATCGAAGATGAGTTCAAATACGGGACGACAACCACAAACAAAACTGTGATAATAACGTAACTTCTACCCTCAGGTTCTTAAGTCTTGTTTCTTGGCTGTCGACAAAGCCCAAAAAGGAAAGTACACATTTTAGCTCAACAACGCCGCAATAGAATAGATTTTATCAACGGTTGCTGGCTATGTTTAATTTGTATAGGTGCCGAACCAGATTAATCATGAGATTAATTTCATCTGAGGTTTACCTATGCAGATAAACCCCAGTCTTTGAGAACTCCTGAATCATTATAAGGAACCCTAAATCATTATGCATCATATTATAATCACTATAATTATATAAATATATCATCATTATAACCATATAATCATTATAATCATTATACGCTCAGAGCCGAACATTTTCATAAAAATATCACGGGGGTCCAGTCAATGGCAGCAACGGCGCACATTTTACAACTACATCATAGAGTGAGTCCCATTTTAAAATACCATTTTTCGGGTACATTGGCCTTTAAGCCTGGAACATGTATCTAAATAAAAAGTAGAGGTTAGGTTAGATAGATAAAAACCTAAATAAACAACCTAAAATAGATACAGATGATGCTTGAACATTTTCTTTTAATTCCTGGATTCAAATTCAAAAGTGTGCATCGTGAGGTTCGTTTTCGAGCTATTAACCCCCGCCGTGGAAAGGGGTTTAGCACTAACGCGCACTGGAAGGGGGGCCTAAAAGTGTCCCCCTCCAATCTCGGAACCAGAAAGAGGTAGAGATATGACATTTTATGGACAGGATGGGACTATAACGATTTACATTTTGTGCGATTTTCATGACACTAGGTTGATATCTTCAAGGTCAAGTGGGGTCGAAAAGGTCAACCGTGGACACTTTCTCGGCCAGTACAGGCCATTCCGTGCAACTTTTCGAACGAAACGGGAAAAGGGTGTTCGTTTGGCCGTTGAAACGTGGAATACGACAACTTCCACTCATTTGGCATCTTAGCTGAGGATTTTGGGTCGACGTCATTTAAGGTCATTGACCTATGGCATCATTTTTTCATCTTTTACAGACCAGATTTCGAACAACACGGGAAAGTTTGAGAGTAAATGAGGGCGCAACATGCGTCTTTTGGCGTATTTGCAGTGAAGGTAGCCAACATCGGTACATTTGGTTACTTCCAGCGTTTGTATTTATGTATGTACGTATGTGTACATATGTGTATGCATGTATCAATGTGCCAAACGTTTTTTAACAGGGTCTTTAAATGCATACTTCATACAAATCGACAGACTGCAAAGCAAATCCGGGCCAGGTCACAAAAAAGTTGCCCTTGACCTTTGATGACGATGACCTGAAATGATTGGTGTATATGTAGGCGTATCCATGTGCGCACGCGTGTTTTTATTGGGGTCTTTGAATGCATATTTCATACAGATCGACATATTGCAGAACAAATCTGGGCCAGGTCGCAAGATATTTGACCTTTAATGACTTTGACCTCCACTGACCTTCATATATGTAAGTGTATCATTGTGCGCACACGTGTTTTTATTAGGGTTTCTGAATACACATTTCATACATATTGACATGTTGCAAAGCAAATCCGGATCACGTCACAAGCTGTTCGGCCTTGATCTTTGATGAACTTGACCCTTACTGCCCCTGGCTATGGTCTTGGTACATCCATCACTTATGCCCGAATGACATCGCCTGATTGTGTTCACGCGGTAGTCTTAGGTAGAACGCTGGTTCTTTCACAAAGCTCCCATTTGTCAGAGACAACCGTCGCTTTCGTCATGTTTGCTTGACTTCAAATGCTTGAAACCTCAAAAATTTCCCGCCGATTTCCGATTTTTCTTGCGTCATTCGACGAATTATTCAATTGCCATAAATGTCACACAGTAGCAACAACCAGCTCCGATCCGTTCTAGAGATATTCAGGAAAAACAGTTGGGAGGAGGGGGGGGGGGGCACAAAAAGACCCTCCCTTCCAGTGCGCGTGTTAAGCAAAAAGTTAACCCATGCACCTGCCGCAATGGTCAGAAGTTGGTTCGAATCCCGTTGCCGCCAACTCTTTTTTCGGTCAACAGTAAGATTCAGCCCGAGCGCTTACTTCCAGGGAACATAATCGTAGTAGTGGTTGCATGGCGTTTCAAATGCAGTATTGATAAGTATTACTTACGATTTCAGCCGGAAAAACCTGAAACACACATTATTTCCCCCGAAACAGATTGCGTCGTCACTGGTATGCTAACCGCCAGACGCTCGCGTAGGGATTTTTGACGTTTCTGCGTTAAATAGTTTGTTTACGTGAGATCTCGACGCTGATTGGTCCTCGGTCGGACTCAAGGTCCAATCAAGAGTAATAAAAAAGTTTTGGGGGAATAACTAATGCGATATAAATTATCTTTAAAATAAAAAAGTTCACCGTTGTAAAAATAATAATAGTAATAATAATAGTAATAATAATAATAACAATAAACAATAATAATAAAAAATTAAAAATATTACAAAGATGGCAAAGCGTAGTTCCAATTTGAAAAACACAAAAAAAAACAAAAAGCATTGAAATAAAATATCTGAAAAAAAAATCACGGAACAAAACTGGAAAATATTAGGAAGTGAAATAAAACAATAAATAAAAATTTACCCTAGCCTAACATAGTAACCTAACCTAACCTAACCTAACCTAACCTAGCCTAACCTAGCCTAACCTAACCTAACCTAACCTGATCTAACCTAGCCCAGCACAACCCAACCTAGCAACCTAATCTAACGAGTATTAAATGCCATAATGTAATAATACTGATATCAGACATCCCAACAATTATCTAATACAATAATATAACGGCGTAATAATTCAGCAGTTCCTCCAAGTTCAGTTTGTGGCAACAGAATAGAATTTTTCCTATATATGACGTCATTAATCGCTTGAAGATGCATGCAGGGTCTACACGTTTTTGATGTCAATAACCTTAACCTTGGCGGCACTACATTTTCCGCCGCGGAATAATGTTGTTCTCCGCCAGTCGACTGCAGCACGGTATTAGTGTGTGGTACGTTATCGTTACGATTTTGTTGTTATTGTTTAGAAAATCAAGTAGTGGAAAGTACGGTTAGAAACAGGATGATACATTCTTTACATTGGTGGCAATTATACAAAGGGTTGTTTGCGATTTCGTCGGGCAGAAACTTACCTTTAGCCCTTTTTTCAGATCAGTTGACGTAGAACAGTGTGAATATGGTCACCGACTATTGTGGTGAAGGTCCTTGGGGCGGTCCGCGGTCAAACAGGATACATCAAACAGAATATATATACATGCAACAAATGTGTATATATGTATTATGTAATATGGATATGTAATGTATATATATATATATATATATATATATATATATATATATATGTGTGTATGTACAGAGATATAGATATATACAAACATATACAAATATAATAAAAAGTAATGGTTGATGGTTGGAGCAGAAATTATGTTACAGCAGGATGCAGAATATAATGAGATGAACACCAGAAAGTAAGAAGGTTCGAGGAAGATTTGGATCAGCACTTATTTGTGATGAGGTAGCCAGAGCAAAAATGATGCAACAGCAGGTCTGTCCTCATCAAGCTGCTTCTTCCTTGGGCTTCGGGAAAGGTTGGTGCTTATTGTCAGGAGGGTTGACGTTACGGACTAAAGTGCCGTCACGTCAAAAAGGTATCGCACAATTCCACATGTTATTGGTCTGAAAATGAAGGACACATTATCGAACAAGCAAGTTGTCAGGCTGTTGCATAAGGTTTTCACTTTACCATTGACTAAAATAAATGACTGAACCAAATGTCTGCAGCCAAAAGTTAGGTTTGCAATGGAAAAACATCACAGAATTGCTGGCTGAATATGAAAATTTTAAATAAATAAATAAATAAAGAAATAAAATAAGATAAATAAATAAATAAATAAATAAATGAAAATAAAAATTTTATTTTTTCGACAGTTTTTGTAATTTAAAGACCATTTTATATTCAATTGCTCCCAGGGGTAGAAATGTCAAAGTGACCCGAGTGGAAGGAGCAACTAAGCCAGTTTTAAAGTAAACACTATTGAACAAAGGAAGGATTGGCTCCCTAGGGCAATGAGAGCACTGAATGTGATCTCAGACTGCCCCATTCCCCAACTGTGCTCATTATAAAATAAAAATGTCGGACTAGATACTTATGGTACATTCATGCATATTCGATAATAAAATCCCTTATACCTGACACAAAGAAAAATGTCCGCTATACATAAACACTGTCGAGAATGTTCAGCTACCCCAGTCCCAGAACAACATCAGTTTTCAAGCATATGATTGAGCATGAATGCCAAAAATACTTTATTCTGCCGCTCAACTACAAATTTCAAGTGCAGTACAACGTTTACAGGAATCTACACCGTTCGCCTCTTCTGCCAGGGGTAGATGTAAGATGCCTGTCTGTGGAATGGCATGGATTTATTGCGTAATATGGGAACTGGAGGGCAGAAAAGAGGATTGGGCAGCTACGGCACCGGAGGGCACATGTTTGATACGCCAGGCCAGAATGCTCTGTAATACAGAACAGGAGTCGGCCGATTTTGATGTCAGGTGACACCCTGCGTACAGAGTGAAGGTTGATTAACCCGCGCACGACTGTCGGTCCGTCCCGAACACCGTCGACTGGGGGGGGGCAGTTGACTGCCCCCCCCTCTAACTCACGAACGGTTGGTCGCACGATAAAAATAAGCATACCGTTGGAAAGCCCGTCACGAGTAGAGCTCGAAACTGGTCTCATTTTTAGTTTTAGGTAATATGTAAGCCAATTTACGCCCTATATATGTTTTCTCATAGCCGACTGCATGAGACCGAGAAATGGCCTGAATCTCAAGGGCTGTGACTAATAACGCATAGGTAAAGGCACCAGCGCACAAGTAAATGTCCGCGGATGCCGATACACGTCTAATTTCCCCAGATTTGTTCAATATATACGCCGAAACGTTGAGTTAAAGACACCGTAATTCTCCCGTCAGGCGTCACTGTGCGCCGCTGCCGTATGCGGTACCAAATTGACGGGAACTAATTTTAGCGTTCCTTTATTTTCGCGAAAAAGACAATCTATGTAAATTTTATTGATCTTTGTGGTTCTTGTGATGGTTTCTCATGCTTAAATTTTGGAAAAATTGATTAGTTGCCAATCTACAAAGTTGGCGGAGCTTTATTCGCGAGAGCCTGTTTATTTGCAAAATATGCTACTTTTTCAAACTTTTTGAGGTTCCTGGTATTACTTACATCTGTGCAAGCTAGTTCTGCCATTTTCTACCCATTCTGAGTAATTTATGGTCGGTTTTGACGGTGGTACATTTTGGCCCACTTCAGTTATTCGTGACCTGACCTCAGGTCAATGGCTGGAAGTCACTGATACTTTGCCCAATGACGGTAACTAGATGTCTGCTTCACTCCACACTAAAAATGTGATGAAATATTCCGTCAATTTCAGAAAAAAGGGCGCTATGTCTTAAAAATGGGATTGACCTTAGGTCAATGACCCGGAAAATTCCGAAAAATCCGAGATAGCAGATTTGTTGCATCTATCACGATCACCAATCCCTGAAAGTATTATTGAGATATCTTGTTTTGCGAAAAAGTTAGAGGGAGCTAAACTTTTTTGGACTTAGGTCTGTTTGACCTGGTCTAGGTCAGGCACCTGACCTGACCTGAGGTCAAAATTTTGACACGAGATGTAAAATTGATGGAGCAAAAGGTACACAAAGTTTTGTGACTCTGTGTTTGTTGGTCCTCTCGCAATCCCAGAAAAACCTCAGGGGGGGGCAGTCAACTGCCCCCCCCCAGTCGGGGACGGGTTAATAGTTCCTTTTGATAAATATCATCATGGGTGTGTGCAAATGCCTGTTCCTGTTGATACTGCAATCTTTTTTTTTGGTGGAAGTATCTTGTGCTAACATGCAACAAGGGTCCACCAGTATGACGCCCAATTTCCTCACCTTACTGATGTCTATGGATACCTATGGATTTCTATGGATAACGTTACCATGCTGTGTTTAGATTTCCTAAATATTTATGTATGATAATCAAATAGAACCATCCGAATATTCCAATAATGAAGCAACGATTGTTCAGCTTTGATGTGGGTACACCTTGGTACATCTCTACTAGCCAGACACCTATTATGCAGTGTCATCCAGTCTGCAGCAGTGACCAATCTTGCCTTAACTTATCTCACTTTACTTACGGCTGTCGGAAATTCTCAAAATTAGAAATGCCATTATGCATGTTGGTCATATGCCAGCCAACTAACCTCTGCCAAACCTTTTCATAATAAAATCATACCATGAATCGGTAAAGGAAGAGGCAGTCCAGTAAGATACAAAGTAAATTACTTAAAATAACGCAGTTCTCCAACCGTCTGATATCGATCTTCAGACGTTGTATGGCGGATTCCCTCGACCTTCAACGCTTGGAAATACTGTTTGTTTGTTTGTTGGGAGTTAGGACGCACAGCCTCTTGGGCTCACGCGTCCGTGTCTTGAGTCAAGTCTTGTGTCTTGTCTGACGTCAGTCAGTCGTTTGCTTGGGAACATACAGCGATATTTTTTAAGTAATCGCCACGACCACACCACGCCATCAGCTCAGAGCTACCAAGTGTTGGTAAAATATTCCAGTTCTAGTCGGAATCTCTGAGTTTGGCACATCTTTTATTCTCTGTAGTATATGATATGGAAAACTTTGGGGTGTCCGTTGTTCAATTATCCTGGAATTGCCAGACTAACGTTGGAATAATGTATGGATTCCATGATATTCTCTACATTTTAGAGACACTCGCGGCCTAAAATGATGAAGAACTATTGGCTTTCTCGGTTCATTCCTTTCTCTTGGTACAATGTTTTCCCTTGCATATAGATCTTTACTGGATGCCAGCGTTTCGTCTATGTAGTAGGTAAATGACGACAGGAGCCCACTCATACTCACATGCAAAGTCGTTAAATGACATGGACGCCTGTTCCTGGCTGGAGGATGAGAGATATGTAAGGCAGTTTGCCCAGTCCCACGTCTTACCTCCCACCGGGCTCGGAGTGGGGCAGTCTGGACAGCGCCGTCTCCCTCCCCTACGTCAGCACACAGGCGACAGCTTTGACAGCCCTGCTTTCCCCCACCAACAGACAGGAGACAATCCTCCCACAGTAGATCGGCGACAGTCTTGGCAGCCCTCCTGTGCTAGACAGGTGACGGTAGAGACAGCCCTTTGGCTCCAGGCAGGCGACAGTCGAGGCAATACCCTCTACCCCAGACAGCCGAAGGACCAGCTGCCTCTCTCCAGTCAGACTCTTCGTTCAGACGACACGTGGAAGAAGGGGGCGACCGTCCGACCAAGTCCGCTAGCTCAGGAACGCCGAAATCAGCCGGCACCCTCTACAGCTCCGTTAGTCTGGTGCCAGATGATCGGAACCCCCTCGGACGGTGGCGACCTGGCCGTGGAACATGCCTCGGTGGGGAGTGATCCTATTGAGCGGCCAGCCCAATCACCCCAGGCCGCATCAATCGTGAAACCGCGGGCAGCCGGCCCTGCCGGAGAGTATCCAGCGCTCCCTCAAAACGATCGATCAGTCCGCGGACCGCAGCCGGCGACGGCAATGGAAGATTAACCGGTTTAGCCTCCGCCTAACTGATGTGGAAGCTAGCGAACGCTGGAAGAGCAATCGACACTGTATGCCATTACCAGAACCGGCTTTGCTAAGTGAAAGGCTCCCATTTTCATTTTCACCTGCGGCACGCTCATTTGCAATGCAAATACGCCTTTGTGATGTCCGTTTTTGCATATCGAAGAACTTGCTGCGGTTAGCAGTGAATTCTGTTACGTGGAGATTATACTTTTCCGTGTAGGTGCGTATTACGGAGCCGTTCGTGAAGAAACCTGCATGAATAGTCAGAAACACTACTGCGTCTGTACGATTCGATTATCCTGTTTAAGAAAACATTCCCTGTTTTAGGAAACGTTCGAAAAAATGGCGCGATTTTGATCGAGCACTATATTTCTCCGTAATTTCAAGGTTACCGAGAACATTATTTGCATTCACTGTTGCATACGTCGTTTCCGAACGACCAGCACAATCATTCACGTGAGAGATGAGACGAGCATACTTAATATCTCCGCGTCATTCCACCTCAGCGAAAATTACCTCGACTGTTTATTCCGATCAATCTGTTCTGATTAGAACAGTTGGTTATGTAGCTAGTTAGCGGACTTACCGGGAATCCTGAATGCTTGGTCCTGTGGTGCTAATCCCAGACCAAGATCAAAGCATCCGTAATGACTTCCGACCACAGCAGCGAACAGTAATAAGCAGTTGGCTACCCTCAATTTTAGGAAGTATTTGGATAGACATGGATGTAAAATTCAGATCCAGCCCCGCGATTACCTGTTTCACGTGATTTTCGGCACCTAGAGCTTGTTTTGTACAAATATGGGTCACTTGACGTCACTAAACATGATATGACCCCTAAATGCGTCACCAGACATCATTCATGCCCAAAAAACCGATGTCATGTTCAGGTGTAACGTTAAAGTCTTCCCTGGCGCACCACATTCCACGGCCGCGATGCCGTGGAATGTGGTGGAATGAGCGATGTTGAATTCAATCTGTTTTTCGAACGTATCTGGTCCACTGTGCATTTGGCAACTATCCCGCGGAACCCTGTTGTTCGGTGTCTATTGGCAACGCATCGCCTGTTCTCCCGCCCATTCACCTGACGGGGACGGAGTTAGAAAAAAACAATCAGACGAAATGTATTTACACCAAAGTATTGCATGTGCACACATACGTCCAAACTACGCGCGCCTGAAGCACGACACGCTAACTTCCTCCACACGAATTCTGCTCTCGTGTCGAGGTCTCCCAGCCACGAGTGCCAATCGACTGTCGCTTCGTCAAGGCACTAGACCAGTCAACAGAACACCCGGGCAACGCAGCGAGAAGGTACGTGCTGGCTAGGTGTGGTCAGCGGGCCAGTGCTCAGCCAGGCACGCGCATGCGCCCGCGACCACTCCGTCGCCGCCTGAGAGCGAGTCTCAGCCTGGCAGGAGATCAGTCCCACCCTGGCAGGCGGCCGCCGGACCGTCCGTGGGACTCCGGGCCGAAGCCGGCTCTGTTCGGGCCGTGGCCGCGTGAGCCGGCGGAGAGACCGGTCAGGCCGCAGCGTCCACCACTGTCGGCGTCCCTTCGCCTCCGTCTCGTCGTGCGCCCCCGGCACTGTCGGCCACTGGCGGCGCCGAGCCCCCTGGGCTCTGCTGTTAATCACGCGGACTGATCGGGTCCGAGTCGTCACCTCGCGGGGCACGCACAGCACCACTGTGCGCTGTGGTGGTTTTCATGTCTGGCTGCGGGTTTTCCAGATGGGTTTGAGGATGTTTCTGAAAACAGAGGAGGATTAAGAACAGTCTCTGTAAGCTGTACAAAACCACAAAACCAATCGCGAAACATTGCAATTGTCCTCTGTATTGCCGCCGCGTCACGTGGTGGCCTGAACATTGCACTCAAACGTGCACGCGAGCATTAATTGTTCGCGTGCACATATCCTGTACAAAGCAAAACATAATTCCATTCCGCAAGCGAATGGAATAATGCGCCACCGTTCGAGGTATTGGTTTACGAAAGCAATCAGACGTATTACTTTGTTTTACCGGGTCTTGATGAAGGCGTAATAAACTGACGCCTTGGGAAATCGTTCCAAGTAAGCTTCAGCCGCGCAAATGTTTATGATAGTTATAAATTTTCCACCGGCCGACATACCTACAGGACCATTCAAGACACGGGGTGAATCATCGCCAACAGAAAATATGTGATATCCGCCTCCACGTGCTTGGCGGTACGAAAACGACGACAGCCAAGCGTGGCAATACATTAACCGGACACACCGGTGCATGGCACGAGCCTCGCTGAATTATTCAGCCGTCGACCGTTTTCACATTCTGCCGGCCCTCGGTGGCGGCCCCGGCGGGCCCATATGGGAGACGAAGTTAAAGGGCGCGAGATCGCCCCGCGGTCCCCCGAAGTGTGCGCTCTGTCCCGCTGACGGTGCCACCTGTATAAATTAGGCTTTGCCGGCCCGGCGAACGCGGCAGCCTTCACTGTGGCGTTTATGGAATGTTCGGGGGCAAACATCGGGCCGCGAGTCTGCCGGGACCAGTTGGCGGCCGACCCGACCCGACCATAGTTCAGCCTGTAAATTTGGTGACGCGATAAAACTTGTGCCAACAGGGCCCAGCGGGCACGTGAAGGGGCTACCGGCCGCTAATTTACTGCCAGAGACTCGGCCCGTCCAAGTATATCATGCCACCGGTGGGCAGAAACCGCAAAGACCGATCAACACTTCCGGAGGTGGCGGACGTCGCTAACATAGAATCGCTAGACAGCCCAAGGGCAAGCAGACAACATGTAGACCTCAGGGGTCTGCGACCACGCCATTGTGAACAGAAATGCTGAAATACCTCTGAAAGGCACCCCGTGCCGTTCGCAGCCAAATGGAGGTAGGCGAAGGAGCGAGCAGGTGTGCTTGGCGGAACAGTCTATCAATGCATGGTCAATACTATACTGACATCTAGCGGCGGTGTGGGAACTAGGAGGTCCTCGTCAAAGCGGAGACGGGCATAGGATTGAGAAAACATGGCTTCCATCGAAATTGGCCGTCTTCATCCTTCATCGCGCGACGGGAAATATAATTGCAAGCAGCAGTAGGGCATATAACCGACCATGCTCTTTAGGACTTTGCGCATCAACGGCGTAACTTGTAACTTGTAAATTAAGACATCGTGTGAACGGCGAATTGACGTCGTAATTGCGGGAAGTAACTTTGCTGTTCTAACAATAACTTATTCTACATCGCAGTTCTCAATGCATTATCATTTTACCGACCAGAATTGCTTCTTAAGTTAAGTTAGCCGAAGAGCGTTTCCTCATTGGGATTTCTGAAATCCTCACAACGAGAAAATATATGTACGAAGTTATCAAAATGATCGTGGATCAAATGAAGCCTGCCATCCTGTACATTTTGGTAAATACAGTCTTGAAAACACAATCCACTGAAAAATTTTCAATTATTACATTGGATTCTTCTTTTGTAGGTTACCGGCTGACCAAAGGACCACTGTTGTTTGCACGCGAACTCGCGGCTCCGTTATTGTTAGATGTTAATTATCCATATTGTCAGTCAATAACATCACAGAGTAATGTAGAATGTTATACCTTCTAACAAATGGCACGCGTAACCGGGCTCATGGGTCCGAATGTAGTCCAGTCATATTAGTGCAAAAAATACGCATTTAACCCGCTGTCCTCCAGTGGATGGTGCACGCTAGAACTCCACTTTCAAACATTTCGTTTCTTTTTTCCATGTCAAAACTTCATTTTAAAGTGAGGAAAAACTGCGTTCCACGGGAGAAACGAAGACAGCAGTTTTTGAAACAAACTATATTCGCATGCATTATATATTTTCGCAAATTTTGAATAATTGGTGGGTGGAGGTCCATGACCCTGAGTTTTTCGTCATTTTATAGTACCTATTTTAAATGATAATTGTAATGTTTGATACCAAATGAAAACATTCCAATGGGCTCTGCAACAGACCCGCAGTGTGTTCATATAACGCATCAGGTTTTCTTCAGCGCTTGAAATACGTAAAGTCATCGTGAAACGATGCCAACGATTCTCTGCACCGATGTCATTTTTTAGAACTGGCGTGGTGGTACAAGACTACGCAAATACCACAGCGAATACCACACGAGGTTGCCACTAGGCAAAACAAAGGTCTGAAGATCATGTTGACCAAGTCAGAAACTGGGCACGAATCTTCACGCGAGGCTTTCTTACGAACCCGAAAGCCCTTAAGGATATATGGGGCACGTTGTTAACATGACAACGTATAGTATCAACTGGTGCAGTGGTGAAAACACTGACCTTTAGGAGATTATCTGATACCTCAAAATCAAGTTTTGTTGGAGGATCCTGACACGACTGGTAGTGGACTGTATGGAGCCGTCTCACGTTTTTTTTTTTTACATAAGCTTGTTTTCATGAATGGAAATACCTACCATGCAGGACGTATAAAGAAACGCCACATATCTTCCTTTAACAGGCATTACCACAAGGGTGTTTATATGTTCCAGTAGGACCTCGCTATATGCTACAATGCAGCCAAAGTACAAAAGTCATTTCCTAGCAAGCGAATCCCATGCTTTTTGCGTGTGCAATAATGTGCAATAAAAACAGTGGAATAAATTTATTCATGCGTTCTCATCTACTGCACATTGAGCACACTTGGGACATGACCAAGAACACCATATTCAAGGGTGGCTGGGAGCTTAAGTTGGATGCAGTTCTAAAGCTCATGCCGCGCAAGAACGTCAGATTCCTCAACAAGGAGATTGCACGAAGACGTGAAGAAGGGCGAAGGATGACGATATGAACGGGGTTTTCGCGCGTGCCGGGAACGGAGAACACCAACCTAGTACCGTGTGCGATTTAATTGTATCAAGAGATGCGGAATCGTTGTAAAAGCCGCACGACATTCGGAGGGATGCAGCTGAAACTCATTAATCTGCAACAGTTTGTTTGTGTTCATTAATTTGTGTTCACTCGTTACCAGGTGTTGCGTTTAGTACTACTCTTTGCTCGCGCAAAAATAATCCTGTTATGGAAAAATAAGCTTGTTATTAATTATATATAATTATTAATATATATATAAGTAAGTATATATATATATATAGTACATATATATATAAGTAAGTAGTAAGTAAGAATATATTAATATATATATAATATATACATATATATAATAAATAAAATAAATTAAAAACAAGCGACTCCCTGATTACCCTTTGTTCTGTGTTTTACAACTGTTCTGCGACCTAGTATGCTAACATGAAATAAATCAAGTTTGTGCATCACTCTTTTTTCTGTAACCCAATTCCGGAGGACTAGACGGTATGGCCGATTCCCGGCAGGGGGGACGGATTCGGCCCCCTGAGATCTTGAGAACTACACATCCGATTTTATCGCAACAAACGGCAATCGATTTGCCATGACGTAAACTACACTTTAAAAAAAGAAGTTCTAAAACTTTTGAAAGAAGTGGACACAGAGGCGTCAAATATTAAAAATGGGGGGGGGGTACTTTGGACTTCTTATAACTCCGTTGTTTATGGACCGATTTCGATGAAATTGACATGAATCGAGAAATTGTGAATGTGACTTTTACGATTGATACATACATTTGAAATTTTAACAAAACTCATGGGCGTTCACATGATTCCAAAAAATAGGAGGATAAGTTCCTCAACAACCGAACAAAAAAAATTAAAAGCACTTTTTTGGCTTCTGCTAGTCATGTTATGCTAAAGAAGTGCAAATTGTATTACAATGTTTGTATAATGTTAGCACAGACGGTGCCAGGCACGTGCAAAAGGGGGAACTGTCATGATCATATGCTCCTCGGATGAACATGTGACTTTTGACCTTAAATGACCTCCAGTGACCTTGGAGTCACTTGGAATGGTCTCGAGTGCATTTGATATTATCTGTAAATGTTTTCAATCATTTGAATTCATTCTATTTGTAAATGCTATTGTACAGCTATTGTGATATAGGGTACGCGCACTGACATTTTACGCCATAGCTCCGTGACCCGACATGATATCAAGCTGAAGCTTGATACACAAGTAGAGGGCACACTTCAACGTCACATACATTCCGAGTTTAGCATTTCAAATAACGGCGCCGAAATTACTACTATAAGAGCCCATTTTGACTTTTGACCTTGACCTGACCTTGTAAGGTGACCTCAGATGAACAAAATTTTACTTGCACGTTGCCCAACTATTTAGCTATACATCCATGCAAAGTTTTAAGCTCTATCTTAGAAACGCTGTTTTTGACAGCCATTTCTCTTTTACCCTAACAGGGCCAAAAGTGGCCTGACGTGCCTCCCAAAAACGTTGCCTGGCTCCGCCCCTGAACAAAATAGAGTGTCGAAATTTGGTCACAGTACGTGGAAAGAATAGCTAGACAGTCACCAAGTTTCATGAAGCTGCATCAGAAACCCTGGAATTGGCAAGCAAAGAACTCGAGGGGGTGGCGGATTCAGTCCCCCCTGCCGGGAATAGGGTTCTTGGTTAAGGGCGCACCAGTTCTTGACAATGTTTAAATGAACTCTTACTTCTTTATTATTCTATGTGTTTAAATGGACTCTTACTTCTTTATTGTCCTCAAAACAATAAAGAAGTAAGTGCTATTTTGAAATTCGTCAGATATTTTTCGTGGTGGGATGCATGGTAGATCCAAACAGACCTAGGTAGAAAAAACAACCAAGCCATCTTTGCATCAACAGGTAGCGTATTCTTTTTCAGCCAGGTTTTCGGAATCAGAGATGCGTTTGGTCCATTGTCTGATTCCGCGTTCAGAAAGAAAACGGGAAAATTTCGAAAACGGATACATTACCGTTACTTTTCCGGATACAACTAAACCCAGACCTAGAACTTCGGAAAAATGTGAGGGTGGCACAAAACAATATGGATGCAGTGGGTAGCGTCTCTTGAAGCCAAAATGCCCCGTAAAATTAGCGGATTTTCGTGAAATCGGTATACACACTAAAAACGTCGTGACGCACGCCTTCTGGATCAGTATCTCATGATCGCTTCGCTATATTACATACGACACTCTGTCGATTACAAATAGGGAAAATTTCATTCATGTTTTTTAGTTTCTTACCACAGGGTCATTGTGCAAAACCCATCACCCCAATAGCACACAGGACAACGAAAATCATGAAAAATGCGCAAATCTTGACAACAGCTTTAGTATATACGAGTAGATCTTTGCATTGCTTTGGTACCAAAATATTTGGTATTTAGATTAATTTTCCAGAAGTTTCCGTGTTCAGGATATTTGTGCCTATGGGACAGAAACATATTTGGACAGGCAAAAGGATATAGACTTGGATCGGTAAAGGTGTACTGGGGAAGTAGTTTATAACTTCTTGCTGGTCCAGGTAAAGATGGTAACAGAATTTCTCCCATACGCGTTTTTTTCCTGTTCCTGTCACTCACCTGTTTGGCCTCATAGTGCACTTCTGATGGCCACACCGACAAGGATGAAGTACAGGTGAACGTAGAGTGCTATGCGGGAGCTGCGGCTATTTGCCAAGCTGCGCGACTCCAGGGCTGCAACAGCCAGGAGGCGACCGTTAGTGCATCACACTTGACGAGGCGTAATAAACATAAAGTTATCCATCATCACACCGTAGGCAAACGGGAGCGAAAGAAATAATTATTGGTCGAGGCTCAACGCGAATTGCCTTTGAACTGGAATTTGCAGTACCGCAAGAAAGATGCGCTGCACGATATTTTCTCAAGTAAATAAATGCTTCCGCACAGTTGGCTGGAGCCATACGATTGCACAGTCTTACACATCTCGTCGTGTATTAATAATATTTCAACACACGAAAAGCGGGAGTCGGCTCTCATCAACTCTGCTTCGGACTGGTGCAACCATCTTTGTTTATTCCTTGAAAATTTGGGAAGCACACTTATGAGAAGAGAATGCGCTCACCCCGGCCTATGGTGGAGAAATGAAACGTGTCGGAGACCCTGTTCCAGCCGTGTTTGTTTTTGGCCTGTATGTGGAGCTCGTAGGCGGCGGCCGGGGTCAGGCCGCGCAGCGTGACCTGCTGGTGGAAGTAGATGTCGTTCTGCGCCTGCCGCCCGGTGGTCGGCACCAGCACCTCCTTCCACCGCCCCGGACTCTGACTCGTCAAGTTCATCTGAGGTAGAGAGACAACAAGCTAGTGATGTCTGGACATGGGCTAATGCAGCGAGATATTTCTGTCACAAATAGCGTTTATTTTCTATTGCGTCTATCAACATGAGAATGGCAACGCAAGATGCTGCTTTGTTGTCTATTTCAGATATCAATGAAAATAGCAACATGAATTTCATGACAGCATTAGCTATGCTTTATCTTATTCAATGTCCTCAGACTGCACGAAAGATACAAGATAACTTTGCGAGGGGACGTTTTCAGGGTGTGTCCGTGAAGCTGTCCAGATGCCGTCTTCATATGTTCAAAACAGACATTATCGGATTACCAGATCTGTTTTTGGACGGTTGTTTACCGTCGAGAGCCGGCTGAGAGCTTTTAGCATTCTGGCGACCGATCGGTCTCGCTGGCGTGCGTTCTTTCCAGCCTTCAGCAAACGGAAAACCAGCCCGGCGAGCGGCCCATAAATCGAACATTTCCGCTCCGGATCACATCTCAGATCCGAATCCCGATTCATCGGACGATCAGATGGTGCAAACGAGGTTTAGCCGACGCTTGTGGGAGTGCGCCAGTTCTCACTTTAGCTGGCACAGGATATGAGTTCTCCTTCGACAAGCAGCGCGCTATGCAGGCCATTTTTGTCCTGTTGCCTACTGATAACACTGATGGTGTGTTGTGACTGTCACATACATGCTGGTAGATATTTTATGATGATACGGCTAGTGCTGAAAATGTTTTATTTCAGTTTTCATAACTCGTGAGGAATGTAGGCATACAGAATGCAATACCTGGCGCTTGAATTTCCGTTTCAGCAATAAATCTACTTTATTACTGCCCCGCGTTTTGTCACAAGTCATAATTCTGGAATGACAGGCGGAAACAAAGTGACCAATAGATTTGCAGCTGATAAGAAAACTCTAAGACGCGTACCTGAACTTCACTTTCTAATCTAATTTCCATGAGCTGTCACAGGTCTTGGTTGACGCTTCAGGTTTTATCGGCGTAAAACACACTGTATATATGAAATCTAAAACTCCGTGGATACAAGAAATTATCAGTATAAGCTCAGTAGAACACCATGGACCCACAGAAAACCACGATCGATTTTTCTTCTCCCGCTATGCACAGAAAGCAGCAGCGTCTTCCTCTCGGCATGATTTCATGTCACGTCCCGACCGCGATCTGTCATAAACGCGACTCTCTCTTTGCTTTTACTTAATAGTAAAAGCAAAGAGAGACTTACTAGCGCGGCCCCTTTTTTACTGGATTTGATGTTTTCCTGTGTTTGTTTTACCCATGTGTCTGACTCGAATCAAATGTTAATCCATTATCTGGTACGATTCGTAAAATACACTGACTGGCCGAAATTTATCGTGCTACAAACCAATCAAATACAAAGGATCTAATTTTGCTTTCCTTGTGCCGGATGCTGTTCAATATAAAAGTAAACATCTGTAATGTCTGCTTTCGGCAGCACCCACCGCTGTCCACGGTGTCTCACGCAGACGTGGTACTCCACTTCCCCGTCTGTCTTTCGTAGACAGCATTCCCACCACTCGCTACAAAGACTCCAAACTACGCTTTCCCTCGCTGCCGCACACTGTCCGCGGGCGGCTGCGGACAGCTTGGGCATCGCACATGAATCATCTCCACTGGAATGGTGTGCTCCGCGCCGGGCAAGGTCGTCTGGGCTGTAGCCCGAAATAAGTCAGCGGAAAACGGTTCAGTCCAGGGACGGCCAGGACGGAGTTTCGCCATAAGAAAACCAGACGCACCTCCCCAGACTGGTGGAGGGCCGGACAACGGGTAAATCTGATCCGCGGTCACTCTGAGAACTCGGGACGGCCAGACCTTACCTTGGTCTTGCGGTAGGCGATCTTGTACTCGAGAACGGGACTGAAGCTCTTCACTTTCCAGGCCAGATCGAAGGTCTCGGCGTCCCCGTTCATCGGGGTACTGACCACTTTGACCTTATCTGCCACTCCTGCGAGCAAGTGCACGCCTAGGTCAGGAACTCATTACTGCTTATTGGACGGCAGGCTAGAGGGAAGCCGTGTTGACGCCGTACCCTTTTATTGCGCCGGCCCGGCCGGACGTAAAGTTCTTGGCTACAGAACAGAGCAGCTCTGGCGGCAGCGTCTGTGCTTTTCATCCCATTCGGGCGCCGTGCATTCGGCGTGCGCCAACGACTGACTCATTTGCTTTTATTGCCGCCTTTGATTATTCAATCTGTAGCGGATGCACAGGAGCTTTGAATCGAGTCCCAATTAAGGATGTCTAAAGTCTCTGCATCACATAAAGAATGATTGCATGGAATTAATAGTAGTATGCTACAAAATCTAACCCGTCAAAAATCGCAAAACATCGATTTACGATAATGAAATAGCCAAAAGCTTTCGCTGCAAAAACCGTCGCGAAAGCCATTGTCCATGGATTTTCTGAGTTGATGAGACAGGCTCCAGTATTTGTACTGTACACCTAATGTAAAGACTATTGCATTCGTAATCGAACTCACATTTATGCCTGGCATCCGCCTGTCTACACACACATTCCGGAAAACGTAATATCGCCGTTTTTGGTGGAAGATGTTAGATAAAAAGCAGGCCACGTGGCTGCATGCGGCTTCGTTCAAGACATTCCACACACACTAAGCACAGTAACATACCTGAGACCAAAATCTTGCCGTGAGAATCTCCCAAGTCGTTTTCAGCAGTGCATGTGTAGGTATCAAAGTCATTCAGACTGACATCGGAAATTGTGAGCACGTGCCGTGTACCAATGATGACGTCATTCGATAAAATGGCTCGATTGTAGTCGATTGGAGAGTTGGCTCTTTTCCACTTGACCTGAAAGAGATCATGGTCAAGTATGGTATCAGTCAAGACTTATTTGAGCAATCACGAAATAATAATGCAAAAATAATGTCCTTGCATTAAACGACTTTTATGAAAACTCATCACCAACACGAAAAAACATGTTTTCGGTTTTATAGAGTGTCGCTGTACGCCGTCTTATCCTACACATGCCGGCAAGCAATACTGTACATAATGAGTTAAATTCCAGCAGACAAACGGACTTCTGCCAAAAGACTTACTCAGTACCTAAGAGTCAACAAAGACTGCTCACAGGGCAAGCATACCTCGTTTCATTTCAGTATTCAGGTCGAAAAATCGTATCATTGTGGCTGGCAAGTCAAGAATCAAACGGCTGCCATTTGCTACTGCGGTCCAGTATTGCTGGGAAGTGCACCGAGATTCGGTTGCAAGGGCGGAACGCCCGCAGGGCTGTGGCGTTAAACTTAGGACTGGGGATAGGGCCCAATACATTGCGGTGCGTACGCGCAGTGCGTTAGGAGCCAATACCCAGACTTCATGGATGGGGACAGGACCCAATCTTGTGCCGTTTGAGACTCGCGTCCACAGAGTGGCCTGTTACCATCTGCCTATGACCTATGACCCACTGCTGGCGTGTGAGGGAAAGGGTCAAGGTGAGACCCTCAGGGCTCGGAAGAGTCAGCTGAGTCTCCGCTCACCTCGGCGATGGGGTCGGCGTGCACGATGCAGACCAGCTGCACGTCGAAGCCCTCTCCGGTGTGCACGGTGCTCCTCTCGACCTCCACCTCGGGGCGATCTGGGGGCGGCGAGGTGCGACCTCACGGCGTCACGCCGGCCAGACAGTCTCCGGCGCTCCGAAACACGGCCGAAAGCGACGCCGGCCAAGGTCAGGCACCAGCCCGCGGCCAGTCTGGCAACATGATAAGTCGCCTCCTCCGGCCTGGCCACTGGTCGGCCGATAAATAACGACGGGAATGGGGGCGTCCCTCTGACCATCGATTGAGCGGGCGCCCACAATGGAAACCTCGGCCAGAACTCCACACCAGTGGGAATGTCAGCGATTCTCCACAGTTGACTCCTCCGCTCGTAGACACATAAAAATACACAAAAAAACGCTATGGTGAACGGGAACGCCGGCATGGTCGGTAATGGCGGTAGTGGGGAAGAATAGAGACAGATACGCTCTTTGAACTGGAGGGAACGGTGGTTTTCTTCGGGTTTCGTATTGTAAAGCACCGTCGCCGGCCTCGGTCTTAGTCATCGGACATCATTTGCTGACGTTATCCGACCTCAGAAACCGCCGATATTGTCGTATCATTCTCGGCTTTGCATTTCAGAGAGAGACTGCGTTTGACACATCCCGCTACCGTAGCTGTTGCCCGTCGTGATTGCTTTACATAACAAAACACTCATGTTATGCGTGCGTATCATTCATCTGGTCGAGGAGGATCGCTTAAGCTTTCCCAAGACTTCCGAGTGCTTATCGCACAGCAAAACAACGATTGCACGCTTTGCAGTGAACCTCCATGACGGCAGGTTCACCGACAGGCCGAGGCTCCGAAGAACGCTCTGGAACTGGGACCGCACAGCGGCTTCAGGACTTCCAGAACACATCCCATCGACACGTCACTTCTGGGGCACACACAGCCACGACGCGCACAGAGCACCCACGACAGAACTGAAACACGGACGACGGCTGCAGTACTCACAGAGCACCTGGAGGCTGACATCGGCCGTGGCTGTGTCTCCGAGGTCGTTCTCGGCCACGCACTGGTACAGGCCGCCGTCTGAGCGGGTGACCGCCGTCAGGTGCAGCCGCTCGCTGTGCTGCAGCTCCACGGCGCTGGCCCCACCGTGCACCGTGCCGTAAACCTGCCGAACAGGACCAGAAGGTGCTGCAGCGCCGGCCGCGCGGGCACCAAACGCCTTCGGAAACACCTGCTGGCACCGTCCGGTCGTACCTCATAAAATGCAAGGAAGTGGTCTGAAACAATAAAGCGAAGCTCCAGCTATCTTCCCCAGTTTTTGTTAGTATTTTTTGCTTTACCATTTTACCGCAGCTCTTTGATAAGGCAGCTACGGCGTTTCGGAAACTGTGTAAAATTATCAGGCGTTTTAGCATACCTATTAAGTTTATTAGTCACTGAATTACGTTTTGCATGAAAATTACTCACACAAATGTTCAACGGTTAACTTTAGGGCACGCATTTGTGAAACAAGATGCTGAATACGACCTATGGCGTGCAAAGCGCGCGTACAATTCGGATGATCGCTAAAGGCTGCAATGAACGTTCAATTCGAACAGACCAAATTAACGCAATTCAATAGACACCATATTAAAAGCCTCCTCCAGCGATGCTAACGTGGACTAACGAGCACAGTCAACGTAACGTCCCCATTCCGCGTCGGCAAACCGTCACCTCGAGCCGTTTGCGTAACACCTGGGCGGTGTCAGTGGGCGGGTCGATCAGTTGAGGACCGGACACGCGGGTCCGGTCGGGTGGGAGTCGGGGCCAGGTGAGGTCGACACGCCGAGCACCGTGACGACGGCCGATCGCTCAGACGCGTCGCGGCCCGAATTACAGACGACAGACGGGCCGGCCAGCCGTGCATAAGTAACGCCGCCGCCGCTGACGCCCGCGCACGCCGCCCATTAGCCGGGCCGATATCAATTAGACACGGACCGGCCGCGGACGGCCCTCAACTGACGCCCCCCGGACCGGCACAACTGACTGCCCGGAACCGGCCCAACTGACGACCCCGGACCGGCCCAACTGACGCCCCCGGACCGGCCCAACTGACGCCCCCTCCCCCGACCGGCCCAACTGACGTTCCCGGACCGGCCCAACTGACGGCCCCCAGACTGGTCCAACTGACGCCCCCAGACCGGCCCAACTGATGCCCCCCGAACCGGCTCAACTGGCGCCCTTAGACCGCCCCAACTGGCACCCCCGGCCCGCCTAGCCCGGCTCCGGCAGCCTGGGCAGGTCGTCCTCTGACTGAGACGGGGACCGGGTCCGTGCTCTATGATTGAGACGCGGGACGGCTCCGTGGTCTCTCATAGATACGAAGACAAGGCGACGAAGTTTGTTTGTTCTCTGACTGAGGCGGGGACCGGCCGGGTGGTGGCCGTGTCTCTGAGTGGGACGGAGGTAGGGGCTGTGCTCTCTGACCGGGGCGGAAACCGGTGTCGTGCTAACTGACTGAAGCCTGAGACGGGGACCGGGTCGCAGACTGGCCTGCCCGCCTTCTCGGCGCCAAGGCAGGCGACCGCCGCCCGACTTCTCTTGTAATCGAAACGTCACCCGTGTTTTGTCGGTCTTAGTAATTACGGTTCAACCAGGCCAAACACGCTATTAGAGTCGGATGCTAGCTATGCGTATTGATTAAGGGACTGAAATGACTTACTTTGCGTGCACGGCGCGTAATAAAGATATTTTCGCGGGCATAGCGAACATAACAATCATTTTTGCGTATGCTACCGGCTGGACAGGCACGGAGCCTACTGCCTAATATGGTCTTACCGTAGCCTTGCAATGTGCGTAAGCACTGACCGTATTTCCTGAAACGACGACTGAACGACGCTGAGTGAGCTCAGACAAAACCCATGGACTCTGACCCAGGTTTAGAAATATTTTCATGAGCGTGGGGTGAAAAACCACAACGCCGACCTCTCACAACAAGCTATCAACGGGCGGTCACCGCTGCTGCTTTTCTAGGCTAGGCTCTGAAGTCACCTACCCTCTTTCTCCAGTGGACTCTGGGTTTGGGGTTGCCCCGGGCGCGACACTGAAGGCTTGCATTTTGGCCCTGCTCAACAGTTATCAGGCTCTCCGGAATCGTCTTGACGGTAGGCCCATCTGCAACAGAGGACAACGCTCTCTTCTTGGTGTGTCACAAACAGTTTACAGGACTGAAGCAAATCAAAGGGACTACACCCTCACGGACTGGGGTATTTTGCCGTCTTCTTGTTGTGGGGAAGGGATCAGTGTTTTCTCCTTGTCAATCTCAGAAATTAATGATCCGATTTCAGCGATTCAAAAAGCAATCAATAGCCCGCCACCCTAAGCCCCAGATACAACCCATTTGTTGACCTAAATGCCAATGAGTCTTCATAGATCAAAGCCCAAACATGGAAGGTAATCTGTAGACCTCTTTCGATGAACATTAGCAGAATGCCATTGGTCGTAACGGAACAAATGTAGGACCAAATGAGATTTTTGTCACGGGAAATGCTCTTTTTGCAAAGCGTGAACCGAGGTCAACCTGGGCCACGACTTTAAATGACGTCATGGTCCGACCTTTAACCTTCTGAATGTTTCCGACGTAAGTACCATCACAAGGAAAGATAAAAACGACATTTTTTTCTGTGTCTGCAACACCAGCGCAGTCGCCAAAACGTTGCTACGATGGCATGCTGCAACCCTGTGAAATATAGGAGAGTACGCACGACTTACATAAATAAGTGACCTCCACAAGAAAACCTCCGAGAAGCCCTAACTAGTTTCGTAAATTCCTTAGATATGCTAACACTTTCTCATACGATTCTCATTTTAATGAGATTCCACCTGGACATGAAGACTTTTACCCGCGTATCTTGAGAATTTCTGGGTAGCGCATCTAGCAACCACGCTACCCACCTATTCCAAACGGGTCGATGGCCTGCCAGCAATCAGCTGGTGGCTTTTGTGACGGAATTCGTAAGCTAAGGTCGCAAAATATGGAAGATATGACCCGGCTTCAAACCTCGTGTAGTATTAAAGGAGCGGAGTTCACAAAGGTTTAGAGGGAAATATATGTTCAAATAATAAAACCAAGTAACATACAAAGACAATGAAAATCTACATGTAAGAAACCACTTGAAAGGACAGATTCCTAACAGGCCAGGTGCGATTGGGCTTGTTGGGAGAAAACAGAAAACGTAGACACTTGGATCTGGCCACTGGGAGTAGTCAAGAAAAGCAATTATCAGTGGGCACTCGAAAAGGATTAGACTTTTGATAGCTTCAAAACCCGTGCAGAGTAAGGAGAATGGGGTGAACTCAGAACTCCGACGTTCATAGCCTAGAAGTAGGTATGGATGTTGACAAATACTCTATTAATAAAAATTTTTTAGCAGTGAAGGAGGGTTCGTTTATTCGCCTCGTTTGTTGCTTATTACTTACGGGGAACGGAACCAGGAATCTCTCCAGGAGAGCATGGAACGAAGGGGATAATTCTGGAAAACGGAGCCCCTTGTTTTCTGCTTCCTTTAATACCGTCCCGTCCCGCATCGGAGGAGCCTATGGCTCCCACTGCCTCCCCCCCCTCCGACCCGGTGAACCGGTAGTTCTTGGCTAGCTACTTCTCTGCATATTTGAAGTACTTGGTCTCTTGACCCGCATTCGTTGAGAAGCAGAAACTAAATCATTACTCCAAAACTGAACATAATTATTATTGACTTGACTCGGGGCCACATATGGCGTGCATGGTCATATACTTGGTATCTGTGGCAACCCTGATCAACCCCTTTCGTGCCATGTCCGACAGAAAACAATGATGCGCGAGCCTAAACGGTACCTAAACACGTATTCGTGAGTCAGGTTATAACGTCATATGACCTTACCGATGACCCACTGATTAACCCGCGCACGACCGTCAGTCCGTTTCGAACATGGGCGACTAGGGGAGGGCAGTTGACTGCCCCTCCCTCTAACTCACGAACGGTTGGTTGCACGATAAAAATAAGCTCACCGTTGGAAAGCCTGTGACGAGTAGAGCTCGAAACTGGTCTCATTTTTAGTTTTAGATAATATGTAAGCCGATTTACGCCCTATATATGTTTTCTCATAGCCGACTGCATGAGACCGAGAAATCGCCTGAATCTCAAGGGCTGTCACTAATAACGCATAGGTAAAGGCACCAGCGCACAAGTAAAGGTCCGCGGATGCCGATACACGTCTAATTCCCCCAGATTTGTTCAATATGTACGCCGAAACGTTGAGTTAAAGACACGGTAATTCTCCCGCTAGCTGTCGGTGTGCGCCGCTGCCGTATGCGGTACCAAATTGACGGGAACTAATTTTAGCGTTCCTTTATTTTCGCGAAAAAAGACGATCTATGTAAATCTTATTGATCTTTGTGGTTCTTGTGATGATTTCTCATGCTTAAATTTTGGAAAATTCATTAGTTACCAGTCTACAAAGTTGGCGGAGCTTTATTCGCGAGCGCCTGTTTATTTGCAAAATATGCTATTTTTTCAAACTTTTTGAGGTTCTTGGTATTAATTACGTTTGTGCAAGCTAGTTCTGCCACTTTCTACCCATTCTGAGGATTTCATCGTCGATTTAGACGGTGGTACATTTTGGCCCACTACAGTTATTCGTGACCTGACCTAAGGTCAATGGCTGGAAGTCACTGATACTTTGCCCAATGACGTTAACTAGATGTCTGCTAGACTCCGCACTAAAAATGTTATGAAATATTCCGTCAATATCCGAAAAAACGGCGACATGTCTTAAAAATGCGCTTAACCTTAGGTCAATGACCCGGAAAATTCCAAAAAATCTGAGATAGCAGATTTGTTGTATCTATCACGATCACTAATCCCTTAAAGTATTATTGAGATATCTTGTTTTGCAAAAAAGTTAGAGGGCGCTAAACTTTTTTGACATAGGTCTGTTTGACCTGACATAGGTCAGGAACCTGACCTGACCTGAGTTCAAAATTTTGACACGAGATGTAAAATTAGTGGAGCAAAAGGTACACAAAGTCTCGTGGCTCTGTGTTTGTTGGTTCTCTCGCAATCCTAGAAAAACCTCAGGGGGGGCAGTCAACTGCCCCCCCTCCCAGTCGGGGACGGGTTAAATGTTTTCTGCCGAAAGGTAGATGTTTTTCCCAAGTAAGGATACTGAAAATCTGAAGACACTAGGTTTTGTCATCTGACATTTTCACAGGAAATAAAAAGGAGCAGATAAATCCAAAAGGTGTAAAGGCGGGGGAATGAGACAAGCTGAAAGGAACTTGCGTGAGGAAGGAACTGCATCGAGAGAAATTTGCAGGGGGTGCATAGCTTGCAGGATCATTATGTATATATCAGTTGCTCGTTATCTGGCAAAATTTTTTTAGGCCATTTTCACCTCTAATGATAATTCTACAAGTATACATTCGTCAGTTTGCGTACTACACACCACAAGCCTGCAGTGGGAAGACATTTCAAACATTTTCTTTTTATCCTTAACAAAATTCCAAATTTTTGGCAGCAGCTGTTCTGCCATAAGTAGAGTGCCCCACGGACAGGGCAGGCATTGGACATGGGCGCCTGCAGATCTGAGACAACAGTCCTGTCCATCTTCTCTAAACCAAGATACAGCGTAATTCACGGGAGAAAAAAAGTTAAACGCTACCTCGGAACCGGAAATATTTACTTATAACTGCGTAGACAAAGTATCTTCATATCATTCCTAAGATCTGTCGTGAGGTGAGTTCGAGTCGTCTCTGTTGGCGATATGTATTTTTAACTTAAATGTTTTCATTCTTAAATTTTATCCGAATGACTTGAATTCGTGGCTTTGGGCTCAGAGTACAGGCCAAGCAGAGCTTGTTGCTTGTGCCCTGAACCCGCCGCCCGGAAGTGCAATTCCAGTTCCACGGATAATTTTGCCTGCGGCCTTTTCGCCAGACAGGACCACGGATGAATCTTTTCCGTGCCGTGCAAGGCCGAGACATGCCTGCGTGCCAGGTTGATCCTCTGGCCACTTGCCAGATGACCGCTAGGTGATAGTCGAATCAGGTAATTCGTTTTCCGGGACTCGAGCCCGGGACCACCGAGCCAAAGTCCCCGATCTTTCCTCTAGGCCATCGGGGGAGGCAAATATATCTCCTCGGGCCACAGATATGGCCATGACATGTCCTTGCGCTACAGATGATGGCGATCTGCGATCGCATCCAGCAGGACGATAGCTAACAGCATACGTACGTTATCAAAGTCGACAAGGCTTTGATAGGCACTAATACTGCAGGTCCAAGATGTCGAAACAATTTAGCTGCCACACTTCCTAGGCATCCCATACAGGGCAGAATGATTCCGTTTCGACAGATTCCCTTGGAGTGATTGCCATTATCTCGATTTTTACCCGACAATTTCTCCAGATCGATTTTATTCACCAAAAGATATCCCGGCCACGACAGAAGGCCCTCGTGCCTCACTGAAACAGCCCAGCGCGCCGCTGGAGACGTACAATGTGCATGTCTGAGAGCTGTTCCGGAAGAACTTTTAGCATGTGTTATGCTCCCGCCTGACTTGTGCAGCTGCAGCCGCTCTTGGTTCCGTGAGCGGCCGTCACCGCCGCGGCCGACCCGTGGCTCCCTGCCAGGTCGTGCGGAAACGAGTATATAGCCGCGGGGTCAGAACGCTCGAGTAAGAGTACTGCGGAAGAGGACCCTCAGTCGAAATATACCCGCCATGTGGAGGGCGCGCGTTCACCGCTGCATGGACGAGAACCGGGTGAGTCGCAGCCGCAAGTACGTTTGAAGCACCTGTTACCTGTTTTCCCTTCAGTGGCACTACCTCTTCCGTTTCCTCTCCCCCTTTTTGTTCTCCCCACAGGACCCAGAAGTGTAGCTCTCCATAGCGAAAAGATTTCCCGAAGACTGTCCCACGGCGTCACCCAGCAATCGGACTGTATTTCGAACGCGGCCGCCAAAGCCGCCGGGTCGGGGCGAGGGAGACTGGCAAATCCGAGGGTTTAACGTTTCCAGGCGCGTAGCAACCACCAACGCGCAGACGCCTGGCACCTTGTGAGTTGCAAGCATCGCCACCATTTGTCAATGGTTTCGCTCTGTTTAATCTCTTCTCCGTCATAATGCTTCATGGCTTGTAAAAGCCATAGCCATCGTTCTCACCTGGATGACAATTTCAACGCAATAACTTGACGACCTCTCGATGCTTCAAATCGGCTTTAGTTACACTGTACGTATCGAATTCTAAACAGCAAAACCAAAACTAAATACTTCAAGCAAAAAACTTGGAACAAAACAGCGAAATAATGCAACGTTTGGACACGGACCACATTTTAAACACTTTGAAGTGTAAGTGACATCTCAGCATATTGCGTCTATTTAAACTCGACAGTGGTGAAGAAGGTACGGTCTGTTGTGTGTCTCCCTCTGAACACTTTGAATCGGAAAGGTACCTTTTGGTGCGCGATTTAAATTCTGCGCAGTGAGCAATGAAGTTCGCTATCTGTCTTATCTCCCTTGCCTCCATGATCTCCATTAGCTCCACCAGCTCTTTTTATCCGAGGTTGGGTTGACAACGCCAATGGCCCGCTCGGGCCAGCGGCGGCCTGCACTCACAGTGGACCTCCAGCGTCTGCGTCTGCTCCAGGTCCCTGTCGTCAAGTGCCACCGTGCAGGTGTAGACGTCGGCGTCGGTCGGTCGCGCCTGGCTGATCTGTAGGTTGAAGCCGTCCAGCAGCCGGAGCCTGCTCAGGTCTCGCACCACCTCGTTCCGCACGGTCAGGACGCGATCCTGTTTCTTCCACATCACCACCATGGCGCCTGAAGAAACGAAGCAGACTTGTACTCGATTTCATCGGAATCGGAATCGATTCCGGAGATTTCGCCCCGACTAGAGTCAGTCAGAATCGACTTCATTGATACGTCCCGGAATCAGAGCCATCGGTGGAATCGTCTATGGAGTCAGATTTGGAATGGGCTTCAATGGCTTATCTGGTCCAATGGATCTCAGTGGAAGCCATTCCGGCATTGGCTTATTTTGTTTTGAGTCGGTATCGGAATAGATTCAGCCTTGGAAAACACGCGTTGAGTCGGGATCAGAATCGATTCGGGAAGCCATGAGTCGGAAGCCAAAAATCGGAATCGACTTTTTCCTAAGCGGAATCGAGCACAAGTCTGATAACAAGCGACCTTAAAAGTCCTTCTCAACTCAGAAATGTGGGTGATAAAGGGCACAACAGCAACAGGGAAGACCATGACTTGCTTTGCTTAGTTTTTATGTTCAGAAAACCGTTATTTTCTTCCATATACATCTCTCCACCTTTTCCTTTCTTTCCTTTTTGTTATTATCTTTTTTCCTTAAGACTTTTATTTCTGCGTTTAACTCAACCCGTCATGGAACTCTTGCCCGCACACCTCCTCACGAGGGACCCCGAAATCTAAAAGGAGGTCCTATTCCTTAAATGCTCTGGTCCTAAAATTCAAACTAACGGTGACTGAGAGCTGAAAATGACATCGTTTGCTAGCATTATTCCTGGTCTTTCTAAAATCACCCTATTTGGCTTTCTTTGGATGTTACATCTTGGGTCAGACAAGGTGAAATGGAACCACGTTATCGCTCATGTTACAGCCGTGGCGACCGTCACTTTTTTGTCGGCTTGGTGGCTTGGAGTGTCTTAGAAACTAGAATATGATTCATATATCTCCATCATAGGCATGCGATATGATGTCAAGTGAAATACACCCAAAAGTGTTCCGAGGTCATGTCAGGTCAACGTTCTCGCTTGTGCTTAACCACATTTCGACGCGCAACGAGGCGGTGAACACTATTTTTAAACCTAATATCTCAGAAAGTTTTAATCCGATTAAAAAATGAAACAGTTTTAGAATCGCCAATCATTTTCGGGAAATTACGGAGAGTTTCAAAAGCGCAGGTTAAATCGTTCTAAGGATTTCTAAGAAAAACTTACTGAGGGATGAAACTGACTTCCATAACCGGGTAGGTTAAGTAGGAATATTACTGTTGCGGTGTATTCCTCTGTTACGTTACTAGCGTTTCTGGATCACTACTGCCAGTAAAATAACCGATCACAACACTAACAGCAAAACTGCAGGATCCTGTGCTTTTGGTGTTACCATCGCAAAAACAATAATCCTATAATTTATTATTACCTCTTTGGTAACTGATGACCCTCATTTCCTTTCTGGCGCCACTAAACTTATAGTTTACGGAACCCATGATATGCAGAATTACCTGGGTAAATCGCCATGAGCCACAGTTAACCCTATTCCCGGAGGGCTAGACGGTATGGTCGATTCCCGGCAGGGGGGGGCGGATTCGGCCCCCCTGAGATCTCGAGAACTACTTGTCCGATTTCATCGCAACAAACGGCAATCGATTCGCCGTGACGTGAACTACATTTTCATAAAAGGAAATTTTCTAAATTTTGAAATTTGTGGATACAGGGGGGTAAAAAGGTTAAAATGGGGGATACTTTTGGACTTCTTATACCTCCGTTGTTTATGGACTGATTTCGATGAAACTGGCATCAATCGAGAGATTATGGATAGGGCTTTTACCATGGGTCCGCAAATGTGAAATTTTGAGAAAATTCATGGGCGTTCACAGGGTTTTAAAAATAGGAGGATTAGTTTTCTAACAACTGAATGAACAAAAGAGGCAAACACCCTTTTTTGGCTTTTGCTAGTCATGTTATACTAAAGAAGTACAAATCGCATTACAATGTTTGTATAATGTTAGCATAGGTGGTGCCAGGGACATGAAAAAGGGGGGACTGTCACGGTCACACGTTTCTCAAATCAACTTGTGACCTTTGACCTTAAATGACCTCCAGTGACCTTGGGGTCACTTGGAATGATCTCGTGTGCATGTAATATTAGCTGTCAACGTTTTCAATCATTTGAATTCACTCTATTTCAAAAATTTCATTTTATGACTATTGCGATATAGGGTACGCGCGCTGACATTTTAGGTCACATCTCCGTGACCCGACCTGATATCAAGCTGAAAGTTGCTACACAAGTAGAGGGCACCCTTCTATGTCATATATATTTCGGGTTTGGCATTTGAAAAAATGGCGCCGAAATTATAGCGAGAAAACAAATTTTGAATTTTGACCTTGACCTGACCTTGTAAAATGACTTCAGATAAACGAAATTACATCTGCACATTGCCAACTATTTAGCTATACATTCATGTAAAGTTTTAAGTTCTAGCTTGAAAACTCTGTTTTTGGCAGACATTTTCCTTTTACCCTCAACATGGCCAAAAATGGCATGAGGTGCCCCCCAAAAACGTTGCCTGGCTCCGCCCCTGAGCAAAATAGAATTTTGAAATTTTGTCACAGCACGTAGAAAGAATAGCTAGGAAAAGTGATTAAGTTTCGTGAAGCTGCGTTAAAAAGCCTGGAATTGGCAAGCAAAAAACCCGAAGGGGGGCCGATTCCGCCCCCCTGCCGGGAATAGGGTTAATTGGGTCTAAAAACTGACAGCGCGTAAAGACAATGAACTACTGAGACCGTCACCGAAAGTCTGTGTTCAGTAAATGTCCGGCCCGTAATAACTGTTTGGTTTCCAGTGCGGGTTCGTACTCGCGGCTAAACGGCCAAAGGTACATCAGACAACAATTAAGAGCTCGGAGTGGCCGGTAGCCGAGGAAACCCCCCCCCCACCCCATATCTCTGAAGATATTCCGCGGGTGAATGTCCTACCACGGCCACGCAGTGTCATATCCACCTCACAGGACCCTCTGTGGTCACACCGAGTGATCGGCCAGGCAGGGCCCTCCGTGGCCGCACCGTGTGATCGGCCGAGCAGCACCCTCTGTGGTCACATCGAGTGGCCTGCCGAGCAGCACCCTCTTCGGTCACACCGAGTGACCAGCCGAGCAGCACCTTCTGTGGTCACACCGAGTGACCACCCGAGCAGCACCCTCTGTGGTCACACCGAGTGACCTGCCGAGCAGCACCCTCTGTGGTCACACCGAGTGACCAGCCGAGCAGCACCCTCTGTGGTCACACCGAGTGACCACCCGAGCAGCGCCCTCTGTGGTCACACCGAGTGACCAGCCGAGCAGCACCCTCTGTGGTCACACCGAGTGACCACCCGAGCAGCGCCCTCTGTGGTCACACCGAGTGACCAGCCGAGCAGCACCCTCTGTGGTCACACCGAGTGACCAGCCGAGCAGCACCCTCTGTGGTCACACCGAGTGGCCAGCCGAGGGGGACCCTCTGTGGTCACATCGAGTGGCCTGCCGAGCAGCACCCTCTTCGGTCACACCGAGTGACCAGCCGAGCAGCACCCTCTGTGGTCACACCGAGTGACCAGCCGAGCAGCACCTTCTGTGGTCACACCGAGTGGCCAGCCGAGGGGGACCCTCTGTGGTCACATCGAATGGCCTGCCGAGCAGCACCCTCTTCGGTCACACCGTGTGATCGGCCAGGCAGGGCCCTTCGTGGCCGCACCGTGTGATCAGCGAGTCCCCGATCGCCGCAGTTGCCCCCGTTAGTCGATACGGACACCATAACGGCACCGACCGGCGGCACCGAGCCTGTCAATATTGGATCAGCCCGTGGGAGCGGCGTGCACTACACGCAGCGGCGCCCGCCGCCACCCGCGGGCGGGATGTTCGTTGACATCGCGGTGGTGACGGCGCCGCCTTTAGCACAGAGCGGTGTGGCGTCCAGCCAGGGCCGCCTCTCGGCCAGTGAGGGCCTTCCGCGGCGGCCGGCGGCCGATGAGCAGACGCCGGCCGGCCCAGGTTTCATCCGCAGCTCCTGCGTCAGCTGCCTCGGCCGCAGACAAGCTGCAAGCTGCCTCAGCTCCGGCAGACAGACCATGAGCTGTCCGAGCTCCGGCATGCAGACCATGAACTGAATAAGCTCCAGGCCGGGGTGATGATGCTTCGGGTACACTTTCCATTGAAAGGCACAAACTTTATGATACAGCCGATGGGCAAAGCTACCCTGTGCCTGAAGCTCCAGGCTAAATGCAACACTCTGGTCTCGTTCGTGAGCTCACGCAGACAAAACCCGCCGCCAGCGCCGTCATTAAATCACCTGTCACAGTAGCACGCAGCCATTCGTACCGAGCACTCGCATTCCACACGGATGGCATAAGACCGTTCTTGGTCAAAGCGGAGCAGCGCGGAACTTACCGAGGTCGCGGACGACGCAGGGCAGAGTGACCGTGCCACCCCTCTTCACAGTGTGACTCGCCGCCTCGGAGGCAAACCGCGGCTGGAACAGCGTGTCCGGGTCGTACTTCTCGAACTCGTAACTGAAGCCCGAGCCAGCGGCTGAAACAGGACGCAAGTCTCAGGCGCGACCGGCGGAAGCGGGCACGAAATACACAGGCTGCTGAATGAAACTTCCCCTCTTCCGGTCCGATCGCCGGCTAAATCTGGCGGGGACGCGACGGACGCGCTTGTTGCCGTAAACTTGCATGCCGAGCAAACGAACCGAGGTCAGCTCATCTCATCAGCGTGCAGAAGTTGAGGTCGTTGTGGGTTGTTCGATGCCTGCAGAAGTTATGCCGTGTCGCGTCTGATTGCCGGCCAACAGCACGACGTTCCTAGTGCCAATCGATCTCTTCGTCTGGGCCTGGGGGACTGGAAGGTTGCCGGATGCGAGTAGAAGACTATGCTCAACATAACCCTCCTCGTACAATTGAGAATAAGTAAACATCTGTTACCAATCTGAGAATGTGCATTCACTTCTCGCTGTCAAATGAGTTTTTTTTTATTTTTTTGTTTCTGGATTCACGGACAACCACAAGGCTGAAGTCACCACCCACAAAAACAACTTGACTGTCCGCATTTCAGCTAGTTATCATCTCATATGCCTATACTTGGGGATTGCCGGATAGGGACAGGATATTGAGATTTATAAAACATTTGATCAATAAATATAAATATAGTCATATTTTTATATATGAATAGAGACACGACAAATATAAACCACATTTATTGTGTCTCTTAGTAAACTCTATTCCCGTACTCATAAGCCTATTTCGCCCGCCCATATGGCTGGGGGTGGCTTAGGCGTCCCCTCACCTGAGGTCTCGAGAATTACCGTCCGATTTGATGGAAACAAACGGCAACTGATTTGCCATGACGTAAACCATACTTTTTTAAAGAAATTTTGAAAATATTGCACGGAGAAATATTGCACGGAGGAGCATGACCCACAAAGAAGGCATTAATATACTTGTCATTACTCCGACGTTTAATAGCCAATTTTGATGCAATTGGGATGAATCGAGAACTAATTCGATTGGGCTTTCCTTTGGCCAGACGTTTAGGATTTTGGGAAAATCTGTCGAGGTTCACTGGGACTGGAAAATGGGAGTAAATGTTTTTTAATTAAGCAATTTTATTGCATACATAAACATATGTATCTATATCATATGGAGGTTGATATGTACGTATATATATATACATATGTATATATATGTATATATATAATTAATGATGATAAAAGTCTGAGACGTTTTTTCAGCTTTTACCAGCTATTTTATACTTCAGAAGTACATAATTTTGGCCAAGGCATGAAACCATGGACATGGACCATGGACATGAAAAAGGAAAAATGTCATGGCCGCATGTTTACCGGGTCAGATCACGATCCTTGACCTCAAATGACCTCAGATGGCCTCAGAGTCACATGGAAGGCCGTGGGACCATCTCATAGTGTTTGGAAACATTTCCAGTCATTTAAATGGGCTATATTTCTAAAACTCTTGTTTATGACCGTCGCGATATATGCGGGTTATGCGCGGACATTTTAAGTCATAGCTCCTTGATCGGACCAGGTATCAACCTGAAACTTAAAATGCAGATAGAAAGACTGTCCTTAACCACATGTAATACGGATTCGGCTTCTGAAAAATTAAAGTCGAGAATATTCGTATAAAGCCTGATTTTGAGTTTTGACTTTGACCTGACCTTGTGAAATAACCTCAGGCCAACAAAAATATTTTACGTATTTTTCAAATTGATTACCTACACATTCATATAAAGTTTCCAGTTTTATCTCAAAAGCAAGAATTTTGACGGTCATTTATGTTTGGCATTCAACAGCGCCAAAAAAGACCTGAGATGCCTCCCAAAAACGTTGCCTGACTTTTCTCCTAGAGAAAACAAAGTTCCGAAAACTTCACAAAGTACGCAGACAAAATAGGTAGGAAAAGTCACCACGTTTAGTGAAGTTGCTTTAAAAACCTGGAAGTGTCGGGCGAAAAACCGAAATGGGGCTTTAAAGGCCCCATACGGGAATAGCGCTAAAAGTATCGAAACGGCGGCTTCGCAGCTACACGGGGCATCCTCATTGATTTTGTCAAGTACCGTCCTGTAATTTCCTGCCTTACAATACATTTGCCCTCTTCACAACATGAAGTACGTGAGAATAAAAATCCAGTGCTTTAATGCTCAGAACTTCAAAAATGGTGTTCGCACAATGAACACTTCTATAGCTCTCTTCACATTTCAGACCATCAGAATAAACGTTTAAACCGTTTTGGACTTTTCGGAAGAGATTAATCAGGCGGACATGCGAGCTCTGGTGTTGAGCGTTTCAAGTTCAATGAAAAACAGCTGATCATTGTCCCGTCTACGATCATCAAAAACGCTCATTGCGGGTGTTTCGACATGCGCCGTTTTTGGAGCAGTTTTTAGACCATATGGGCTTTCTGTAGAACCTGAATGACAACAAGCGTTACCATTGTTTATGCTTATCACGATATATGTGCAAAAAAGGTAACCTTCGCCGCTCTGGAAGCTCATGACAGCACACCTCCGGTTTTCTGGGGACAGCCAAAAAAAACGAAAAGGCGCAGAAACATGAAACATATTGCATCTTTTTGCGCATTATTTTGTATCTTGTCAGTTTTTACACTCAGGGTAACCTCAGTTCACTGACCTAGATTAACTGAATTACGACAATGCTAAAGGAATGAAGCTGGTCTGAATGTTTGTGAAATAAATCGATTAACATAAACCTTGCCACATTCGTAGAAAATGACTAATAGCGTAATTCTACTACCCCGGTATTTCGGACACTTCCAGGCCACTGATATTAGGTCGACTAAACTTTAAGCCTTTCTTCACGTTTGCTATTGAAACTGTGGTTTCAATATTTTTGCTGGTTCTGGTGAAGCGGTTTTGAAGTTTGCATTTACGTCCTGGTGCTTCTCTCGTCGTTTGCACATATAAATGTATGTCTTGATCCGTGACCTGGGGTCAATCCGCACTTTAAATCGAGTTTTCGGGCCAAAAACCGAATATAATTAATCGGTTTACAGATTTTTAATGTTTATTGATAGTCATATGTGCTTAGCAACCACTAATATGTGGTCAGTACTCACTTGTCAAGGGTGACCGAGTCCCGCGTCATCCAGGCTGACGCAATTTTAGCTTTTGAAACATTATATTTCTTGCAATGCAACCACGCTCTGTATGGCCACAGAAAGTAACTGTGCCCATGCCTTCTTTCCATACTGCTTGTACCGCACCAGCCCCCTTATTTTTGGCCGCCAAAATAAAAACCATTGCCATCACGAAAATAGCTTCCCACCAGATATAAGCTTTTTACATGGAGGCTATACCCGTTGCATAGCATCTGTATAACTTACGTGAAGAATGCTTTGTGGCACTGGTTTCATGATGTAGAATGGATATCACGTGAAATGATTACAGAAGTTCCTGCTGTACCGTTCCTGATTAATGGTATGGCGGCAGACAATGCGACAGACAACAGAAACGACTGAAGTATATATATATATATATATATATATATATATATATATATATATATATATATATATATATAGTAGGCGTCAATACCTTGGCCTAGGTGGACTTTGCTGGGCCTTCATATGGTAGTTGCAAATGTTATGTGGATGACAGACACGTTAGCGGCTTAGTCAAACCAAAAACACATTCGTAAACATTCAGAAAAACGTTGCTGCTGCTCTTAAAAAAGCACGATTTTTCTCGTCATTTTCAATTTTGCTTAACATCATCGATATTCATATCAAAGAGGTTTTTCCACCCCACCTAGTTAAATCAGGTGCCCTTTTTTACAGCTCATTGGAGCCACAAACACGATTTCGTTATAAAAGTTGTTTATAACGAATAAAAAGCTTTTATTTCGTTTAAAAGTTGAAAATATGAGTAAAAATTTTTGCTGGAATTTCAAAAAGATAATTTGACCTTGGCTGACCCATGGTGGCGTTAATACTGGTCTTATTGACAGAAGTCTGAGCGCTTTCTCTTAGTTTTGTCAATATCTCCCACGATGCTGACTGTATCAATGCGAAATCTGATGGTTAAACATCTCTGTCATATTTGGCAATACGTACTTTTGGTAAACACGGTCATTTTCAGAACAGCAAAATAATGATTTAAAGATCGTAATATCCTTTTTAAACATTAGGCCATAATGCGTTACAGTGGGTAGCACTGGAATCACAGCCCATGGTGCTAAGCCGAGCTTGTTGCCAAACCCTGACCCTACTATAAAAGTGTTCCTAAATATGTAGCAATTTTGCCTCACGCGCCGAACTAAATGGTTCAGGAGGATCTTTCTCGTGCCGTGTAACTCCACGGTACAGCCGCCCCGTAACTGGCAGACCATTTCGGTCTCAGGCCAAACAGAGCGCAGTTGGAGCCCGTTAATGGACTCAACGCCAGCGCCTGCCACTCACTGAATTATTTTCTGACTTCTTATCCATCAGGCCATGGTGGCGGTAGGTTTGTGGTTATTTGGCACTGCGTAACAACTGCAACAGCTGTACTCGTTTTTCCGCAAAATGATCCTCTGTTTATTTCAAATATTTGTAAGCGAATATTTATTGATATGTGAATATCAGTAAATTTCAAAATTCACAACAATGAGCTAAAATGTCCGCCATAAGTTTTTCCTTGGAGAAACTGCATTTTGTCTAAACGTTTACTTCATACGTTTCGTTTGGCAACACTTGCGATACTATACGCATTTCCATGACATTGTAATTTTCAGGAAATGCTTTTATGTGCATCTTGCCTTGATATGTGTCTTTATACGCTTCTGCGTGTCGTTTGATACATTTTTTTGTCGAAATTTTGTTTTTACGTTGCAGGTAGTTTCTGAAGAGAATTTTTGGCATGTTTTGATTTCAGAACGCTTTTTTGTTAATGAACAGTATTGTAACTTAACTTACATTTGCTCACGGTTTAACTTCCTCATCAATTCAAAGGAAAGCTAACTAAGCACTGCGTTTCAGATAGATCATTAGCGTCTCCATTTTAGAGCTCCATCTGTTCATCAAGTATGCTAATGGCCTCCCTGGGGCTTAGCAAGATTTGGTTTAAATTCATGCTGTCCTGATCTGGATAGTTAAGCATGCTGAAACGTTATTTATGGCGCCACCAGTTCTGTGGGGGACACAGTGGCCCCATCGACGCTGAATAGGGCCTGGAAGACTCGGCTTGTGGCGTGGTGCTGCGAGCTCGCCTCGTCGTCGCTCTTGGCTTTTGCGAGCTCCAAGCAGCGCCGCGGCCTCCTAGCATCTAAGCCTCCGTGACAACGGTCGAGAGTCATACGCCGCTGCTGACCCGCCCGAATAGGAGGAACCAGAAGGCTCTGCTAGAGTCTCCGAGTCATCCGGCAAACGTCAGACTCAGCAGACCGGAGAGCCGGGCTCCCGCCACGTCTCCAGCGCACGGACCAGAGCCACGGTGCAGGGCAGGAATCGCCGTGTCCCCAGTCCAGAATCGGCCTCGGGCCGCCGCCGCAGCGCCGCCTGGGCCGAAGACGCGGCTGCCTCTTTGGCCCAGCGACACAGCCGGTGGACGTGTGGACTCCCGCTCCACGGGGTCCGGTTCAGGTCCACAGCGGGAGGCGGGAACAGGCTCCGCTGCCGGCCGGAGCGGCGCTAATGGCGCGCGGCCGCGCCGTTGCCGGCCCGGCATGACGCCGCTCCGTGTCACAGCACTGCGGCACTGACCGTCGCCGGACCCGGGAGAGGCGTTATCTCGGCGCCGGCCGGCAGAAACGGCCGTCACCACTGGCCGAAACAGCGGCCCGTTATTCCCGGGGATTTAATATCGTCCACTGCATCTTATCCCCAGCGGGGCTTCCGCTCGCGCCGGGAAATGGCAAAGGGACCATTTACCAATGGCAATCAGCGGACAAAGCAATGTCATGAGCGCCTGAAATCGTACATTTTGCTTTAGATTTGTGTGTCCAGTTATGAAACAGACAAACTAGTAAAACGTGTATGTACATCGAATTGAGGTGCTTCACCCGAACGCAAAAGCGACAACCCATACGTTTTCGACGGAAATCCCGTACTTAATCATATTCCCATACCCATAACGCTTGAAAGCATTTCTGTATGGGCTTTGTATGCCTGAGGGGGGCTTTTCGCCCCCCCCCCCTCCCCTCCCAAGATTTCGAGAGCTTCCGGCCCGCTTCGTCGCAAAAGACGGGAATCGATCGCCATGACGTGAGCTACTTTTTACAGAAGGTAAATTTGACAATATGGCAAGGAATGGATGCATGAAACAAAAAGAGACGGAAACGGGGCATTTTTATTTGTTACAATTCCGATGTCTTTATAACTGACATGGATCGCGCGCTGATCGATGGGTCGCTTCGATTTGGCCCACGCGATTAGGAACCTGTAGAAATTCACAGACGTTCACCGGCTTGGAAAATGAGAGGCAGAATTTTTACGAGTCCCTGTAAAAATGAATATTTCTGGCTAGTGCTAGCATTTTATTCTTCATAAGGAAAAATGTACAACATTGCTTGCAGAATGTTGGCGCAAGCGGTAGCAGCGTATGAAGAGCGGGAGCTGTCACGGTCCCATTTTAATCACGCTCCTTTCATAGCATATGAAAACGATACAAGTAACTTTAACTGACTATATTCCCTAACCTTCACCGGGCCGAGGTTCATGAGACCCCCTCCGGTTTTTGGAGGGCGGCCAGAAAAGAGGAGGCCCAGATACATCAGACTTGGGTTGTCTTTTCATACATCATTTGTACACATTTTGTCTTTTGCACATCTTTTGCCAACTTTCCAACTTTTTGTCCCCTCAGCTCACTGACCCGGAACAACTCGAGGAAGACCATATTCCAGAAAAGCAGTGTCATAACATTTTGTAAAATGTATCGAGTAACTTGAAACAAGCTACATTGACTAAACACAACAGCACAAGATTCTGCTATCCGAAATTTCTGGAAATATTGAAGTCAGTGGCATTCAGTCAGGTAAACTCTCGGTTTGCCTTTAAGGCTTTCGATTGAGATTTTGGGTCTAGTTCGGTAGTTTCAACCTCCACTATAGTATCTGGCGCTTCTCACATTGTTAGCATATGAAGTATACCTTCTGAACCGCCACCTGAGGTCAGGTGACATTTTATACCGATTTTTGCGACCTGCAACCGAATTTAATCTACCGGTTTGCGATCACTTATTGCTTCTTAGTGACTATGTGTTTAAGAAGCACTGATATGTGGTAAGAACTTTCTTTCCAAGATTGGGCTAAACCCATTTAGCCCAGGCTGACCTTCTCTGATACTTTGAAAAAACTATGCTTGTTTTCAATGCGTGCATCCTTTGTGTGGTCACAAAGTGTACGAACAAAGCTTACTTTCTGTTCAGTTTTCACTGCTTCTGCCTTTCATTTTTGGTTGCCAAAAGAAAAACCCTGGTCATCGCCTATATAGCTTCCTGCCAAATATTGGGCTTTTACATTGAATCCGCGCCGCCGCCAGGTGTCTGTGTGAATTATGCGGGGGAAATGTTTTTGGGGCACGGGTCTCATGATGTAAGAAGGATATTGCGTGAACCTATGTTGTAGGATTTTATGCTGTATCGTGTCTGCTTAATGCCAATGCGGCAGATGATACAGCAGACACCAAATTTATATGCCTTTATTTATTACTACTATTGTTATTTATAACAACACATTAACATGAGTCAAACGTTTGATCTAGGTAGATCTTGTCTGACCGGTTGCAGACTTGATGTACGTCCTCAACACATTTGCGGCATGATTTAGCCCGAACGCAGTCTTTTGCAATGATAAAAAAGTGACTCCTGCCTTTACAAAAATAAGGCATTATGCCCTCACTTTCAGTTTCGAGTGAAATGGCCAAATATGACCTCAGGTGCTCTTTATCACTCCGAATATGTCAATGCGACCTTCTTTTTACGTCTGACCTATTTCGAACCACGTAGACGACTTGATTATTACAGCTTTCTGCCAAGAACGTCAACAGGTGGTTTGACCTAAGATGACCTCTGGTGGCGTCAATATTGATCTGATTGGACGAAATCTGGGTACTTTCTTGCAGTTTCGCCAACGCCTTTCCTATGGCGGCTTTACTTTTTCTACGCGACTTACAATTCTCGAGATCTTTGGAAGGGAGGAGTTAATGCCAAAACACTATGCAGCAAGCCAAATTTCGTTTCTGACATCGACCTGATCTTGTGGAATGACTTAAGCTCATCAACAATAATTTCTCTGCATTTGTCCAACTATTTACCTATACACTCTTATAACGAACCTCCAATTTGGATTCTCTGAATTTGGCAGCCATCTTTCGTCTACGTTCAGTAGTTCCACAGAAGGATGAGGTACCTCCGATAAACTTCGTCTAGATTCGCCACTGGACAAAAAGTAAAAATTTGGCTTAACATCAAAAAAGTACAGAAAAATGACTAAGTCTTGTGAAGCTGCTTTGAAAACCTTGGAGATGGCGAGCTAAAACAAAAGAGAGGAGTTTATGAAGCCCCCCCCATTCAGGAATAAGACCACCTGAATGGCCAAGCTTTTGGCTTTGACCTTGACCTGGACCTTTGAATTTTGCTTTGCCCTTGACCTGTCTTGTCTTCATTAAAATCGTCTTGCACGGTCTACTGACAGTGAGCGTTGCGGAGTCTGTCTGTCCTTAAGTGCCTCGACAAGAGGGTGTTTAACTCTTCTTAACCAAAGTGAATTGAAGGATAGACCCTTTATTCGCAATGTTTTGCTTTTATTTGGGATTAAATCTTGTTTAAAAATGCATATCAATCATCAGCTTCAAATTGGTTTAATCGTGCATCTAATTAAGCGAAAATATTTAGTGATGAACTCTAATGAGGGTTTTTTGGCCGAATCGCATACCCAACACGTTATTTTTTGAGACAGCTATCATTTACATAACAGGGATGGGTTTCGTACCTCAGAACGACACCTGAGGAGTCAAAGTGACTTAATTGGAAGCTGCAGTGAAGAGCCATACCAAACGCATATCGGAAGGGGCGATGCTTTTTACATGCAATTTAAACCAAAATGCTCAACGAATACGCATTTAACAAGCACTGTGGTTATCATGATAACCAAATGTCGACGATCGCAAGTAACTGTATTATATTATGACGGGAAGCACGGTAAGAGAAGCCACATAAAGACATAGCTGACGAAAATACCATTCACCGCGATCATCCATATCTGCAATGTTGTCTAAGATATTTTCAGTATCGAATCTCTTACTGCATCCTGAGCACCTTTACTTTTCATACTTCGGTTTGTTGATGAGCCAGATTATAGTGACGCCAGTGCAGCTCGTACAGTAACGGTAGGGGTTACTGAACCTTTTCCGTTTCGACAGACGTCGGGTGGCCTTTTCATGCAGTTCTAAAGCGTTCGTCATTACGACCGCGTTTTTAGGGATCAGCTGAGAGTGAGGCCGTTCCGCCAGCTGTTCTCTTCCATGGAGAGGATCCGGAGCCATCGCTCATGGCAAACAAGAAATACAGAGAACGCCCTGGCATCGAGCAGGGGCGAATCATTTTGATGGGCATCGTTTTTGCGGCCCGGGTGCCGTTCCGGCAGCCGCTGAGTCGGATCGATGGCGTTGAACTGGGTCACGACGAGGTCGCCTCGGCCGAATGGAAGTGTTCTGACCTTTCTAGTGCCTCCGCATTGCCAGCAACACCTGATCACAAGGAGGCAATTACTGCAATAATTTCGCTGAGTGCTGCTTGGAATGCTGCACTTTGGGATTTCTAGAGCCTCCCTGCTGCAAATAATAGCTGGACATACGTACTTTCGCGGATGAAGTCCATATCAGTAGATTGGTAAGTTGCACTGTCAGTGCTCATGTGCAATCCAATGGCATTAGGTTCATCGTGACTCGGCTTTCGCAGATACCAAGTGATCGTTTAGAACCACATCCCTATTCTAATGTATGAAAAACGGAACTCACTGTTGAGAGCGCCACAGCTGACATCTTTCTGAGTGTCCTTGAGGAGTTAATGCGACGATCTTGGTACACTGTGAGTTTCCTGCGTTACTGAGTTATAAAATCATGTTAGCGAGTAGACAACGTTACACATTTTTAAAATATGTAACCCATTTTGATCCATGATTCTATGTTTGACGTACCTCTCGACCTCCCAGCGTTGCAGGAAAAAAAATCGTGGGTAGACATTCTCGTTTTATGCCGGTCCGCATTTTTTTCTTGATTCGAACAACTTCCGTTGGCTATTTTATATTTCGGATCATGTTTATTCGAGATATATTTGTATAAAGCAGTGAGCTAATTAGGCGCGAAAATTAAAACATTACTGAGGATGAACCCCCATGAGGTTATATGACTCCCTTGATTTGCAAGAATGGTCATGACATGCTGAGTAGGCTGTTAGATCTGTCAAAGGAAAGGAGAAAGCATAACACAGAAACCGTGCTGATAAGTACATCCGCGATCCAGGTGAGAACGCCACAACGGTCACCCTGCGATGAATGGTCATATCCGTCAACGTTTGGTTAAGCGATACCCGGTAGAGGGATACAAGCAAGAGGCCCTTGCGGCATGGATGTAATGGCGAAAATAACATGCAGGGAGGTGAACTCTCACGGTAAGCCTTGGGCCAATGAAAGTTTCAAGGTGAATAGATACGTGGTAATGGAAATGTGCGTCATGTCATGCAGCTGTCATGTGCATGCCATACAGCTGCATTTTCAGGCACCCTTTAATTTATGTTATAGGATTATGGCGTTCTGCTACCTTATGCAATGATGAAAAGATGCACTTTATTCCCAACCATTTTTCCTACCTTCAGTGGCCATGTTTTTGAGATTCCACTCCCACATTCTGAAAATGTTTTGATGAATCATACCTTACTGTATCCAAATATCGCAATGCCTGCCAAATGAGGAACCTGGCAGCTAATACTGTGCACAAAACTGGACATGTGAGCTTACCATGGTTAAGTATATGAATAGAAATGAACTGAACAAACAGAACAGAATGGAATATCAGTTGAAAGTAATGAGACTGTATTTGCCCGTAACATCACATTTCCTGTTGTTATTGAACAAAGGCAATACAGCAATGATGGAGATTCATTGTTGGTGTAGTTTTTTAGCGACTTTCCTGAAACATAATGGCTTTGCTTTTGTGAGCTGTAGGTATGTACTACATCTGACCATGCAATTAAATCTTTCAGGTGGCCACTGTCGCGTCGGTTGGTTGGTTGGTTATTGGGACTTAGGGGCGCACCGATTGCAGGGTCATTTGGCGCCCACCACTGTCGCGTCATCGCTGGGACAGACATACGGTATTCACATCTTAATTCTTTCATAATGATTAACACATAGACGAGGAATCTGATCAACGCGATTAACTTGATTGATATGACTTCGCTCCTCTGATTCTGACAGTGGTCACATGGCTGAGTTCCTCCTTAAACTCTGTACAGGGTTCTGCTAGCCGGTTCTTCCCCACTGATTTTCCAGTGCCGCAAGGGGCTGCCTCGCAAAATGAAGCCCTACACACAAACACACTTGGAGTTAAAAAAAACAAACTGCCACAAGCCACGAGCCACGAGCCGCAACACTGACCATGTATCAGCACCAGTCGGCTAGGCCCCGGAGAAAAAGCCCGTGATTCCGAGACGTATTTGCCATCCTCTTGGCTCAGGCACGAGACGTCTATACAGGTCGCCAGCATTACTGATACGCTTGTTTTCGGTGCGTTTCGGGCCAATGTTTCATGCTATACGAAACCTGTACTTCAGCTGAAGTATATGACGTGTTTTGGCTTTGTCGTTTGCGGTGCTCTTTTCGCACCCGTCAGTAACCGCTGTCATAATGACGACATTCACGTGTGTGATAGGTCGTCGGAAAGCTGCATGCATCCAGCATCCGTTTCCCATCAGCAAAACAGATGTCTATAATGAAAACTGGGCGGGAGACCGGGACGGCGTCCGGCCGTTCCGGCACCTATTGCCAATTTCTGGCTTAATATGGCTCCCTGAAAGCGATGGGATTCGCTGCGAACTTCAGGCCCGGTCTCAATAGAGCCTGATTGGGAGTATCTCCTGGGGCGCGTCAGCCCGCGCGCGGGGCTCGCCATCCGTCCGAGGCGCCCGCTCTCTTCAACAAATGGCAAGTCGGCCACCGCGGGCGGGCAGAAATCTGCCGTCATCAGTAACCGCCGACTGCCGGCGGCGGCCGCCGCGGACCGCCGGTCCGCAGCTCCGCCCCCGAGCGGGAGCGGGGCGGGCCGGCCCGTGGATTCGGACTCGCAGAAGTGCGCCGCGTCTGAAAGTCGTCTCCGACGTACTCTGGCTGGCAACTAATGTGCGATGTGACGCCGCAGGGCGGCACTCCGACCGCAGGTCGAGACGAAACACACAGCGCGAATGTGTAACACCTTGTAACTGAGGCACATTTCATGCTGAGTAGGAAACATTACCCCCGTTTAGTCACAGCGGTGTGTCGGTGCTGTCTCCAAGCGGTGTTGCTAGTAGGAGACGTAGGTGGAGCAACAAAACTAGGTCCAACACTCGTCCGGAAACCGAGGCAATGGACGACCACACTAGTTTACAGGTATGCATATGACGTCACGACCATCGGATCCTTTCTGTCGTTAGGTCAACCTTCTGTTCCAACACTCACTTTTATTTGATATCCTCAGGGCATTTCGCCACCAGGAATTCATTTTCCAGTGTCGGTTATTTCAAATGTCTTTTATTCCAGTGTCTTTTGTTTGTCTTTTATTTCCCAGTGTCGTCCACTGGTCACAGCAGAAACCAATAAACGGCATTGTTTGTTACACTCATTTTAAGACGCCTAGTGAGACCCCTCCGTTCTGATCTTTCATTTGCTCCCAGATCAGATGACACGAATCACACTATGGTTCCTGTCCTGCCCAACAGGCGCCAACGTGTCAAAGATGGGCGAGTGATCTGTAAACTCAGGCGTTCGACAGGGTAGCTCGGTTGGTCCGGAGTCGTTTACTGCAAACAAACGGTATTTTACAACACATCGTCTGTCGGCTTCCGAGCTGCGCTCAGACAACACCCAGATCAGATCGTCGACACCTGCAAAAAAGCAACGCGGCCGACACAAAGGCCTGAAAGTGTTTTTATTCGCTGTGCAAGTCTCGTGTTGAGATATGCAGCTCTATTCCAACCAAGCAGAGACCTCGTTTTCTGCATCCTTCGATTGCAAAAGCGGCCGTATCCGACGAAGTGTTCGCCTGTTCTTCGACGGGCGAATTTTAACCCGACACCGAATCTAGGAAAATCCGGAGTCTGTTACGGAAAGATGTACCTTCCTCTTTACAATGTCACTAATCCGAAACGATCTAAAAGACGTTTGCCAAAATCAGCAAATATAAGAGAAACGAGCATATATCTTCCGTTATCAGAAGCGGATCCTAAAAACTGATAAAAGGCCTGTGGTGTTATACGAAAACTGAGCGGCCGTCGGGCGCTGGCCGCCACAGCCTGCCACCATCGGCTGTCGCGTCGTGAATTTGTCACCGGTGGGTTTCATGCAAACCTAGAGCATTGTCGGAACCTGGGGCTTTGTGGTTCCGGAACGGAGGCGGTCTGACCGTGATGAGCTAACATCAGGGCACTGGAAATAAAACGAGACTAAAAACTGTTGCTATTTGTAACACATAACAGTTAACAGACTCGAGACTCGGTTAACAGCGACTAAAGACACCGCAGTGCAACGCTCGAAACAACAAGAACTCCGCAAAGCTTCGTTAAGTCGTCAAACGACGGTCGTCATACTCGTTTACCAGCCGTCTTCTTCGACTTATTTAGGACCTCTTCAGACCGCTGGGTCTCAAAAAACATCCATGCGACTGCGCCGAAAGATAGCTGAAACGAATCCACCGCTGTTGCCGCGGCCCGGGTAGCACACCAGAGGCGGCGCTCCGACCACCCGAGACGCCCCGTCGTGACCACAGGGCAGGGACGTCAAGTGACGGGCCGGCCGCCCCTCCGGCGCGTCACGCCAGCTCGCTGGGCAGAATCGCAGCACTGCCTGCTGCGATTCCGTCCGCTGAGATACTCTGCTGAGACTGGAGAAGCCCTGTTCACAACGTACAACTCGCATTTGGTTACCTAGGTAGCCAACAGATGCGATGCCAAGACTGCCACACAGAAAACTGGAGGAGGGCGATAAAACACTAGGTTTTGACAGCTACGCATGGTAAATGGTTACATTATGAATAAATTTATGTCTTCCAGCACGACTACCGTCGAAAACTGGCTTTACATCCATTTTCCCAGCAAACTTTGTCTTCTTCCGCCTCTGCATGATTCCCCTGGCCAACCCTGCCGCAAGTTGCAGGATCGGCCCGAGCACTAACTGGTCACCTACGTAACGAAAATATTTCTGTCGATCTCCGCGAACCTTGGTGAGTGGACAGACAGGTACATTTAGTAAAGATTACCGTCAGTTTCTGGATATAAATAAGTTAGATTACAGTTACCTACCCACCACTTGTCAGACTACTCTGCAAAAGAGGTTGTAAATAAGCTGTTACAAAAACGTCGCAAAACCGTAAGAACAACGTTCAATCAGCGGAGGTAAGCAGACATAAGGAACAGCTGATTCTAATGTGAAATGATTAACCGATGCCAAAAGAGCTACGATTGGCGTAATTAAGGACATAACGTTTTCAAGCGTCATAGTTTGGGGCTATCATGGGTTTAGTTGATTCGAGTGGTGCTTTTTTAGTGAACCTTGGGGAAACTTTGCGTTCACCACGAATACCAAACTGATAATACTTTGCACCTCTAATCTACGCAAAAAGCATAGGTTCACCGGGGGAGGAGGCGAGGGCCGGGACCCCCTTAGGCCCGCATTTTTTTGTGAAAACCATTGCACATCGTCTTCCCGGCAGGCGGTATTCGTATGATTTCACTTCACGCTGTGCTCCCTCCCCCCCCCTCCCTTGAGAAAATCCTGGCTGCGCGCTTGGCAATTCATCACCGCGACCTGGCAGAGTTGGAATATGGTATAGTGATGAGAACGCTGCATGCAAAAATGTTGCGAAATTCGGTTAAAATAATTTTTTCAATACACCTTTTTCAAATTATGCTTTTGTATCTTATCTTCACACCCAAATCTATTTCACGCTGTATAGGGTCATATCTGGGGACGATCCAGTGGGATCTGGAAAAAACGACCATTCCCCTAGGTGACGGTGTGCGGTGTGAACAGGGCTAGTGCTTAACCAGACGGACCCGGCACACCGGCGCTGATGGCAGCGCCGAAGAGGCCCACCCGTGTCGGCTGAATGATTTCCCGATGCCCGGAGGTCCATTAAAGACGAATGCCAAGATCGATCCACTCAGGTCGCGTCCTCCGACTGAAATCGCATCTTTGACTGCAGACTAATCCAATCTACAGCGTTCGAGGTCCTCTCCGGCATCAGCGAATTTAGAAAGCCCGCCCGGAGTTTCGCTCAATGGTGTCCCAGTCGGACGCTTTGTTGGATGGCGCTCCGCTCCCCTTCGAAATGGATCCATTCGAATGAGATCCGACGGGCAAAAGACCATGCCAAGATGCACGTCAAATATGTCTGAATTCTACATCTGGGCCCGGGCGGCCTTAGCACTGGGAAGAGCCGCCTCTTTGACGCGGGCGGCCAGTCCGTCATCTGGATGCGCGCCGGGGCGGAAATAAATTCCGCCGGACGTCGCATCGGCCAATTGCGTTGTTCGCGGAGCGGCGCGTTTTCGGTCCGGCTCTGCCAATGGGAGGTCACGTCTTCGTCCGGCCGGGGAGTTCGAAGTGCAATGACCCGCGACCTGCGCCTCGGGCTGTATCCCGGCCGGCCGCCGCCGCCCCGGCCACGACCCACGCAGCCCCCGCAATGCGCCGATCTCGGCGCCGCGGAGACGCCGCCGGCGCGATCAATTCCGGCGCGAGCGGCACGATCGCGGCGCGGCAGCACCGCAGACACGCGTAAATTAGCTTCGGGACAGCTTAAGCGGCCCTTCCGTTCCGCATTAAAAGCCGTTACTGTACACGCCGAGTTGATATTCAGAAGGCCCGGGCGGCGGACGGGCGTCAGTGTCCCGTCGGCGGGGATCCCGGATCCCGGATCCCGGATCCCGCATCCAGGATCCCGCCTGGTCACCCGACTCCCGTCCGGAACGACGAGCACAGGCCAACGGGCTGGTACCGTTCCGCTATCGTGCCCGATACTTCATCTCAGTTACAGGGCGTTTTGGATGACAGTTGGGAATAGGTTCCATGTGCATGTTCTCGGGGCCTCTCCTGCCGCACCGAAGCTGGAGATTTGTTTTGCACCTTGCTGCGTAGCTTTTGGCAATGTCGGAATAACGTGCATCGTACTAATACTTATGCAATGAAGAGGGCCCATTGTCGAAACGTCTGCTAACTCGCCGACTCTTCTAGGAGCTACAAGCCACACTATACGGCATACATGCCAACAACCACATACAAGCTTCGATCTGTTCCACGTGCTCGTGACCATCGCATTATTTCACCAACCCATGCGAATACGCGGCACGTACCACAGCGGAAACGCCAACGGCGAAGCGTATGGAGTGTGTGCAATCGATCTGCCATGTAATAACTCGGTCCAAAGCCGGCAGGCCAATTTCATTACCAACGGTGCATGAAGTACGATGGGACGAGTGAAGGGACGTTCTTGGGAATGGATCTGGACACTTGCAATATTACATGCATGAATTCAGGGCGAACGAAGAATTCGGTGGTCGCACATTCCAGGGAGATGAAATGGTTTGCTGTTGAAATAGTAAATGGACTTTGATAGTTCCTAAAATTTCAGAAATTCGCAGCCGCGCTCATGAAATGAATACATCGGAGGAAGGATGTTTTCATAAAGCCAAGCCTGCAAATTCAAGACCTGAATTACGTGGACCATGCTGTTATGATTCATGACAAAATGCTCCGGTAGCGACTTTAATGCTTTTAATAATTAGCTGATACACTTAGTGTTTGGAGTGCTCTCCAAATTGCGTGAGCCTTGACGGAGGTGCAGTGTAGCTGATTCCAGGCCGGAATACTCACGACTAGGCACCTCAGCAGCAAGGCACTACCTTCCCAGCGGGAAACGTCAGACGTCGTTTCGTTGCACGACCGAAACATGTAACGTGTCGTTAAGCCGTAGAACATTCAGAAAATCAAGGTGTATGGAACAGGAAGTTAAGAGTTTGTGCTATTGCGATTATCCACTTTCTTCATTACATTTGCGCTTCTACTTAGCAGCTTCCTTTTGTACAAAAAAACCAATATTGAAGGAAAATCGAAGCATCACAAATAACGGTAAAGACAGCTAAACAAATATGCAGAAGATCAAAGCAATATATCGTCCCTTATAAATTGTTTCTCCTCACAGTGTTTGGTGTATTGCAACGATTAAGGCTAAGGACAATGCCTGTCAACTCCTCGCCCCGCGCGAGGTTAGGTGGGGCAAAATCTGTTCTTTGACGCCTCTTTATTGCTCTTGGAGGGCACGGGACAGCAACGAAATGTTCCGGGCGGCCGAGTTCCATTTGATTTTATGCATTCTGAAGCTTACTGCAGTTTTTGGTCATGACGGTCCATCGGACAAATGAAGTTACTTTTAAAGGCATGTCCATTAATTCGCCAGACGTTTGTACATGCAAGCTAACGACATCCTTGCTAAAACAAGTTATAGGTTGCATCCAAAACGGCTGAAGATGTTTTTGGATGCCTGACAATTTTGGATGAATTTTGGAAGTTCATGCAAGGGCAGTAACCTGACATGGCCTTTTTTGTTGCTTCGAACATCTTAAACATGTTTAAAAGTTCAAAACCAGACGTGGAACGTTCGCAAAATGAATGGGATGCGAATACCAGTTTAAAATTCCTATTTTCTACGTAAAAACGCTGGCGTAATCTTAATTTCTTCTTGAGATGGGAATACACGTCCGTTCCCATCAGTATACTAGATTAGCATGGACCGTCTGATTTGCCTTGAAAATCAGGAGAAGGTGACTTTGTTGGACTTTCAGGTCATAATAAAACACAACTTTGTCATGATGATTTACTGTCAGTTCACCGGCCACTCGAAGGTTCGTTAGAAATCTGGCCATTGTTCAGTTAGCCTGACCAAGTAACGTCTAAACTCCGAAATAATTAACTGTAAGCCATAAGGCTGGATTTAATCCCCGAGTAATAAATTCGGATCAGCAGATCTGGTCCGAATCCTTCCCGGGCGTTCCGTGATCACCTTGATGACGAATTGAGACTGCAGGAATGACGCAACATTCCGGATTCCGACGAGGCATTTGATGATGATGGTGAAGTTATGGCGTGACGAGGTATTTTCACCGTACAGTCGGAATGGTAAAAACACTACGTGCGTATGCCATAGGTTTCAGTGTGCCCCACATCGAGTTTCTACGACTGGACTCGCAAGTTCGTCGTGCCAGTCCCACATAGGCATTACGCTCATCTCGTAAAAATTGCACAAACCACTGGATCGCCAGTCTAATGGTGGATAACGCGTGGTCAGTTTATAGCGCGGGACATTTGATATGCCTTAGCCATTTTAGTGCCGCGAACCGTTCCATTTTTACCTCATCAGCAAAAAGAGCCACGGGGCGATTTACGCGCGATGTCTGTTGCCCTGCTCCACGCTGATGCCGCTGACGACGGTGACGCGTATTTGTTTCGCCTGTTGCCGGGGCGGGAGCGCGGTACGAACCTGCCGAGATCAGCGCTGCAATGGTGGCGGCCAGCGCCGCCACCGCCGGCAGCCTCTTCATTTCGACCATGACATCGGCGGCGACACTCGATTTGGACCTCAATCGGCGGCCGCTCAGCGCTGGCCGCACCGGCCCTCGCGCCGGCCCTGCAATAGACGAATTCAATAAATGATTTATACGGGCTCTTTCGAATAAATCCTGCCGATAATTGGTGGTGCAGAATCGCAGAGCGCTCTGAGACGGATACGGCTGGGCGCCGGAAGTTGAAGTCGGACGATGGAAGGGCACGTGTTTGGGAAAAGGAGTCGTCATGGGCATATTGAGCGTGCTGAACATGCTGAGTACAACGAGCTTCACCAGGGCTTCAGAGGCCAGAAAAACGGGCCTGGCCGCAGTCTTTGCCCCACATACTTTTCCTCCATCATACCCAAGAGAAGTTCGGGACCACCAGTGAGCTTGCTCAGGACATGATCGGAGATAAATAAGTATGAACCTCACCCTGCGTCGGCCACAAAATGAGTTACAGAAAGGAACGCCGTATGTGTGGTTAACTGTGTGGTCACACCGCTGTTGTCTCTACCACTGCCTGGGCGTGACTCTTGTCTTTCCCCAGCAGATAGTGTTACTGGAGCAGATTCGTTCAATGACCCTTAAAGGTTTGATTTGTGACGGATTTTAGTTTGCTATTGTCCATGCTTTCTATTGAAACATGCTTTGTTTTTAAAACCTCACTTTGTTACCCTTACCGAAGTTTTCGCTTCCATTTGCGATACGGTTTTCAGAGAAACAGTTTGAAATTGCTTAGTTCAAATACTTACCCGGGCCCATACTTTCTTGACCCACCAACCTTTCGTGCGATCTATGCCAGTGGTTGGAACGAAGAGTACATACGTATATACATACAGCCATATCATTCCCTCACAACCATACTCCTAAAAAACGGAGAGAACTTGAGAAATGGTGCATAAGAACAGTTAACGGTCATACCACAGCACCGGCTAATACCATTATTCGGTAACTGTGTCTGGAACTTTGCATCTCATTCCCGACACGCATGATTTTTCAGATGCGACAGAACACTAGATGTGAAAAACGCAGGTGTCCAAATAGGCGGCATCTTTATTCCTGTTTGCGAAGTAGTAAGCATATATTGCTACTTTGTTGGTAATTTATGGAAAAACTTCCGCCGAGCTGGACAGCGATTGGAGTCAAAATAATGAGTTACAATATCAGCACAAACGAGAATGGTTATGTTACCGGATTACATCACGATGATGCCTTGCAGGCATTCAGCATTGTCGTCAACTGAAATTTAGTGTCGTCATACTGAAAGTTTTTAAATTCTGCTCCAAATTCTGATCCAGATTGACGCCACTGCTCGAGTGAGCAATGTTAGAATATTTGCTCTGCAACCGTGCCAAGGTGCGGGCCAGATTCCAAACAACAAAATGGGACAAATAAATCAAAGGCAGTTGTTTGCTAGGTGTTTAAAGAAACCCGTTTCTGATGGCATCCCCCTTCATCCGCTAGATGGGCTTATGTGTCAAAGCTTTCATTTGTCTGTCTAATTCTAGGACCAACGCCGCCGGCTCCTCTGATACTTTGGCCGCAGTAGGTTCAGATATCACACAATCCCGCTTGAAGTCGTGAAGTACGCTAACTAGCAGTCCCTACACACATCTGCAGCACCCAGAAAGTTTCCGAGAAGGTGCAGGAACATAACGGATGATAGCAAAACTCGAGCGGGTTCCGAGATGGCAGCACAGCGAGATAATTGCACGTCCTCAAGCGACCCGTAAGTTTGCGGCGTGTGAGAAATGATATCGCGTTTCGCCAGAATTCTGCTCCTATAATGCTGCCTGCCGTTTATCTGACTCCTAAGAGCATCGATGCACTTCCCGCCAGGACGAGGCAACTGCCAGGTCGCAACAAAACGTGGCCAAGTTTCGGGACCAGATCGCGACAAAACGTGGCCAAGTTTCGGAATCTTTTGCTTTTCAACATTCAATGCGAAAAATAATGATTTTTCTTTAAACGCACAGTCAAATCATAAGATCTACGGCACACGATGAATTTTGCACGTCACGTATTTCAAAGAAAAACGTGGAAGGCACCCAAAAAGCCCAGTCCGTATGACAGGCTGCATAGCGCTGGCTTACCTGGTCACAAGTCAGCGCCGCACGATTCATCTAGTCCTCCGTCTTCGCGACGTCGTCGGCAGAGCTCGCAGAGGACTTCAGGCAATCAGCCGCGCAGGACGGCTCTCTGCTGTCTGCCGTGCCCTCTGCTTCACTCTCTGCTCTGCGCTCTGCTCCGTCGCCGACGCTCTGCCCGGGTCGCAGCCGGCGCCGCGTCTCCCCCGCCGTCCACGACGCTGCTGCGCTCCGGGCCGACGCACCGTCGGCTCGCGCTCCCGTCGCCGCCGGCGCCAGTCGTCGACTGGTCGCGTCGATGGTGACGACCGCAACCGGCGCGAGCGTACGCGGCCAAGCCGTCGGTTAAACGCCGCCTCGACGCGCCAGGGGTCAGAGGGGAGGGTTGGCGCCCTGTCAACGGACCGGAACAGGAGAAGTACCGGCTCAAACCTCACGTGACAAACAAATGCAGGGTCATGCCCAGGTGTACACGCTTAATGCTGCTTCTCGTTACATGTTAAGGCTGCAGTTAAACTTTGCATCCAGACGGAAGTTTGGATTTAATATGCGCATGGCTGGGAGTGTCCCAAAAAACTGTCTACTTTTGCCCCCTTTTGCCCGACCGCTTTTTTCGCACATGACTATTGCAGTAATGATGCTAGAGCACTGAAAATTGGCCTATTTTTCTGAACTTATAGTGCGTCTTTTCCTGACGATAATTTTGAAATCGGTCCGCAACGTTTTTCGTTACAGCCCGGCGAATTCTGGAGACCGGCGGCGTGGCCGATCCATCGTCGGCGACGGAGGGCCACACGCGTGTCGGACCGTAGGACGGGCACTTTGCTGCGTACGGAATAGGTTCTGCCGAACGGCCAGCTACAAAACATTGAGGGAAGTTAAGCTATGAAATGAATTTATAATTCAAAGGCGCAGGCATTCTTGGTCGAAAGAGGTTAGCCGCAATCAAATGATGGGCGTGATGCATTCTTTGTCCTGCGGGGCTATTCATACGATCTTAACGAAACTTTGTGGCGAGTCAGTTTATTAGCTGGAAGTACTTACTCCAAGGCATATGTCACTTAGGTTGGATCAGTCGAGGTCAACCGAGGTCAGGCACTGAACATGGAGTATTTTGCAAAAGGGTCATACAAGAATTTGATGGGAGCTTCTACTGCATGATAAATTCAGGCGAAGAATAAGAGGGAGCTACGTCAGGTCAACTGAGGCCATCTACGTTAAATGAGAAAAATTAATTAGTAAATATTAATAATTAAAAGAAAAAAATTAATATATCTTTTAGCCGTTCACTTCTCCAGGTTTACCCAAATGTCCTCAATAGGTTTTGAAAGTATGTATGCTATTGATCTCCGTTGACCTAACATGGCGTCACACGAGCAAGTACCTCAGCTGACTTGCGGATACCTAAGTATCGCTAAATTCATATCCGGTAACAACCCGCCAGATCGTGACACCGTTCATTTCGACAAAAAGCAGCGTTTTCAAACACTGATCTCGACTGGCATCGACCGACCTGACCGAGGTCGACCTCGCTCTGCGGCGTGTAAGTCCATTCCACGGACTGGGTTCTCACAAAATCTGACTGTCATCGGTACAGGACAGGCGGCAGAGAAAGCGCAGGACGCTACTCGTTCGACCTTTCATCTCGTTTGACCTCGATAGACTTGGCCAAGGTCATTGCGTTTCTGAGCGCAGTAACATCACCAGGAAAGCTTCTTCCCCATAAAATGTGATTGCAACCGGTTGAATAAATCAGGAGACAGACGGGAAGAGCAAAATATGACCCCCTCCCATCCCCATTCACACCAGAGCGTGTAATTCTCAAAGGGCCCCAGCGCGAATGTTAATTGAGACAAATACAAACGCCCTCCGCTGTATTCAACCCCAGAGTTCCTTCTCTCGAAGCTCTCGGTCTGGCCCATCCATCTCCACCGGTCCGCGGAGGGCCTGGCGAGGCGAGAGGGAGGGGAGCAGGGGTGAAGCATCGCCGCGGTGCCGGGCCGCCGCGCGAGAGGTGGGGCAGGGTCGTCCAGGGGGTCAGCGGCCGCGGTGATGGAGAGGCGCCGCCGCTCGCCCCGCTGAACACGCTCCTCCGTATTCGGCCTGCGCGTCACGTCACGGATGACGTCACGATCGCGTGGGCGGAACGCTCGCTGGCTGGCCGGGCAGGTTCTTCGGCCTGCCTCGGCCTGGACGTAATTCGTATCCCATGCAGGCGTCGGGAAGTCTGAACGAACGTTTGTTCCGATATGTCAGATTCTCGGATTCCTGTGTGGAATGGAAGTCCTATTTTGATTCAACAACATTCAACATTTGATACAACATTCCTATTTTGATTGTTTTTTTTCTGGGGGGAGGGGAGAACTTTTCGAGGTTACCTGGAACTGCTCTTGACTGCTACTGATGAAACCTGGCTGTGAAGAGCCTGTAACAGAAGGATAAGATACTGTAATATTACTGCACTCAACCTATCAGAAAAAAACACCTCCATTGGGATCTAAATGTAATGTCCTGCTGTCACCTCTAATACACTAAAATCATGTCTAAAAAGCTAAGGAAATTCATGCTTGCACACATCGAATCACTTGTATTTGACAGCGTCTAAAATTTGCGACAAGCGCCAACACATGCCAGACTTCTAATATTTTTCCTCTTCATTTAATGAGGCGAAGGAAGGTAGAACTCTAGACTAGGAAATCAAAACGGACAAGGGACGGCAGTGGGACTGAAACTTTGGCATGAACTTTACTTTAAATACCTCTTTTTGTCCTAATGCCTTAAAATTTGCATCAAACACGGTGCCAAGATACGTCATGCATTTTGTTTGTATGTAGTGTTTCATATAGGCTTCTTGTCATTAAAAGGAAGTTTTTCCGAAACATTAAAGTCTCGAACAGAATCCGTAGTATCTTGCTTGGCCTGGGCTGTCAGATGAGCATAAAAGGATACAGCTTACACATCGACAGAGTTGCTACGTTATTTTTATACCACGGTGAACAAGTACGCTGATCTCGTGGCATTACTTCATCTATTCAGGTTCAAAAATCATGGGGTCGTCTCTCATGGTGTGTCAGTTGCGAATTAGCGACTCTGCCATGTGTCGGCTGCGGATCGTCTCGCTACAGGGATTTCACCCCATTTTGTGTTGTTTTCTTCAATGTTCGTTCCCAGGTAGGATTACGGATTTTGTGGCTAAACCACGCTACGGCTAAACCACTTCAGGAACACTTTTATAGGTATTTGTCCAAGGTTCACCGCCAGACTCGCCAGTACGTTTTGATTAACTCTATCCCTGCAGGTGTTACTGACACTGTTGGTGGGCGAAAAGTTGCTCTTCCGAGCTGTCTTCTGTTAGGAATATCCCCTATGTGAGACAAACCAGCTCGTTTATCAGATTTCTAGCGTCAAAACTTTGTTATAGACAACATAAAGCATGCCAGCCCATTTCTGAAACGATGCACTTAAATTGGGCCCCGTACTTTCACAAGGAAATATTACATGTCACTGAAGTCGACGAAATCCGAAAATTAACGTTTTTTTGTCAGCAGCCAATTTCAATGTTATTTTATTGCAGCGCTACTATTGCTCGGTTTGGTCGCTTTGTTCCATCATGAACGCAGCTTTGCCAGCTTCTACTTAAAAAGCGCATTGCATTCATGATCATGTACAAGAATCCTCTGGTCGACTCTATCCGTGATAAAACACATGCAGCGACGTACGTGCGGTAGCGCGCCAGTTGCGCCTATTGCGGTTTTTATGTTCAGTTGTATGGAAATAATAGTAACTTTTGCTCAGAATATGTTTCAATATTATTCATGTTTATAATAGCATTTTTGTAACTCAATAACTCCCTTTACTCCTGGGAAAAGGAACCGTTTAAACGATCCAATGAAGTGCCTGAGGTTTACCCAGTGCCATCCATGTGCCAGTCAAGGAACTAAAGCCAAATCCCTTGTTCTCTAAATGTAGCTTAACGGCGGATGGGACAGCATTTTTACTCGTGAAATATCACCTGTACCACATTTTTTACTGACAAGTTGGAATCTGTAGACTTCTCGTCATTTCCTCCCTCCAAATCTGCGTTTGTATATCCACGCGTCTTTTAAAAGTATACATCTGGAACATTCATAAGTCAAACAGTTCAGAAGCTGTTCATAACGTTTAAAAAGCGCATAATGTTCAAGATCAGAAAAAAATCGAAGAATCTTAAACAACTTAGACGCGTTCAAGAGAAATGAGTCAGGATGTAAGCAATTCTTGAGACCACGCAAAAAAATTACGGATAAAAAATGAAATATGGCACACCACACAAAAAAAAACATTAAGGTTGAAAGCTGATAATACCGTATCACTGAGGCTAAGCTGCTTACATGTAATGAAATGGCAATACGGTAAGGCCACGACAGATGACACAACTCATTAAATGCGGCTATGGTGTAATTTTATTTCGACCTCTGCCAGTGCCTCCTTCTTCGGTTTCGGCGCTGGATTAGTCATACGCTGTCTTTGGAGAAAATCGTGAAAAAGCAATTACCTGTAATACTTTTACTGAATGCGTTACTCAACAAAAAAACAGACAGTTATTCAACAAAAATCCATACAAGTGGAATAATAATTGCGAACATAAGAACGGTGTTCGAGTATGTGAATAATATCATTTTTCATTAACTAGAGAGATCCTTTTATTGCCGTAAATGTCAGAAAAAGTTACTGACACACGCAGACGTCCCCTCCTCATACTGCAAAACATCCTGGAGTAAGTGTTTTGCAAGGGTTTACACTTATCGATATAATAACTGTTTTCACACAATGGCACAACAATGAATTTATGCTATCCTACATGTGATCCGAAATTACCGCTGAAATTCTACGCTTTCAACTTACGTCAAGTTAACCTCAGACTTCCAAACGTAATAATTATTTAATTTCAGTTACTATGGTATGCCGGAAAATTTTCCCTTTCGCTAAGACTGAAAAGTAAAAACTATATCTAAGGTCACATTTGTAGTTTCAGTGCTACGAAAGTTGTGTTCATTGTTTAAAAGCGGCCAGCGAGTTTCAAAACTTTAGATTCAGTACCCCATTTTGAAGACTGCTGGCTGACAGAAGCGCTTAGACGTTCAGCTTAAACCTTTATCTAAAGCCCGCATCCAGGGAGACCGCGGAGAAAGCGAGACCTTATTTCGGCGTTAATAACGAACCTGTCAAGGAGAACGTTGATTTAGGCTCAGTTTAAACCACATCCGGAAAGTGCAGAACGCATCCAGTCTTTCAGCTGAGTAGCTGGTGGTTTACGCAACTGTGATAAAATTCGATTACGTGCGGAGAAAACTGGAAAAATCACTTGCGCCACTATGGCATGTCGTTTCTTCCTGGGCTCGGTGTTTTAACAGTCGTCGTGCCCAGGTTTCAGGTGGGTTTGGATGCAAAATCTCGACAACCATAATCGCATCAAAATCAAAAACACTGGTAGAAACGCTTTGGCGAGATTAGAAGACTACAATTCAGTTTTGCCATTGGCTCAATATTAGTCACCATATGTCATCATAGGTCAAATTACGCGAAGACATTGGTACCGAAAAACTTTGATAACCATCTTGATATGTGGCTTAACTCGCCAGCGCCCAGGGGTGTCAAATGGGGCACCCCTCGGTTTTTCTTAAATATCTTCTGAACCGTTACCGTCAACGCAACCAAGTTTTCAGTACCTATTTATCAATCAATTTTACATATTTTTACACCAAAACCATTTCCATGTTAGGGCAGGTCATGGAGATATGACTTCGGAAGTGAACCCTTGCATGTATGTTTTGACCTCTGCGAGCAATGGCGCGAACATGCTTCATTTTCTATCACATTCGCGAATGTAATGCATGGATTATTTGAATTTACATTGCACACGGTCATCAAAAGGACGTACATCCGTAACACGTCAACATTAGAGGTCATGCTAGGCCTCATGCATGATGACAATTGGACTGATTTGCACTGTGGGCAATAGAGGTAGTTGCCGCTGACCTTCCCATCGTTCAAGGCTGTCACTGACCGCCTAGTGTCCGTCTGAAGGCTCTCTGGTGTGGACTGTATGTTTTATACACACTAGAGGTTCGCAACACTTAAATAGGCTACACTCGGCTCAGGAGAAAAAGTAAGGAGGAATAGGTGGAAAATTCTGGCCAGGCAGGCGCCGAATACTACAGTTCAGCAGCATAAAAGGAAAACAATCCAATTCAAGATGGTACACGGTCCCAACTGAGAATGCTACAATTCAGCAGCATAAGAGGAAAAACATCCAATTCAAGATGGTATACGGGTCCTAACCGGGAATGCTGCAATTCATCAGCATGAAAGGAAGGACCAGCATATTCAAGCTGGTACAGGTGAGGAAGGAGCTCCAATTCAAGAGCACAAGGAACGCTCCAATTCAGGCGCGCTGGGATAGAAATGAACTAATTTCCAGAATGGCAATTCAGCCAGAAAGGAGACCTCCCATTTAAGAGGCCAAGGAAAGGATAAAAGGAAACTCCCGAGCCTCGCGGACTATCATTTTTCTGCGATACGTCACTTCACATCACTGCACTGCCGCACACCATCACTGACAACGAATTTCTGTGTTGAGGAGACGTCCGAACAGTTTGAGCACCAGACAGGAAGAGAGAGCGGACGTGTTTACGTCAAGCTTGTACAGCGCGAACGAAAGAGGTCACAAGATAAAGGGGAGACGTACCTTGGGGACAGAACAAACGGTAAAAGCAAATACAGGTGGCCGGCCGGGACCGCCGACGTCCGGCCGGGACTTCGCCGCCCCGCTCAGGGCACTGCACGACCGACGGTAACAAAAGCAGCCAAGCAAATCTATGTGCGTCTCTTAGCATGGTTCACCAAATGCAACGTGACGTCATGTCAGGTCATGTCAAATGTTGATGTCAGAATTAAATGAAATATCATACTGTCTGTGGAAGATCGTTCAGGAGAAGCAGACAGCAATTATTGTTCCTAGTCGGAAAAGTAAAATTATTGTCTGTCCCGACCTAGCTTGTCATTGACTCGATAACGAGATGACAGTGCATATTTCATTGACACGAAATGTCATTTCAGTTATGTACTTGACGAAGTTAACGATCCCAGTCAGTCATTATTGCTCATTTTAAGGAAAAGTAATGCTACCTTATCTGGCCTGACATAGACTAGCCTTGACCGCATAAAAAGGGACTAAAGTAAAACTGATCAAGAAAAGGTTTTTTGTTATGTGGATCAAAGCGGCTACGAGTAAGTATCGATCTTTGGTATGTAAGGTAGGACCAATGCTTTATTTGACCCAGATTGACTTTGACCCAACATTTCTTAACATTCTGGTATGCCTCCGATGTAAAAAATTGTGACCTTTAGTTTGATATCCAGTTGAAGACTTTGAAACTAGTATTGCCGTTGATATGATGTACAAGCCAATGTCATTTTTTCCGACGTCGTGTTATGCGTTTTGCGTGGTCTGGGACGTCCTGAGACGTCATCAGTCACGTGATCAGG